>OY728135.1:93339171-94617468 GCA_963277665.1 Viscum album
ATGGCTAATAAATTGATAGGTATTTTGGGTCATGATTACTTATATCATGCCAATGTTATGTTATAATGCACCAACTCTGGGTAACTAGGATCATGGCGTTACAGTTGGTATCAGATGAAGTTTAGTACAAACATTGGAAGCTATATTTAGAAAAACTCTGATTAGAAACTACTACTCTAAGATTGACATAGAGGAATATTATAGAATAACATCCAAAAAATTTGGTAATGTAAATATTAGGTGGGTTTACCAAGAAATAAATCCATGTTTGGATACGAGCCATTAGAGGCGGCTTTGACACAGATGTACCTAGGAGTGAAAACTCTGACAAGAAGTTTCGGGCATGACCAGAGGTATCCTGGTACACGACAATGGGCCTTGCTACACTCTAAGATATGACACTCCCGGAAGGATATGCTTAGGATAATTCACATTTTCTTTACAAACCAATTTGATGGATTTTAATATAAAATGAGAATAAGTAACCTTGGTTAATCCTACGTTGTTTTAGATTGAAAAAAATGTGTTATGATATTCTCTAAATGATTTTATGACTCACACTAAGCTTTCTTGTGTTAGTCAATGGATAGATTCCATAGAAGTCATGGTAACATTGAACATGATGTACAAGGTGGACACAATGGTGGAAATGAGCAATGAAATGGAATGTTGATAGGTGTTAAAGGTATCGTGTGAATGATGAATCAATTTTCAAAAAATATGCTCAACAATATATATATTAACCAGCTCTAGAACTAAATTAAGAAGAGAAGGGCAGTGAATGATAAGAGCTCCATCAGTGGAGACCATGGAGAAAAGAAATCTCAATTTCCATCATATGGGAAATGTGGAAGGAAACACCTAGGTAAGTGTCTCAATGGAATAAAGATAGGCTTTATGTGTGGGAAAGAAGGACATAAAGTAAATAATTACTGAGAAAAAATGAAGAGTACTATGGATGAAAATAAAAATGATCCCAATAATCTATTTACAGTCATTTTTAGTAAATGTAGGGGACCTTGGTATTACTCGATTAATTGCCATATTCTATAGGATAACCTATTGTTCAAGGAAGAACCAATTTGGAAATAAATGAATGGTGAAATGTTTAAAAGTATTAATTCTCTTTGTTGATGGGATTACTTTGGAATAACATTCTCTTGTATGTGTTACCCTATAGTTTGTTGTGTGGAAATTCTATTTTAGGAATAATTTTCTTTTTTATTTTTGATATAGTTATAAATAACCATTTGGGTTTATATGATCCTTGAATTTGAGGCAATTACATGCTATTAAATTTTGGGATGAAAATGTGAGGTATGAGATAAAATTTGTGGTGAAGTTATGTTATAGTTATTTTGAGGAATTTATATCATTTTGGGAACGTTATAATATATAGTTTTTGAAAAAGGACAACACGTAGACTGTGTGACAACCCGTCGCATCAGACAAAGCTATGGGAATCGAACCCACAACCATAGTGTGATTGGGATTTATCACCAACAACTGGAATATGTGAATACACTGGATAGTGTGACTAATTAGTTTTAGTTAAATGATTTTATTGATCATTATTAAGTTGATTTGGGGTCATATGTATTATCAAATGGGTATCCTTATTATAGGAAAATTATTTGGTGATTAAGTGATGAATGTAATTTTAGAAGACGCACACTATATTGGTAATACTATATGCCTAAGGAAAATAGAATACTATGGGATTTTATTTGAAGGGTAATGGTGGATTCTTATCTTTGTTTTTGTTGTGGATTTATAGGGATTTTGGTTGTTTATGGAAATAATCAACCTATCATAGTGAATATGTGATTAGGTTAATTACTTATTACTATGTGACTTTAAGAGTAGTCTATGTTATAAGGATATACAATTTAACATGGAATACTACGTAATTAAATTCTTCTTAGATTTGTGTTTCAATATTAGTTTGTATAATATTGAATGATTTTAAGGACAATTGTTTATTGAATGGTATTAATTGATCATTGAGTATTTTTGGTTTAATTTTAAAATTTAAGATTAGTATTTCTTTCTCAAAAGGATTAACCTTTTTGAGATCATCTAATCTTTTACTAACAATTTTGGTTTTGGTTAATCTCTAAAGACAGGTTAAATATATATAGTTTATCCTTTGTAGATTATGTGATTCTCTAGATATTGATTCTAGCACTTTATGTATGACCAAGTCATCTTGAATACTCATCATTTGAAAACAAATGATGAGATAGTGGTAGAAATTTATTAAAGGATGAAATGCTACATAAAAAGTAATTATATCTCTTTATGTTCTTAGTAAATCACATAAATAAATTCATTAGCTTTATAAAATGGAAAGTAAAATAAAAAACGTTATCCATTTACTTTTCCTAGTAGGAAACTAATGACTGTTTATCCCATCACATGTGTGTGGTTTTATTCTTATTAACTTTTTCCTGATTTTGTTTTATATCACTCTCCACTATAAGTTGGCACTTAGTTTATCTTACATATCCATGTTTTCCTACATGGAATCTTAGTATGTTTTATCTTGGGCGACCTTTGTAATTCTCTTCTTTCTTTTAATGATATAGTTTTATTAACTATTTTTCTAATGTCGGACTTTCAATGAAGTTCCCAAGCCCAATTATAAGATTGTGAGGATGAAATTTATAAATGGGGGGAATAATGTAACACCCCAATATTTCATAGTAAGTTATTTTCATTAAATTCAATAGCTTGTGCTACACGTATCACTGAGTTCGAGTACACCATGACTTACCAAATTCATCATTCAAAAGCTCTTATGAATGGTATTAATTTAATTTTGAATTTTAAATACTCTATGTTATTTTAGAATCCATATTATGTTATTCTTAGACATAATATAAGAACAAATTCATTTTTTCAGATAAAATAATTATTTTTCAAAAAATGCAATTTGACCACATTTTAAAAGAAAACCAATTTTAAAACCAATATTTGACACTTTTATATATTAAATTAAATTAAATTAAATTATTTTTATAGTCTGAAAATAACAATTTATTTTATATTAATTTTTGGTACTTTTCTGATAACATTCATAATTTGATGAATTCTGAAAAATACTAAATTTTAATGGAAAACAACTATTTTAATGAAAATAATTTATAGTGTTAAATTATATATTTTAATGGGTTGTAAGTATAATTAGATTATATTTGTATAAATAAATACAATGTAAGTCATTATAAGTAATTTAACATTTAAATTTGACATAAACACATGTCAATCTTTTGATAGTTTTTACTTTTTTTCAAAACCGATTTTCAGTTTTGACAACGAGAATTAATTTTAAATTAATTAATGCAAATTATATGTTTTGAATTTTGTAATATAAAATTCATTTTTGAATTCATAATATTGAAATTATCTTAGGGTAAAATTTAGGTATTTTTCTAAAAACATTTAATTTATGATGAATAATGAAAAAACACTACGTTATTGGTTAAAATTGAATTTTTATTTAAATAATTAGTTATTTTATTTTAATTTATTTTAGTTAAAAATAGATACATAATACCTATATATGTTCAAAATAATTCATTAGTGTCATTTTATAATAATTTTAGATAACTAAAATTTTATCGAACTATTATCCTCTTTTACCCACTTCCTATGAGTATTTATAAATTTGTATGAGATGTAATTTTACTGCTTCTGTGAGTTGAAATTAAAAATTCCGAGAGACATGGTTAATTTCAGTAAGTAGAATGTGGTTCAAAAGATGAAAATAATTTTTGGTGAATAGTAACTCTTGACTTTTATTTACCATTGTTAAAAGTAAATAGTATAATCAAGGGTAAAAATGATATCATAATTATCCTAAAACATGTCCTAATTATATTGGATAAGTATAATTAGAACAAAAAACCCCATATTAATAAAATATGGCCCTCTTTGGTCCACTGGGATTAGATTAGGATATTTATTATTATTATTTTTAAAAAAGAGTTAAAAGATTTAAAATCAATGTTTAATAACTAAGACATTTTTAATATAGGGATATACATAACATAAATTAGACTATAAATATTCATCAGAAGATAATAATATTTCCTAAATAATGGTATTTTATTTACAATTTTTAGACATTAAATAATTAAATTTATTTATGACATAATGATGATGCAGTAATAACCATATTAATGAAAGATTAAAATTATTGATATTATAAATATCCACATAAATATAATTAATTAATTTTAATGAATTCCAATAATTTTCTAGGTTAATAAGACTATATATGGTCAATTGAATGAACTTTATTTAAATTAAGAATGCTGTTATGAATTTAACAAAAACAAAATACCATATACTCTCAAAATTGACATAAAAGAGTTTTTTTAAAAATATTATATTATTAATTGATATTTTATTCCTAAATATCTATGGTTCAGCCAAAAAACATATATAATGATAGTTTTATCATTAATGAACCACTTGGGGTTATCTTTTAAGTTTATAGTAAGTTTATTAACCATATAATATAAAAATACAAAAAGAGAAGGTAAATGTCGAAATATTTAACTAAGAGTTAAATCTAAATGATATGGTTACTATAGTGACCTAAACCGCTCTAAAACCTGTTTTTTGAGTGTTTTTCTACCCATACATACCTTAGACTCTACATAAATCATCTTGGAACTATTAGAAACCGAAAAGGATTTTATTTTAAAATAATATTTCCAGCTTTTCCTAAAGTGACCCTCACATCTCTTAAAAATGGGCTCACCCCTTCTCTAAAATTCACAACTTCAAATCCATTTGGCTCGGCCAACCCCTGCCCAGAAATCCTATCAACTGTTCTCCCTTCATCTTAGAGGCCTTCCTTTAGTTAGAAATCCAACCTAAGGAGCTCTTTTGATCAAATCAAAAGGAAGAACCCAATGTAGAGGTAAATATTTAATCACCTCTTTCGTGTTCATTTCTTCTTCCACTTCCTATTCATTTTTTATTTATATTATAAAATAACAAATCTGGTATCTTCTATATACTTTGTATTTATTATAAAAATGGTACAGCCCTATTCATTGTTCTATCCATCCTATAAATGACAAAGTCACCATACGTGTATACGCACGGATTACCGTCTCCACGTCATTGTATAATTTGTTATTCAAACAATTAATCTTTTGGATGTCTATAATAATGAGCATAAATGCTGTAAATAATAAATATAACATGACAATTATGCTATGTATATGATATACCATACAATTATATACGATTTTTATATCAAAATAATGATATTGTCCCTCGTGCGTACCTACGGATTACCGTCTCCATGAACGCGATGAGATTCATTCCCCATCGTATCCATTCATGTAGGATTTTCATTGATTATTAAGAACAATGTTTTAAGACTAAATATCATTATGAATATGAATACTATATATCCTATCCATAAAAAACATAACTTATGTAATAAAGCATATAAAGGAAAACGAATTAGTTAACACCTGAAACTTTGATACCACTGAAATATCATTAACCAAGAAATATTAGAAGATTATATATGATATAATATTAATGTATATGGTTATTTTTTAATCTAATAACAATTATTTCACCATTACATAGGAGGTTAACTTTCCCTCTACCAAGGAAAAGTACAAGGTAAGGTGTTTTCATCTCACTTCTAATTCCTGGGAGATTCATGCTATATTGCCACTATTTCCTTATGTGCGGTGTATTTACTACCCATGATTGGATTATTTGTGTAATATTCATTAATTTATGGGCATTTACATCTTCATTGTATGATAATTCATTCATGCGGTGAATTTTTCATAACTTACCAAATAAGTAAGGGATTTTCAAATTTCAGTTTCCACTCATTGGGCTTTACATATACTTCATTGATTATTTTACTCCATGATTACGTGTGGAATAAATATTTATTATTTTTGTATTAATTTCCACTCCCCTTTTAATGTATATACATTTGATACTCATTGTCACTCCATTGATAAATTCTCAAGTCATCGATATGAACTTGATAAGAGATATTTTAACTCAATCTCCATTCATTGAGTTAAACATCCAATTCATTAGTGTTGTTTTTACAAGAATATATGTGAATTTACTCTGATTCATTTACACTTAATATCTAATCATATTGAGTTTATTTATATTTTTCACACATAATTATGTCATTGGTTTATCCTTAACATAAGTATATGGTCTTTATAAGGGATTTCATCTCAACTTGCATTCCATTGATTCTTCTTTGTTGTTATGCGCCAACTCTCTTTTTTTTTGTATATACTATAATTTGACATCTTATATCATGAATCCCTTTATTATCATGATATTATAATTTTTTGATTTTCTCAATTATTTTTATTCAAGTGTCTCTCATTTGATTAGGAACTCTAACAAAAATATCATTTTAAATGTTTTAAAATATTATTCTTATAAATCTTTCTCATTAATGTCAATTTTTCTAAAAATGGTTTTAAGGATTTATTTATATGGACATGAATGTATTAAAATGTCAATTCCTTTCAAAAGTTTTAAATTGTTATGGGACACTTTTATTCCAAAATCTATTTTAAACATCTTTTTGATAAATAATGAGACTTTCAAATGTTTTCAAAAAAAGTGGGTTATTTCTCTCAAATAGTTTTCATGATTATTTTCATCTATGTCAATATCCTTCATTATTCTAGATTGAGGATGATTTATTACAATAAAATCATCCATATTGTATTTAATTAGTTATGTTTGACAGTGTATGTGCTATTTTTATGTCATTCATCGTCTATGGTAAAAATATTGACATTTCGTATGATGGTTTTAATACGAATGTTTATATTATGTTTCAACATTTTTATATGAGGAATTAATTTGACTTAGTAAGTGACGGGTGGTTCCCACTACAGCTCCTCGATTCATCGGTAGGTCTCATGAGACAAAATAGTGTCATGGAACAAGGCCTGGACAAAATCTAATTTGTAGTCTTGCCACAAGGCCTTGACTATGTGGTTATGAGGTCTAGAATTATGCATTCCATCTTTATGAAAGTAGTTATTGATATTTCATGTGATTATTCTACTAGTAGAATATCCATGTGAATATGTAAATGGAATTATTTGATTTTATCTTTTCCATATTAAGCTTATGCTTATGTTTAAAAGGCTTTTCTTTTAGTCTTATACATTTCCTTCAATGATTATGCTTATTTATGAATGTTTTTGCTATATTGTTATCCTTAATGAGAATCTGATCTCAACCCTTTTAATGTCTTATTTTTACCCGTATGTGAAGATGTAATTTATGGTAAACCTACAGGTATAGGATAAGGATATAAGTGTGTTTAAAAAGGGGGAAAATTTTGATGATTATTTTATTTCATGATGTAATGTAAAACTTATGAGTGTATCTATTACTTCCAATGCCACTAAACTGATTGGTCTTTCGGTACATGATTCCTTGTATCATTCCAATGTTATGTAATAATGCACCAACTCTGGGTAACTGGGGTCATATCATTACAAACTCTTCCAATATATATTTTAATTCCTTAAATTCTATTGGTTCTATCCGATTAAAAGAAATTGGAATTGTATTATCCTTAGTAAGGATTTAAATCATAAAAACATCTATTTTTTGTGGAAACACTGAAAACTTATTGGGGAAACATTTGGAAACTACTGAAAATAAGATGGAAAATATTTATTTATAATCCCATCGATAGATTCCAAGGTATGCAAAACTATGTGATACAAGATTGTTCCAAAATTCAGTAAAAAATATCATTATCTACTTTCATTTACATCCCAAACACCTCTAAACATATTATCGACTCTATCCAATGAAGTGATACTTATCTTCTAGGAATAATATTCTATATTATCCTTAATTGACATCAACCAATCCAGAGCCAAAAATAATTCATATCCAACCATATAAATAAAATATAAATCCCCAATAAACTCGTACCCATCGATAGTTATAAAAATATATTTTCATAAATACTTTATACTCACTTTGGGGAAGATGATTCTAATGTTTTTAATTAGGGGGCATCATATCAATTGAAAATAACATATTATCAAAAATTGAAGTAATAAAATATTGGGATACATCCATATCAATTAATTGCATCTTAAGGGTATAAGTGAAATGAATTTTACCACTCACTATATATTGACCATATTTATCTACCATGATCATTTTCTCAACTCCATAAAATTTCTTACTCTATACACTGTTCTCGTTGTTACCTTGTTCAATTTTAATTTGATTAAGAGTTGTGGTGTTCATCTAATTACATTATCTCACCCTATTCCAATGATGATAATATTTTGTTGTACCCATCACATTGATGAATAAAATGCATGAGAAGAATGAGATGTGTCTCTGGAACCCAAAAATGGATTACTACAATAATAGAACTGAATATGTATCATCTTATGGTAGTTGTGACATGATATATGTGGTTTCATACAATCACACTTGATGGTACCTAGTGAACCATAGTAAAAACATCATGGATTACATTTCAGTTTAGGAGAAATATTTAATAATCCCAAAATGTGATTATATGGTGCACTACCACTGTAGAAGTAGGTGACCCTCTCCCACGTATTCCCAACATTATTGTTCCCACCAGTTCCTATATGAAAAAAAAAATCCTTCCCTAAACAATATTTCCAAATATACCTCTTTCTATAATCATATCACTATTAAACATTTATTTATAATCCATAATAAATATAACTTCTATATTTGAATACATAATTAACCTGAAACCTGACTAAATATGTGAGCCTTCAAGGACGCGCTTGAAAATATTTTAGGGAAAATATATTTAATTCATGAATTTATCCATATTATTTATCATCGTGAAGTTCACTTGTCTAAAAATAATGAAATCATTTGTTTTTGAAATATGAAACGTGTAAGGATATACTATCATGTTGAAAAATCCCGCAACACACTCTCATTTCATGCCTTATATAAATTTTAGTATGAAATGAAAATTACCACCATCATCTTGATAAATCTTCTGACATATACACTTATAACTTTATATTCCACACTATTAGTGTATCAAGGAAATGGATGATTCAATTCATCATATTCATCCATAATTATTATTTTTCCTGATTGGAATAACCCCAAAATATGTGTGGATTTTACATTTGAAACTATAACGAATTGTTTTGTTTCTATTGCCCATCAGTCTTATTACCCTTCTCTTTGGCCTAGAAATCTATAAAATGATTCAAAATATATATTGGTTAATGTATCAAACATGTGAAACCAAATTTTTTGTGGCCTAATTTCGTTTGTTTCTACGATTCATACCCAATTTCATTATCTATTACTAGAAAAAAACATAATTAATCTCACTCATTAGAAACTAACATCTTAGTAATTCAAATTTACCAACTCAACACTTATTTAAAACTATTATTCCATAATTGAATAATTTTAGATATATCAACCATATATGATTATATTACGACCATGTTATTCAAAAAATATTTTCCAATATTGAAAAAATCAACCATTTTTTCCATTACATAAACATTTTAACTCTAAATGAACCACACATTACTATAAATTAATTTGATGTAACTCTCGTCACACGAAACCATGATGATGAGTAAAAAATTAACAATATGTTCCCAAAATAGTCATGTACCCATTATCCATGTTAACATCAATACTAGTTATAGAGGGTATCTATATGTTTTGCTGATCTAGATTTCATGTTCTGGAAATAATACATCTTATTACTAATGAAAAGACAAACTCATATTATTTCCAACTCTAGGATCAATCAAAACTGAATGCACTTTTGATTTCAGTGGCTGCACAATGATGATACCATTTTCCCAAAATTAAGTGACTTTCATCCATGAATGACACCATTTTTCTTAAAAGGAATGATGGACTGAATGAATCTAATACCTATTGTAACGTAATATAACTCCAAATTTAATTGATGATTGGCATGGGAGATCCATGACATTAGGTTAAATACCTAAGACACCGAAAGGTTGGAAATAAATTCCAAGGGCCACAATAAATTTTAGGGTATGATTTACCCTTTGATAGATGAAACATCTAGCTACATAAATATAAGCACAAAAAACTAATTTATTATGCATGAGATAAAATAATGAAACTCATAAAATAACCAAACCATTGAACTATTAAAGATTAAAAATTAAAAACACAAGAAATACTCAACAGGACCAAGGAACCATTAAACACAAATCACTAATGTTACATCCATCGACAACACCAAAACAACTCTGAGCTCCACCTCCACATGCTTATATCATGGTATCTATAGGCATCACAAAATTACTGAGATACATTTCCCTAACCTATTTCATGACAGATGATATCCACAAACACATGATAATTCCCATTATTGTTGTGAGTATAAACTCTGTAGGATGTCCCCAATAAATCCCAAACTCACGCTACTATGACAAAAACTGATATAACATTCATTAAATTTCCGAAAAATATGTTCAAAAATTTTTTATACAAAAATATAAATATTTTTATAAGGAAATAATGAAAAAATAATTTAAAACAATTCTAATATTATTTTGATTATTCATTTCTATGTTCACATAGATAAACATTCACACACACACACACATGCTCAATCTTGGTTTTACCACTGATGGTGGAACATCACATCTATACTCCACCCCATTTTTATGGTGGTACATCCCAACCATTATCCATCCCATTTAATACACAACCAATAATGTATTCCAACATCATTATTGGTTTTTTAAATAAAAACATTTGTTCCTTAAATCATTTGAAAAAATAATTATAATGCATAAAACAAAAACATAATTTTTAAATCAATATTTTTTTATTAAAAAAAATTGTTTTATAAAAACGAAAAAATAGACATCAATTTTGAATCCAATAAAAAATGATATCCCCAACATTAGTCACATAATAATTTAACTAACATTTTAATAAAATCATTCACATAAAATTATGCCTTCATGTTCTAAACTAGGTTGAGGCGATAGATAATCCTCATACATCGCAATAGTTGGGGAAAACAGTGAATGGAAAAATTAAACATGAAGATCTGATTGAATTTTTTTTTATTTTTACGATATCCAAAAATATTTCAACATACA
This sequence comes from Viscum album, assembly GCA_963277665.1. NCBI lineage: Eukaryota > Viridiplantae > Streptophyta > Magnoliopsida > Santalales > Viscaceae > Viscum > Viscum album. The sequence goes on from OY728135.1 coordinate 93,350,346, forward strand.
TCATTCATAAAACATGTATTTACCTTAATGGACTAGATTGATGATTTAGAGAGAGAGATAGATAAGAAACATGATTTTATAATGAAAAATAACTTATCTATAAATCTGGGGCTAACAAAATATTTTATTCACCTACAGATCACCCCTAGATCAAATGGGATTGTCTCTCATGGCCTGGGAGGGAATCTAATTTGGGATATGAGAGGATTAGGGAGAAAATGATGGTTAAAGGGGATAATTTTGAATAGATCCCAAATTGAAAGAGGACCAACCATATAACACATAGTTATTCCATATGTTTTGGAAAACCATGTGCCAACAAGGTGGTCCTATTATCTTTAGGTCGTATCTCGAACAGTTTTCTCACTATGAATGAACATTCATGTCTTAATCATTAATTTACATCTATTTAAAGATGCATATTTCTCCTAGTAATTCTCATGGAATGGCCAAATCATGATCCTACCTAGTATCTATTTTCTTCATTTTCACAGTTTTTTGTAGGAGTTTCACATTTTATAATAATTGAACACAAGCCGTCCACATGTAGAAAATCCTGAAAAACAATACAAAATCTCTCAGAATCTCAAAAAACCTGACCTTAATATTATAAAAACAAAAAATACATGAATAAATGGTCATTTACCTAACATCGGTGGTGATACACATTCTTAAATAAGCAATGAGAAATACAATGATTAACTTCCTAAAATGATTCAATTCAAAGATTAATTTCATGAAGAATTTAAATTAAATATCTCTTTTTATGAATTATTATAATAATAATTTTGAGCATATAGTTTCCTCAAATAGGGAACCACTAGATATTAAAACCATTATGTACTAACAAACACCTATTTATTGGACCTTCACTTTTATTATTTATAGTAAAATTGATGAATGGTATAGAAATTTATTTAAGCATTTTTATAAAAAAAATGAGATGTTAATTCATCTTTTCACTTCCTTGTGGTAGAAGATGTTCAATTTGGGAATTATTTTTGCAACATAATTCCAATGGTTGATATAAAACATTAGATGTGGGATTATTTTAAGAAGATCCTCTTGAAGAATTATTTTTCCCAAACCCTTTGAACCAAAAATTAAAAGGTAGTGCCTAGATGTTTCAAAAATTAGAATGATTATGTGGAAATTTATGAGATTAATTTTAAAAAGATTCATCTATATGAATAAATAGTTGACTTTTATTTATATTTGAATATCAATTGTTTCTTTAGTGGACTGAACACCAAAACACGGAATACTATGAGAATTATTGATTTTGTCAACTTAAAGGAGATGGTTTCGTGTTCCCTAAATGTTGATATTAAATTTTGAGATGTGAAACAGAATAATTTATAGAACTATATATAGATAATCATGTATAAAATAATGTGAAATTTTTTATCATTAAAATGTTGAGAAGCACTATCTTTTCCCATGCATGAAGCATGAGAAGAATGACTTGAGTAATTGTAATCATGGTAGTAAGATGTGATAAATCTTTAAAAAATATCGCAACATAACTAATTTATTTTATTTTTTAACCCATTAAAACACTTCATAAATGAAAATATAGAGAGTTTGTAATTTTATCAAATAGTGAAATGCATCAAGGATATGTAGTTGGGACAATTTTCTACTCAGTTTCTGAATCATTTATTGATAATGGTAAACCAAAATAAGTGTAGTGAACTGACCCTAGATAGCTAGAGCTGGTGTATACTACTATTACATTGTCATGATTACAAGGAATAAAATCCATACAGACTAAAGGGTTTATTAGTCTTGTAAACTAGATACAAAAATTTGTCTTTAATTAAAAATGAATAAAGTATTTATAGTATTAGTTTTTCTTTTTTCTAAATAAATAACTTGGAGTATAACATTTTTAATGCCCCAGCCCCTGTTAGCCAGAGACTATGTAGTATTTTAATACATTGGTATGATTACAAGGAATCAAGTCCCGAAAGACTGATCAGTTTAGCAGTCTTGGAGAATATATTACATAAAAGAACGTTACATTACACATTAGAAAATAAAACAGACCATAAATTATCCTTTGATAATACCATTAATCCCATAGCCTAATCTTGATTATAAATCATAATACACTTCTTGGAATCTTGAGAAAATTAAAACATATAAAGGGGTGAGCTCAAATGCTTAGTAAAGATAACAATATAACGGAAACTTTTATAAATAAGCATAAACATTTAAGACAACGTATAAGAATAAACATAAGCCTTTTAAACTTAAACTTCATCATAATATGGTAGATATATAGTAAAATAATTTCATTTACTTATTCACATGGATATTCTACTAGTCGAATAATCACATGCAATATCAATAGCCACTTTCAAAATGATGGAATGCATAATGCCAGACTTTCATAACCACATAGTCAAGGCCTTGTTCCAATACTACAAATAAGATTTTGTCAAGGCCTTGTCCCAAGACACTGGTTTGTCTCATGAGACCTACTAATGCATCGATGAGCTATAGTAGGCTCCACTCGTCACTTATTTGTACAATTCATTCCTCATATGAAAAGGTTTAAACAGAACATAAACATTCGTATTAAAACTGGCATATGAAATGTCAATACTTTACCCATAAATCATTAATGGTATAAAAATAACAAATACGCAGTCAAACATATCACAAACCCTTCAATATGATATAGAATAATTGTTTCATAAAAAAACAACATCAAATAAGTTTAAAATTCATTAAAATATTTTGAACTAGATGAAAATGATTTGTAAAACTCTTTGAGGGAAATATCCATTTTTCATGAAAACATTAAATAGTCAAAAAATTAAGAAATGAAGAAATTTAAGGAAATTTTTAAATCAAAGTGTCCCAAACCACATTGAAACTTTTGAAATTAATTATCATTTTAAAACATTCATTTCTATTTAAATAAATCCTTAAAACCATTTGGAAAACATGGACATTAATGAGAATGGTTTAGAAGAATAAATCATTAACACATTTAAAATGATGTTTTAGTAAGAAGTCCCATAAAAATAATCCCTTTGAAAACTATTTTATGAAACATGGAAATGGATAAAATATATGTCCCGGTAGATACTTACGTAAAAACAACCTCGAATAATAAAAAGATTGTGAAATTGACCCTTTCCTTGCACTTTCCTTTGGTCGAGGGAACGTTTATCCTCCTGTATAATGACCATAGTTTGTTATTAAATTATAAAAGAACCATATTAATATTTTTTATATCATAAATTATTCATTTATAATTTTATACAACTCCTTAAATAATTATTTCCATGTTAAATTAACATTTTGGGTAATAAGCACGTTCATAATCGAATGTGTTTTAACTTGTTATTCCTGATCGTATCAATTAGATAATGATTTAAATGATTCATGAATATAAAACTTTATTTATATATCATATATATTTAGAATATAAATATTTATAATAGATGTATATATGACATGGAAGGCACCGTTTATGGAGATGGTAGGCCGTACGTACGCATAAAGGTTGTTTCCGTTTTAATATCGTATTGAATGGAAGTAAGTTAATAAGATATATGTAAGTACATAAATAGATACATATATATATATATATATATATATCTAGTAGCATAATTAAGTCATATATTACATACTTATTAATAATTTATATTTTTATAATAATCGTTGAATGGTGAACGTGGAAATGAATCTCATCGCGTCGTGGAGACGGTAATCTGTACGTATGCACGAGCGATAATATCATTCTTTTGATTTAAAGTTGTATGTAAATAAATGTTATATCATATGTATAGAATAATTAACTTTTAATATTTATTATTTACATAAATTATAAATTATTATTATAACCATCCAAATAATAATGTATTGAATAACAATTACACCACAACGTGGAGACGGTAAGCCGTCCGTACGCACGTATGGTGACATTTCATTCAAAGGATGGATAGAATAATGAATATGGTTGTACCATATTTATAATAACATCAAATTATATGTATTATAGTGTAGTTATTATTTTATAATAGAAAAAAATAAATAAAGTGGAAGTGGAAGAAGAAAGAAACTTGAAAGAGGTGATGAAATATTTACCATCTTTTTTCAGGTTCTTCCTTTCGATATGATCAAAAGGGCTCCATAGGTTGTCTTTATGACTAAATTATAGCCTATAGGATGAATTTAGTACAGTTGAGGAGGTATTGTTTCAGGGGTTGGCTGAACCAAATGGCATTGAAGGTTTAAATTAAAGAGAAGGTGGAGTGCCCTTTTATAAGAGGGGTGAGGGTCACTTTAGGAAAACTTAGAAATATTATTTTACAATAAATTCGTTTTCGGTTTCTAATGGCTCCAAAATGATTTATTTAAAAAGAAAAGGTGGTTCTGAGTCTAAAACCACTCAAAAAATAGGTTTAATATAGGTTTATATCACCATTATAACCTTAACATTTGGATTTAACTCTTAGTTAAATAGTTTGACATTTACCATGTCTCTTTGTATTTTTATATTAAGTAGTTAATAATCATACTATAAAATGACAATCGAACCCCAATTGGTTCATTAATTTCATATATATTATTATATAAGTCTTTTGGCTGAACCTTATTTTTTAGGAATATAATACCAATTAATAATACAATATTTGTTTTAACAACTCTTTTATGTCAATTTTGACACTATTTAATATTTTGTTTGTGATAAATTCATAACAGCATTATTACTTTGAAAACAATTCCTTTAATAAACCATAATATGTCATATTAAAATATAAAATTAGTGTAATTCATAAAAACTCTCAAATTACATTTATTTGGGTATTTATAAAATCAATTATTTTAATATTTCAATAATAAGGTAATTACTGCATCATCAATCTGTCATAAATATATTAAAATATTTAATGTCTAAAAATTATAAATAAAATACCATTATGTAGTAAATCTTTTTATATTTATAATGAAAATTTATAGTCAAATTTATCCTATGTTTTACCCTATATTAAAAATGGTTTAGTTATTAAACTTTGAATTTAACACTTTTAACTATTCTTTGAATTAAATAACAATAAATGTCCTCATCTAATCCAATTAGACATAAAGGATCATATTTTATTCCTATGGTTGTTTTTGTTCTAATTACACTTATCCAATAGAACTATTACATGTGTTAGAGTAATAATAATATCATTTTTACCTTTAATTACACTGTTTACTTTTAACTTTGGTAAATAAAAGTCAAAAACTACTATTAAAAAAATTATTTTTATATTATTGAACCACATTTTACTAAATGATATCAACGGTGTCTCTAGGATTTTCGAAATTCAATTTATAGAAGTCTTAAAATTAAGTTTTATGCAACTTTGCAAATGCTCTTAAGAGGTGGGTAAAAGATGGTAAAATTTCAATAAACTTTTTATATATCTAAAATTATTATAAAATGACTCAATTGAATTAAACTGAACTTATATAGGTATTAATTATCTATTTTTATATATAATAAATGTAAATAAAATAAATAATTATTTAAATAAAAAGTCTGTTTTAAACAATAACTTAGTGTTTTTCACTATTCATAAAAAATTTAAAGTTTCAGAAAAATACCAAAAATTTACCCAAAACTAATTTTGATATTCTGAATTCAATAATTAAGTCTATTTTACCAAATTCCGAAAAATATAATCTGTATTTATTAATTTTAAATTAATTCCAGTTGTCAAAATCAAAAGGCGTATTTTTATGAAATAATAACTATCAACAGATTGACACTTGTTTATGTCCAATTTCAATGTGAAATTACTTACACTGACCAGCATTGGATTAAATGGTAAAAACATAATCTATTTATTATTCCAAACCATTAAAATGTATAATTTAACACTATAAATTATTTTGATTTAAAAATATGTTTTCAGTTAAAATATAGTATTTTTAACTATTCACTCAAATATGAAAGTTATCCAAAAAAACACCAAAAATTTATTGAAACTAAATTATTCTGTCCTGATTCTAAAGAAGAAGTTTATTTTGTCATATTGGATATATAAACTTTTCAAATATTTAATTTAACAGGGGTTCACCATTAAATGGTGGTAAAGGTGATTTTTTTGAAAAATATTTCTTTTATCTAGAAAAATGAATTAGTTATTAAATTATGTCTAAGAAAATCATAAAATGGATTCTAAAATTATAAGGATTATATAATGTTCAAAATTTAGTTAATACTATTCATAAAGGCTTTTCAATGACTCGTTTGGTAAGTCGTAGTGTGCTTGAACTCGGTGTTACATGTAGTGAATGTTATTGAATTACATTGAAGAAATAACGTACTATGAAATCTTGGGGTGTTACATTCTACCCTCCTTTAATATTTTGTGTCCTCATAACTTGTAATTGTTCTTTGAAAATAAATGGTTTAAAATAGAAAATACCTTTGTGAAGAACTCATATCAGAAATTGAGTTAATAAAATTTATTCTTAATAAGAGGGAGTATATATATATATACTTGAAAAGTAGAGTTACATCCTTTAACTAATTCCTACCATTTACTCATCTTTCACTCCAAAATTTTCTTAAAAAAAATTTCTATTTATCCTAATCGTATAGGGTCCAAAAATAATGAATTTATAATTCAACTATCAGAACTTTTGAAAAAAAATATATTATACAATCCAGGACAACATGTAGGACAATGGTAGGTGATTCACCCATGTCGCCTTTGGTTGCGAGTTAAAGTCTCGTGGCCTTGTCGGACGCGACAGGTTGTCACCCGACCTCTGGGTTGTCCTTTTTATGACAATCCAAAAATAACCTTAACAATTGTATCCAATTTCAAAATTAATCCATTACAACATTTATACTTATCCAAAATACTACTATTCAAACTCACAGTCCAAAATTTATAAGGAAGTTAAACATAATGAAGATCATTTTTCCATGTAATAACATGTGAATACCTTCATCGTGTATTCTTTTAAAACATGGTAACTCCCTGAATTACTACAGAACGTTATTGATTACATTCATGATCCCTTATCCTTTATATAATACTGAATACATTCCTTATATCCAAAAACTTTTAATATTCCAACAATGATGAAATAAATAAACCATTAATCAGTTCCAAGGTAATCAAGAATATCCAATATAATTTATCCAAATCTATTATGTATTATTCCAAAATCACTACCTTGGTATCAGAACCATATTATGGTTTATAGTTCTCGAAACCATATATTTTCCAAAAATTTAACCTGATATTGAGTCACTTTTCTTGGTTCGACACAATCTTAAGTCCTTAATGAAATAGTACTGCAATACAATCCTTATATACCCTATAATTCTTATAACATGTACATCATTAATAAAATACTCAAATGACACAATACTTTAATAACTAATTAAGAAATACAATCATTCCACTTCATCTTTGGTAGTATCATAACTTAATTATTATCAAATAGAAGCATTTGGGGTATACTCTGTGGATTTGGACATTTATTCATTTAGTGTCCCAACTCCTTGTAGATGAAACATTGTACCTTTGAAACTTTTTTCTGACCATTGAAATCACGTACTTGGTGTCCGTATTCTCTGCGCTTATAACAAACTCGTATTCCCTTCAAGCATTTACCAAGGTGGTATTTTCCACATTTATCACATATGGGAAAATCCTTCTTTTCCATCTTCCCTTTATCCATATTTCTCTCTTCAATCCTTTTCATCTCTTTCTTCAATTAAAAGCCATAAGACTCTGATAGTTCTTTACTTATCTTGTTAACACATGATATTATTTCTTCATATGTTGAGAATTAATGGGAGACAGTTTCCATCTAAATGTTGGCATAATACCATGAAAGATATGATCCTTCTTACTCTTTGGATCATGCGTACTGTTGGAGATCATATTCCTTCTACTCGGTGCCATTTCTATACATTGGAATACACTAGGTCAGTTTATGAATTGCAATGTATAATTACAAGAATTTAAAATACCTAACATAAATTGAACACTTTATGGATATAATCCATAATCATAAAAAAAATTCTTTGGGGAAGTATATACTCATAAACCCATCATAATGGTTTGTAAAGAAAATGAGAATTATCCTAATCATATCCCACGGGAGTTTCGTAACCAAGAGTGCAGAAAGGCTCGTTGTCGTGCACTAGTTCCCATTCGAGTCATGTTCAAAGTGGTGTTTTAGATTTGTACCCATAGGTACATCTGTGCGAGAGACACCTCTACCTTCTCGTATCCAAACAGGTATGTATTTCTTGGAAAACTCATAGAAAATCTATAGTAGAAAAATTCTAGGAAGTTCATCTATACTAATCCTCAATCTATCTTAGGGTAATGTTATCTAACCATCGTTTAACTAAATCTATTTTCAAGGTTGTTTCTAAACATCTTCTGTTACTAACTGTAACACCCCGACCCCAGCTACCCAGAGTCGGTGCATTATTACAATACATTGGCATGATTAGAAGGAATCAAGTCCCGAAAGACCGATAAATTTAGTAGTCTTGGAGAATAGATTACATTCATGAACATTTCATTACACATTAAAAAATATAACACAACAAAAATGATCCTTTGAGAATTCCATTAATCCCCTAGCCTAACCCGACTTATTAATCATAATACACATCTTGGAATCCTGAGAATATTAAAACATAGAAAATGGTGAGCTCAGATTCTCAGTAAGGATAACAATATAGCGGAAACATTCATAAATAAGCATAAACATTTAAGGCAATGTATAAGATGAAAACAAAAATCACTTTAAACTTAAACATCAGCATAATATATAAAATATACAATAAAATAATTTCATTTACATTTTCTCATGGATATTCTACTAGTCTAATAATCACATGAAATATCAATAGCCACATTCAAATTGATGTAATGCATCATTCTAGACTTTCATAACAACATTGTCAATGTCTTGTTCCAATACTACAAATAAGAATTTGTCAAGGCCTTATGCCAAAACACTAGTTTGCTCTTGAGACATACTGATGCATCGAGGAGCTATAGTAGGCGCCGCCCATCACATACTATGTCTAATGAATTCCTCATATGAAAAGGGTTAAACATAACATAGACATTCATATTAAAACTGGAATAATAATTGTCAATACTTTACCCATAAACCATTAATTGAATAAAAATAACACATCCATAGTCAAACATATCACAAAACCTTCAATACTATATGTAATATTTTTATCATAATAAATCAACTTCAAACAAGTTTAAAATCCATTAAATGATTTTGACATAGATGAAAATGATTTGTAAAACTCTTTGATAGAAATACCACTTTTTCATGAAAACATTTAAAAGAAAAAAAATTAGAAATGAATAAATTTAAAGACATTTTTTAATCAAAGTGTCCCATACCACTTTTAAACTTTTGAATGTAATTATGATTTTAAAAAATTCATGTCCATTTAAATAAATCCTTAAAGCCATTTTGAAAACATTAACATTAATGAGAATGGTTTAGAAGAATAAATAATTAAAATATTTAAAATTATGTTTTAGTAAAAATTAACTTTAAATGAATACCATTGAAAAATAATTTATTAAACTTTTACATGGATAATAAATTTTTCCCGGTAGATACTTATATAAAAACAACCTCGGATAATAATGAGATTGTGAAATTAACCCTTACCTTGCACTTTCCTTTGGTCGAGGGTACATTTAACATCCTGTATAATGACCATAGTATGTTATTAAATTATAACAAAACCATATTCATATTTATTAATTCATACATTATTCATTTATGACTTTATACTACCTATTTAATAAGTATTTCCATGTTAAATTAACATTTTGGGTTATAATCTCTTTCTTTATCTTATGTGTTTTAACTTGTTATTCTTGATCGTATCATATAGATCATTATTTAAATGATTCCAGAATATAATCCTGGATTTCAATATCAGATATATTAAAAATATAAATATTTATAATAGATTTATATATGAAATATAAGGCACCGTTTATGGAGATGGGAGGTCGTATGTAAGCATAAACGATGTTTCTGTTTTCATGTCGTATTGAACAGAAGTAAGTGAATAAGATATATATAAGTACATACATACATACATATATATATATATATATATCTTCATTAGCATAATTATGTCTTATATTACATATATATATTTATAATAATCGTTGAATGGTGAAAATGGAAATGAATCTCATCGCGTCGTGGAGACGGTAATCCGTATGTACACACGAATGATAATCTCATTCATTTTATTAAAAATCTTATGTAAATAGATATAATATCATATATAAAGAATAATTAACATGTTATATTTATTATTTAAATCAATTATACATCATTATTATACCCATCCAAATAATAATGCATTGAATATCAATTACACCACTATGTGGAGACAGTAAGTCGTACGTACGCATATATGGTGACATGTCAATCAAAGGATGGATAGAATAATGAATATTTTTGTACCACATTTATAATAACATCACATTATATAGAAGATACTGGATTTGTAATTGTTTAATGGAAACAACAACAAAATAGGAAGTGTAATAAGAAAGGAATTTGAAAGAGGTGATGAAATATATACCTCTTCATCATGTTCTTCCTTTTGATTTGATCAAAATGGCTCCTTAGGTTGGATTTATGACTAAAGTAAGGACTCTAGGATGAAGGGAGGATAGTTGAGAGGGTATTTGGGAAAGGTTTGGCCGATCCAAATATATTTGAAGTTGTAAATTCGAGAGAAGTGGTAGTGCACTTTTATAAGAGGGTGAGGGTCACTTTAGAAAAAGCTTAAAATATTTTTTTATAGTAAAATAATTTACAGCTTCTAATGGCTCCAAAATGAATTATGTAAAGGATATGGTGGGGATGGGTCAAAAACCACTCAACCAATAGGTTTTAGATAGGTTTATGTCATCATATTAACCTTAACATTTAGATTTAACTTTTAGTTAAATAGTTTGACATTTTCCATGTCTCTTTTTATTTTTATATTATATGGTCAATAAACTTACTATAAAATGTCAATGGAACCCCAATTGGTTCATTATTGTCATATATATTATTATATAAGTCTTTTGTCCTAACCTTATGCTTTTAAAAATATAATACCAATTAATAATATAATATTTGAATTAAAAACCCTTTTATGTCAATTTTGACACAATTTGGTATTTTGTTTTTTTGCTAAATTCATAACTGCTTTATTACTTCGAATAAAATTCTATAATAAACCCTAATATTTCATATGAACCTATAAAATTAGTTTAATTCATAAAAATTATCAAATTACATTTATTTGGGTATTTGTAATATCAATTATTTTAATATTTCATTAATAAGGTAAGTATTGCATCATCATTTTGTCATAAATAAATAAAATTATTTAATGTCTAAAAATTATAAATCAAATACCATTATGTAGGAAATATTATTATCATTATAATAAATATTTATAGTTGAATTTATCCAATGTGTATCCCTATAGTAAAAATGGTTTAGTAATTAAACAATGAATTTAACACTTTTGACTCTTCTTTTAATTAAATAACAATAAATGTCCTAATCTAATCCAAGTGGACCTAAAGAATCATATTTTATTCCAAATTTTATTTTTGGTCGAATTACACTTATTAAATATAATTAGGACATGTCTAAGGATAATAATAATATCATTTTTACCTTTAATTACCTTATTTACTATTAACTGTGGTAAATAAAAGTCAAAAGTTACTATTCATAAAAAAATTATTTTTATCTTATTGAACCACATTTTACTTACAGATATCAACTTTGGTTCTCGGATTTCTGAAATTCAATTCACAAAAGTGGAAAATTTATGTTTTTTGAAAATTTGCAAATGCTCCTAGGAGGTGGGTAAAAGAAGGTAAAATTTCAATAAACTTTTTATATATCTAAACTTATTATAAAATGAATCCATTTAATTACATTGAACTTATATAGGTATTATGTATCTATTTTGACCTAAAATAAATTTAAATAAAAAAATAATTATTTAAATAAAAAGTCGGTTTTAAACAATAACTCAGTGTTTTTCACTATTCATCAAAAATTGAAAGTTTTCATAAAAATACCAAAAACACTCCCTAAGATAATTTTTATATTCCTAAATAAATAATGAAGTCTATTTTACCAAATTCAAAACATAAAATTTTCATTTATTAACTTTAAATTAATTCCCGTTGTCAAAACCAAAAGGCATATTTTTAAGAAATAATAATTATCAAAAGATTGACACTTGTTTATGTCCAATTTCAAAGTGAAATTACTTAAAATGACCAGAATTGGATTAAATGGTAAAAAATTAGTTTATTTATACTTTCAAACCATTAAAATTTATACTTTAATACTATAAATTATTTTGATTAAAAAAGTTGTTTTCAGTTAAAATATAGTATTATTCACTATTCACCTAAATATGAAGGTTATCCGAAAAACACCCAAAATTTATAGAAACTAAATTCTTATGTCTCAATTCTAAAGAAAGTGTTTATTTTTTCAAATTTTATATATAAATGTTTCAAATATTAGATTTAACAGGGGTTCACCATTAAAAGGTAGTAAAAGTGAATTTTTTGAAAATTACTTCATTTTTCCGAAATAAATGAATTAGTTTTTAAATTATGTTTAAGAAACTCATAATATGGATTCTAAAGTTATAAGGATTATATAAAGTTCAAAATTTAGTTAATACTATTCATAACAGCATTTGAACGACTAGTTTGGTAAGTCGTGGTGTGCTTGAACTCGGTGTTGCGTGTAGTGAAAGTTATTGAATTACATTGAAGACATAACATACTATGAATTCTTGGGGTGTTACAACATTATTACTTATAGTAAATACCATCATATATTTAATATTATTCTTCTTGGATTCATGGGGAAACAAACATAATAAGGGTGATCGCAAATGGTTAGTATTAAAAAAATATAGTAGAAGCAATAATAAATCAATTACAATATTCAATATGGAATGTTAGATAACTAAAAACACACACCATGTAATAAATAATCTGAATGGAAGTGAAAAAAATTATGGAAAGGTAATAACTAGAAAAATATTCCATTAAAATAACTAAATATTGAAATATAGGAAACAAAAACACCTGACACTTAATAAATGAGATGAAAATTAAATTTATTCATAGATATGTCGATGAAAAATATCATGTATGAATAATAAAGAAAAAATGAAGGGAATTATTTCTTAATGGATTTCATGCCTAAGGAACATGAAAACCTTTCCTTCAAGTCCATTAACAAGTTGGTTTAAAACTTCAAATATAAAACCTTTTAATTTTTTCAAGTAGTTAGTCTCATGAGAAACTATTGTTGAATAGAGGGCCTATAAAAAGTGTGAGGACGACCTGTCATTCCATGTCCAAATTCTTCTTCATATCAATTAATCAATATAAATTTATATAAATTATCAAATATCTGTATTTAATAATGAGTTAATATTTATAAAATATTCCATAGTTAATTAAATAACTGCAAAAGTGAACACCATATGTAAAAAAGATATATAGTTTTTGAAAAAATAATATACATTGTATGAGAATATAAAAATTTAATTAAATATAAATTTAAAATGATTACAATAATTTTATTGTTTCAAGACAAATTTAACAATCACAAAAGGAAGTGATATTGCATAGATAATCATTAAGAACATTCTTGAGGAGAATAATAATTAAACATTACAAAGTGTCTCATACCACATTGAAAAATTTATATAATAATATCCATGAAGGTTTGAAATTAATTGAAAATTATAATAACAAGATAATAATTGTACTCATGATATTATTTATCAAAGGAAAGCATATACACCGTATAAAAGTGCATTGGTTCATAACAATATATAGGTCTTAATGGATTATAAATTGAGATAAAATCCATTACCTTGAGTATGACTTGTCTCACATATCTTAATATTCCTGAATAATAAACATATGTTAGTAAATATATTTATTGATAAAATTTTTCAAGTTTATGTGAAATTGTATTTCAATTATTACCATGTTCTATACAATTACTTAAAAAATTATGTTTACATTGATTGTTTTGACCAAATTTCTTTTTTTGGGTCAAAACAAACATTGGTAGGTCAACTATTGTCAAAGGGGGTATTATATAACATATACATAATATTAATCATGATATAATTTTTATATTTATAAATACTCTATATCTTAATAAACAAACCATAAATATGGATATGAAAAATGAATCAATGTTATAATAATGGAGATAGTATGCCATATGTACGCAAGATAAACATTCCAATTTTTCAATGATCATAATGGAAACAAGGTAAGTAATAAAAATATTTAAGTATTGATCTATATATCATAAATATAATATTTTTTTAATAATAAATACTTATATATATACTTATTGTAATTTAAAATGAATCACATCTTGTCGAGGATCTGGATATCCACAAGTCTATGAACGACGTTATCACTTTTTTAGTTGATGAATGGGTAATAAAGATATATATATATATACATATATATATATATAATAGATTTAAAATAATGTAATTATTCCATGAATATTATATATATGTTGTGTATATCTCAAATTAGTAATTATTGATTCTCGCTCAAATTTACCCAAGAGAAGAAGGTAAGACGATCCTAGTAGTTTAGCTTGGGTTATCGAATCCACAGAGACCTAAGAAGAAACCTATAGACACCTACATTATATGAACTATTTTTAGATATGAAGTGGCCAACTTGGATTGATTTTTGGATGGGTTTTAAAGATATCTAATAGATTAAAGTGAATTCAATTTAAAAGAATGAGTTGATCCTAGGTTATCGCTCGGGGTGGATTGGACGTATTTTCTTTTTAATGATTTCAATTTCTTAAATTTGAGATGGCTTCATTTAAGGAGATAAAAAAACATCATCACTTACTGGTTTAATGCCTACACCCTTTAATACTAATCACCTATACACTTTAAGGATCAAAGTTTTGAGCACTTCAAGGTAAAGGTTCGTATTAGTACTTTAAGTGTGTGGCCTTAAATTCAACAAGGACGATCGAGTTTAAAAATCATCAAATAAAAATCTCAATTAAAGAAGTGATTATACATTAATTAGGTGATAAAAAACTTCCAATCCAGACCCTTGCTACTCCCTTGGATCAACCCATAAGTGGGTTAGCCCTCCATTGATCCCATGGTTTCAATGGAAGCGGAAAGTAGACTCATGAGGGAGGAAATTGAGAAGTAAAGAAAACAACAAAAATAAAATGATAACTCCACCGTTGTGTGAATAATTTCACAAGAGTTATTGTGAATAAATTCACACCTTGATCCAACGGTATAAAAGTGATATGATGAACAATAGAATAAGAGTATAAGAAGAACATTTATTAAGAAACTAAATTTAATTGAACAACTTACATGTGAAAGACAAATTTGAGGCAACAAAAATGCAGCATAACATTACAATTGAACAAAGCATCCAAGATCCCAAACTCCTTCAACACAACTGCCTTAAATAGGAATTTTGGGAGCCTTGGCTCGATCCTCAAACAGTAAAAAGCTTCTTAATTAATTCTGGTAGGCCATAGGTGGTGGAAAGCTTGTGGAATTTGAACTTTTCCACATTTGACCCGAGGTGGAAGCCAGCTTTCCTTCACCAAAGAGACGCATCTGGAATAACTTCTAGAAATCTGACTCAGAGTGGGCCATAGAAGAATAAAATGGAGCTCCAGATGTCGTATAACCGCCTGTAAACATGGGGCCCATTTGGAGTTACGGATTCCGAGATATGATACAATTAGTTGACTGTTTTTCTGGGCCGCAGAATCTGGCCCAGAATTGTATCTCTAACGTGGGACGCTTTAATGACCATCATAGAGCCCGAATTATCATTGTCTAATGAAGAGTTATTTGTTCCTATGAATGGATTATAGCATATCACAAAATTTGGGATTCATTGGGCCTGTATGGTGGGCCCCGTAGTCTCATCAGTGGGCTAGTGTCCAATCTGCCTTCTCTAGAATTGCTTCCTTTCATCAAAAAATATACCCATCTTCTTCCATGAATTCTCCATTGATCCCTGAATGAAAAATGTTCACATTTAAGTGTAGATAAAGTTCCCAAAATATCAAATTAAAAAATTGATAATTACATTCCTTAGAATCAGATGACTCATTGGGACTAAATTGGTGTATATTAGGCATGAAGTGCACAAATGATGAGAATAGATGTTCATAATGAAAATGCACTAACTCAGGCCCATAAGGTCAAAAATGAACATTTAATACCATTAAAATGTAATTAAAATATATGTTTTTATTGGATAATCACACCCCCAAACTTGAGATTTTCTAGTCCCGAGCAAATAATTCAATGATTTTATTTGAATTCCTTTATTCAAACACATTATAACAAACAGTGCTCACAATGTAAACTGCACACAAATATATTTTTATAACCTATAAAGATAATTTAAAACAAGATGAATTTAAAAGAAGATCCCAATCCCAACCCCATTCCTTTGATCAAATCCATCATCATACTTCATCCAACTCAATTAGGTGTAATGATGTGTTGTGTATCACAATAGATATGGGGGTTCATTTTCATTCATGGGGAAATCATGGAAGCGCTAGGTGGAATTACATTTAATACTAATATGAGTATTCTTCATTATTTTTTTTGATTTTTTTCAATATTTCCATAGTAATTGAGATTGCAGTTAATCAAATTAACCCATGTAGCAAGACTTTGTCGATGACTCCCAGACTCAAAGGCCTTAGGGCACTAAGTGAAGCTCACATACTCGGGCATCGTCTCGAGTTAACTTAATCAAAAACAAAGTCATATTACCATAAATAGAGATATATTTAAAAACACAGGGCTAGACAACTCTGGAGTCACGATCCCCAAGTGCTGAAAGCCTCGCATTTTATCAATCCATTGCTCTACACACAATTTTTTTTTGTTGTTTTTTTTTAAATTTTTTTTAATTTTTTTTTTGAATACTCATATTATTCATAAAAATCAAACCAGCCTATACTATTTATTATGGGACCCCAAAAATTCAAATTATTACCCCACAGTCTAAAGGACGTGCATTGTGGCATTTTGATTTAATGGATGAAAATAAAAATGATGAAAATTTTCATTGGACAACCAAACTTCCAAAATCAATGATTTTAAAAATAATCATGAATTAAATTAAGAGTAAAGGAAATAATAATTATTTGATTTGTAGTTTTTATGTGAGAAAAGATGTTATTATATGAATGATAAAGGAATTTTACTTCTTTTTGTTATCATTGTTTTTTTTAAACAAACATTTTGTTTCCACACCCCCAACTTAGAATGAAACTGTCCCTAGTTTCATAAAAACAAAATTTAGAATGGGGTAGAGGAATAAAAAGGGGAGTTCAATAAGGAAATTGAAATATGAGGATCATGGAATGAAGTCACCTGGTGGTTGAAGTTTGAAGTTCTTGTCGCTCGAATTTATTCCTTTGATATCCATGTCGCTTGCAAAGTTCCCTAGTGGAAAAAGGAAAAACAAAACAAACAAAACAAAAAAAATATATATATATATATTTATATATTAAAGGAAGTAAAATATAAGAATATATATAAAAATTATATAATAAGGAAGCATAAGAAGCCACAGGTCAGTGGTAAGCGCGCACCCCTGTCTCCCTTCGGTCCCGGGTTCGAGTCCCCGCGGCTTTGCGGGTTGTAACGGGGTTTTCCCCACGGCCTATGGTGTGGACTTTTTTTTATTTTTATTTTATTTTTATTTTTATCATAACCTATAAAATAATAAAAATAAAACAAAATAAACTTATGATACATTGTCTTCTTTTCAAATTTCTGGGTAAGGTATTACTCAAGGATCACACCATGTGACACAGATGAATATGGTGCTCCTCTTTCGTACCCATCCATACTCATAATAGAGGAATATGTCAAAAGTATATTTTTTATTTTTAAATATAAAAATTATTAAGTAATCTTATTTTAAAAATAAAGACGATTCAGAAAGATTAGAAACATAAAAACCACGGGTTGCCTCCCGTGTAGCGCTTTGTTTAGCGTCGTTAGCCTGACATAGATCCCAAATTTATCAATTTTTTCCTGGTTCATAGATTAGATCAATTAACTCAACATCTATTTCCTATTTATTGAATGATTCAATGAATGTTTTAACCTTTGACCATTGACCTTGAAAATGTGACCACTTCTGTGATCTTGAATCTCTACTGCCCCATGGGGGTATACATAATGCACTATGAAAGGTCCTGACCATCTAGACCTTAACTTTCCCGGGTGTAAATGAAGTTTTGAACTATACAAGAGCACAAGTTTTCCCGGTTCAAAATTTTTGACCTTGTTATTCCTAGATTGGTAGGCTTGAACTCTAGCTTTATTGATCCTTGAATTTTCATAAGCCTCCATCCTTAGTTCCTCTAGTTCATTGAGATCTAATTTCCTTTTTGTTCTGGCCAATGAGAGGTCATAATCCATTTTATTAATTTCCCAAAAGGCCTTATCATCAATCTCCATTGGCAAATGGCATGCTTTACCATAAACCAACCTATATGGGGACATTCCTAAAATGGTTTTATATGCAGTTCTATAGGCCAAAAGAGCGTCTAAGAGTCTCTCAGACCAATCTTTCCTAGAGGGGTTGACAGTTTTTTCAAGAATTTGCTTAATCTCCCTATTCACTAACTCAGCTTGACCATTGGTTTGAGGATGGTATGCAGTGGAAACTTTATGAGAAATACCATACTTATACATGAGTGAAGCAAATGGGTGGTTGCAGAAATGGGTTCCTCGATCACTGATTATATCCCTAGGAATTCCAAATCTTGAAAATATGTTCTCTTTTAGAAATCGAATCACAACTTGATTATCATTGGACTTAGTGGGAATGGCCTCAACCCATTTTGAGACATAATCAACAGCTAAGAGTATGTAGAGGTATCCCCGAGAGTTTGGGAAGGGACCCATGAAATCAATTCCCCAAAAGTCAAATATTTCAACCACTAAGACGGGAGTGAGTGGCATTTGATTCCTTTTTGTGATGGACCCTACTTGTTGACACCTAGGACAGCTTTGACAAAATGTGTAGGAGTCCCTTGAGGGGGTGGGCTAGAAAAGACCACATTGAAGAATCTTAGAAGATGTTTTCTTAGAGGAAAAGTGACCTCCACATGCCTCACTGTGACAGAATTTAAGGATGGACTCTTGTTCAGATTCTAGAACACACCTCCTAATGACTTGGTCAGGGCAGAACTTATAGAGGTATGGATCATCAAACACATAGTATATAACATCAGAAAGTAATTTCCTTCGATCATGAGTCCCTACGAATTTTGGAATGAATCCTGTCACTAAGAAATTTTCTATGTCAGCATACCGAGGGCAGTCACTCACAGAGTATAGGTGTTCATCAGGAAATGAATCAGACACAGAAAGGTGATTTGAGTTGTCTTTGAATTCCATCCTAGAGAGGTGATCAGCTACAACATTTTCAACTCCCTTTTTATCATTGATTGTGAGGTCAAATTCTTGTAAGAGAAGGACCCACCTAATCAGTCTAGCCTTAGCATCTTGTTTTTGGAAGAGGTATTTTAGTGCAGAATGGTCAGTGAACACAGTGATGGGTGATCCTAAGAGGTAGGAACTAAACATCTCTAAGGCAAACACAATAGCAAGTAACTCCTTTTCAGTGGTGGTGTAGTTGATTTGGGAATCATTTAAGGATTTTCTTGCATAAGCAATGACATAAGGAGTTTTATCACAACGTTGTCCTAACACAACTCCAACAGAAATGTCACTAGCATCACACATAAGTTCAAAAGGAAGGTTCCAATTTGGAGATTTCATAATCGGAGGAGAGGTGAGAGAGGATTTGAGGGTTGAGAATGAACCCTCACATCTTTCTGTCCAAACAAATGGAGCATCCTTTACTAGGAGAGCACAAAGGGGACGAGAGATTGAACTAAAGTCCTTGATGAATCTTCTATAGAAACCAGCAGGTCCTAAGAAATTCCTCACTTCCTTGACAATTTTGGGTGATGGAAGGTGACGAATGATGTTAACCTTGGCTTTATCAACTTCAATTCCCCTACCTGAGACTAGATGGACTAAAACTAGTCCCTCTTTAACCATAAAATGGCATTTTTCCTAGTTTAAGACCAGATTCTTTTTTTCACATCTTGAAAAGACTCTCTCCACATTCTGCAGACATCCCTCAAAAGTATCCCCAAACATAGAGAAGTCATCCATGAAGACCTCTAGAAAATCCCCTACCATGTCTGAGAAGATTCTCATCATGCACCGCTGGAAGGTTCTAGGGGAATTGCATAACCCGAACGACATGAGTTTTAAGGCAAAGGTGATGAATGGAAAGGTGAATGTTTTCTTCCCTTGATCCTCTAGGGCGACCTCAATTTGATTGTACCCCGAGTACCCATCTATGAAACAGTAGAAGGCATGACCTGCCACTCTCTCAAGGACTTGGTCAATGAATGGTAAGGGGAAATGGTCCTTCTTGGTGAATGAGTTTAGTTTCCTATAGTCAATGCAGACCCTCCATCCACTACTCACCCTTGTTGGAAGAATCTCTCCATCCTCATTGGTTATCACTATGATTCCAGTCTTTTTTGGAACCACTTGGATTGGGCTCACCCATTCACTCTCAGCTATGTGATATATGATACCAACATTCAACAATTTCAGAAGTTCTTTCCTTACTACCTCCATGAGATTATGATTGAGTCGCCATTGAGGTTGATGACATGTCTTTGAATCAGATTCCAGAACAATCCTATGAGTCCCGATAAGTGGGCTAATCCCAGGAATATCAGAAAGGGTCCAACCAATGGCTTTCTTATGATTCCTAAGGACATCTAGAAGAATTCTCTCATGATTGGATTCAAGAGAAGAAGAAATGACAATAGGATGTGTTTGATTTTCCCCTAGGAAGGCATACTTTAGTGAAGCAGGAAGTTCCTTCAATTCAATATCAGGTTGGTTAAGAATTTTAGCTGAAGATTGGGACATTGGATCAAGATCAATTTCTTTTTTTAGAGTTTCAGAGAGGATTGATTCCCCGCATGTAGAAGTTTCAGCTACTAGATTGGCTTGATCAAATTTAGGGAAGGAATTTGGAGTGGTCTCCATGAAAGTGGTTTCTTGAAAGGTTTCACTGGTTGTTGGACCTAAGACTTCATCATAAGAGAAATTTGAAAATGATTCAATCCAAGGAGATAAACTTCTTTCATATGAACAAAGGAAATCAATCTCATCCTGACTTAAACATTCATCAAATATTCCTTGATGTTCCATGGATTCATTATCAATGATTCCTATCATGTTTACTTCATGAATGTCCTCGTCATCCCCTATTTTTGATCTTGCATTATAGATTTTCAAGTCTAGACTCATGTTCCCAAAGGTGATGGTCATGTTCCCATTTCGAACTCGGATAACAGAATTGATTGTTGCAAGAAAAGGACGACCAAGGATGATTGGGGTTTGTTCCTTATTTCCTAAGTTTGGATGGTTGTCAAGGACAATGAATTCAGTAGGTTAGATAAAGTTTTCAACCTTTACCAGAACGTCCTTTAAAATCCCCTTTGGAACCCTAATGCTACGATCATCAAGATGAAGTGTGACAGATGTGGGTTGGATCTCTTCTAGGCCTAACTGACAGTACATAGCATATGGGATGAGATTGACACTATCACATAGGTCACACAAGGCCTTGACAACTTTGCTCTCTCCTAGTTCAACATTGATGTAAGGGCAACCCGGGTCTTTCAACATAGGAGGAATGGTCCCTTGAATGTTGGTACTCAAATTAGCAGCCAAAAGGACTTGGTTTTTATGTGAAAATTTTCTTTTAAAAGTTCACAAGTCCTTAAGGTACAATGAGTAAGAAGGTATGGTTTGGATTGCATCGAGAAGAGGAATGTTCAACTTGACTTGTGAGAAGATTTCCCTCAATGTTTCACTCATTTCAGGCTTGGGTTTCCCCCTCATGCGTTGAGGAAATGGTGCAGGTTGTGGGGTCGTTTGTTGAGGAGTTTTTTCCTTGAAAATGTTATCAGTTTCCTCAGTTTGATCTTGTGGTTCATTTGAATTTTCATCCAAGTTTGAATCTTCAGGTGGGTTCTAAATTAGTTGTTCAGGTTTCTCAATTGATTTCCCACTTCTTAAAACAGTCACAGCCTTTATTTGTTCATGAGTTGTTTGAGCACAACTTGACTCTCCCCTTGAAGTTGAGGATGGCACCGCCTGAGTAGGCATGGGTGCCTTTCCAGTTTTGATGGTTTGAAGTTCTTGTTTTAGGGAAGATACTTCTGAGTTCATCCTCTCCATTTTTTTGCACAGTTTTTCTAGTAGGCTTTTTGGAATAGTTTGGGTTGGTGCTTGAGTAGATTGGTTTATCCCAGGGGGGATATTTTGGAGGTGGGATGGTTTGTTGAAAATAGACCGGTGGTTGTTGGTATTGGATAGGTTGGGTTTGGAACTAGTTATGGGTTTGGTAGTTCTGATGGGGGTAAGGATTTTGTCCCTGTGGTTGGCTAGGTTGTTGGTTATCTTTCCAGCGGAAGCCTGGGTGGTCGTTATACCTTGGGTTGAAGGTGTTTTGGTATTGAGGCTTTTGAAAGTTCAAAGAATTTACTTCCGCTGGGGGTCCTCCTAAGAGAACATCCTTGATGGATGGAATGGTTGGGTAGTTGTCTGTCTTATGGTCATGTTTGTCACAAATTGTGCAAACAAGGTCTACATTTTGGATTTCATGGACTTTCCTAAGGTATATCTCTTCAACCATCCTAGAGAGTGCTGCGAGTTTAGCCCTAAGGCTTTCCTCTTCTCTAAGTGTATGAATTCTAGTAGTTCTTTGTGGATTTTCAGAATATGGTGAAGTTCCCCATGTTTGGTTTTGTTCAGAAAGGCTTTCTAGATACTCGTAAGCATCATTTGGGGCTTTGTTTTTAAAGGTTCCATTACACATCATGTCAATGAATTGTTTGTTCCTCGGACCCAAACCTTCATAGAAAATTATCACTTGTTCTGGAATAGAAAAACCATGGTGTGGAACCATGTTTAGAGTGTCTTTGAACCTCTCCCATGTTTCATAGAATTACTCTCCCTCTTGTTCAAAAAAGTTTTGGAAACTCTTTTAAGTGCAATTGTTTTGTGGTGGGGAAAGTAATTTTTGTAGAATTCTCTTTGTAGTTGGTCCCAAGAGTTGATGGATGATGGTCTCAAATTTTTTAGCCAATTTTTAGCTCGATCCTTTAAATAAAAAGGAAATAGCCTCATCTTATCTGATTCTAGTTGATGTGGGGGACACATGGTTTCTACAATGTCATTGAACTCCTTAATGAGAAGGTATGGCATCTCGGACTCCATTCAATGGAATGTGGGAAGGTGGTTTAGGACATGGGGTTTAAATATGTAGTTGGCATATCCTAGGGAATTTTGTCTAATGCATTAGGAGGCATTGGTACAGGAAGGTGTGAGGTAGTCATTCATGGTTTGATCAATTTCATTCCCCAAGTTTGGGGTTGCCTCATTTGGGTTTCCATTTTGGTTCCCACCCGGGTTTATGAGTTGGTTTCTTTGAAGACCTTCCATTGAAATTGGCTCAATTTTTGACTCGGGGGTGATAGAAAGATTAGGATCTAATGTAAATAGTTCCC
The DNA here is from genome assembly GCA_963277665.1 of Viscum album. Lineage (NCBI taxonomy): Eukaryota > Viridiplantae > Streptophyta > Magnoliopsida > Santalales > Viscaceae > Viscum > Viscum album. The sequence continues at coordinate 93,374,130 of OY728135.1, forward strand.
TTGGTGTACTTGACTCCCCAACCCCAAGACTATCCACCCTAACTAGACGGTTTGATTGATCCCGGGTGTAGGCGGACATGCGCCAAAGAAAAAAAAATGAGAAAGGGACAAGATAATAGAATTTGGATGAGAAAAGAAGAAATGGGGGAGAATAGAATGGGTGTTTAGATGACTTACTCGAGTCCCCAGAAACGACGCCAAAATTTGATTCTCGCTCAAATTTACCCAAGAGAAGAAGGTAAGACGGTCCTTGTAGTTTAGCTTGGGTTATCGAATCCACAGAGACCTAAGAAGAAACCTATAGACACGTACATAATATGGACTATTTTTAGCTATGAAGTGGCCAAATTGGATTGATTTTTGTTGGGGTTTAAAGATATCTAATAGATTAACGTGAATTTAATTTAAAATAATGAGTTAATCCTAGGTTATGGCTCGGGGTGGATTGGACGTATTTTCTTTTTAATGATTTCAATTTCTTAAATTTTAGATGGGTTCATTTAAGGAGATAAAACAACATCATCACTTACTAGTTTAATGCCTACACCCATTAATACCAATCACCTATACACTTTAAGGATAAAAGTTTTGAGCACTTCAAGGTAAAGGTTCGTATTAGTACTTGAAGTGTGTGGCCTTAAATTCAACAAGGACGATCGAGTTTAAAAATCATCAAATAAAAATCCCAATTAAAGAAGTGATTATACATTAATTAGGTGATAAATAACATCCAATTCAGCCCCTTTATACTCCATTGGATCAACCCATTAGTGGGTTATCCCTCCATTTATCTCATGGTTTCAATGGAAGCGGAAAGTAGACTCATGAGGGAGGAAATTAAGAAGTAAAGAAAACAACAAAAATAAAATGATCACTCCATCGTTGTGTGAATAATTTCACAAGAGTTGGTGTGAATAAATTCACACCTTGATCCAAAGGTATCAAAGTGATATGAATAAAAACATAATAAGAGTATAAGAAGAACTTTTATTAAGAAACTAAAGTGAATTGAACAACTTACATGTGAAAGACAATTTTGAGGCAACAAAAATGCAGCATAACATTACAATTGAACAAAGCATCCAAGATTCCAACCTCCTTCACCACCACTGCCTTAAATAGGCATTTTGGGAGCCTTGGGTCGAGCCTCAAACAGTACAAAGCATCTTAATTAATTTTGGTAGGCCATAGGTGGTGGAAAGCTTGTGGAATTTGAACTTTTCCACATTTGACCCGAGGTGGCAGCCAGATTTCCTTCACCGAACAGACGCGTCTGGAAGTACTTATAGACAGCCGATTCAGAGTGGTCCATAGAAGAATAAAATGGATATCCGGATGTCTTATAACAGCCTGTAAAATATGGGCCCATTTGGAGTTACGGATTCCGAGATATGATAAAATTAGTGGACTATTTTGCTGGGCCGCAGAATCTGGCCCAGAATTGTATCTCTAACTTGGGCCGCTTTACTGACCACTATAGAGGCCTTATTAGCGTTGGATCATGTAGAGTTATTTGTTACTATGAATTTCTTCTAGCATACCACAAAATTGGGGATTCATTTATGCTGTATGTTGGGCCCCACAGTCTCATCAGTGGGATAGTGTCCAATCTGTCTTCTCTAGAATTGCTTCATTTCATCACAAAATATCCTCATCTTCTTCCACGAATTCTCCATTGATACCTAAATGAACAATGTTCAAATTTAAGTGTATATAATGTTCCCAAAATATCAAATTAAAAAATTGATAATTACATTCCTTAGAATTAGATGACTCATTGGGCCTAAATTGGTGTATATTAGGCATGAAGTGCACAAATGATGAGAATGGATGTTCATAATGAAAATGCACTAACTCAGGCCCATAAGATCAAAAATGAACATTTAATACCATTAAAATGTAATTAAAATATATTTTTTTATTGGATAATCAATTATAATAATATTTTATATGCTCCATGTATCGTGTGATCGAGTCACATCTCTTTTAGGAGGCGATAGTTCAAACGTCAAGAAATGATGTTATCATATATACACAAAATGGATATTTTAAGGGTATGTGTTTTAATATAATTAAATAATATTAAAAAAATAATAAATATCATAAATATAACATATAAACATAATCTTTAATATTTTGTTCACTATTAGAGGTGGTAAAGGAAAAAATAAACAATCATTATTTCATGTGGAGGTAGTTTGTCGTTTAGGTAAACAATATGTATGTTATCTATTAGACGTAGGTTTGTGTGATTTTAGATTAAAACCATAAAATAAAGAATAATATTATATCTTGGATACTATATTTTTTATATATAAGTGAAATAATTAGAATGGGAAAGTGTAGAATTGAAATAAAACTAGACAATTTAAGGAATGATGTTACCTCTTAATCAGGGAAATCCTTTTGGATTTCACCAAAGGGATTCCACAGATTGATTCAATCCCAATGTATGGAATATAAGTTATGGTGAGTGATGTTTAGATGCTGATTTTTTATATATTTGTTGAGACAATTTATCTTGATAGGTGTGAGAAATGGGGAGAGGTGATGACCATTTCTTGTATAGGAAAAGGACTCATTTAACATTTTTTTAAACAAGTTAGGTGTATGCAAGTGTTTACATAAACGATGTTATACAAAATAATGTAAGGTGAATGGGGGAATTATGCCCATTAAATGGATTTTGGAAAACTGGATAGGTCATTTTGGCTACAAGATTAAAGGTTTAGTCTTTTATTAAGCTAAACATTTCCTTATTAATAGTGATAAATTTTATTTACATTAAATTATCTTTTTGGTAAAAAACTATGTTGAAAATATTATACATTATAAATTATTTTTATGATAATATAGATTTACTTTTTTCTAATTTCCAATCAAATAATTGACAGAAATTTATTTAAATTTAATCCTACATATGGGACGATAATGCGGGTTTTATAGTAAACACGTCTGAACGTTTTCTATATTTTTACAGTCATTTTAAAATTGAAATTTATTTTAATAAACCAAATTTTCTTAATTTTTAAAAATATTATCTAATTATTCTTTAAAATAAATTTAAAATTATAATTTAACCATATAAATATATTGGACAAAAATTTAGTTCGAAATTAAAATTCGTTGTTTTTTACTATTCATTAATGATGAATCTTCGTAGAGAAATACTAAAATTTACTGTAACCTAATTTTTATATTTATATTTAAAATATGAAGTTTATTTTGACATATATAATCTTTTAATGTTCTAAAATTTTGATTTAATAGTGCTTTTCCATCAAAAGGCGCTAAAGGTACCTTAATAAAAATATAGTATTTTATGTGTAATATTGTGTTTGTTCTTATCTTGTGCCTATCAAATCTATTGTATGATTATCAGAAATATTTGATTCAATATATGATATATAGTTTAACTTAAAATCAGTGATTAATTTTATTTAATTTAATTTATTTGGATAAAATACCTTTGGGAGAAAAAAAAAATTATTTATTAAAATATTCGCATTATATTCAATGGGTTCTTATATCCAATTAAAATTAATATATGATCAATGAGTTTATATTTTTTTAATCATATGTTTAAAAATTTAGATATTAATATTAATAACTACTAATTTAATATCTAGTTTATATCTTGGTAAATTTTAATTATTGTTCAATAAAACTCTATCTTGCGTATAACAGAAGTCGCTGAAGAAGGTCACTCTTGCATGTAATTCCCGCTAGCTCAGTGTCGATTGATATTGAATATATAAAATAAATTTAATATAAAATATATGTTAAATCTATTATAATTTATCTGGATATTATATTCCCTTATGTGCTTTATGTCGTGTGTCACACACACTTTCAAATTCAATTTTCCTACTTTTTATTTTCGCGGCTTTATAATTAAAGCTAGTAGAGGAAAATGGATAAATGATATGCTTTTGTGTCATAAAAACTAACATTAAGGAACCATATGACATTGTTTTGGTGACCCTTGACGTTCACCAAAATATTTATAGAAAAATGTTTGATTATGGTTCATTTCAATTCATCTTTGTGAAGAACATAAAATCAAACTCTATTATTTGAGAAGTATATATATTTGTTAAAATTCCAAGGTGTATATTCATCTAATTTTTCTATATAAAACTTTGAATAATGTATTTCATGTATATAATGTCATCACAAGTATATTATTTATTCTAATTATGGAATTTAGAAAAAAAATATTAGGGGCATGTTTTATCTCAATGTGAAATGCTTTGATAAATTGTAGATGTATGACAATTTTACAGGTCCAAGAAGAAAAAATGTAAATATATATTTGAAGTGGATATATCCTATAATTTTGTATGCAATAAATTTCTCATATAGACTTCTTTATTTAAATTAATAGGTATCATGGTGAATGATTTCAATATAAAAAATATATTATTGGTACCCATTGTTCACGAATACCAATACATATTTCTCAAAGTATTATATGAACCTCCCACAAAAAATATTGTTTTAATTATAAATTAAACTCATACTATAATAAAATATTATATCTAAAACCCTATATATAATTATGTAAATGCCATTAGTAAAATTCATTACGTAAATAAAAGGACTTTCTGAATAGTGATTTATCCATCCATGTGTATCTCCTTCCACCACACTTGTTCTCTTTGGGAAAAAGAATTAAAAATCAATGTGGTTGTGAATTGATTATAATGAACTCAATGGGGTCACCATTATGAAAAAAATTCCATCATCCTATATTTTACTTTTCAATGTACTAGCATCATAGAGATAAATTCATTTCTAATATTGACCTTGAGCCTTGTATAATTCGTTGAGAGTGAAGAAATTGGATATTCCAAAGCCAAAATCATGATATAAGTGATGGTATTATGAATTTATTATTATTCCCATTGATTTAATTATTTATAAATTTTTATTTATGTAATGTATGAATAGAGTCATTAGGTACTACCTTGAAAATTTTATTATGATCCTTATTAATGATATTATGATATATTCCAAAAGGCACATAGAACATGATGAACACCCAAGGGTTATACTATAAACCATATGGAATGAATGATTTATTTCCAAATTTAGAAAATTTGGGTTCTATTTCGAAAACATTATAACACACCAGGACTTTATGATATTGTTTTTTTAATAATTAATTTATTTAATAGCTTGTGATGCACACAACTATAGGTTTAAATGAATTATCTTACGCTATTAAAATATTATTTAATGACAAGCAATATAAAATAGATATTAAATTAATGGTTATGAATATATCTTATAAATTTTGAAAACTATATAATTTATGAACATTATTTTTTTATAAATTGATTATAAATATATAATATGATTTAGTTGAAAGAAAAAGAAATTTCTTACAAAAAATAGTATTTTTTTCTTAAATATAGTTTAATCTTACATCATACTCGTAATTTAAAACTAATTGTTACCAAATTTAGAAAATTTACATGATAAAATTATTATCATTTTTTAACTTATTGTAAATAATATCTTATGGTTTATTTTTTGGATTTCTATGAAATGGTTTATTATTCAATGATTAGCATAAAACTATATGTTCTAATTTAAAAACTCTCATTCATTTAAATTGTATATTAAGTAAAATTATATTATAATTTTTATTTAAATAATAATTTTTATACCTATTAATCCAATTTAGGTCATTGGACTCATATTCATATTACATTTTTATTTAAATATTTTTTATACTTTTGATCATTTTCTATGTGAAAACCCACATTCTCATCACTTAATTTGGAAAAATTTTCAAATAAAATTATCCACTTCTAGAAATGAAATTTTTTAAAAATGTATTCAATATTTTTAATAAAAATAATTTATATTATATAATATGTTCATCATTATTTTTACTATAATTGTTAATATGCAATATAAAATAATATTTACTGTGGTTAGGGTAAATTTATTTTACTAGGGGGTCAGACTAAAAATGTAACGCCTAAAATTACCTAATAACATATTTAAAATATATTTTAAGGAAATAGTTTTACCATATAATATAATATTATATCAAATACCTCATTTTTTTTCTTTTTTTCATGGGAAAATTGGTTACATATTTTTCATTCTAAATCATTCAAGAATACCACTACCCTCACTTATAAATGGTCATACACTCTCCTCTCTTCTTCACACCTTCAAAACCATTTTGTTCGGAATAGCCCTACAGAAATGATTCCCAAATTTCCTTCCTTAATTATAGAATAATATTTTATTCACAAACTATCATGACCCCCTCCCCACAAAGTGTACCCCTCATAGGCCGAAAATGTGATAAGGGAGATAATGATCCCTGAGTCCCACCTCTAGTAGGACCCAGGTTGGCGACTAGCACTGAGGGAATGGTAACCACATAAATGGGAGGCATTACCCTCTAAGAGAACACATACGAAAGAGAGAGATAATATAGACACCAAATAAATCCAACTGAGATAGAAATATAGATGAAAATTCATGTATATATATAATTTCATGCAAAACTGCTACAACTGAAAGGGGAAAAACAGCAAGTACCCAAAAGATAGTAAAACAGCAGTAACCACAAGCCTGAACAGCTCCTACAACCCCAGGCTAGTAGATACCAGCATGATCTCCAATCAACTCCAAGTGACCTGAAAAACATTTTATATAACAAATTGGTGAGTATAATAGTATACTTAGTAGGATCCTCCCCGAAGCCTCTAGTGAAAAAGTAAAGAAAGCATGCTAAAGCACAGTGAACAACAAGTTAAACTGACTCGTCCCCAAAAGAGGTATACTATGTTCCCAGCCTCACCATAGATACTCTCAATAATTAAATTTTACATGAATATATCATATAATAAAGAATATCAAGGGCACCCCGATACTACTTCCCCACTGGTTTTCCGCTTTTCCCCAATGTTGCATGTCCTAAGCATCTCTCTCCCAAAAAAATGGCTTCCCCACCGAAACTTGATCGAAGCACCTCAACATGCACCTAATGCAAAAAAAAACCCACCACGTTCATGTATAAAAAAGAACCGGGTAGTTTCTGGGAGCCATCATAGCTCGCATAACATGTATCATACGTCAGGTATTATACCTCAAGCCAATACAATCTATACACTAAGTAAGGATCCCCAAGCCATCATAGCCTATACATGTTACGCCTAAAGTATTCCATAGGAAACTATATTCATAATATATATGTTTGAATAACTAACAGCCATTACTACCCTCTATACACATATATTGGAAAAAATAACCATTGTGCCTACTAGCACATGTAACTACCAAGAGAACTGAGCGGCGCCAAGTAGGGTAGTCAGACATCCATCCTCCCACCAGAATATTGGGGAAAACACCACCTAGGGCTCAGAATCCATGAGTTGTAAGTTTCCCTTAATGAAAGGGTGGAGTAGCGGATAGAAACACAAAAAGAAAAGAATATACTATATCTCAAAACCACACAATAGGTGTAACCTATTCTTAGACTCAACTGCAGCTAACTTCTCTCGGACTCTAGGCTTCCACTTTTATGACTAGGTATCATATAGGCACAAAACCATTTAAATAACTATAATACATTATTTCATTCCCTTTTTTATCAGTTTTAGTTTACGTTAATTAATTCTTTAAACATTAATTAACCAATAACAATTCCACAATAAACATCATTAGAATCATTCCCAAAGTACTTCGTTCCTTCAAATCACAACCTCAGCATTTCGCCCCAGTAAGCTCCAAACCCTTGGGTTAACATCATTTATTCAATAATTTATTAAAAAAATTATTACTTATCCATATTCCCATTAATTCTAGAAAAAAATTCTAATCTACTAAACTCATGGGGGCTCAACACGGTTAGTATATGAACTACTCGTCGAGTCTTTGCCACCTAGAGCAAAATCGTAGACCCATCCTTCCTTGAGATGCTAAACATTGATAGAACGTGGCGTACCCCATGCGTCTTCGTCCCTTCTAGAAGGAGGGAAAGCAAAACCGGATGCCTTGAGCTATGGCAAATGTAAAATATATAAAAACCAAAAAGAATCATCAAGCATCCAAACATTCACATCAAATATATTTCATCATCCCTGGTGCCCTCCCCGACACCTACATGCATAAACTGATGCATCTCTCCCCACGAGGCATCAAAAGATGCATCAACCAATATGCCTCCATACCCCTACATATCACAACTTCCATCCAGGCTCACGTCACAACACAAGAAGAATGAAAACAAACATCATATCAATTGGGTTCATGGCACTTAAACAAGTAAGAGGGAAACTCAAAACCGTACATGGAATTATCTTTTAACAAACATTCAGTTCATTAATCCATATTGGGTTAACCTATTTATTATTCGTAGGTTTCTAGTTCAGGAAACCTAACTAATAAGAGATCTCAAATAAATAAACATGCTTACTACACCAATTTGACTAACTTAAAAATACTACAAGAAGAATAAGATTCATTTACATGCCTCATTATCTTTCTTCAAACAATTATCGACTAATTCTGGCTTTACATTCATTTCCAATTTCCATTAAGAAATAAAATCCAAACAATGTAATCATAGATATCACACTATCTAGAAAAACAAGAGACAATAACATAAGATCTCTATCAATTTATTTATCCTGTTCAAATATTTATTATTTCAATTCCATTATGATCTAGTGGATAAAAAATAACAACTCTATAGATTCACGTAAAAGAAAAGAGAAGAAACGAATCCCCTACCTCAAACAGTTTGTGACATTCTTTATATGAGAATGATCCACCCAACGGATCACGATCGCCTCAACTCGTGACAACTGCATCCTCCCAAGGATTCCACAGTACAACTGCACCAATCGAATCCCAGGATAACTCTATTAGAATCATGGAGTTCACATACCATAACATGAAAATGAGTAATAGGAGAATATTAACACAAAAGAACCAGGATAAAACACACCTTATTTCAATGAAGGATCAACCCTTGCTGCTTGCACCAATGCAGGTGGTGCACATGCAGTTGGAATAACTTCAAGGGGAAAAAATCTAAGGATTAAGGTTCGATCACACAGCTCGTATGGGAAGAAGGAAAGTTTTGATAATCTCTCACAAGGTAGAACGATGAGGAAGAACATCAATGATATAGCATCCCTTTAGAAGATTTAATAGAGAAGTAGTTTAAGATACGCTGGATTTTCCATTAAAAAATAATTGCATTAAACTACATAGTTTGACTAGGTAAAGACATCTCAGGCCTAAGGAAAAATTAATATAGGAGTCATGGGATTTTATTTGGCCTTAAATCCCTTAAAACAAGGCCTTGATTTTGTTTTCGTCAAAGAAAACATAAAAGGGGTAAAACTATAGGAAGCTCGAAAAACTGATCACAGATGGTCATAGATGTCACTGTTCACAGAAGGTCACTGATGTCACTATTCACATAAGGTCACTGATGTCACTATTCATAGAAGGTCACCGATGTCACTGTTCACATAAGGTCACCGATGTCACTATTCAAAGAAGGTCATCGATGTCACTAGTCAAAGAATGTCACAGATGTCAATGTTTACAGAATTTCACTAATGTCACTGTTCACAGAAGGTCACAAATGTCAATGTTCACAAAATGTCACCGATAGCACTGTTCACAGAAGGTCACCAATGAAACTGTTCACAGAAATGGAAAATTGTAAAAGTGTTGGGGATGATTCACCTCCACCACCAGAACACCTCAAACACTATATTTTCATATAGGAATGGACCAGAGAGGTCTATGCCATTACATCAGATACCTCTCGAAACATTCTTGTCCTCAAGAATTCAAATCCATCATAAAATGGAAATGAAATAAAGTCAGAACAACCTCCCTTCGAGACACCTCTCAAAAGAGAGAAATCCACAAGAAGAAACCAAAGAAATATTATCATAAACAAGAATTGTCTATAACCGCAATGGGGACATCATAGCATGCAAATAGTTAAACATCAAACAACTCTAGGTACTGAGAACGTATCTATTACTCACGTTCCCAGGAGCTCTCCTCTATCATGCCTTGTCACCACAACACATTAACCAAGGGAATAGAACACCCGCACAACACCTTATCCTTGCGGTCTTGGATCTCCACAGGCTGCTCCTTAAATGTTGCATCATCATCAATATCTATCACTCCCCAATCGATGACGTGAGAGTCCACATGAAGATAATTAAAGAGCTCTGACATATGGAAAACATCATGTATTCAGATCATATATGGGGGAAGTTCTACTTGATACACCACATCTCCAATGAAAGATAATACATCAAAAGGCCCCACAAACAGAGGATAAATCTTACTCCCATGACCAAACCTCCACTACCCATGATGGGGAGTCTCCTTCAGAAACACGTGATCCCCAACATCAAACTCTAAGGGTCCAGTCATTTGATCGTCATATGATTTGTGACGATCTTGCACTATATACATCCTCTCACGAATCACCTAAACCATCCCTGTAGTATTCAACACTAGTTCCAGTATGAGAATTGATAACTCTCTGACCCTAGTCTAGCATAGAGGAGAATGAAAGGTCGGATATACAAGGCTTCAAATGGTTCTATACAAATGGTGGAGTGAAAACTATTATTGTAAGAGAAATCTACCAAATGTAAGGGCCTCATCCAAAAACCTCTAAAATCTAGGACACAAGAGCATAACATGTCTTTAAGAGTCTGGATGGTCTGCTCTATCTGACTGTCCGTCTGAGGATGGAAGGTAGTGTTAATGCATAGCTGAGAACCAAAATCATTTTAGAGACCTATCCACACCCTGGAGGTAAAATGTGGATCTTGAATAGAAATGATCATCCTTGGGACTCCATGAATTATCACCACCTCCTCCAGATACTGCCTCGACAAAACTTATACTGAGCTCGACTCCTTGATCGCTATAAAGTGTTCCAATTTTGTTAAAAGAACCACTACCACCCAAATAACATCATTTCCACTCTGAGCTTGAGGTAACCCAGTAACAAAGTCCATTGATATGTCCTCTCACTTTCACCTAGGAACATCTAATGGATAGATAAGACCACCAGGATCACGGTGTTCAGCCATCACCTTCTGGCAGACCAAACATCAAGACACAAACTCTACAACAGCTCGCTTCATCCCAGGCCACCAAAACTGGCTCCTCGAGGCTTGGTACATCTTTTTTATGCCAGGATGTGCCACTAATGGATACCTATATAATTCTATATGATCTTTCTGGTGCATCGCCAAAGAAAAAAATCCTTCCATGACACAACACTCGATGTTGTTCATCATCCGACCACCCATTAAGGGACTCTCCCCAAACAACTCGGTCTCTATAGAACTCCACCTCTAGATCCCCCAACTGGGACTCTTCCACCTTCTACACCAGAGATGATTATACCGCCATCTAAAAAAACAAAATTTTCCCCCAACATCTCCAATATCAAGATGTAATGTTGGCAGTTCTTCTGTTACTCTTCAAGAATCACCAGATTCATGCACAACATCACTACGTGACTTTTGACTCAATGCATCAGCTACAAATTTCTCCTTTCTAGGTGTATATGATATCTCAAAGTCATATTCCTATAAGAACTCCATCCACCAATGTTGTCGTAAGTTCAAGTCATGATGGGAGAAAACAAACCTCAAGCTATTATGATCGGTGAAAACCACAAAGTGCTCCCAAATGTGGTAATGTCTCCAAAACTTCTGATCAAACACCATGGCTGCCAACTCAAGATCAGAAGTGGAATAGTTATGTTCATGGGGACGCAACTGTCGAGACCCATAAGAAATAACTAATCTATACTGCATTAGAAAACATCCTAACCACATATTCCTAGTGTTGCAGAAAACATCAAATTGAATTCCCTCTACTGGAAGACAAAGAACCGGAGCACTTACTAACTTCTCCTTTAGAAAATCAAAAGCTATCTAACATTGATCAGTCCATATGAGCACTCGATACTTCCCCGTAAAAGCTGTCAGAGGATTCACAACTCTTGGTAAATATGCTACAATCCTCATTTAGTATCCTGTTAGACCAAGGAATCTTCAAACCTCTAACATTGTCTTGGAGGCTGCCCAAGACACAACTGCTTCTATCTTTGATGGATCCACAGCTACTCCCCGCTGGGACACAACATGTCCCATGAAAAGAACTTCTTAATCCCAAAACCCACACTTCTACAACTTCCCAAATAGCTGATGTTGTCGATGAACTCCCAAAATCTTGTGTAGATGCTCTTTATTCTCTTCTTCAGACTTGGATTACACAAGGATATCGTCGATGAAATCTAAAACGAACTTTTCCAGGAATTCACATAACACAACATTCCTCAATTCCATGAACATAGCTGGAGCATTTTTCATGCTGAATGACATTACAATGAACTCATAATGCCCATGACAACAATGACAAGCAGTCTTTGGGATATCCTCATCCTTCACATGAATCTGATGATATCTTGACCGCAAGTCGATCTTTGAGAACCAACTTTCACCCTTCAGTTGATCCAATAAATAATCAATCCGTGGAAAAGGATAGAAGTTATTTATTATAACTTTGTCCAAGAAATGATAATCAACACACAACCGCAAAATTCTGTCAGCCTTCATTAAGAACAAAACGGGTGCACCCCACGGTGACACACTCGGCCGAACAAAACCAAACTGTAAAAAATCATCAAGCTATATACATAACTACTGTAACTCAGAAGGGGCCATCCTATATGGATACATAGAGATAGGAGATGCTCCTGGCTGTAGGTCAATCCCAAACTCTATCACTCGTCGAGGGGTTAATTCTAAAACCTATTTTGAAAAGACATCAGGGAAAACTTCTAAAACCCTAGGAAATTCCAACTGCTAAACCACTGAAGAACTCAACATCATCTTGTCCATCATGGATGATAAGGATGGAACATTCCTATGACCCATCCGAGGATCTCGATTGTAAAAAAACACCACTGGATCTTCATCCGCATCGAAGAAAATGACCTACTTCCTGAAGAAATCTACGATAGCCTCCAATGAATACAACCAATCCATGTTGAGGATGAAATAATATGGTTGTATTCGTAAACATATGAAATCTCCCTAAGAGTGGTGTTTCTCCAACACTAGATCACAATCTCTATATACTTCAAACAAGTCAGCTTGACCTCCAACTAGTGTATTCAACGCCAAGGGCACTAGAAGCCTCTCTACATCATGTCTCAATGCATGGACAAGGGTAGGTGATATGAAGGATTGTGTCTCTCCTGAATAAAAAAAGGCATACACCAAGGTAGAAAACAAGATAAGGGTACCACAAACAATGTTTGGATCACCTAGCGCTGGCAACGCTAAAGCATGAAGCTTACCACGACCACCTCCACAGCCTCTCTGACCCTGATGATGACTGCCACCATGACCGCTCTCTGCACTCTAAGGATGGGGAGCAACATGGGGCTATCCTACGCCTACCCCATATACCCTCTTCTGATCTAATGTTTGTGAAACCTACTGCTATTGCCTATGCAGGAACTGCCTTAATGGAGGAACCTGGTGCGGAAAACCTTGTGCATGATGACTGCTCTGAAAGGTCAGGCACTCTTGTTGTTGATGACCTCGACCACCAAAATAAAAACATGTGACTGATCCCTTGGCGTAGTCCTGAGAGTTGTTTCCCCCATAGAAACGTGATGTTGAGGGCTGGGACCTACCCCTAGCTGCACAGAAAATCTTCTGCCCTAGAAAATGGGAACCCCAGACCACAGCTCTGCTTCATGATCAATCATGAATATTCCACTCTTGTGATGATCTGGTCCTTGCCAATGTCCTCCCGATGACCTCTACCCTTTTCATCACTTCAAGATATGTCTTCATCATAAATGGGGTGACCTAGTGCTGGATCTCTAGATGAAAATCCTCGTTGAAATGCATCTCCCTAGCCTCCTCATATGGAAACAAGTCCGAACCATATTGTAAAAGGTTCCCGAAATGGATTCTGAACTCTCTCACACTAGATCTCCCTTCTGGAAGGGTAAGAAGCTCCTAGCGACTAGACGCCTTCGCGGTCGAAGAAAGAAACTTGACTCTAAACTTTTCTTAGAACTCCTCCCATGAGATCGATGACTCCTCATGATCCCCGAGGAACAAGAACCACCACTTCTTCACTGCTCCACGCAACATCATCACAACCAAGGACACCCAGTGCTCCATCCAAGCATGGATCAAACCGAATCATATCTTGACCTCCTCAAACTATTATTCTGTGATTTCATCTGAAATGGATCCATCATACTTCTGCAGACTATGGCGCTGAAACTCTCCAAGTGTCCTCCTCCAAGTGTCCTCATCATCAACCTCTAACCAGCGATAATCTGCTGGCATAACCTACTAGACATATTTTTCACTAACCAGATGAAGACGTCGAACTGGATCCATACCTGTAAAATAATAAATAGTTACTGATCCTTAAACTAGAATATGGAAAAAACAACATTAATTAATTTTTTTTTCTTTTATTCATTTTAGGTTATCCTATCCCAAGGTCTTCCCATTCAAACACAGGCACAAATAACAATGATGCATGATCCTTTTTTAGTTCTCTACCTTGATACTAGTATCACCTCATTTAGTAGCCATTGAAACATTAAATTTCTTTGCATCAGATCATAGGTCGACCTAAATGCCTTTGTCTCGGCTAGTCTCCAATGTTTATATAACTTGCTAAACAATAATAACAATGTTGCCCTACCAACCCATGTGGACTCACATGTTTCAAACACCAATCTCAATCCTATCCCTCAACCATACCTTTGATACTACTCTGTCACGACCCCATCCCCACAAAGTGTACCCCTCCTAGGCTAGAAATGTGAGAAGGGAGATAATGACCCCAAAATCCCGCCTCTAGTAGGCCCCGAGTTGACGACTAGCCCGAGGGCATAGTAACTACACAAATGGGAGACATTACCCTCTATGAGAACACACACGAAAGATAGAGATAATATAGACACCAACAAACTCCAACTCAGAAAAAAAATATAAATTTAAACCCCAGTACACATATATAATTTCATGCAAAACTACTACATATGAAAGGGTAAAAACTGTTAGTACCCAAAAGAATGTAGAATAGTAGCAACCACAAGCCCGGACAGCTCCTGCAACCCCAATCTAGTAGCTACCAGCATGATCTCCAAACTGCTCCAAGTGACATGAAAAGAGTTTGTATAACAAAGGGTGAGTATGACTGTATACTCATTAGGATCCTCCCTAAATCCTCTCGTGCAAAAGTAAAGAAAGAATGATAAAGAATAGTGAACAACAAGTGAAACAGACTCATCACCTAAACAGGTATACTAAGTTCCAAGCCTCCCCATGGCTACTCTCACCAGGTAACTCATACGTGAATATATCATATAATAATGAATACCAAGGGTACCCTGATACTACTTCCCCCCTATTTTTCCAGTTTTCCTCAACATCTCACGTACTAAATGTCTCTCTCCAAAAAAAGGCTTGCCCATAGACACCTAGGTAAATCACCACAACATGTTCCTCGTGCAAAAAAACCACCACATACATGTAAGAAATGTAACTAGGTAGTTACTGTGTGCCACCATAGCTCACATAACATGTATCATACGTCAGGTATTATACCTCATGCGATTACATCCCATACACCAAGTAAGGATCCCCAATACATCACAGCCTATACAGGTTACACCTATAGTAGACCCTTTGAAACTATATCCAGAATATAGGTGTGTCAATTAATTGAATCCATTAAAGCCCTCTAAACACATATATGGGGAAAACTAACCATTGTGTCTAATAGAACAAGTAACTACAAAGAGAAGAGAGTGGGGACAAAGGGGGTTCCAAACATCCATCCTCCGACTAGAATGATGGGGAAAACACCCCTCAGGGCTCAAAATCCTCGGGGTGTTAGTTTCCCATACTGACAGGGTGGAGTACCATATATAAACACAAAAAGTACAGAATATACAATAGATCACAACCACACTATGGGCATAATCTAGTCATAGACTCAACTACAGCTAATGTATGTTGGTCTACGGGCTTCCACGTCCAAGACTTGGTATCCTATAAGCACACAACCATTTAAAGATATTTAATACATTATTTCATTCCTTTTTTTATCAGTTTCACTTTATGTTAATTAATTCATTAAACATTAATTGAAAAATAACAATTCAACATTAAACTTCATTAGCATCACTCCCAAAGTACATTGTTCCTTCAAATCAAAACCTCAGTATTGCACCCCAACAAGCTCCAAACCCTTGGGTTAACATCATTTATTCAATAATTTATTAACAACATTATTACTTTCCTATATTCTTAGGCTTTCTAAAAAAACATTCTAAGTTACTAAACTCAAGGGGGATCAACACGGTGGGTAGATGAACTACCCAAGGAGTCTTTTTCGCCTATATCAAGATCTTAGACCCATCCACAATTGAAAAGATAAACACGAAAATCATGTGGCATACCCCATGCATCATCTACCCTTTTGGAAGTAGGGAAATAAAAACCAGCTTCCTTGAGAAGTGGAGAAAGTAAAAAAGATAAACAACCAAAAAGAATAAAAAAGAATCCAAACATTCACATCCAAGCTATTTCATCATCCATGGTGTCTTCCCCAACACCCAAATGCATAAACCAATGCATCTCGCTACTCTAGGCATCAATTTCTACATCAACCAGTAGTTCTCCATGCCTCCACATATCACAATAGCCATCTAGTCTCACAACACAACACAAGCAGTAGGAAAACAAAGATCATATCAATTCGGATATTTTCCATTAAACAAGTAAGAGGGTAACTCATAACCCTACAAGGAATTATCTTTTATCAAACAACCAGTTCATTAATCCATATTGGATTAAACAATTTATTATTCGTAGGATACAAATTCAGGAAACCTAACCGGTAAGCAATCACAAATAAATAAGCATGCTTACTGCACCGATTTGATTAACATCATAGTACAACAAGAAGAATCAGATTCATTTACACCCCTCTTTATCATTAGACAAAAAATTATCGATTAATTATGGCTTTAAATTCTTCTCCAATTTCCATTAAGAATTAAAATCAAAATAACGTAAGTATAGAGATCACACTATATAGAAAAACAAGAGGCAATAACATACAATCACTATTAATTAATTTATCCAGTTCAAATATTTATTATGTCATTTTTATTATGATCTAGTGGCGAAAACATGCTAACTCTACAGTTTCACATAAAATAAAAGAGAAGCAATGAATCTCCTACCTCAAATAGTTCTTGACTTTATACAATAATGATCCACACAACGGATCATGATCGTATGCTCTCGTGACAAATGCATCCCCCTTGAGGATTCCACGAAAAAACTGTACCAACCGAAACCTAGGAAAACTCCATTGGAACCATGGATATCACATAACATAACATGTAAAGGAGTAATAGGATAATATTAACCCCAAAGAACCATGATAAAAAATACCTTATTTCAATTAAGGATCGACCCTTTCTGCTGGCACCAAAGTAGGGGGTGCGCATGCAGTAGGAAGACCTTCAAGGGGAAAAAGATTAGAAGATTAAGGATCGACCACATTGCTCATATATGAAGAAGGAATGGTTCACGTTTCTTGCACAAGGTAGAATAATGAGGAAGAACAATGAATCTATAACATCACTTTAGAAGATTTAACAGAGAAGTAGATTAAGGTACGCTAGATTCTCCGTTAAAAGTGGATCACATTAATCCACACAGTTTGACCAAGTAAAGACATCGTGGGCCTTTGGGAAAAATAATATGAGAGTTATGATATTTTATTTGGCCTTAAATCCCATAAAAAAGGCCTTGAATGTGTTTTACGTCAAAGAATACTTCAAAGGGGAGAAACTATAGGATGCTGGAAGCACTGTTCACAGATGGTCACTGATGTCATTGTTCACAAAAGGTCACAAATGTCACTGTTCACATAAGGTCACCGATGTCACTATTCATAGAAGGTCACTGATGTCACTTTTTACAAAAGGTCATGAATTTCACTGTTCACAGAAGGTCACTGATGTCACTTTTCACATAAGGTCACCGATGTCACTGTTCACAGAAGGTCACCAATGTCACTATTCACATAAGGTCACCGATGTCACTGTTCACAGAAGGTCACTGATGTCACTATTAACAGAAGGTCACATATTTCAATATTCACAAAAGGTCATAGATTTCACTATTCACAGAGGGTCACTGAAGATACTGTTCACAGGACACTGATGAAACTATTCATAGAAATGGAATATTGGAAAAGTGTTGGGGATGAGTCACCTCAACCACCAGAATGCCTAAGACACTATATTTTCACAGTGTAATGAACCAGAGAGTTCTGGGCCATTACAGAAAAATATTATAGGAATATATTAGTTATAATCCTAAAGAGGTGGTCTGAGAAGTGTTAAATTTTCAAATGATGTGTTTTTTTATTACTCCACCTACTTAAGTTATTATTAAACCATTATTTTGTAATAACAATAGAATATTACATATATGAAGATACTTTTATGTTAGTTTAATCTCAAACATCCATCAATAACTCAATAAAATGGGTTATGATATCACCATTCATGTGTAAGGTGGATGATCACCTCACGAATCGGTGTCATTCATTTTTCCATTAACACATCTCCTGGTAGGTTTTGTTGAGGGATATAAATTATATATGTGTGTGATTTATGTGGTATTTCTTATATAATTATGTCTATAGACTCATTATATCATTGAAAGTGAGGCATGTTGTCACTTATCGACCGATCAAAGTTTTGTGCTCTGCTAATGTATATAGCAGCACTCGGGTCGAATCCTTGATGATGATACTTTTTAATAGTCGATTGTTTTTAGTTGATTTTATTTTGATTGGGGGGGGGGATTGTTTGCAGAGCTTATGAAATTATTAATTTATTAATATTGATTTAACGCATTCATAAATATTTGGGTGAGTTCATCATTAGGGAGTTAACCTAGTGAAATCCTTGAGCATTTCATTATACTTCATTTAAATTAACACACACTTCACAAGATAATGTTGATTGGAATTGTAAGTGTTAAACCTTTATTATATGAAATAACTTAAATTAGTGTTATCGTCTCAATCAGAGCTTGTTGATGGTAGTGTATTTATGTATCCAATAATCCAAGGAAGCCACATGTTAAATAAAACAAGTCATTAATCCATGACATGTTATGTCCAACATTCACAATGTTAAATTAAAGAATACTCATCGAGAAAAAGATATCAATCGCTTAACATATATAAATAATGACTCAACCCAATGGTATATTTATTAATCCATTAATATGGTTATTAATCTAGTAATATATGTTTATGGTGTTGAATTATAAAGAATGTGAAAAGAGTGGGATAAGAAAATAATAGTGCATCGAACACACACATGATCATTGAAGAGGTTTAAAAAAGACATTTGATTGAACGAGGTAGTAAAATAAGGGAAGGGGTTTAAAGTTGATTAAAACTATTTTAAGAATACTATCCTTAAAATACATATTTTGGATAAGATTAAGATATATTGACGAAGAAACTGGCATTAAACATAATTAAAAAAAAAGAGACTTACCCGATTACAACAAAGAAAAATAAAAAAGTAAATGAAAACAAAGAGAGGAGGAAAGGTATCTCAAGTGAATACAAGAGTATGGAAGGTCCTCCTATGTATTTGTAATGTATTTGTTCATTAAAATATGTTAACCTCTCTTCTTAAATTCCATGTCCTTTGGAGAGGAGGGGGTATATTTATAGCCCAAGGATGTGGACTGTTTGGATTCCCAATATGTCCCTCCACTTGGATCGATGATTAGGAAATCCAGACAGCATAATATCGAGATATATCTTTTTGAAAAGTTTTATATGATAATTTTTGAGAACTAATCCCAAACTTTGGTGGAATTTGGAATTATTGATCCAATGTTATGGAGGTTTCGATAAAAAGTGCTAAACAGTCCATTTCAATCCATGCTTTTTGAATTGCCAATATGTGAATGGATTTTGGAATAAGAAGATGCCTTTAAATCAGTAGTCATTTTTCAAAAAATTCGGCCCCCTATATATCCTCTTTCACACTACAAAAATGCAGCTTGATCCAATTATTATATCAGGAGAAATGTTCTGAATACTGTACTGATATAAATTACCATCCAGAATGGTGGGCTGAGTTTAAATGAATCATTTGGGCTCATTGTCTTCTGATTCGGGCCTTGAAATTTTTATCCACGAATCCATACATTTCCCCCTAAACATTAGAGGAGAATAAATGTATTTGGACTTCTTAATTGATCCAAGAAATTAAATCTTAAGGGCTGGTCCAGTTTCATCACAGATTCTATAGACCTTATTTTGTGGTCCCTGTGGGCCTTTTTAAGGAAGAATTATACCATGATCCCTTCTAATGAATTGTTTTATATTGAATAATTAATCCTAAAAAACAAGAACCACACAATTTAGATCTTTAGGGTGAGAGTTATAAATAAAATAGTAAACTGAATAAATTGGACTACTACTAAAAATGATCAAAAACTATACTTAGTATTAAAACATTAATATTTCACTAAAATTATTCATATTTAGTATAAAATTAGTAAAGGGAGTATATAATAATTCATGAAAATAATAATAACATCAACTCCCCACACTATGTCTTGTGAATGTCCTAATGTGAAACAAATATAAAAACATGACCAAAATCATTTTCACTCACAATAAAATATTAAAATTTAGTTTTCCCCAATCAGGGATGTTTAGACAATATCACTCATCCATATTGAATTCCACCATAAGTTATTACAAAAACAATACTCCAAAAGTAATTCATTTTATTCATTCTCTAATTTAAAAATGTAAAATGGTGGCACACAAAACATACTTCTCTCAAGATGATAAAATTATTTTATGGAGCTTCACTCATTCACCAACCAAAAGTGAAAATCTTAGAGTTTGAAAGAGATATCAACTTCCACTTCCTATCCTAAAGTGAAAAAGAATCAAGAGGCCTTTTAAGGGGTTTTTATATGGCTATAGGATGATAGGAAGATGATATCCAAAAGTTAGGAAAGGGGGGGGGGGGTAAAATACCTATATGGAAAAATGAATGCACATTTTTTGAAATAAGACATGAAAGCAGATGGAAAAAAATATTTAAAAGGGAATGATTGTGGGAAGAAATAAAAAATAGCGGAATAAAATTTGACGGTGAAGAGAAGATGAAATGTGTACAAAACAAAAAACTTCTCCCAATGAAATAAGTCTTAATTTTTTGTATTTTTTTATTTTATTTTTTTGCATTTTTTGAAAGATTAACTTGAAAAAGATATCACACTCATATCCCAACCCGTGATTGATCTTCTTGTGACACTAATTTTAATAGTCATAACAAGATCAAAGATTGAGTAAGAGTTTTTTTTGACATACCCAAGACACAACCCAAAATTTTTATTTCTTTTTTTTATTTGTTTGAACACTTGTCAAAAACATTTAAAAAATTACATAAATGAAATTACATTACTTTCCCCAAAACACACTGAATTACAAACTCTCCCCGACACTAAAACAGAGGCTTTCCCTCAAGCATATGATAAAATTGTGAAATCAACAAAGGGTACCCAAAATGAAATCCATTCCCCCCCACATTTAAATTTCAAACAGATTATGCAATTAAAATCCATGTTGATATTAGGTGGGATAGGGTATTGAGCTTGTAATGTGGCTATCAAAGAAAATGTTTTCATATGCTAGAAGGGGATTTCAAAATGAGGATTAATGTAAGAGAAATGGGAGGCTATTTGGATATTATATTTCTCATGGGAATCAGAAAATGCCTCTATCATATTAATGCTCACTAAAGTAGGAAATTCATCTTGAAGGTCCACAAACTTAAGACTCACAAATGGGGGTAAAAATACACTCATTTTGAAATGATGGACATAGGTGGCCTTGGCATGAAAGATAATTTTTGTTCATCATGGTTTGAGAAAATCATTTTACAAACCAAAAATTGAGAATTCAAACTTTTTTGGTTTTGACACAATACTCTTTATCCAAATTTATGAAGAAAAAAAATTGAGATGAAACCATGTCTTTTGACTCCCTAAAATAGTTAGAAAAAAATTCAAAACTGGATGGTGAGTAAGTATGACTCATTTGGTTTTCTATTACATTTATTTATTTATATTTTTATATTTTTTGTGTTTTTATAATATATAACCACACAAAATATAAAGATAAAAACAAAGGTTTTGATAAAGAATGTGGTAAAAAATGAAAGTGGGAGGAGTAAGAATAAATACAGAGTGAGATAAATAGATAGAGGGAGTTAAAGGGAAAGAGGTTCCCCCAGGTTTATATTTTGTGATTCGTCATCTGCACTCAGTGGTGGGATAGTGGAAGTTGATGTGCCTCATGTGGGATGTTACCTGAAAAAGAGAAATCAATATTCATCTAATAAAAAACTAAAAAGAAATAAAAGTAAAAGAAAACACGGGTTACTCCTAAGAAGCGCTGCATTTATTTATCTAAACATGGACAATTGAAGAAGACTACCTAGAGTCTAACGGTGGCCATTGTTTTTTTTCAACTCCAGTGTGCTTCTAAAAAAACATCACCTCTGTTTTGCCTAATTGTTCATTGGATAATTTGTCCCATTCCATGATGTGGGGCTTGAAATTAAATGGAGGTGGAAAGAGAGTATGATTATCCTCCATTTGTTCTACAACATAAGGAATTATTATATCCACAATGTGATCATTTTCTATTCATGGAAATTCAGGAAGATGTCTCAATTATGACGGTTCATTTATGTAAGGTTCAGATAACACGACACCAGAGTATGTGATCCTAATTATTTTTTACTCTTTTATTTCATCACTTACCAATGTAGAGTAATGTGGACCAGTGGAGTCATAATAATGAATATGTTTTTCAATATCCTTTATGTGAATTTTGTTCTCCAAAGAATGGTAAATTTCAATCTCACCAGGGATCACTCTATTAATTATGGAACACATCTCACAACCCTCACTACCATCAGGACAATGTAAACACATTGGTTCATGGTTCACCTCACATATAATAGAATTTTCAGAATCATGGATTGGAAATGATGAATGTTGGGTAATCATATTTGAATAAAAAATGAACATGCTTTTTCATTTTTCTCATTACAGTCCAACTTGGAGCACTGGATGCCAGAGGTGAGTTGGGATTCCAAAGAGTTTCCAAGATCCTCTAGATCAACAGAGTTTCCATTTGTAATGTAAACATCAACTTCTCCATTTATGACTTGTTTATTCATGGTACAGATTTCACAAGATTATTTATCATTAGAACAAGCAAAACATGATGGATTGGGGTTCAATTAACTCTCAGATGTGTCCTTAGAAGCATGGATTGAGAATGAAGAGTGATCCACATATGGGTATTGCATGGCTTGTAAAAATTTGAACATTACCATTTGGTCACCAAATTACATGGATAAGATGCCTGAATGGACTTTAATCTTGGTTCTCGCTGTCACTAGAAATGGTCATCCAAGAATGAAGGGAGATCAAGAAGAGTTCATCTCACCTTCCATGTCAAGGAAAATGTAATCAGTAGGGAAGATAAGATCATTCACATGAACAAGGAAATCCTCTATTATACACTCAGGACTAGTAGTGCTTCGATTGGACAATTTAATGAAAACACCCATTTGGTGAAAGGGACCTAGGCCAAGGTTTGATAAGATGGATTTGGGCATGACATTAATTGAGGCTACTAGGTCTATTAGAGCATCATCAAAGTTGAAATTTCCAATTTGTCCTGGAACCTCAAAGGTCCCTATATCTTTTCACTTTATGGGAATAGATTGGTGGGTGGAAACATTTTTGAAGGTCCTAAGATGCCTCTTATGGGTAAATAACTCCTTAAAAACCATAACATACTTCGGGAGTTTTTTATCATATGAGATGGGGATGTTGACTTCAACACGTCTAAACATGTCAACCATTTTAGGATCGGGTTCAAAGGAAAAATTTGGATTAGAAACGGATTGTGGAAAAGGAATTGGGATCCTAAGTGGAATAAAAGGAGGTGACGGGAATGGCTTCAGGTTCCTTTTCATGTTTATTTTTCTATTAATTTTCTAGTTCACCATTCAAAGGTGGGTTGGAGGACTTATCACGAGGCATAGAAATTTGCTTCCCCGATCTAAGTACAATTTCACTTACATTACCCTTGAAGTTGTGTAATTGTTGAGTTGGAAGTTGGGAATAATTTTATTGTTGTTGATGGCTAAGTTGGGATCCAGGTGGACCAATTTTGGTTTCAATGTTTTTAAGGATGGAAAGGGTGAAGGAGATAAGATCTTCCACTGCAGTTTCCTATGGTTTCATGGAAGAAGAGGCTTGTCCCGGATTTGGATTACCTTGATTTTTGTTCTTGGGAAAGATATTGTATTGGTTTGGGAATTGGGAAGTCTCACTAGGATAGTTGAAGCCTAGAGGATTAGGAGGATGATTTATCCTTTGTTGTTGAGGAACTAACAGAGAAATTTTTTGGAAGTTACAAACACGTTGACCTTATTGAAACTGAATTGGGTTTTGAGGATAAAATTGAGGGGGATGAGATACGGTATTATCATACCTCAATCCTTGGTTATAGGAAGAAGAGAAGGGCTCAGAGTGGGGTTGGTTGAAGTTTCTAACAAAATGACCTGATAGTTGAGGGTTGGTGTTCCACTGAGCATATACTGCATTGAAATCCATTTTTCTGAATGAATCGGATTGATCATATTGATGTTGTGGACATGTTTTAGTTGGATGAGATGGGGAGTTGGATATTCCACAGTTTTTGATAGGTCTAGGAAACATTGATTGCGGAGAAGACGAGGTTGGGGATTTGGATTCCACAGCTAGTTGTCGCACAAGACCTGAAAGTTCACTCATCCATTCTATCATATTGTTCTGCTCTATAGATTGATTATCATGAGATTTTTTTACTCTAGAATGTTCTTGAGTATGTAATTATTGTGTGTTTGTAGCCATGTTACTTATGAGATCTCTTGCAGCTGCTGGAGTTTTATAAACAAGAGCACCGCCACTTGTGGCATCAAAGAGAGTTCTCTCCATAGCCAATAACCCCTCATATAAGTATTGGATCATGAGTTGGTCAGGGATTTGGTGATGTGGGAAGGTTGAAACAACTTTTTTGAAACTCTCCCAATATTTATAGAGTGATTTATTAGAGAATTGACAGATACCACTTATTTCCTTCTGAATAGAAGCAATGCGAGAAGCAAGAATGAATTTATCTAAAAAGAGTCACTTCATGTCATTCCATGTGGTTATGGAACCAGGAGGGAGGTAGTAGAGCCATGACATAGCAGTGTCAGCTAGGTAGAAAGGGAATTCTAGAAGTTTGATTTGTTCCTTTAAAACCCCTTGAGGCTTCATGGTAGAAGACACCACTTGGAACTATTTAAGGTAGTGATGTGGATCCCCACTGGCTAGCCCAAGGAAATGAGGTAGAGGATGAATAAAACTTGATTTGAGTTAAAAGTAAGCCTCTATGTTTGGATATTGAATACCAATAGGTTGGTAATTTATATCAGGTGAAGCATGTTATTTTAGTGTTTGTTCCCTAGGATTGGCCATTTCTAATTCAACTGGTTCGATAAGGACTGGTTCTTGATTTATTTGATTATCCCTAATGTTCCTCCTAAGTTGGAAAAGGGTTCACTCAATTTTATGGTCAAACAAATCTGAGGGATTGTTTGGGAGGCTACAAGGAATTCAGAGAGTTTTCGGAAGAAAGAGGAATATGGGTATTTCTTTGTGTTTTTTCAGTTTATGATTTTTATGAGAAAGCGGTTTTTTCTTTCTGTTTTTTCTTTCAATTTTTTTAAATTTTGTATTTTTGTTTGTTTTTACAATAACCAGCTATAAATGAAAAATTAAAGCTCCATCCCCAGAAATGGTGCCATTTGAAATCATGGATGATTTTGACATATCAACCAGTCAAGGTTTTGGTTCTCTACTAATATGTATAGTAGCACTCTGGTCAAATCCTTGGCGATTATACTATTTAATAGTTGATTGTTTTTAGTTTATTGTATTCTGATTGGGGGGTTTGTTTGCAGATCTTATCAAATGATTGATTGATTACGATTTATTTAACAAGTTTATAAATATTAGTGGTGTTTTCATCATTATGGAGTTAATCTTTTGATATCCTTGAGCTTTTCTTTATATGGAATTTAAATTAACACCCACTTCACAAGATAACATTGATTGGAATTCTTAAGTGTTAAGGCTTTTACCCAAGACTTAACTTAATATAGGGTTATAATCTAAACCAGATCTTGTTGATTGTAGTTTATTTAAAGTACCAATAATCCATAGAAAACACATGTTAAATAAAACATTTCATTAATTCATGACATGTTAAGTCCAACATACACAATGTTAAATTAAACAATACTCAATGAAAAAAATCTCTCAATCAATTAACGTCTATAAATAATGATTCACCACAATGATAGATTTATTCATCAATTAAGATGTTTATTAGTCTAGTAATATATGTTCAAGGTGATGAATTATAAAGTGTGTGAAAATATCAGGATAAGAATAGAGTAGTGCGTCGAACACATACACGATCGTTAAAGAGAGTTAAAAAAATAAATTCGATTGAATGAGGAAGCAAAAGAAAGGAAATTGTTTTATATTGATTTAAAATATTTTGAGAACAAAAATATTAAAATAAAGATGGTGGATGAGAATAAGAGATATTGTGTAAAAACATGCATTAAAACAGAATTACAAAAGATAGACTTACAAGATTACAACAAAGAACAATACAAAAGTAAATGAAATCCAATAGTGGAGGAAAGGTCTCTCAAGTGAAAACATCAGTATTGAAGGACCTCAAAATACTTTTTTAAAAGAATTTTTCATTCAAATATGTGCTTCTATCTTCTGAAATGACAACTTCTTTGAAGGAGATGAGGGGGTGTATTTATATCCCAAAGAAGTGGACTGTTTGCATTCCAAATATATCCCACCTATTGGATCAACGATTTGGAAATTCAGATAGCCTAATCTCGAGATATATATTTATTACCCATTTTAGGTAATAATTTTTTCTGACTAATCCCAAAAATTGGAGGTATTTGGACTGATGAACCCAATGTTATGGTGGTATCAATAAACAATGTTAAACATCCCATTTCTATCCATGTGTTTTCGATGGATAAAATGTGAATGGATTTTGGAATAGGAATATGCCTTCAAATCTGAATTATTTCTTCATAAAATTCAGCCTAATAGATCTCCTCTTTCATAATAAAAAATCTCATCTTTATTTGATTACTATATCAGGAGAAATTTCTTGAACACTGTTCTAATTTTAATTCACGTCCAGAATGGTGGGCTGATATTAAATGAATCATTTGAGCCCCATGTCTTTAGATTTGGGCGTTGAAATTTTTATACAAGACTCCTTACATTTCCCCCCGAAAATTGGAGGTCAACACCTGAATTTGGACTTCCTGATTGAGCCCAGAAATTAAATCATCATGGCTGGTGCAGTTTTTCATAGATTTTGTAGGCCTTTTTGTGTGGTCAATATGGGCCTTCAAATGGCATAATTTTCCCATGTTCCTTTCTAATGAAATGTTTTATATTTAATTGGTAATATTAAAAAACAATAACCAGGCAATTGGGATCATTAGGGTGAGATTTATAAGTAAAATAGTAAACAGACTCAATTGGACCACTTCTAAAAATGCTCATAAATTATACATCATATTAAAAAATTAATATTTTCACACAGATTATGCAGATTTCATATAAAATTAGTTAAGGGAGAATATAAAAAGACATAAATATATTATTATAATAAATAATATATATACCTTTTTTCATTCCATTTTATATGGGGTTCGATAATGTCCCTCAGTTGTACGGTGGACTACCCCCTAGCGAATCGATGTGATTCGTCTTTCACTAATGCTTTACATGGATGGTGATAAGGATATAGTTATTGAATATAAATGTGATATAAATGATATATTTTTGATATTAACTAACTATTTTCAAGTATTAATATATATTAAATCATTTTAATTTTTACCTTTTCACTATTTAAATGATGATAATGGTGTTCATGTATGTGTGGACTATCACCTTCAAAAATTAATGTGACTCTCTATTAATAACCACAAAATGGATGTTATATGTAATTATAATTGATTAAATGATTTTTTATTTATGATATTTTTATCATTAAATAAACAAAATGTATTACATTCCTTATTTATATAATAACAATTGAAAAAAATGAAATGTTACCCTTGCATGCATTTGTTCTAGCATCTCCATCACATGAAAATACATCATTTCTGAAAACCACCCTCCATGATAGGATTTAAAGGTATTATTTATATTTAAAATGATAATAATATTATTTTTATTATTTTTAATATGTTTAAATAATTACATCTTTGACCATAGTAAACCTATAAATGTAATGTTCGATACATGATGAAAATATCAACGCAACATATGACATAAATATAATTGATTATGAAATCATATAAAACATGGTAATAAATAAAATAAAATGAATAATACACCCAAAATGGATTATTATTAAAATAAATAAATAATATTGGTATATTATTTATAAGGATAATGAACGTATGTAACGAGATTGACTCAATGTAATTGATTTCAACTCAACTCCCCATAATTAAGGAATATTTTGATATTATGTAGTTAATTTTATTATAAAGTGTATACACATCCCCATTGAAATGTAATATCATAATTTATTCTTAATTCAGGGTATTATAAGTTTTAATCGGAATTATTTAATCAAAGGGGATTTCACCTGAAATTTACCATGTCATAAAAGTTATTGAACAATCTCTATTTATTTTGTGATTGTCAACAATGTATTTAAAAATAAATTTATTATAACAAATTTTATGGGACTTTAAATGTATCTTAAATATCCTCATTCATTTATAATGGATATGTTTTATATGGAACCATATATTATTACCACATACTATGTTTAATTTGAATATTATTATCTTAACTGGTGAAATATTGGATAAATTTTTATCCTTTACATGTTATTGATATTTCTTGATAATGAATTTTTTTCATGAATTAAATCTCTTATTTGATATATGAGAAATAATTTAGATATGTAGTAATGGTTGGGTGTTAAAATTATTTATCCCCTTGATTCATTGATGGATCAAATGAGACAAAGTACTTGTCCCAATTAAATGGGTTACTACATATAGTTTTAAAGATTATTGTGAATGATAGTGAAGGTTGATGTATCATAATTCCAGAGATAATAAAATAGAATAATTAATAATATATTTCAATTCAATTTAATTTATTATTATTACCCTTCATATTTTCTCTATTATATTCTCTCTAGATTTATTTTATTCTATGTTATTGATTTAATGAATTCTTTTTGTTATTTAGCTTCCCATGTTTATTATTCCATCTCCAGTTATGAATGTTAATATATATAAATGAAATGTGTGTTTAGTTATTTATCTTTCCATGTTGATTATGAATACTTTTCAAGGTATCTTCCACAATATTTAACCCTTAATGAGAATTTTATATCACCCTCATTTTGGGATTCCTTTTCCCATAATATGAAAAAATAAATCATTGATTTAGTTTTCAAGGATGTAATTCTTTTTATTTTTTTATTTATGTTCTACGTTCAATTACTATTATAAAATGGTTATCAATAATGTATATATTTTTAAAAAAAATATGGATTGATCAGTCATTTTGTATTTGAACCTTTGTATTTATTCCAATATAATGAAGTAGACATTGCCTCTTAGATACATGGGTCAAGGTTGATATAGTTGGTATGAGAGGAAGTTCATAAGAATCCTTGGGAACTATATTAAGAAAAACCTAGATTAGTGAAAATAACTCTATGATAAAATTTAATTAATAAGTATAGAAGAACATCACATCATTTTAGCATGGAAGAGATTATGTGGTTTTCCCTAGAAATACACCCCTTCCTGGATACTATTATATGATGTGGTTCTAGGACAGTGGTACCTAGTGATAATAACACCAAAATGTGAACATTGGGAATGACTCGATCATCACATGGTGAATGAAATCATGTCTTACAGAAAACCTAGAATGAAACTTTTAGGTATATTTTTACGATATTTTTCATTTTCTTTTCAAACTATTAATAAGGATTAAAAATAAAGATATCCCCAAAAAACCATGTTTATGATTATGAGACTAACAATGAATAAATTTAAATTTATGCTACGTTTCAGAAAAAAATTTCGATCATAAAGTGTTATTTAAAATTCATAATTTTGTTATAAATCATAGTAAATAAAACATGTTAGTAGTAGCCCCTAGAATAGTGAATGGTATCAATAGTCAGGTCCCACATATATATTTCCCTATCGAGAAATCCAGAATAATTGGAATTTAAAAAAAATATGTCTATATTAGGGATGTTTAATCGGGTTACTGAAAACAACCTATCCAAGATGGGGAATCCTATTCCCCAATGGGATTAAACTATATTGGATGGATTTATATATTATAATCCCCCATTATTTGGTGAGAATACTAATCAAATGGTATTTGAGAAATAGACTAATAATATAGAGAAGATATTTATGGTTTTGGCATGTTTTGAAAATGTGAAGGTTGTACATTATGTTTATTATCATAGAGGAAATGATGAAAAATGTGGGTCATTGATCTGAAATACAATGGTGGAATATAAAATTTAACTCATGGATTGGAATTATTTTAAGGATACATTAATTGAAAATTAACTCCATCATTAGAAATAAATTAAAATGAATATAAATATCCTAATCTTAATGAAAATTTATTAATAATGTGTTTCTTAGTATGGGACTTCCTTTTGAAGGATATCCAAGTATTCTAAAATATATATACGCAACAAAGACTGAAATATTGACCATTTCATTGAAGGGAGTAATACATCTCTTAGATGGGTGATGGTTTCTCAAATATTTTCTTAATATGATGTAATAATTTAAAGTTACATCAAAAATGGAAAATTAATTTTCTCATAATTACCTATTAAAGAGAAATGAGAATAATTAGAGGCCCTTAGAGAAACTAGAGAAATGTAATTTCTCAAATAAAAATAGGTTGGTGGAGAAATTTACTTCATGTGATAATTTCTGAACAAACCATCATGTGAATTTCTTGAAGGGCATTGAAATTTGTTACATGTGCACTAGTATGGGGGCATATGGATCAAGAATTAATGGTGAATAAACAAATAAATTATTTTTAGTGATTAAGACTTAAATAAATGGGTAATTATTCATACCAATGTCCCATGAGTCATTGGAGTCTACCATAAAAGAGGCCATGGGGATAAGGCCAAGCGTATGATATCACTATAGGTGAGGTTGAAGTACCCAATGATGTGGTGGTAAATACATTAATCCTATATATAAATTCAAGTAATTATTTATATGAATATGGAACCACACACTCTTTAATATCCACCCAGTATTCCTGGAAATGTTTACATTTACCCATAAATTTTAGAAAGGATTTTTCATTTAAAATTTCTTGGGGTTGTCTCACAAAAACAAGGATGTGCCAACCATTCCCCATTATGAAATATAAACATTCAATATTTTCTAGAATTATTATCAGTGAAAATGTTTAATTTGAATAACAAAACCTTAGTATTGATTGGATTTCATAATATGAAAAAAATGTACTACATTAAGAAGGAAATTATGATTTTTGATGATGATGTAGAATTTTATATATTTAGAGAAGAGAGACTTCCTCATCTGATCCATATCGTGATCCACCCATAGTATGTATAATGAATTAGATATTTAGGAATGAATATAAATCTAAATTTATATATAGATAATTTAGAAATAAAAAATAGTATGTACCTATTTTATGGGTATATATTGATTTATTTCCTGAGGAATTATTTAGACAACCCCTAGAGCATGAAGTTGACTTTTCCATTTATTTACCATGGATGTAAGACCAATATCAATGAATGCCTATAAAATGAGACTTTGTAATCAGTGTAGTTTATGAAGAAAAATAAGAGTTGGGGGATAAGGGATTATTTCACCCTAGTGTTTTTCTATAGGGATCCCATATTTCCATTATTATGATTAAATATAGATACACAAGATGGTGCATTGATTATGCATAAATTCATGCAATTATTATAATGAATAGGTATCATCTACCTTGAATTCGTGACTTATTCAATCAAATTCATGAATCAAAATATTTTTAATAGATTGAACTTAATTATGGGTACCATCAATTTTTATTAAAGAATGAATACATTCAAAAGACATGTTTCCAATTAAGTTTTCTAGATTTTGAGTTTATAGTGATGAAATTTGGATTGACTAATGAAACCTCTTTTTATATGGATCTAATAAATATATTATTCTAGGAATATCCTGATGATTTTTCTACGATATTCATTGATGAATTATTTAGGTATTTTAAAATTAATGATGACCATGAGAATTAGTTGCAGTTCATTCCTGAGATTATTAGAAGGAATGGGTTATGTGGTAAATTTAGTAACACTGATTTTTTGTTCTAATAAGTTTCTTTTCATTAACATTTTATCTCCAGTGATGGAATCATTGTTCAACCAATGATAAAAAATGTAGTAATATATTGTCGTATACAAATGAACATACTTAATTTATGTAGATTCATTTGTTTATAAGGTTACTATCGGTGACATTTTTGAAAAATTTCCCAAATTTCTAACTCGTTAATTAATAACACATGTAAAGGGTTTATGTTAGTTTGGAAAATGGAAGGTATAGAATTTTTAATGAAATAAATAGGAGAAATATCAATTCTCAATTTCTGACTCTCCTATCTTGAGGTGAATTTTTTGTGATATATAGTGAGTCATCAAAAAAGGTATGTTGTTGTTTCATAATGACAAATCATAAAGTGATTTTATATGAATCAAGGAAATTGAAAGCTCGTGAACAGAACTATCCAATTGATATTGTAGAGTTTGGAACTATAATATATTCATTAATGATTTATATTCACATGGTATATGTTGAAATATGTGATATATATATATATATATTATAAAATCTCATATACAACTTTTCATACAAATAGTTCGATATGAATAAAATTTTATGGATCATGCTACTAATGGAGTATTTTTTCTTTAAAAACTGCCTCCCAAAGAAAGAAAATAAGGAAATTCATGCATTATGTTTGAAATATCATGGAATTTAGAACAAATTTAGGATTTATAGGGATATTATTTTTATAAAACCTGTAATGAATAATATGGTAATTTTTAATGAAGTGGATACAAAACTATTTGTTTAAATTATTGAGAAACAATATCTATTAGATAAGATAAAAATTTCTCCATTTGATGATGTAAACATTCAAAGGAAAATAATTTTTTTAAATCATGGGAAATTAAAAAAACATCAATTTTGAAGATTTTGTAATAAAATTTTTAAATATATTATGTGCTCTATCTATACCTGATGAAAAAATTGAACTGTTGGGTGATTCTTATAAATTAAATTTATATATACAACCTTTTAGAAAAATATATATAGGTATTTGAGGGAACATTTTTTGTGGGATAAAATGATGTTGGAAATTATTGGTTATAAGTCAAGTTGTTTGGTTTTTCAACAAGTGAAAGATGTTAGGGATTATCATAGAGGAGTCATTCAGCCTTTTTATATTCCTATATGTAAATAGGGAGATATTACAGTGGACTTTATTACCTGACTATGAATTACTCCTACAAATAATGATACAATATGGATTATCATTGATCTTGTAACCAAATATGTAAATTTCCTCACTATAAGATAATATTTACCTATTGGTTTCCCCATAAGGAACTATATTAATGATGATTTAAGACTTCACAATATACCACTTTCAAATATTTCTGATCGAGAACCGTATTTTACATCAAAATTCATTAAAATACACTAGAAGGATCCAAATACGAGCATCATTTCACCACAACATACCATCCTCAAAAAAATGGATAGTTTAAAAACAATATAAATACTAGAAGAATTATTGATTCCATTCTTACAAGACTTTCATTGTATATGGTATTATTATATACCTCCGGTAGATTTTTCCTATATTAAAAGTTTAAATTCAATTATTCCGATGGTGTTGTATGAATCATTATATGGAAAGGGATATCAGATTCCAACTTTTTATGTTGATGTTGTTGAAAATAAACTCATATTCCAAGAACTTGATGAAGATAGGGAAATATTGGTAAGTTCTATTCTGGGTCATATTAATACTTTGAAAAGAAGTAAAAAAGATTTTTTTGGATAATTAGAGGAATGATTTGAAATTCCACATGGGAGATCATGTTTTCATGAATTTATACCCTTAAAAGTATGTTATAAGTATCAATAAGAAATGGAAATGATACCCATATTTTTTGGACAGATTTAATTACTTGAAATAATTGGAGTGGTATCATAATTCTTCAGAACACCACCAAGCATCTCAAAAGTACAAGACATTTTTCATATATCCTTGTTAAGGAAGTATATAATAGACCCAACTCATGCGATAACCTTTGATGAAATATAACTAGATCCCAGTATATCTTACTATGATGAATCAATCTATATTTTTTATAATATATGTAAAGTATTGATGAATCATATAACTCAACTGGTGAAGGTATTTTAGTAAAATCAATAATTGGAGGAAGAAATGTTGAAACTATATGATATGTATTAAGAAGAAGTAACATAATCTTTCTAGAAGGTAATATGAATGAAATTTTTAAGAATATATTTTTCATTTAGTGAATAATGTGACGACGAAAGAATTTAAAATATATATTTCTTAAAATGAATTTATTTTTTGATAGCTAATGATGAATGTAACAACAGGTTTAAATGAAATGTGATACTCTATTAAAATATTATTTCAATATGGACATTATAAACTGGACATGAAATTTTCTATTATGACTATAAGTAAGTAAATTATGAGAAATATATATTTTACATGTGTTCTTTTCTATCTATTTATTTTACATAAAAACAATAATCATTTAAATGTAAAAGAAATATTATCAAAAAAAACAACATATTTTTTCCAAAAGACAATTTAATAACTCTTCACACACATAATTTAAAAATATATTTTAACTCTTTCATAAATATTTTTTTGATAAAATTAAAATAAATTTTTAACTCATCATTTCAAAATTATCATAGGGTGATTTTTTTTATTTTTCTTAAGTGTTTAATTTTTCATTCAATTGTGAAAAATATTGTATTTTTTCTAGGAATTGCCATTTTGTTTAAATATTTATAAATATTAATAATAATTTAAATTTAATTTAAAGAAACATTTGATAAATTATATATATATTATTACAATATTGGCCATTATAATAAATTTATAAAAAAATTGATTTGAACACATTGTAATCATTTGAATATTATCACATACAAAATCAACTTTTGTCGAATTTTCCAAACTTTTTAAATTAACTAATTCAACTAATTTGAATAGAATTTTAAATATTCGATTCAAAATTTGGAGGAAAAAATATTTTATATTATTTAATAAGGTAATATTTATTTTGGAAATAATGAATTGAAAAAAAAATTAAAATAAATTGTTAGGGTTAAGGAAAACGGATTTGCTCTTCGGTCAAAATAAAAAGATAAGGTTTAAAATTAAATAAATTATTGTCTAAAATATATTATTTTTAAATAGTCTAACACTATGATTTATATAGATAGATAATAAATCATTTTTGACACATTTGGAATGATAAATTGGGGTAAAATCATATCATTTCCAAATATTATAAGCTTGTCACTCAACAAACTTATGGAAGGACACCCTTGTCTTATCCTCTTCACACCCTTATACAATTTTGGATTGGCCATGAAATATTCAACACATTTACTAACTTCCATCACCTAATTCTGGAAGCCATTATTGTTCATAAGTTCATTCTTGGAATAATTTAGTTATAATCCTCAATAGGTTGTATGATAAGTGGTAAAATTCCTAACAAAGTTTTTTTAATATAATACTCCACATACATAAATTCTTATTAAAATAGTACCATACATATACAAAGATGTTATTATTTTATGTGAATGACTTAAAATAATAACCACTTTCCAAAAATGGGTCAATGAATCATCATTCATTTGTATGGTGGATAACCACCACATGACCCGATGTCATAAGTTTTTCTAATATGACCTACCAATGATGGGTATGATGATGTATATAAAGTTTATATATGATATTTATAAGATATTTATACCTCATTATTAATTATAAAATACATACATTTGTATCTTTCTATTCAATAGAGGATATGATAGCTTCTCTCGTGGGTATGTCAGACTTTAACCTCGCAAAGGGATGTGATTTTTCTATCATGAATGTTTTACATAGTGGGTGATAAAGATAAATCTAATTACTATATGTGATATATATGAAATAATTATGATATTGTTTTCATATTAATTATTCTAAAATTTTGATAAAACATTTTGTTTAAATTTTCAATCACTGAATGAGGATAACAACATTCATATACATGTGGACTACTGCCTACACGAAGCGATGTGAATTTATTTTTACAACCAAAACAAATGGATTATATATATATGTGTGTGTGTGTGTATTTAAGTAACTAAAATGGAATTTATCATATTATTATAATTATTTAATGTTAAAATATTACATACCACTTATTAAAAAGGATAATTTAAAAAGGGAAGCATTACTCATTCTTACATATGGCATATTGTCTCCATGATCATAACATACTTCATTTCTGAAAAACATATTTCATTACTACTATTAAAAGTATTATTTACTTATAAATTTTTTAATTATTTCATAGTTATTATTCTAGTTATTTTATAAGATTTACCTCTTTAACCATATTAAATCACCAATATCATATTTTACACATAAGCCAAATACAAAAAAAAAGATAAGAAAAATAAATTGATTAATTAATGATATAAAATAAGATAATAATTAAAATAAAAGAAATAATAATAATGAAAATTGATCGTAGGAAATTAAAAAATTTATATAAGTTTCCTTTTCTAGAATATGAAGAAAATACAGTAAGATTTAGTCATTAAGGTAAGGGACTTCATCTCATTTTCAATTCATTGAGGCATATTGCAATGTTATGAACCTAATTTATTTTATATGTTTTTTATAATTACCCTTTAAAAATTAATACCATAATTCATTAAAACATCATGGTATTGTATATTTCAATTTTTATTGTTTCTTCCATGGGGATTTTAAATGAAAAATATGATGTGGTAAATGTTATTTCACAATCTCAAATATATTTGCGATTATTAACATTCTCTAGTAACATTCACTTACTTGTGATCATTTTTCATAATAAATTAAGTTTATATTTAATATAACTTTTCTGGAATTATGGATATTATTATTTAATAAACCATATAGTATTGTTTACATATCCTGCAAACATTGAATGTTATTTTATTAATTGGATAATTATTGATAAATCTATATCCTTTACCCAAAATGGATATTTATTGACAAGGAATATTTTTAATAAATTAAATAAATTATTCAATATGTGAGGAAAGATTTTGAAATTTAGTTATGGGTGGATCCTAATATTATATAAACCCTCTATGAATTGACATGTCTTATGAGAATAACAAGTTGTATAAATTATAAGGGGTTGTGCATATAATTTTATGTCTTCCAATGAATGTTCATGACCATTGAGGTATTATGATGCCTGAGACAATGATATCTAATAATTAATAAATTACATAATTGGGAATGTATGTTTATTATTATTATCTTGAATAATTTTTATGGTATTATCTCTTCATGAATTTCATTTTCAATTATTTATTAAATGACTAGAATTTTAAGTTATTTAAATTTACTTATTGATTTTTCCTTCTTTAGTTGTGATTATCAACATATTTTAATGACATGTGTGTTAATATATATACCTCTCCATGTGTATTTTTCTTATTTATTCACGATAATATCAAATATTATTTACCCTTTCTAATTATTTTAGATAGCACTTATTTTTTTTCCTTTCCCTTGGATATGATGATTAAATCACTGAATGTGTTTTCAATGATGCAGATCATTTTTTTATGCTTTATGATACAATTAAAATTTAAAATGGGTATCATGTATATATCTGGTTCTCTAGTACTACTAAATTTATTATTCTATTAACATTTGACCCTTTATATCAATCCCAATATAATAAGGAATACACCAAATCCAGGATACTATAGTAAATGGATATATACATGGAATATTCCTAGGATACATTTTGTCGTGCAAAGGAATATCTATTGACATAGATAAGAATAAGTAATTAGAGTATTTTCCTCATTTGACAACAACAATAGAGATTTATATTTTAATTTTTTTCAACTATATAATATAAAAGGTTTTCAATTTTTTCGTACCATTCAAATATTCTAACCTAGGTAACACAACATGATATTAAGTATAATTGGATTATGTAATGTGAAGGATTATTCTAGAAATTGAATAATATGTATTTTATATAACTATTCTACCATTATTGATTAATGGAGAAAGACTTGTAATTTATAGTGACACAAATTTTATATTATATGGATGTGTGCTCATGTAGAATGAAAAAGTGATTTCTTATGAACCTTAACAATTGATTCATAATGAATAGAATTATATTTCCCATGATATTGTATTACCACCAATAATTTTTTTTTAATTTGATATATTGTCTTTTTGAAGGTAACTTTTATATATATTTAGACCACTAATGTATGAGGTAAATTTTCACACAGATGGAACTGAACCAAGGAAAAAGGATTTGAATATATGTTTTGAAGGAAAATGATTATTTAATTAATTATCAATATGGTAAAGAATGAAATGTCATTGATGAAATTTGTTTGAATAACACCATATATCTTGAAACTATAAGAATTTATGGAGATCTATTCAGAAAGAAAATATAAATTATATACATATAATGTTTAATTGAAGGTATATCCTTAATTCTGCCCTAATTTATTTCCTAAATAACATCATAAGAGATATTAAAAAAATCACACTGCAATGAACCAAATATTTAAAGGAATATATGAATATTAAAAAAAATGATATTTTGTTGATTTATTTTTGGATTAACTGGGAGTAAATATATTTAGAGAAATAATATATATCTTGTATATTATTATATTAAAGAATGAACTATTGGATTTATCCCACATATCTTTGTCATCATTATATCTTATTATTACCCAAATTTATATTGATTTTTTACTATTATTGGTTCGATAAAATGGAAAATAAGAATATTGATTATGTAAATTTATTTTTGGTATGAAATCAAGTGATGGAATAGTATCAACTTCCTGACGGAGTTTCTAAACACTACCTATTCATTTATAAAAATGGTAGTAAATCACTTCTGATATTGTTATTGGTTTTATTAATATGCCAAAGGGTAAAAATACCATATGGGTAATCATTGAGAGATTTATCATGTACGTTATTTTCAATTAAATAAAAATGGATTTCACCCTTGATATCCATTTAACTTATATATTCATGAATTTTTAATACTGTTCCCTACACCAGAACTAATTTTCTCTAACTACAAATAGATATTTACATATAAGATATAAAGAATCATAAAAAGGGACATTAATATTTATATATATCTGTGTGTGTTAAACTATGGAAATAATACCACCATCAAAATGGTGTTAAGTCTAATAGGTATATTAAAAAACATTAGGATATATGAATGAAAACTCGATTAATTTTCAAGAGAGTTAGGTTAAAAATATTGCATTTTTTTAATTAACTAATAATTATAGATTACACTCATGTATTCCAATATATTCATATGAAGAAAATTATGGAAAACTTTCCACAACACTATCATGTGAGGATAAGGTAAGCTAAGATAAACTATTGGAACCACACCTTTTTAAAGAAAACACTGAGAAAATACAATTAACCAAAAGATATTTCCAAGATTCATATAGCCTTAAAATGTGTTATGAAAAAAAACATTCAAAGGACATATAATTTAATTTTTTGGTATCATGTATCATCAAATTATCACAATGGAAATTTTTAATTATATTTGGGATGATGGTGAAGCTATGTGCATGTCACATTAGACCTTTTAACATTTTGAGGATTTTGAGAGATGTTTCATAATCGTTGGAACTACATAATAATAATCCATATATACCTGATGTCATCCAGATGTCCCTACTATGTATTTATATATCAAACCCAACATTTATACAGAAAACAAATGTTATGTATTCAGAACCTAACCATTCATATAATGAATAACCCCTATATAATCTCAATGAGAGGAAATAAGTAATGACAAATATGATAACCAGATAGTTGAATGGTTTATAGAGAATTCACATTTTTTCAAAAGAAAAATAGAAACCTAAATGATGGAAAAAGTATATATATGCCCATTTATATTAAAATATCACTACGGGAAAAAACGATACTTGCGACGGGTTATTTACGAAGGGTCTTATTCCCGTCGCGACAACTCCAATGAAAAGGGTTTTTGCGATAGGAATATATTCCCGTCGCAAATGGTCTGTTATTTGCGACGGAAATACAGGGCCCGTCGTAATTGAAATGGCGCGGTTTGTGTGCCAATACGCGGGAAGGATATTTGCGACGGTTGGAAGGCTACCCAGCGGTGGTAAATAGTATTTGCGACGGGGACATTCCCCCATCGCAAAAAAGTATTCACCTGATACTATTGGTGATGGGCCCCGTTGCCAATACTGGCCGCTGTAAATCCTATTTGCGACGGTCACCTACAACCCGTCGCAAATACCCCGAGGTGGTAAATACGATTTTGCGACGGGACTATGTACACATCACAACAGATAATCCAAGGGTAGGTATTTTCAATGGGTCCCGTCACAAATACCAGTGGTGGTAAATATGAATTTGCGACGGGGATATCCTCCCGTCGCAAATACCAGTGGCGGTACATAGAAAGTTGTGATGGGGATATCCGCGCGTCGCTAATGGTGTGACATTAGCGACGGGCTTGTCGCAACAAACCTTTTACCCGCCGCCCGTAATTAATGCAGGCGAAGGTATTAGCGATGGGCCCTGTCGCGAATACTGGCGGCGCTAAATAGATATTTGTGACGGGGATAGCCGTTGTCTCCAAAGGTGTCTATTGGCGACGGGCCCGTCGCAAAAGGATATTTACCCGCCGCCTCTATTTAATGCGGGCGAAGTCATTTGCGACGGTAACCCATCGCAAATGCAACCGTCGCAAATAATATAACCTATATATACACCCCATCCGTTTTTTCCATAACATTCAGATCTCCATTCTTCTCTCCCTCTCTCTCGTTTTCATATCTGAGCAGAATTGTTTTTGTTTTAATTTTTTCTTTCGAGAAGTGGAAGGAAGGAAGGAGTTGGTGCATATTATTAAAGGTATTTATATTTTTTGTAATATTTTTTTAATTGTTAAATTATTTTTAATTATTAATTTCATTTTTTAATAGAATGTTTATCTATATAGTATAATTAGTTTATGTGTTTGTACAAAATAATCCTTGTCTGGATATGAACAAGTAGAGGCGACTCTGGCACAGATGTACCTAGGAGTGAAAACTCTGACAAGGTGTTTCGAGCTTGACTCGGGGTAACCTGGTACACGACAACGGGCCTTGTTGCACTCTTGGTTCGACACTCCCGGGGGATGTTTTGGTAATAATTAGAAATAAATATATGATTATCAAATAATTAAGAAATAATTAGATTTAATTGAAATAATTATCAAATAATTAGGAAATAATTAGATTTAATTGATTAGAAATAATTAGGGAACAATTAAAATAATTAGAAAAGAATTAATAAGAAATAATTAGATTTAATTAAAATAATTATCAAATAATTAGGAAATAATTTGATTTAATTTATTAGAAATAATTAGAAAACAATTACAATAATTAGACAATAATTGGATTTAATTAGGAAACAATCAGTATAATTAGGAAACAATCGGTATAATTAGGAAACAATCAGTATAATTAGGAAACAATCAGTATAATGAGGAAACAATCAGTATAATGAGGAAATAATCAGTTTAATGAGTAAACAATCAGTATAAGTAGGAAATGTAATTGACCACTCATCTACCTCAATTTTCTTTTCATTTGTGTGTTGAGGATTACAGGAAACTTCTGCCTCCACATGTAATATCTGATTTTACTGTCAAAATTATCAACCTCCTCACCAATATAGAGGTGAGGAGGTTTATAAATTTGACAGTAAAAGCACATATTACATGTAGAGGCAAAAGTTTTCTGTCAACCTCAACACACAAATGAAAAGAAAATTGAGGTAGATGATCGGTTAATTACGTTTGTTTGTCTATTCATTGATTGATTAACCACCCGACCTATATGCATATCTTCGCATTTCTAAATAGTAACATAAATAGTAACATAAATAGTAACATAAATAGTAACATAAATAGTAACATAAATAGTAAAATAAATAATACTTATAATATAATGATTTTATTATTATATGTTTAATATTTATAAAAAAATATTAATATTATTAAAATTATAAAAAATTTATAAAATATTACAATTATCAATATTTTCAACAAGTTTTGCTTTATTCTTAACAGTTCAAATCTTAAAGGGTTTCCAATTTTCAGGTCATGACAAATAAAAAGTTTGCGTCAACTATGTCCAATGTAAACTCTATAATTGTTCTTGCTCGGTTGATCACCTCGCAAGTAGCGTTGCAATAGGACAACCCATGTAATATCTTTCTCATTACTTGTGTCGCCCTATTGCAACACTACCTGCGAGATGATCAAC
Source organism: Viscum album (assembly GCA_963277665.1). NCBI lineage: Eukaryota > Viridiplantae > Streptophyta > Magnoliopsida > Santalales > Viscaceae > Viscum > Viscum album. The sequence goes on from OY728135.1 coordinate 93,417,238, forward strand.
CAAGTTAAAACAATTATAGAGTTTAAATTGGTCAAGGTTGACCCAAACTTTTTATTGGGCATGAACTGAAAATTGACGACCCTTTAAGATTTGAACATGTTAAGAATAAAGCAAAATCTGTTAGAAATATTGAGATTTTTAATAATTAGAAATAATTACTAATAAAATTAATCAAAAATCAAATAAATTCAAGTACATGGTTATAAATTGGCATTTTCATTTTTCCAAGTATTGCTAAATTAATAATAATTAGTGGGGATGATTACAAACCAACTGTGTCGCCTATAATTATTGGTAATTACTAATAAATAGTTGTAATTATGTATCTTCTTTTTTAGGATATTGTTTCTTATATCAAATTATTTAACAATAGTAATGATTTTAAATTTTTTAGAAACATATATATGAATATGGAACAAGTAAATCGACATCAATCATTATTAGATGGTCGTGCTTGGATAAATCAGCGCAGAAATCCAAACGGTTCTAGTTTAAATCCTGTATATGTTGATGGTGTTGAAGCTTTCTTATCATTTGCATCATCAAAACTAGAATTTGTTTCAGAAGGGAAAATTAAGTGTCCTTGTAAAAAATGTGCTCTGAGAACGTTTGAGACATTTGACATCGCTGGGAAACATCTCTTTCATTATGGGTTTCAATCAGATTATATTTTTTGGTATCCACACGGTGAACGTAGTTCCAGAGAAGATACTAATAATTTGATTTCTGATCCATCACGGTTTCAGAATTTAGTACATGATGTTGGAGGGTCATCCGTTCAACAAAAAGAAATTGAGGATGATGTTGATTTACCTCCCAAGTTGACACCATCTGAATTTGCTGAGTTGTTCAGGTCTGCTGAGGATGCATTATATCATGGTTGCAAGATAAGTAAATTAGAAGCAATTGCAAAATTTATGGCTGTTAAATCAGATAATGAAATGTCAAATAACTGTTTTGATCAGATATTTTCTTTGGTTAAAGCACTGTTACCTGAAGGAAATGTGATGCCTGCTAATTATTATGAGAGAAAAAGACTCGTTCATAATCTGGGCCTTAGTTATCAGAAGATCCATGCATGTTCAAATGATTGCATCTTATATTCTGGTGAAAATGAGTCGTTGGATAGTTGTCCCACATGTGGAAAATCGAGGTATAAAGAATCTCAATCCAGGAAGTCTGGATTGATTCCTGTAAAACAGTTGAGATACATCCCGCTTACACCCAGGTTGCAGCGCTTATTTATGTCTCAGAACACAGCGACAATGATGTCATGGCACAAAACCAATATTTCAAATGGTAAAATCATGGTTCATCCATCTGATGGTGATTCATGGAAACATTTTGATCAAGTGCATCCATCTTTTTCTTTAGAGTCCTAGAACGTGCGATTGGGTCTTTCTACTAACGGTTTTTGTCCATTTGGATCTTTTGGTAGTTAGTATTCATGTTGGCCTGTCTTTATAACTCCGTACAATTTGCCTCTGTGGATGTTGATGAAAGAGCCTTATATCTTTTTGACATTATTAATCCGAGGACATCCGAAAAAGAATATTGATGTTTATTTGAAACCACTGATTGATGAGTTAAATTTATTGTGGAGTCATGGTGTTGATACATATGATGCTGCTGTGAAACATAATTTTGTAATGAAAGCTACTTTGATGTGGACAATTAGTGACTTCCCGGCATATGGAATGTTATCTGGCTGGAGTACACATGGTCCAAAATAATTTCCTTACTGTATGGGAGACAACAAAGCATTTATTCTCATGAATGGAAAAGAACCTTGCTATTTTGATTGTCATCGAAGATTTCTTCTAATCGATCATCCTTTTTGGAGGAATAAATCTCATTTCAGAAAAGGCAGAAATGAAAGAGATTAACCTCCAAAAATGATCTCAGGTACAGAGTTAGAATCAGAGTTATTTTCATTACCTTCCATCACTTTTGGACCAACAATAAACCAACAGAAAATTCTTGGGTTTGGGAAAGAACACAATTGGACAAAACAGAGCATTTTTTGGAATCTTCCATATTGGTCTGATTTGTTGGTCCAACACATGTTGGATTTCATGAATATTGAGAAGAACTGTTTTGATGATTTATTTCATATAGTTTTGGATACACTGGGTAAAACCAAAGATAATGTAAAGGCATGATTAGATCTTGCCCAAATCTGCAGGCGACCGGAACTTGAATTGTTTGAAAATGTGAGATCACGGAGATTAATGAAGCCAAAAGCAGCTTATACACTGACCAAAGAGAGTCACTTATTATTTTGTCAGTGGATTGCAGATTTGAGACTTTCAGATGGCTATGCTTCCAACTTTGGAAGATGTGTTAAAAATGGTCATATTACCAGATTAAAAAGTCATGACTGTCATGTTATAATAGAAAGGCTTATACCTATTAGATTAAGAGGTTTGTTGAATTCTAAGATTTGGGATTCGAGAACAGATATATTATAATTTTTCTGAGACATGTGTGCGGCGACAACACACTACGATACACTAAGCAATCTGGAAGAAGTTGTTGTTGTAATTATATGCAAATTGGAAAAAATCATTCCGCTGGCTTTCTTTGACTCGATGGAACATTTGATATTACATTTTCCACATTAAGCAAAATGTGGAGGTCCAGTTCATTTTCTATGGATGTACCCATTTGAGAGATGCATGTAGAAATTGAAGAAAAAAGTTTGTAACAAAGCATCAGTTGAAGGCTCAATTGCTGAAGCTTATTTGCCAGAAGAAATTGCTTTATTCTGCTCTCATTATTTTGAATCTGAATATCCCTCAAAATTTAACCGCATGGGCTGGAATGAGGGTAATGTTGATGATGATATGAGCAATCAATTATCAGTTTTGAATCAGCCCGAACTTGGCTTTGGTGGAGTTCATGATAGATGGATTTCAGATGAAAAACATCATAGAGATCGTACATATGTTCTACTCAACTGTGAAGAAATGTCACCAATTGTACAGTGAGTTCTCTTATCCTTTATTTTATATATTCTGTTACAGTAAATTAATCATATTGTATTTGTAGGTTATATGATGATCATATCAAGAAACAATTTCCACAAATTACAGCAGCTGGCTTAGAAGAACGTCGACACAAAAATTCTGCCTACTGGTTTCAAAAATTGGTAACATACATTCCTTTTTGGTTTTACATATAAAATCAATTTATTACTTGTAATAGTGATAAATGTTTTACAAATGTTCAGGTATCTGTACATGCTGATAAGATTGATAGTCGATGGCGTATTTTGAGTAGCCCACCATCCAAAATGGTTAAATATTATAATGCATATGTGGTGAATGGTTATCGCTTTCATACACGTGCATATGGGGAATCAAAGAAAACAATGAATAGTGGTGTTTTTTTGAAGGGATCACATGATAGAGATATTGAAGTTGACTTTTACGGAATTCTTGAAAAAATTATTGAACTGTGTTATTTGGGACAGAATTATGTAAAAATGTTTAATTGTCGATGGCTGGATACTGAGAGAGGCCTGCGTATTCATCTGACTAATGGAATTGTTGATATTAAACATAAAAGTATTATTGTAGTAAATGAACCATTTTTATTGGCTCATCAGGCACATCAAATTTATTATGCAAAATACTGTGCTACTGCAAATGATTTGGATGATTGGTGGAGTATAATAAAAGTTAAATCTCGAGAAAATCAGTTTACTCAAACTGAATGTGGTTACACTAAAGTGCAAGGAAATGAAATTTTTCAGGACACTCCTCAAAACACATCTTTTTCACAAAGAGACATGAATATTGAGGATGACACCCCACAGTTAAGGGTCGATGGTGACGATGTTGTCAATGATGTTACAACTGAATTTGAAATGAAAAGAGATTATGACAGTGAAACTAATATGGAAATTGATGATGTTGATGAGGAATATTAAGACATTGACATTGACAACTATGAAGATGATGATGAAGATGAACATTGACATAGTAAAATTCTGGTTTGAATCATAAAAAATATATATCTATACATAATAGTTATTTTCAACTGTTTGCTAATAACAATCATTTCATGTTTTAGATGGACTCAGAAACGTTTTTCCAGTTGCTGGAGGCTGATCTACCTATAGATGATGAGGTTCTTGAGTCATCTAACCCTCAGGCTATTGACACTACAGGGAGCACTCGGAGGGGGCGTGGTCTTGCAAGACTGATGATTCCAGATCCTATCCCGGAGCGACGTCCACCTCTTGGATTCGATGCCCACACGCGGTGGTATGGAAACCTGTGGATTTTAGTTATCCTTCATTATAATTTATTAATATTCTAATTGTTTTATTATTTGTTCTTTTTCCACAGTTTTATGCATATATCTATTGGACAGGGGAGCGCTATCTTGCGCAATTATTTTTCTCAGCCCTGGCTCACATGGGATCAGATTCCCGCTGATGTGCAGGCCGCCATGTTCGATCATTCGCTGGTACGTAATTAAATATTATTTATTTTTAAATTTAATTCATTAATAACTTTATATTAGGGTTTATGGTATCCCATCGACGAGAGCATGTGTGCCACTATCCACGCGACATGGGTGGTGTCTATGCGTGACCGTTTCCATCAGTTTTTGCATAATTTGAGAAAGACGGCTGTGAAGAAAGACGGAGTGACAGAATTTGATGAGTCCTATAGAGCCCACCGACCAGAGTATATTTCATCTCACGTTTGGGATGGATTATGTACACACTGGTTGGGTGGTGAGTTTCAGAGGAGATCTGCATTGGGTCGACATAATAGGGGGAGACAAGAGGTGACTCATCGAGCCAGTAGTCATACATTCAGTGCGTATAGAGAGCATCTGGTAAGTAATTTTTTTAAATATTTTATACAACTTTAAATATAAACAGTTTATTTTATATTCATATAGGAAGCCAAGAAGCCCGGTATTTTGGCGTACGGCATTTATCGGAGGATGTACACTGACCCGGCTACTGGAGAGATTAGAGGTGACCGCCAGCGTCAGATTGTGGTCAGTACTATTTTCTTTTCAGTTTGCAAATTAAATACATATAATCTTTTCATTATTTTAATTTCTAATTGAAACTTATGGAGTCATATGAGGCCGCGACCTCTCAGAAACAGGCTGAGAGTCAAGACGGGACGGGTGATCAGACTAGTTCCCACCATTTTGAAGAGACAGCATGGATGCAGGCGACCCAATATGGCTTCGAAAAGGGCCGAGTAGTTGGTATCAGCTCTCATTTGACTCCTACAGCTTATTATGGTACTGCTGCGATGTCGGCGTCCAGCTCGAGAGGAGCTCGTGGAGAGACATCATCTTCTGCCTCACAGTATCAGGAGGAACTGCGCACTCAGAGTCAGCTTATAAAGGATTTGCTTCAGGGGCAGGAGCAGATGCGTCAGCAGCACGAGGAGGAGATGCGTCGATGGCAGGAGTAGATGCGTCAGCAGTAGGATGAGGAGAGACGTCGATATGAGGAGCAACATCAGGAGTATATGGAGTATATGCGTCGTCTGACTCATAGTTTTGGGATGGAGTTTCTTCCACCACCTCCTCCAGGTCCTCCAGGTCCTCCAGATTATCCAACCCCCTAGTGATTTTTTTAGATGTAATAAACATTTGAGTTCGTAATTTATTGTCATATTAATTATTTATAATTCCTCTTTCATATTGGTATGAATATTATGTGATTTAATTTGTTTTTTTTAATATATTATTACTTATTAGTATTATTTTTTATGTCTTCTTATTTTAGTAATATTACTTTTAATATTTTATATTTATTGTTAATATTGAGAAGTTTATAATTTTATAATTTTATAATTTTATTATTAATAATATTAATATTATTTTTTCATAAATATGTATGTTTATTTTAATAATAATAATATTATATTAATTTTTTATATTAATAATATTAGTACTATTATTATTATTTTCTGATATTAATATTTCATAATATATAATATAATATTATTTATATTCATATTATTATTATTATTTGATATTAATATTTTATAATTATATTATATATATTTTATTATTAATATTATAATAATATAATTTATTTATATTATTAATAATAATAATATTATTATATAGATAGTTTAATAATAATATTATTATATTAATTTTTTATATTATTAATATTAGTATTATTATATTATATTATATTATTTATATTCATATTATTATTATTTTATATTAATATTTCATAATTATATTTTATATATTTTTTATTTATATTATAATAAAATAATTTTTTTATATTATTAATATTATTATTATTTTTATATAATATTATACGATTTATATTAATTATTTTATTTTTTTTTATTTTTTTTAATATTTGCGACGGGAACATTTGCGACGAGATTTCCCGTCGTAAATGTGTTTTACTGTACCATTTGCGATGGGACGAATACCCGTTGGGAAAACCTTTCTGCGATGGTCCGTCGCAAATACTTTCATCGCAAGTATTTTTTAAATTTCTCATTTGCGATGGGATTCTGACCCGTCGCAACTAATATATCTGCGACGGCCCGTCGCAAATACCTTTTTTATATATAAACGAAATCTCATTTGTGATGGGGGAAAAATACCATCGCAAATACTCTTTTTGCGATGGGACCGCCGTAAAAACACCTATTTGTGATGCCGTTTTCGGCAACGGGTGATTTGCGATGGGATCTCATCGCAAGTCGCCCATCGCAAACATTCAGTTTTCCTATAGTGTATTATTCAAATTTAAAGGGAAAATTTTTTAACAGAAAATACTACAACACCCCATGATTTTACTCTATATATATATCCTTTTAATAAATCTTATGTGTTCATTAGCTTTCTCGTTTCGAAAACCCAAACAAAAATGAACAATGATACATTCTATTTAAATTTAAATAACTCTATTATATTAATCATAGAATTGAAGGGTGTAAAATATTTTAACGCTATTATGAAATTTGATTAGAAAATATACAGTAGCAACGTGTTAATAAAATTAAGTATATATAGGAAATTTAATAATAAATTATCTGTTATTATGAATATTTTTTACATAAAAATGAATTTTATATTAAAATAATTTTATTGTATTAATATTAATTAATGATTTCAATGATTGGTTTTAAAAACATGTAAAATAATTTAAGTTAACATCCATCCAATAATTGTTTATATGAATTAATTAAATTTATTTTATGTTTAGAACATTTTAATTTTCAAATTATTTTATTTGTTTGAATATTAATTTAAAAAAATATAATATAAAAAATAATTTAAATTAATACCATTTATGTTATTACAGTAAATTTTTTTTTCAAAATCATACTTAAATAAATTACCAAACACTAAAAATTAATGCTATATAATATTAAAAATTCATAATGATAGTAAAATAATTTTCTATATAATGGGTTTCATACAAATTAAATTTATTAATATAAAAGATAATTTAATCAAATTTAGAAATTTTAATGTGGTAAATGGATCCCAATATCATATTTAACATTCCTAAATTTGACAAGATGTTTAATATTATATTTTTAGTGAAAATATGTGTTCCATGATTATATTTTAATCGATATTATTAATTTTTAAAATGGGTAATCTATTGGCGTTCATACATTAATAAATCAATTTTATCAAAGACCTTCTACAATAATATTTTTCAGTTATTAAATCATAACAACATTTTTCACAAGAATATTCCCAAATATTTAAACTATCTTAGGAAACACACCTAACCTCACTCTGATACCATTCTTACCCATTACCAAACATTAAATTATATGAAAAATGCCATTTTCATCTAAAAAGGGATCTCAATCCCATAAATTATATCATAACTATCCACCCTGAAGAAATCGATCAGGAATTTCACTATCCCCTCCCTCTATTAATACATTTTAAGAACATTGTATGGTTCTTATGAGTCCTCCAAATCATTAAAACCCATAATTCTAATGTATCTATTCTACCTCCCCTCCATTTGATTCAAGTAATTCTTTCATAATATTCCATTTTATTTACAATTTATTATCCATCATTTTTTCAATTTTAATACTTTAATACCCAAATTTTTCATTATTAATCTGGTATCTCCCTAATCTACCATTAAATACATACCATAATCACTATCAAATAGTCATCATGCTCCAAAAATCACTTATTGATTACCCATTACATTTTTTCATATTTTGAATACCCAACCGTATATTCATTCGAGGGTTTTAAATGAGATATAAGTACCATTAATTGATTTTGATATTCCATGTATAAAACCTACAATAATTAATATTTTGGCTAAAATGGTGAAATCAATGCATATATTATATGATTTATGTGACACATGTAATGATAGTCATATGATGGGTGAACCCTGATAGTGATCAAATTCATCATGTAATTAATTAATCTCTTGATGTGACAAGTTTATGATATCTTCGTATTATCAATTGGTAATTTTTTGTGACACCATGGTAATTATCTTTAGTAATATAATTTTGTAATATTTTAATCATAATAATTAGTATTAAGATTAAAAATATCTCATGCTTTTATTCAAGATTAATATCCATGATATTTATCATGTACTTATGACAATGTTATGTAAAGTGAATCTGAATTCTCATACATAGATTTTATATATTTAGATATTAATATTCATTACATTAATAAAACACACTCTTAAGGAATGAAATACATTATTTCATTTGGAATCTTGGAACAAAATCTGATTGACTAATGAATATTACTCAGAGTATCCCAAAAATATCATCCCCTTTAAGACTCTTAAAAAATACCATTTATTAAAACAATATTCAAAACCTAATGGAAGGAAATGTAACAATGTGTAAGCTAAAATTAATAATAAGGGTAAAAAAGGTAGATAAATAAGATTAATATGGTCATATGGGTATGTGAATGTAACACCCCGAACCAGGATACACATAACATGTTCCCCCGATTCAGAAGGTCACATGGACTCAACCACTTTTCCCTGTATGCCAGAGGCTACCAAATAATAATGAGTGTGTAAAGGGAATATAGTGGGGATACTTCATATGAGAGTGTCACATCAGATAAAAATAAAAAAACAATAGTGGAACCATTATATAATATAAACTAAAATGTTTCACCATTAGTGTGTTGTAGTATAAGAACATACCACTGATATATTGAAAAACAATTATATAATAAACAACTAAACAAATAAATAATAATATTGAAGGCCACAAGACAATGTCATATAAATGGATGCATGGAATGCTGATATAAAAAAATGGAATATTGTGCCAGCATATAAAACATGATAATCAAAAATAAAAAAGGACAATAGGCTACTCCATTATAATTTGTATTATATTCTTATACCTTTCTTCCTATTCTCTAACTATATGTAAATGGTGTAATGAATGTATAGAAGGTAAATTTCCTTATCCATACCTGCAGACAAGTAATATCCTCGGGAAACAACGACTTCCTGAGTGGGGTGTGAGATAAAATCCTAATATGCAATCACAAATGGTCTCATGTAGTAATGAAATAAGTATAAAAAGATAAAAAATATTTTTTAGGTATATGAAATAATAAAAAATTATTAATAAATAAATTATAGAATGATCAGGTCCTTAAAGGACCCATGGTGGCTCTACCTGCTTCGTGTCATTGTTGAAATGTGTGTCTGATCAGTATCAATATATATAGAAACAAAATATATTGTTTAGTTATACATCGTATCCACCTATATGTGCTAAACATGTGTCGATGTTTGTATCCATGTACCTGGAATAATAGGTTATCTCTAGACATAGGCATAACTCAGTCCTCCATAACTAGACTAAATGAACCAATAATCTATTGCGGATGGTACACCCCTACATCTCATGATGAATATGAGATTTCATACAAATCTATCAAGATGGTTGGGGAGTCTTCATGTTACAACTCTAAGAAATGGACATGGGGCATCATTCCCACCATCCATATATTTTCAACGGTAATAGACGTCGTGCACAAAAACCAATGAAAGGGTGCTTGAAGAGTCCTTCCCAACAGAACTCTGATCTATAATTCAACATCTTATATCAGTGGAATAATCATATTTATAATAATATACATGAGGGATTACTTCCATGAATTACATTCATCAAGCCCAAAAATAACCAAGGGAATATTAATTAAAATATAATATAAACATAACAAGTGGTTTTCCCTTGCAACCCATTTAATTTATTCAAGTAGACAATTTAATTTACTTAGGGATGGATAATTTTCGTGATTCATTCCATACAATTAATATAATATATTTAATTAATCGAACATGGAAATTGAATTTCATGTTCGAAACAAGCACATAGAAGGTTCCATTATAAATTTTGGAATCTACAAGTAAGGGAAACCCAGTTTATAAATAATGAAAACAACATAGATAGTTATTTTGTACATTATAAAACTATATAATCTATTTAATTAATCGAACATGGAAATTGAATTTCATGTTCGAAACAAGCACATAGAAGGTTCCATTATAAATTTTGGAATCTACAAGTAAGGGAAACCCAGTTTATAAATAATGAAAACAACATAGATAGTTATTTTGTACATTATAAAACTATATAAAATTGGGAAACTTAATTTACAACCCCTGATGAACACATTTGAGGAGGACCACATAATTAATCAATTAATCATAAATGGTGTTTCTAGGTGGCACAACCAAGGGGCGTCCATTATTGAGGATGACATGATCGAATTTATTAACAATGATCCTTAGGAAAATTATACATTTTTTAAATAAATTAAATATAAAATAAATCTGTTTAGGGAAATGTGCGGAAACCACTAGAGACCGACTCAAGGATGTGGCAATGAAAACAATCCATTTTTCAAGGAACACAACTTCACCACCTACCTTAGTGTCATTGATGACTGATTATCTAATAAAGGCCTCAGATTAAAAATATCTAGGAAGAAATATATGAACCGATCTATTCCCATAAAATAGGATATATGATATTTCTCAGAAATAGGGTAACATACAGAATGATAAAATGGAACAGAAGGAAGATAAATCTATTGCATACATCTAGCTACCCACATATACAAAGAATAATGATTTGGTTTTTATATAAATGTGTTATTATGGAACCTACATAAAAGAAGATTCTATGTCAATGGAGGAAGAAATAATTATCATATTCTATAAATGAAGCAGTTACAGAGAGAATAGTGTTTTATGTGTATGGAAGGGAAAATGGAATTTTGTCCCCCAAATACAAGGGATCACAGTTTGACCGTACAATTGGCCAAACTGTATTCCAATTGTGAAAATGTAATCTATCAAAGAGGTTCACAATAATTCAAAGTCACGAGATTGTAGACGCAATGTTGGAGAAAACATTTTATCCCACAATTATCATCTATCTCACCCAACATCGTTAGGATAGAACGTGTCAGTTGGTCCTCACAGATTCGACTAGCTATGAATCATAGTCAATTTTTTCATATTCATAGGGTTATAGATTCTAAAAAAGCCCTAGAAACCCTTGAATCTTATTTAAATCCATTAGGTAACATAATATGTTTCATTTATTGGAATTTAATATAAAAACATGAACCATATCATTATGAATAGATGTGTAATTGAAACCTCCAAACCATAAATAAACTCACCCTGAGTTGACATTCTAAGGGTAATGATGTATCTTATAAATATAGTTTCATCCATTGAAATCAAATATAAGATTCTCTATATTGTGTATAATCTTATATTTAGCCATTATGTCATTGCAAATGTATCATCACAAATGATATTCCTTGGTGTGTCTTCATGAATTGATCATCAATACACACTGAATGATTCTCAAATGAATCATCCATATCTAGATCAACCTCATCAAGATTAAAGACATGTGATAGGACAGAATTATATTTATGAATCTGAGATATATGAACGAAATCATGGATAGACTGATATCTCCAATGAAGTTATATATGTTAAGCCATTAGTCTAATCCATTTCACAACCTCAAAGGGGACAAAGAACCGAGTTGATACTTACCCGGCCTCTGAATATAATTATAGACTGAACTATGTGAAACTTGCATGAAATCATAGTCTTTAACCTCAAACTCATGTGTTCATCAACATAGATTATAATATGACTACTATATCGACTGGTCTATCATCATGCACCTTTTTAATCAACCCTACATACTCTATTATCTCCTAAAAAATAATATCTAATTAAATCTTTATCCCCTACCTCTAATGATCACATAGGTGAACAAAACAGTTACCATATAATGATTTATAAGTATCCATCTCAATGGTATCATGAAATTTGTTATTATAAGTTAATTCAACAAGTGGAATTTATTTCTCCCAAAAGACGAAGAAATCATGGAACAACTCATAGAGCATATCCTCTCAAACATGAATCATATTTTGTATCTTTCCATCATTTTTATGGTTACAGGTCATCATTAGAAGCACTAGTGTACCCATGGCCTTCTGTATCCCCTTATAGAACATTGAAGTAGTGTGGGTGTCTCTATTAGAAACAATATAACAAGGATCCCCTTGAATACCTGTGACCTCCCTATTGTATAACCTACAAACCTCATATACCAATAAGGTTTCTCGCACAGGTAATAAATTTTTTTAATTTATAAAATGATTTAGAAAAACCCACATTGTAATGTTTCTTTGAGCTGATCTGGGTAGAAAAATCATTAAATATGCAGTAACAATCTCCCTTTTCCACTTGGTAAAAGGTAACAGCTGTAAAATCCCTACTGGCCAATGATGTTCATCCTTCATCTACTGAGATAGGAACATCATGTGATAAATCTATCAATCTCATATTTCATACCAAATCACCAATAGAAGTGATGTAAATCTCAATATATCTTGGTGACATCAGGATGCACTGCCCATGATGGAATGAAATTACCACATCAACTCTTCTTTAATGATAGATGGTACAAAAAAAACACGTCCATGGAATATTAAAGTAACATCCCCCTTCCTAGTCCAAACAGATGATGTATCATCATTTGAGATTATTTTCCTTAGGAATATCCCACCTAGATCTGATAGTTTCATCATTCTCACCCATTATAGAAGAATATAGGTCACTAACAAGGATGGTAGAATAGTGTACCCATGATCCACCTAAACCTGAATATGCATATCTAAAAATAATGTCAAAGTCATCCACCATACACTCTTATCTAGAACATTATATATCTTAGTGTTTCATCTCATGGATTCATCCACTGAATTTCCTATACTAACCATGTAAGAATTATTTAAGTGAAATGATTGAAGATACTCAACAAACATGCACTACCTGAGATTCAGATCTCATTGCGTAAAGATATACTATTGTATTTTGTGATCAGTGAATATCAAAAATTTCTCTCCAAGTAAATATTGTCTAAAAAGCATAAGGCCAGAACTACAACAACTAGCTTGAGGTCGTTCATTGAGTTATTCTGTTGATAAGGCCTCAACTAATGACAACAATACAAAATGATGTAGTAGTCCATCATTAGAACATCTCTCATCCAAATACCTAATTTTTTACAACAAATAATATATCTCCTATCTAGATTTAGAAGAATTATAATGAGCACTGAATTCAAAATTCCCTTATGCTTCGGAAAGGATTCTTCCTAGGATGATGACAATAAAAATTTCAAGCCCTTTTTAGTCCGACCAGTAAGATGCACTATAAGGTGTGAGAAATCATGGATGAAGAATATGTAATATTCAGATACCCCAAAGAATATCCGGATTTGAAAACTTTTATTGGGATTCTCTCATGAAATTAATTATCTTACATTACATGGGTCTACTAAAACTCTTAACTACAATATATTGTCACCCGAGATTTGGAGTTTTTTATCAAAAAGAAGAATTTATTAAGATTAACATATTGTTTATTCTATCTTCATGTATTGATCACAGTATACTGTTGGTTTTCATGGCCTTGTATAGAGGGTGAATATAATAATATTTAATATACAAAAAATTCCACTAATATATCCATATATAGGTGGAAAATTGATTCATTAGACCCATAAAGACTGCATGTGAGCTCTAGAGTCCAAAAAACATAACCAGGTACTCATATTGACCATAACTACTGCTCAAGGATCTGTGATGTATGTCTGAAGGCCTCACATGTAATTAATTATAGCCTGATCATTGAAAAAACAACATCACTTATAATATGATGAAATAGGTCATCTATTCTAGTTAGTTGATATCGATTGATGACCATAATATGGTTTAATCGTTTTCAATATATATAAATTATATGGGACTAGTCCTCCTCCTTAAAAAAGGACAGATGAACCCCAATGTTAATTATTGGGGCATATAAGTCCTTTAGCCTCATGATCCAGCAAATGCTTTATGGCCTCTAAAATATCCATAGGTGCCATCATATAAAGGGGAATGGTCAATGACATTACTCTTAGAAATAACATAGTGGTATATTAGACCTATCACACTGGACATATCCCAAAAATTCCGTCATGGAATATGCCTTTGGAATAATCTATTATAAGTGTAAAAACATCAGGTAGTAACCCCCAATCATCTAAGAATAGAATAGTGGTCTGTGTTGTCAAACTATACAGCCTCTGCTACTCAGGTCCTATTTTGTAGCATGGACCTCTCATTATCAATTCTATACATAACTACCTCCCTCAAGCGATGTAAACATCACCATTCGATGATAGCAGTCAGTATGGTCTTGATTGGAAATTAACCAATCCACCATGGTGGTTACATAAAATTCCATCATATTAAGGATTAAAATAATCGATGTGAAGATATATACACCTATATATAGGGGAAATCCTTAAAATGGTGTACACTATCTAATCAAAAACCTTATGGGGTATCAAGAATCATCATGTCTCAAAAGCTCTGAATCTTGAGGCTCGGACTCTCTTAGATCGTCCTAGATATAGGAATGAGACACGCCGTTGTTAAATAAAGAAGAATATGAAGTCAAGACTAAATTAATATTACATCTGACTGTTGAAGGATCAATTCTCTACTCCTCCAACATAGATATCTTTGATTGTCAATGAAATGTTTCATGACCCTAAGTCATATCATGAATTCCCTAGGCAAGCCCTCTTTAATGGCACTGATAATCATGACTCTGAATACCTCTTTCCCTACCACCGCCTAAACCTGATCAGTCAGTTAAATTATGGCTACCTATGTGATTAGATACTATTGTACCCTCTCTTAAATGATGGGTTGGTGTAGATCCCCTCATTCTAGGCGAATATGGAGTAGTCTTTTAGAAGTGATGGATATTCCCCATCTTGCTATAGTATCTCCATTACATTTTATCTTGTAAAAATAGTGGGTTTTTATATCTCTCCTTTCTACACTGGTGACATATAATTAAACTGTCAGTATATGGATCCGGACTACTGCTAACTCTGTGATTATCCTCCAAAATATGATTTCAACCCCAGGAATAGACACTACCATATTTTTTGGTAAACCTCTCTATGTTTCACCAATAGATTCCATCAAACTCTCGTTTGTAATGAAGTCTTAATTGACAACATCATGTATTTTAGGTTCATAAAAAACATATATCGGTCATCCTTCAAAGTATGTGGATTGAAATATATATATATATATATATGATAGACTAGAAATTATCCCAACACATATTACAATGGAATTTTACCTTGGTAATAACATCCCACAATCAATTTTCAGAATCACATAGCATATTTGTAAAAATCATGAACATCTTTTATGGTGGAATATCTATATTCTCAAATAAAAAAAATATCTTCAAATCAAGACTCAGAAATGTGATTTCTAAAATCCCCTGAAATGGTGGGATTATTCGATAACTAGAACTCTCAAGTCAACTTTCCCATAGTCAGGAAAGGTCAAGTGACATATATCATATATTTCGTCGTATAGAGTAATCCCAAAGGGAACTGCGTGCCAATACCCTTATAAGAAATAGGAAGAGGTGTCATGGGTGGCACTGTAGTATTAATCACTATTAACTCAAGGCCTACCTCCTCATGTGCATAGTCATCACCCCCTTTAGTGTGTGGGACCAGATGAAGTCATGGAGTCATAATGCTAAAATTAAAAAGTCATTCCACAAAATAGAATTTTAAAATTGAAATATTTATAGATAAATATGATGGACAGCTACATAACCTTCTTATGAACATATCAAACCTCTCTACCAACTCCAGAACCTAATTCTACATAGCATAAAAGACCATTTATTTCCATAATAATGTAAGAGGTCAAGTAACTACCCACTACAGTGGCCTAGTTTAGGTATAGATCTCTATTTTACATGTATAAGATGGTCATTTTCACATTAAATATCATATTCATTTAAACATTGTTCTTATTCGTTTATTTAAATCTCTTTAAATGGATGGATTAGATAAATCACCATTTCAAATACATAAGGGGATAGAGTCCTCATGAATCAAAATACGGATTCCACATAACCCATACCATAACATGATCATTCCCATGAGACCAAGGGTCTATCCTTCAATGTTCTAAAAAAAACTAATTAACTTCAATACTATAACTAGTACTAGAAAACATTATGAGTCAGAGGTATGCACTTTAAGAGTATCTTGTACTTTCCAATCATAAAGGGACTATAGGCACATTTCAATATAATAATAAAGGCTCTAATAATATGTAATAGGCAATGCACACTAAAACTAAACGTGTCTTGGAAAAATTCATGGAATATCTGTCATAGTGTTCCTTTAATGATACATTATATAAAAAATTGTCGTTTCATTGGGGATAGCTCTAATAAATTTTATTTTAATAAATACAATAATAGTAGAATCACATAACATGTTTTCCATACAATGGTAAAGTCTTATAAACTACAAGAAGCATAATCAATATCTGCAATTACCCATACTAGGTATTCTGGGTTTAACAAACAAATGGTTTATCTACAAACAATCACATGGTAAATTACATATCCCATTAAATCATGTCTCCTATATAATTCCAAGAGATTATGAAAAACTAAAAAATAATTCTTTAATACCACATTTTATCATTTGAAGCTGACATCCACTTAACTCATTCTGCGAGTCAGAAGGTCCCATGTCCTCAAGGTCACCACCCTATACACTTGAGGCTCCCGACTAGATGTGAGGGTGTAAAGGTGGTACAATAGGGATACTAAACCATCATAAAATAGTGATACAATGGATAAAAATAAAAAATATACAACAAATTAAACAAGATATTAAAAACAAGAGAAAAATGGTATAGTAACGCGCTCTAGATGAAGCATATACATCATATATAAAAAAACAAAGGAACCATTTAAAATGGAAAAAATGAATTATAATACAAAATTACACAAGGATGTGTAATATACATGGATTTATGAAATGATGATAAAAAAATAGAATACGAAGAGGCATATACAACATTTATAAAAAGAAAAAAATGACACCTGAAATTTACACAAGCATCTTGAGCATACATACAATCATTCTCTCATAAACTCTAATAGTAGGAAAATAATATAAAAACTAGACTTTAGCATTCTTCCCCAAATCCGTAACGTTGGATAAGTAATTTTCTTAGTAACCAATGGTGGCCCAAGTAGAGTGTGAGATAAAATCCTAGTAGGCTACCACAAATAGATTAATGAAGTAATCCATGAAGCGTACAATGATAAGAAAAATATTATGTAGGTATATATAGTAATCAAAAATGATGAATTAATAAACATCATCCTACCTAGGTCCCTAATGGAAACCTAGCGACTATGCCTACTTTGGCACATGGAAAGAATGATTGTCTCATCTGTAAATACATCTATAGTGATAATATATATATATATATAACAATTTTTTGTACTACATGCACCTATATGGGATAAACACATGGAGATGTATGTTGCCATATACCTGGAATACTTGGTGTTGGGTATAGCAGGGTGTAACTGGATCAATAGTAACTAGTCTGAATGAGACTATATGATCATGTAGAGTGCAATATACCTACATATCATGATGAATAAGACACATAATGATATTCACTCAAGATGGTGGTTGAGTCTCCATGTCAACACCCATTGAAAGGGACATGGTGTGTCATTACCACCTTTCAAATAGTGTCATTGGTGAGAGACATCATTCTAAAAACCCAATATAAGGATCCATGAGAGGTAATTTCCAAAGGAACCCTTTACCATCATTCAATTTCCTATATCAATGGAATAATTATATTTAAAATAATTTATATGAGGCATTAGTTATCATGAAATACATTCATTGATCCTAATATAACTAAGGAAAGTTTTATTTAAATTTAATAAAAACTGTATAAAAGGCATGGCCTTTCCACCCATTTCATTTATTCATGTAGTCTATTTAATTTATTTAGCCAAGGCCAACCATCATGAATCATAACATCCAGTTAATAAAATACATTTAATTAATCAAAAATAGAAATTAAATGTCATGGTTCAAATAAGAACATAGAAGTTTCCATTTTAAATTTTGTAACAAAATACAAGGAAAATAAAATTTATAATCAAATCCACGGATATATAAGGTGCCTTGATCTTTTAGAAATGTATATAAAAGTGGGAAACTAAATTTAAAACTCTCACAAAACACTTATGAGGTGTTACAGAGATTTAATCGATAAATAATAATGGGAAGTTTTAATCCATCACACCCATGAGGTGTCAATAATTGAGGACGTCAAACTAGAATTTTGTAACAATTATCCATGAGTTTATTATAACATTTTCAAATCAATTTAAATCAATAAACTCAATTTAAGGAAATGTTCCACAATTGATGACCTATGACATAATGGATCACAATGTTCTCAAGGAACCTCGTTTGAGGAATATGGGAGATCATGGGGGGATGAAAAGTGTATCATCTTCTGGAAGTGAAGAGGGGGGAAATAATATAGGGTTTGTTGTTTAATGAAGTGAAAAATAGAAAATTCATCCAAAAACCAAGGGAGTAAAGTTTGGAAACATTTTTGGCCAAGATGTATGCCAACTGTGTGAATGAACTCTATCAAAGTGGTCTAAAACTATGTATATTAGTGAACATATGGCACAAAATAATAAGAAAACTGTACAATAACCCCTATTTCCTCTATCTCTCACTCCATATGTTTTGGAGAGACCATGTGGGCTTGGGATCAATATTTATTCTAACCTTGCATCCCGATCTTTTTTTTTCAAATTCATATGGATTTAGGATCCGAAATAGCCTGAAAAACCTTTGTGGCCTCCAAGACTCGATTTGGAAACATCATAAAGGCTGTTAAAAGGAGTTTAAAACAAAAAAAATCAGACAAAACATTGTGAAATGTTGGGTCATTATAGTGAACATGGGCATAAAAGTTGATAATGATACTGTGCATATCAACGATCATAATCTTGAGTCATAGAATAAAGATTGGCCATTCATTCGATATGAATGATAATGAAATCAAAAAAATGGGCATGATTACATAAAATTAGCATAATAAATAAACTTTTGGAATACATATAAGAATAAAAAAGAATTTCCAAATTATTCAAGGATCATTTTCAAGGATGTCGTATTTGAATGGGTTCACTCCCCAAACCAACATAATAGTCATAGGTCACTCCCAAGACATTTATTTCCAAAAAAAAATACTTTATCAAATATGGTTTAGTCCCATTTATAGTGTTCTCTATCTAATGTTATAGAAATATTTCCTCAATCCATTAGATGATGATATTGGTCACACAACTCTCAAAATGAAGACCATATTTACTTGTGCCACATGATCATAAATCATGAAGCATATCATGTATTATGAGATGAAATGGGTTGTATAAACAATTAACTATATCCTATCCTAAGGAAAAGACTCTATTTTAACAATAATTTCATCATTTTATCGTGGAAAACAATGTGAAAAAATGAGATTCATATGGATTTTATCATGGCATAACCTATTTAATGGAAATGTGGTTCATAATGTTTTTCATCATTATCAGAAAAACATTCAGATAATGAATAATAATGTTACCCTTGGATCATATCCTAAATAAATTGCAACTAAAATACAAATATTTCTACTTATATGGAGGAATAATTCTCATGCAACATTCCTAGAAGAAGATAAGCTTACTCTGATAATCATTTTTTAAAACATAAAATATTTTTAAATTACCTTTAAATAAAAATAACAATGAAAAGTTATAAAGAATTTTTTAAAATAATTAAAATACAATTATTGAAAAAAATATCCTTTTTGTTTTAAAAAATTAATTTCAAAGAATAATTTTTTTTTAAATTAAATTATATAAAAATAACATTGAAAAATTATAAAGAAATATTCTATGAAATTAATGGTCATTATTTGGTGTGAAATTCCATTCATTATATAAACGTTTAAACCATGATCCATGTTATATTTATGATAAAATCCATATTGATGTTATTTATAAAATGACATGATGATTCATTTATTTTATTTAAAGATTTTATAAATGGGTAAAAATAACTTTAATAAGTTATTTTAAAAATTAAAAAAAAAAAATTTAAATCATTCTCATGAAACATGGTTTGGAAAAAAAGGGTTTCCCGTTTGAGGAGTGTAATAAAAATAAATTTTCATAAAAATTTTCTTAAAATTTATTATGTACATAAATAGAAGAAAAATAATGGAAAACAAATATTATCCTCGAAGACCTAGAATAAAATAAATTTCATTAATTTCATGATATAAAGTTCATACTATTTGATCATCATGAAAATAAACAAAAAAAATCCCGAAAATTGATGAGATTTAAAAATAAAATACTTACAACTTTGGTAACATTTTTAAATAATCTCCGTGAAGGAATAAAATTAAATTAAGCACAATATATCATGATAATAAAAAAATTAATTATATTAAATGTAAAAGTTTTTTTATATACACCACATAAAATATGATAGGTACATAACATGACATATGTCTCAAAGACCAGAGATTGGGAAACTAACCCCATACCACTTGGGTATTCTTCTGAATTATAATTCCTTACAAATTCATTAATGATGGTTTTGAGAAATTATATATGTTATGATCATGGAGATAGTAGGCCTTACATACACATGACCAATGTTTCCATTTTTCAATGATAATAATGGAAAATAGGTATGTAATATTTTATTTTTAAAAATTTAAAATAATATCATAAAAAATAATTATTATTTAAATATACTTACACATATAATCAATATGGTGGGTGATAAAAAGAGATAATCACGTCACTTTGTGAAGGCGGTAGTCCACACATACACGAACAACGTTAATATATTTCAATGACAGAAAATGTAAAAATAAATGTATATATTATCTTATATGAATGATTCATATGTGATTAATATTATAATTATGTAATGTACATAACATATATTTATCCTTGTTATATTCCATGTAGAGTGTTTGTGGAAAACTATTAACATCACTTCACGAGGTTGTAGTTAGTCGTACACACGAGCGACCACATCGTATCTCCAAAACAGTGGAAAGTGAAAAGTTATATATGTTATAATGACTTTATATATATAATAATGTCATAAATATCATATATATATATATATAATTTATATCTATCATCATATGCAACCATGATATGAGGTAATGGAAAAAAGGAATGACATCAGATCGCGATGTGGTAGTCCGTTGTACACATGAATTACGATTTCACAACCCATTTGATTGAAGTGGAGATGGTTGTGGTCATGAAAAAAACGTAATGCTATATTTAATATGATAATTTTAATATATCACCATTTTTTTAATAATATTCTTGGGGAGGAGGAATAAATAAAATAAAATCCCTCTTTCAAAACTTTACCTGCTATTCGGGTAGCCAACATAGGTTTTCACCAGAAGACTTAGTAAGTTGATTTTATTACAAATATATGTATTATATGATATTATTAGGGTTTTTGAGAAGTAATTATTTCATTAATTAATTAATAAAAAGTTTTTCTAATGTTTAAAAAAGAGATAACAGGGGGTTTTCTTTCATAAGCAAGGTGAGTGGCACAAATGATATCTTTGAACGTAAAAAAGTTTTAAACAAGTTTGGATCATTAAATAAGGATACCAATTGTATCATTCCATGGTATTAGAAATTATAGGGTATAAATATTTCTATATGATATATTTTAAAAATAATAAATGTAATTTTAACTCTGAAAATTTTATTTTATCTCCTCATAATCCAATTTCTACCTAAACTGTGGTATCTAATTTTTTTCATTTTCACAATTCTTTAAAATTATTTTTTAAATTTATAAGATAATATAAATTAATATGAATACTTATATGTAATCCATTTCTACAAATTAAATCAATAAGATTTTAAATTTTATTTTATAATTATTCCCACATATGTACTATGAATGAATGTTTTTAAAGAAAAATTGTTCAATAGTTTATAATGTTTTTTTAACCAATTTAAAAATAAATTGAATAAAATTTCCTAATTTTTATTAATAGGTAATTAAATGAATTAATTTTATTAAAAAAATAAACTAATATATAATATATCATTATAAATAAATATATAACTGGAAGTTTTAAATTAATGTTGATTATTTTTCCCTCATAATAAAAGTAATATTATTTTTTGTGAATTATCAAAAATTAAAACTTACTTAATTATTTAAATTATGAATTTAAAAATGTTTTTAATTTTTTATAAAAAAATTATAAATTTGAAAAACATTAAATTTAAATAAAAACCACCAATGTGATGAAAAGTGTGTTTTCGAAAAGACTATGTTTTTCAAGATGAATATGATTTTGTATTAAAAATATGTCTAATAATAGAAATGGAATTAATATAAATATAAATTAGCTAATATTTGAATTTTAAATTTAATTAAAAATATTTCTCATTCGGTATTATTTTAATGAATTAGAAAACAGAAACATTATGCACTTTAAAACATATTTCAGAAGAAAAAAAATTTGAACACACAAATAAAATTATTTTAAAATAAATAATATAGTATATTAAATAGTAATTATGTTGCTTAATTGTAAATATATAAATGTTATTTCACTTTAACAAATATTTAGTATTTTAAATTACTTAATTTATAGAAAATAAATTTTAGTTTTACATAAATGCAAATTTTTCATTATATATTGAAAAGTCAATATTTTCCAAAAAAACCAATTAATTATTCAAAACATAATATTTATATAATTATTAAATAAATGAAATTATTTTTGTCAAATATTTAATCTAATATATCTATAAATTAATTATAGTATTGTTTCATAAAAATGAATAAAATCCATTTTTGGAGAAAACGTAATTTTGAAGAATATAAATACATTACTAAAAAAATTTTAGATTATTTATGAAAAATTTAAAAATAAATTTATATTTATTATTGAATTTATATTTATATTTCATAAGTTATCTAATACTATTCATACTCAAATATTTAATATATTGGCTATCCGAATCGTATTTACAATATTATCATTTCATGGTTCGTTGAATCATGATGTCAAGTTTCATGAACTCTATCAATGAAACTCGTTTTTTCATGTAATTATAGGGAATCATTATGTTTCATATAACACAAGAAATATAAATATTTTATTAAATTTTTTAAAAAATATAATTCAATAAGACTATGGATGTTACTTTATACTCCCAATTAAATGGGGATTCCTTTGAAATTCATCTCTGTCATTAATTGATTAAACTTTGAATTTCCATTCATAGAAAACAATATCATTGAAATGAATAAAAAATACCTTAAAATTGAATGATGGAAAAATAAGGGTTTCTTGGTTCAATTCATAACTAGGATTCCTCGTGGAAGAACATATGTTGGAAGTGAATATTGGGACATTGATGAAAAGTGTAAATAATTGTTGATAGTAATTGAGATAATTGGTCAAAATGAAGGTGGTGATATATATAATGTTACCACCACAAATCCATAAACCAAATAGGAATGAAAAATGTCATTGATCTCATAAAATTGATGATAATTTGACAATATTTTATTTCAATTTCCTTTTATTAATGGTTTGGAATTCTTATTCCATTTGGAATGAGAAAATTTTAAAATTCACTTACATGGAATGATTGTCTTCATAGGTATAATTTCATATATTTTTTATTCTATGATCAATTTAGAGTTCATCTCATACTCTAAGGGATGATTTTCTTCCTGTTTGATTCACTAAATAATATACATAATAGAATGATAATTCATTCTTGTAATCCTTAAAAAAGGATAAGGTTGGTTATTAATTATGGATAAGTCTTCATGGTGGATCAATACATGAATATATAAAACATAATCCAAATATAAAAGTAAACCACTACATAAATGGTAATCTTTATCACCTATCCAAAATAAAAAATTTATAAAGTCAGTAACTAAATTTATCAAAATAAACATAACATTTACGCCCCATATATCAATAATGTTTCACTTTATTATAACATACCAATAATGTGAACAACTTCACCATGTATTCCCTTAAGAAATTTTAATGACATTAATTAACATAAAATATTATATACTACTTACTTTATTCTCCATTTCTTACATAAAATACATATTATTAGATATATTATTTGAATCCAAAAAATTTATAAATTCCATTAATGATACTGCATACCACATTGGAATCAAATCATTAATGGGGTTCAATGTCACAAATATTATACAATTTATGATATTCATATACGTCGTCTACTTATTCCAACATCATTATCTGAAACATATTAATGGTTATCTTTTTATTAATCATGTTCTTCACATGATTATCAAATTTCAATTAAATAAATTTTCAGGGATATCGACAAAAATAAACACATTCTTTCATATCCGTAACAAATAATGTATATTTAAAAATATGTTTAAGTTTCATAATTATATAATTCTAATACATAAAAACATCATTCACACTACTTCCTCCTCAAGACATTATCAAGAATTCAATAACTCTTTCCATTGCTATACCATTCATAGTCTCATCATTCTCAACTCAAAAAACATTTCTTGTAAAGCCATTCTGATTATCTTTATGATATTTCCCCTAATGGAATACATTTTCTTTATTATAATACATTTCACATATAAAAAAACAGTAGTTTATGATTCTATAGGGTGGTCATTATTGACATCCATTGTAATAACTAAAGATTTTGTTCATTTGAATTTTCTTGTTTATGTCCTTTTCTACACCTAAAATATCTTTAAATCCATTTTATAAACACCCATTATTTCTTATACACACATTATCAACAATATATGGAAATAAATATTCATTCCTTGATAGCCTCTACTACCTAAACACTAATCAAACTATACATTTTCCTATTCTTGTGAGTCCAAAAGTTTTTATAGTGCGTGTTTGTAATCGTGTTTCATGATAGCTAAATACGCATAACCATAAAATCCTTCACTGAAGCCATAATCCCATTTGGCTTCACATTAGAAAAAAAATTCACATTCAATGTTTGGCCAGTTTCTTATGTTTTTGATCATTGAAAAAAAAAACAAAAAATATTGCATGATCAACATAAATCATACTATAAACACACATACTCAATAAAATATCACTTATATCATGTATCAATCCTAACACAATATGTCTAATCTATGAGACCTTAAGGTTATACTAGGTAGTTTATAGTCATTATCTAATTAAAACCACAATGATGATTCATAAAATATTTGTGAATTTACAAGTCATATCCTATGGGAGTGTCAAACCAAGCTTGCATCATATCCCATTATCATGCACTAAGGGATGCTCAAGTCTGTCTTAATGAATCCAATGTAGAGTCAATACACCTAAGCACCTCTTTTCCATGTCCACATCCAATTATAGTATCTAAATAGGGATGTAATTTCTTAAAAACCACATTATCTTATTTTAAATATTGGAATACATTTTCAATTAATTTGACTCATCCATATACTTTTCATTAGAGACATCTATATAATTTTTTGTAGATATATATCTAGGGATCTCACTAATATTTTCTCAACATAGATTCAAAAGGTAAAATAAACCATTCCAATGATACAAAATAATGTTACCAAGGCTTCTCATATGTTGATATTACATCATTATATATGGGTATTCATTTCATTAATCAAAATCATTCATGAGGGCTATAATAGTTTAGTTCCTTTGGTATCATGGAACATAATCTTCCAAAATCAAAAATGATCTTCAATGTCTCCCACAATGATCATCCCATTTAGTAAACTTCAAAAAAATTCCCTAAATAAATCCTTTATTCATAACCTATGGAAACGAATCATAATAAATGGTAAGATCTGACTCTCATTAAGGGTAAAAAAGGTAGGTAAAAAGGAATAATTGTAACTCCTTAAAATTATAAATGAACAAAATTTGGTTTCATAGCATGTATGTCATGAAAGATAAGGTGGGATAGGGAATATAACAGAAAAAATCTTTGGGAAACATATATTTGAAAAAAATTAATAGATTTATTAAATTAAACATAGGGTTTATATTGTGTTGCACACATTAATGAGTTTCTATGATATCTAACGTTACATGCAAGACCAAATTTTACCAAACAATAATATACTATTAATATTATTAGTTAATATAAAAGTTATAACCTTTCCATTATAATATAAAGAAAAAATATTATTATCTAAATTATTAAAATATATAGTTTGTAAATGTTATTTAAATTTCAATTAATTGGGTATAAAATGAGAATCCCTTAAAATTTTAGAAAAATTGTATTTTTCCCAATTGAGGATTAGTCCGGCTTAGTACACATAATTTAAATTTAAATTTTAAAAGTTTTAAAATAATATATATTTTTTCATAATAAACATCATTTTTTAAAATTTTATATAAAATTTATCCTATGGTGAGTTTTATGTATTTTTGGAAAAGATTCATTTTTTGATGAATAGTCAAAAATGCTATGTTTTAATATAAAAGTACATTTCCATTTAAATAATTTATAATGTTAAGTTACATTTTGAGTTTGTTTCAATGTTACGTTACTAAAACATTATATCACTTAATCCTATATAGGTCATTTGACCCATTTTCATTTTGACTTTTGATATAACAACAAAGTAAACTTTTAAATAATTTCTCTTTAAAACACCGCTTTCCCACCACATATCTGGGTTATTGTTAAATTAAATTATGACACATATGTTAATGGAATGTGAAAATTATGATTCCATATTTTTAATGATAATAAATTATAATTTCTAAAAAATATATGTTATATTTTTATAAAAATGATTAGTGAAAACAGTTATTGTTAATCACAACAATTTAGGTAAAAATGAGCATACTAAGGGATTAATATTTTAGAATAAATGGGAATGAAATTGAAAGTAATAAAACACTAATTTTATCTCCATTTTTCTGCCACATACCGTTCACATTCATGTTTTCTTCATTTTTGGATCCATCTGGAATGTAAATTTTTGTGTTAAACTAACATTCCTTCCAAAATACCAGGTTTGTTCTCACCTTCACTTATAAACGACCACTCCTCTCATCCTATATACACACCATAAAAACCAATTAGATCAAACAAAAACTAACCAAATTAAATATAAACATCACTAATATCATCATATAATCATTAGTTTTTACATAAGTAATCCCATTCAATGTTTTTGTGCAATCCTACGTAGGATACCCGATGAAGTGGTAATGTTCTTCTAAAAGTGTTTTAAATTTATATATTTATCTACATCCTTAATGTATATTTTATAATGAATACATAAAAACAAAAATATATTACATATAATGGTTTATTTATTTTAGGAGTTCCACTGACATCTACACACTCTTCCATCAAATGGATTACATAATCATCAACTGTGTGTGTGGAGGATTATCGCTCCACGAACCAATGTTGTTGATTTTTTCATTACAAAATTTAATGTTTGTTCATGATGATATAATTATTTTAGATATATTATATTTATGATATTTATGATTAAATTATTATTCTTTAATTATTATATAACACATATAATTAGGCACTCAATTTTTTGGGAATATGATAATGTCAGTCGTGTATACATCGGACTACGACCTCATGGAGCGACATGAGGCATTTATGATTTAGTTGGAATGTATTACAGATTCGTTTAATCAAAATATTTTATATACATGACAAAAAATTCCACTGGAATGAATATATATATATATATATATATTACTTTTCTTCCTTTCAATATGATAATAAAATGGAAACAATGTTTAGGTGCACGTATGACCTACCCTCTCCATGAATGGTTTATTTGATTTCCTACCACCACATTTTATGGTTTGAAATAAATATATATATAATTAGTATATTTGATATTAATTTAATGTTAATAATTTTGGAGATTATGAAATAATTATCAATATAAGAGCACCAAAAAAATTACATGTCAAAACATATAGGGAAAACATGGTTATTACACGAAATGTATTTTTAACATGCAATAGAAAATTAGATAATGAATTGGGAAATAAGGTAGGTGTAGAAGTATCCATTATATCTTGAAGAATATGACTAATGGATGGAGTGGCATATAGAGGTACCACATCTTGATTTCTATGTAATCATGATATGTCTGTATGTCATCCCTTCGATTGACTATGAACCAATGTTGGATATCTCAACATCTGAATTTCTCGAAGAATACAAAATATTTGAACATTTGGTTTTGTCTACGTTCTGTTTTCATCAACCCTATTCTATGGATATCAATTACCATTTCAACTACAACTGGGGTTTAAAAATCCTGTTTGTGGTGGCACATATGGATTTTAGGAGTTTACACATTCAACTATCCGATATGAAATATTCAGTGAGGTCATGGTCTCGAGTCTCTATAGTTTTCTATTAATTCTCATTATTACATCTGAAATGGACCTTTGAATTTTCCCTAAACAAAACCCAAATATATTAAGTATAGGTTGGGTTCCCTTTAATGTAATCCATATTCTAGAATCATAATGTACAAAATCTTCGAAATAAAACATTCAGTTGATTTATTTGTTCAGATTCTTGAAAGTTCACACCATATATAAATAATAGGTCACATATTGAGGGTTCAATATGTAAATGAATTCAGAAATATAAGAATGGGATACATTAGGTAGAGGAAAAGATTATTCTAGCTCTCATCAATAGCAGGTCAAACCAAGGTAGTCCAGTAATTATTTATTGGTCTTGGTTTTTGGAATAAATTGAATTACGTCAGCCATGAATTTTCCATTACCTTCATGGGAGAAGGGTAAGCACTAGAAATATTATTCCCTCCCACCCAAGATAATTATAAGTAATTACATGACTAATGTAGTAAGAAAATAAGAGTGTATTCAAAGTATCGATGAACCTTTGACTTATAACAACCATGTACTCCCATATCTAAATAATTTTCTGGTGCAAGTCAATGAGACTAATAGAAATCAGACTGGAGATACGAGAAATGAAATAGATAATGAAACTCTTGGGGTCTTTTTCTATAGAAAACAATTTTATGAAATTATGAAATAAATATATGATAGTTTTTTCAGATCCTCTATAGATGAAAAGGTTATATCATAGAGAACAACTACATAGATGACATAGTAGGAGGATCTAAAATTATAGATGGTGTGTTATCCAAAATTTCATAGTGATGAACTTAAGATATAGTTAGACTTTCAACTAGAATTTTTGGTGCTATAATTGGATTTTAAAATCCTTTACATTTATTATTATCTTAAGGTTTTGGATTTATTAACCTTCATGATTAATGGAAGCCTTAGAATAATCCCCAAGTTAAATTTAAAAAATATTTATTTGAGATTATGAAATTTAACCTGTGGATCCTAATCCGTATGTGTATATAGGGTTTTTAATCTATGTTTTTTTTTTATATATTTATATTTTTCATCTTTTGTTTACTTCTTTTGTGGATTCCTAAATAACCCATATTAGTTATTTTAAAAAAAATAATGAAATAGATTAGGAGTATCTTTAACAACGAAATTTTAATAAGTGTAATAAAATGTCATTATTGAATGATTTTTCATATTAGAAATATAAATATGGTTCTATAAAAATTTAATAATTTGTTTAGAACGAAAATAAATGATTTATAAGAATATTATACTGAAAGGAATAATTTGGTGAGGTTTTTCCCATATAAAATTTATTTCTGTGAGATATATTATATATTTAAAATTATTTTTGTTATGTGGTGTATATAAATCCCATGAAGAGAGGGATATGGAATCTAGGGTTAGGGAATGGTGATTGCCGCCAAAGGTGGTGTTGGCCTCTGGTCAGATACCTCCTCCCTTAACAGAGGAGGGATTTTCGCAGCCCTCTGGTGATCACAGGTTTCTCCTTTTCTGAAACCCTGAATACTTCCCTTCGATCCCGAATGTTTTTCTCTCCACCAAAGTTCTTGAGTTACATGAAGGGATCCAGCAGCTCTCACACACAGCTCGGGAATTTACAGATGCCTCATCCTTGCTAAACATGAATTTGATAGTGCGATTCAAGATGTGAGGCCCGTCCACGGATCGCTTTGATCATTTCGTCTTTGATTCATGGAATCTATAGGAGCGCGCCACTGTGGGCCTTCTTGATTCGAAACACATAATTGTTTCCTTTGAGTTAGAGGATGATTTGATTCTAGCTTGGTCTTCTGCCAAGCGTACCTATGATGGCTCATGTTTCATTCTCTTCTCATGTTCATATGACTTCCATATGAAGTGTGACGCTTTGACCATGGAAATTTTTGTAAGATTTTAGGAATTACCACTTTAATTTCAAAATCATACCATCATCCGCATGCTTGGAAATTTATTCGGTCGTTATTTATGCTCGGACACCAAAACATGGGCTGTTTATTAGCAGGTTTCACCAAGAATTTTCATTGAAGTGGATTTATCTAAACCACCGGCTAAGTCGATATTAATTCTTGTGAGTGAGGAGTTTTGATATAAAGAGTCTGTGGTTTTTGGGTCCTGGATTGAATAATGTAGTCGGTGTTTCAAATTCAGTCATATTATAAATGCATGTAGAGGTAGAATGGTGGTTTCATAGGTGGATTTGAATAAAGAGGTTGCAACCGTTCTGGACTTGAAATCTCTGCCAAGGAAGCATGACCTGGGTACTGAAATGCGGACATGACCTTGTCCTGTTAGTACCAATTCAGTGAATCCCATTTAAATGGGGGCAGGAAAGTAGTCTCTAAATCCAAGGGTGAATGAGGTGTTTGGAAGATTGCAGCGTGATCTTGGAGTGGCTAACTCAGGAGGTATCGAGACAAATGTAATGTAGGCAGCTCAATCTGCTGGGGTGGCCAGTGTGAACCAAGCAGTGGTACTTGATTGGGGTAATTAGGCATTGGGCAGTCTTGTTAGGAATTCGCAGGCAGGGGGCTCCTTGGAAGAAACTGGTGGTTAGGTGAGGGCCTTAGCGGGGCATAAGACACATCCTGATAAGAAGGTGGATAATATTGAAATTAATAACTGCTTTGTTGTTCTAGTGAATGAAGAAGTGGAAGTGGGTCAGGATTAGGTTACCCCTACCACGTCTCATGTTCGGGTGTCTATTGAAGCTACTGAACACCATGACAGCGGGGTTCTGGATCCAGAACAGAATTGTCATCAGAGTGGAAGAAATATTGAGAAGGTGTAAGGGAAGGGCTCCTGCTATCGTGTAAAGGACCAGAATCATGGGATACTCTCTCATGATGAGGAAGAACTCCCAATAAGTGAAGGTTGAAATATTTCAATTGGTTTGTATTCTCAGGATGATGTGTTTGGAGAAGGTCTATTATAGAAGGGGGCGCATGAAGGCCATGAGCTTGTGGTGCAACCGCAGTTTTCAGAACTGATTGACAATAATAGTCAAGGAGAGTAGGGGAAATGAGTAAATGAAAGATACAAAGAGGTTATTATCCCTTGGAAATGGGGAGTCATACCTGAGAGTGATAAAGAGAATGGTGGGGATAGAGTTTGATCCTCTTATAGCGATGTTGTTCAGGATGGAAAGAAGGATGTGGCAGGGAATGAGGGAGCTATGACCGCTCCACCAAACAGAAGGCAGAGGAAGGATTATTCTTCTATGCCTAAGCTGATGCCTACCATATCTTATATCATCAAAGGACAAGGTATTCATTCTTCTAAGGAGTTATTGTATATGGGGAAACTAAATCTCAGAATAAAGTATGTGAAGACTCTAAAGCATTATGAAAGATCGAAGTGGGAATAAGCTACCGCAGATGAATTTTTTTATCATAGATATGGCGATGGGTGTGACTTCTATGATATTGAATTGTCTATATTGGTTTGTAATGTGCACTTGTTGTTCTTCTCCTTAATTTTAATAAATGGTCAGAGATGTTTTCTCTGGCTGATCTCCCCTAGTAATACATCCCATGAAATTATTGTTTAATTATTAAACTAAATTTATTTGGAATCCATATTATGATTTATGTCTTTAATTGGGTCTATTGTATCATTGTTACGACAACAGTAAGATTTTTATGTTATAGTATCATACTTTATCGGGATTTATTAAGATTATGCTTCCAATAATGATATATTACTATTTATCTCTAAAAAAATCATTATCCTTATTATACTATGGTAATTCATAATATTTAATATTAAAATTTCATTTTCCAACAATTTTTTAATAAAATTAGTGAAAAATATTTTCCAAAAAACTGAACAATGCTTTTATCTTAGGTCAGAAATTTGTTTTACCTAGAAAACATTTTTTCTAAATAATTTTTCCAACAAATATTTCAAAAATATATTTTCAATGATAAATGTATATTTTCCTAAATGAATGTTTTAAATTAATTTTAAACAAATTCTATACAAACATTCAAGGTTATTTTCATTGAAAATAATTTTTATTTTTTTATGATTTACCAAGTTACTTAGAAAATGAAAAAATTATCTTCCAAAAATTGTTTTAATGTTATTTGAATTGTGTTTCCATACACAAAAATCACATAACCATTTTTTTACTTATGATATAATGTGGATAATTTTCAATGATTCCAACCTTCTTCATTCTATGTATTGATTAGGATTTTTTAATGAGATTGTTATGGAACCCATTTCGTTTCCATGAGTTAATCATTCATTAAAGAGGTTGTTATAGTACCCATTTATTTTCCATGATTTAATCATGTTTCAAATATAATGTTTTGGAAATATTTTATTTTTTAGGGATTTATAATGTTTTAATGTGATTATCATGGAACCCATTTCTTTTCAATTAGTTGATAATTTTATAAAATAATGATGATTGTTTAGACGAGTCTTATGGTAAAATCTTTATGTAGAATATATATGATTTTTTGGAAATTATATGAAACAGGTGAGCCTAATAAATCAAAGAAAAATTAATGATCCCTTCTTTATCTCATTAGTGAGCCTGATATTGAATATATAATGGGATGATTCCCATCATAAAAAATTATTGACCCTGATATAACCTATACGAAGGGTTGATCCACATTATAGATCATGGGTGATCCTGATAGATCTTATACTACGGGTGAGACGCATTTAGCTATATATAAAACTTTTTAATGATAATATTGGATTTCATCCATATGGTTATTCTAATTAAAAAAATTTAATGTTTTTTATGAATACGATGCTCCATTTTACCATAAAAGGTATTTAATTTCCAATTTTGGGTATATAATGTTTCTTTTGATCAATATTGATATCATATAGAATAAGATTATAGATTTATATGACTCTTTCATTTACCATGTGTTCTATATTTATTATCGTAGTATTGATCAGTGTGATTTCTTTCTTGATTATGTCTGGAACTCGGATTATATTGTCATGCCATTATACATTTCTTGTTATCACTGATGAAATTAAATTGGTAATGCTTATGTTTACCTTTAATATGTATTTGAGATCACATTTCTTATGATTATTTTCCCCAAATGTATTAATGAATTATTTTGAATAATTTATATCAAGAAGGGATTTTTTTTGGATGATGACGATGCCTAAATATTTAATAATAATAGTTTGATTAAGTGTGATAAATTATAATTTAACAATGTGGTTATTGTTTATTTATGATTTTTTCTTAATTATATAAAACACTAAAAACAAAAGCCCCATGGGGATTTAATTGATCCTATTTTTCCTTTTCATGTTGTATTTTTTGGATTCAAAAAATTGGGTCACAATTATCCACATTAAAAATGGAATGAAAGTTATGATTTCCACATCAAATCCTGAAGTGAGGGTTCTGGGACATTATAAAACCATCTATTTGAGGGTTTGAAAACATGAACATAACATTTAAAAACCATACCCAACATATCAAAGATAATAATATTATGTCATGACATGACATTTGGATGTTCATAGGTCATGGATGATTATTAAATAAAAGAACATTATCCATGAGAGCATAAAAGTGTCATAAGAGATTGATTTTTGGCAGGAACGTATTTATAGAAAATAATTTTCATAATAGAAAAGGATAAATTCCTAATATATAATAGTGGAATGTCTTCAATCTGTAAACCATCATAGTACTCAAGGATTACTCACAAGACTGTCATCGTTGACAATGTCTCTAAAAGAATTTAGAACACTCTTCATTCGAGTACAATCTATATCATGATATATAAATCATTACATAATTCATCAAATATAGGTATAGGTCCAACCAATAGCATATATAAATACATGTTTATGTATTCTATGTGATAATATAACATTAACCATATC
This sequence comes from Viscum album, assembly GCA_963277665.1. Classification (NCBI taxonomy): domain Eukaryota; kingdom Viridiplantae; phylum Streptophyta; class Magnoliopsida; order Santalales; family Viscaceae; genus Viscum; species Viscum album. The sequence continues at coordinate 93,452,110 of OY728135.1, forward strand.
ATAATCCATGAAATTAAATGGGATTCATAAAAATTACAGCGTATCATAACATTTGGAAAAGAGATAGGTTTTATAATACTTTTATCTTTTCATCATAGAATAACCATGGGTAATGATATTGGTTTCCTAATAACATTAAAATGTAATAACCCATGTAATATAACTATGTTTCATAAATATATTTCCATTTTAAAAATAATATATCCGGATAAATAATAAGAATGGTACCCTTCGGTCATATCACTAGTAATGCATAAGCAACATCAAAGGGTCTCATTTTTGTTGGATAATGATTTTACATTGAAAATTTCACGCGGAAGATATATTTTAATTGAAATTAAAATTTTCAATTATGAAACACGTTGAAATTATTTTCTTTGAATAAAACCTTGAAAACATATCAATGATGTACGGAAAATCATTTTATAAATTTAATTTAAAAAATTAACTCCCCAATCTGAAAAAATTACGACATAAAATTTTATAAAATAAATTATTTAAAAATAACATTTAAAACTTATAAAATATTATTAAATTTAAATAATGGGCATGAGGTGGTATGAAATTTCACTTGTTCAATAAACCTTAAAATAGATATTTTGATCACACTCTCGGTAAAATCCAAACTACATTTTTCTGGAATATGAAATGAGTGTTATTTTTAAAAAAATATGTAAAAAGTTAAAATAAGGGTTAAAATTTTATTTAAATCCATTTTAATAATTATTCAATTATGTTTGATTATTTTAAATAACATGTTTTTGGGAGAAAAGTTGGTTTCCACCGAAGAAATAAATAAAAATGTGTTTTCTTAAAAATATTCTTTTGAAATACAGATTAGATAAAAATATTAAAATGAATAGAAAATATGTATTATCATGAAATAACTAGTGTATAATAATATTCAAGAGTTTATTGGGATATTTATAATTTTCTTTGATCATCATAAACATAGTCATAAACAATCATGATATATGATGATATTGTAACATTAAATCTTTACCACTTTGGTAACATTGAACCTTAGGCCCCATTTAGAAATAACATTAACTAAAACAGAACACATGAGGATAATAAATTAATTGATGATATTAAATTTCAAATGTAATTTATACAAACCTCATAAAATAATATATGCGTATAACATGACATATGAGTTAAAGAAAGAAAATAGAGCAAAAAATCCCATATTACTTGGGTATTTTTTTCAATTGTAATCCAAAATAAATAATATCACCAAAGGAAACATTTAATATCATGAAAATAAGTGGATTTACTGTATAACATTATTAAGGTGTCATATATCAACAACACAAATGGATATCTGGTTAATTTTCATTTGTTTCCAAGAAATAAAATAGAGAACATGAACCCGTTACTGTAAGTCTCGACATCCATTATGCTTGTTCAAACCTCTTGTAAAATAAAGTCATGTTTATTTTAAATATATTACATAACCATACTTATATAAATCATACCATATATTATTCACTTATTTCCTTGTATTTCTTATTTATTAACATTGCATTGTCAAAATAAGGTTTTGGGTAATAACCTCTTTATTTATCATATATATTTTTATTTTTTATTTTCGATCTCTTACTATGATCATGGTTCCTTCACCCCAATAAAAGATACCATCAACTAAATAACTTATTTATGCAGAAATTAGATTTTTTTGACCAATCATGATTGATGGTTTTAGAAAGTATGTACATTACATTCATGAAGACGGTAGGTCATGCGTGTGAATGAGTAAAATTTAAAATCTTTAACGATCATTATAGAAAGTTAGTAAGTAATATTTTATCATTAAATAATTATAATAATACCATAAATTTAAAATTTTTTCTTTATAATATAATTATATGAATAATTCATGTGATGTGGTGATGAAAAGAGAGAGTGACATTGCTTTATTAGGGCGGTATCCCATAGAGTAAAGAACAGTGTTATCGTAATTCAATGAGTGAAAATGTATAAAATAAAATGATATATAATCATTTAACAATTTGAAATTTGTTATTAATATCAAAAAGAATCATGTAAATCAACTATTGTTTCCTTATTTCATTCAATTATTTTATTTTTTGAAAATGATTCACATCGCTTTGTGGGGTAGTAGTGCATCTTATACACGAGCGACATTATCGTATCCCCTATAAAATGTAAATTAAAAAATTAATATATGTTATAATTATATAAGATTTATAATAATGATATAAATTTCACACACACACACACACACACACACACACATATATATATATATATATATATTACAAATAAATAGACCCAATCGTGAGAGGTGGTCATGTAAAAATGAATGACCTATGTTTTTACAATGGTAGTCCATCGTATACATGAGCATTGATTTTATAACACATTTAATAGAAGGGGAGGTGGTTGTAGGAAATTAAATTTTAATTTAAAAATTCAAATATATTTAATTTAATTAGTTTATTATATCATCATTTTTTAATACTTACTCATTCTGGTGGCGGAAAGAAATGAGATAACAACACTTGTGAAAAAATATATCTTCTTTGGGTAAACTATATAGGATTGAACCAAAAGAATTCATAAGATAGAATTAATCTAAAAATAAATATTATAAGATGATATTAGGTATTTTGTTTAGGTGATTTTAGATGGTATTAGACAACCCAAATTGATTTTATGGTGTGATGAAGATTAGTGAGGGCCGTTTATATGTGAGGTGAGTAACACACTTGTAATGCTTTCAAAGTAAAAGGTGTAAAAATTATTTTCTCACACCAAGAGGTTACAAAATGGATTATTATGAATACTAAATATAATAGGGTCAAAATATTCTAATCCAATAGTTATTATAAATGTTTTTATGTCATATTAATTCTTATCATTTTAGGTCAACCCCCAAAAAATTGGTTTTTATGTGAAAGACATAAAATAATTTTTAATATTTTCACAATTAGTTTACAGAAAAATTATTTTTACCAAGTTAGATAATATAAATTATTATGATTATATATTTATAAATTCCATTTTTCAAAATTCATTTCAAATTTGTGGAAAATTTTGATTTAAATTAATCCTTCATACGTAATAAGAATGTATGTTTTCAAATAGAAAATGTTCAAATCATAACAAGGTTTATATATATAATTTCAATATAAAATGCATTATTATGAACCAATTTGGATTAATATATATATTCATTAAATAATTATTCATTAAACCCAAATTATTATATAGTCTAACGTTTAATGTAATTTAATCAAAATTGTAGCTTTCAATTAAAATTTAGAATTTTTCACTATCCATCCAAAAATTAGTATTTTAAAAAAAAATTATCAAAAATTAAAAATAATATCATTTTGAAAATATATATATTTTTATATTTTCTGAAATATATTTTATAATTATGTAAAAAAATTTAATTTAAAATAAAACTTGTCTATGTGACGAAAAATATGGTTTTCGAGAAGTGTATTTTCATTAAGCACATAACAGTTTTATATTAACATTATGTCTAATAATAATAACTATATGAAAATCAATTAAAAATTATTAATATTTGATCTATAACTTTCATTTCAAACAGCCCACATAAGGGAATATTTTAATAAATTATTATGGAGATACATTATACACCATAAGAATGTTATGAGAAAAAAACATTTTTTAGAACTCAATAACAAACATATTCTAAAATACAATATATAGTTGATTAAAAATTAATTATGTGAATTAAATATTTCTAAACAATTCTTATGTTACATTAAAAAATTACTTCTAATTTATATTATATAATCTATTGAAAAAAGATAGTTTTACTGATATTTTTATTTTTCACTATTTAGTAAGAATCAATATATTCTGAAACAACATAAAAATTTCTCCAAAGGGTAAATTTGATAAAGTGATTAAAAAAATTAACTTCATTTTATGAAATAAATTTCCTAAAATATATATTAATTAATAATAATATTTTTTCCTTAAAATCAATAACAATATTTTTTTATCATGACATATTTTTTAGAATATAATTACATTACTAAAAATTGGTTGATTTTTTGATATTAATTTATATATAATGTTATATTGATTAGAGAATTTATATGTATATTTCATAAATTTATTAATATTATTAATTCCATCCCATTTAATATTGATGTTATAATGGTCATGTTTATAATTTTATTATTTTATGGTTCGATGATACTCATTGTCGCATGTCATGCATGCTTCCGAAGAAGCTAGTAGTTGTATTTAATGTGAGGGAAACATAGTGTGGTGTATAACAAAATGTATATAAAAATATTAATTAATATGAAAAAAATATTTTCCTGAAAATATTAGGATGTTACATTATGACTTGTGTCTTTATATTCAGATTCTTATATAATTCCTCATGTTTTACTAATGATTATCATTTATACCTTTTCTTTATTGATCCCTTAATAAACTCTCTTCTTCCCCCATTATTTTGACATATGTACCTAGGAGTCATGAAGTATTATGATCAAGGATGCGATAATAAGGATATATTTCAAGAGAGTTAATATTTGTTTATTCTTTCTTATGTGATGTATGTATTCCATGTATTAAGTTAATAGTTTCACAGACACTGAACCTTATATTGTCTCAATAAAATGATCAGTTCAATATTTTCGTTATTGAATTATTTTTAATACTCTCTTTGATATTTTTTCATCATAATTTCTATCTCATGAACTAATATCATATCGAATGCAATTGAAACATGATGTCCCCTATGTCGAACAGATTCCAGATATCTCGAATCAAAAAGATAAGGTTCTATGAAATAATACATCTCCCAGTCTCATATTTCATTTGATAAATTACAATATCATGGATGATAAATGGGAATATGGAGATTTAATGAGAAAAATTCATCATCATTTTGTATCCCCTGAGAAATATAATTTTGAGGAAAAAACTCTTTTAATGGTTTAGGATGTAACACCCCATGCTTTCATAATGTCTTCCATGAAATAAATCATAAATATAATATCATATTTTCCACTAAAAATGACATAAAATTATCCATAGTATATTTTAATATAATATTAAAATTATATAAAAAGTAATAAAGTATGAGGATGAAATATAAAAGAACATTAATAATAGTATAAGTGGGATAAATGAACAAGTTAATAAAAATACTATTAACAAATAAAATTTTTACATGTGTTTTTTCATAAAGACCATAACCTCAAATTATGCTATTGGAGTATGTAAAATAATTATAAATATAATAAATAAGTAAGTATTTATGTACTAGAATAAGATGAATTATTTTATGTTGTACATAATGATACCTATATGAATTAAATTAGAAGTTTATATAATATAACTATTGGAATTATATGTTCATTTGGATTATATGGTAACTCGAAATGGACGAATAATGATATAATCCATATGTATAGAAATAATAAATGAGAAAAATTATGAGTTATATATTATTGAGATACAACATGAGTAAAACATCCATTGAATGTATAGATATAAATATAAGAATAAAAGTTATGAGATCTATACATGAAAGGGAAATCAATGATATCATGTAATAGAAGTATTCCTTAGGATCCTAATTTATTCAATTGTGGGAATAAGGTATAATCACTATGGTTTTCCATAGATGTAACACACAAGTTTCAACTATATAAATTATATTTTACATCTTACAAAATTATAACCTAATGCACATAGAATTATTCATGGTTTTAATTGCAGCCAAAATATAAAAAATTATATTTTTTATATGTTGAAGTTAATTTAATTATTTAATTTATAATATAAAAAATTATATTTATTTGAATTTTAAAAATTTCCAAAAGAATGTTATTATTTTTTGTGAATAGAAAAAAATATGGTTTTAAAAATACTATCACTTTTATAACATTATAATGACATAAGAATACATGAATATTTAAGATATTGTTTTTTGGACTATATATATATAGTTAAAAAGTAATATAATTCATATAAAAATATAATATAGAACATAAAATCTATATTTATCATTTTCAAAATCTAAGTAATTTTTTTATTCAAATAAAAATTGTCTTTGTTTCTTCTCTCTTAATCAGTAATTCATAAGGTTATTGTTTTTATTTTAGTTTGATTATGTTGAAATTTTTTTATCATTTAATTTAACATACTCTAATTAATCCCATTGAAATTAACATTATACATGATTTTATTTAAAATAATTTTTATAATTAAAACAACCATTTTCCAAAAAATGGGTGTCATTAAATTTGTAAAAAATAAATTAAAAGAAATTTCTAGCTTTTAATGAAAATGAAACAAGAAAATAGATTCCATATTAGGAATTATCGTAAATAATATTAGGTAATTATTTCAAATTAATTTTCATTCATAAATGAAATTAACTATAGAAAATACTTATAACTATGAATAAGTGTAAAATTAGTAAAGAGGTTAAAAATAAATGGATACTGATTCCAGATAACATAATAAATTATCCTAAATCACATTGGATATTTGAATTTCGATTTCATGCTCATCATCTTTGATTCTTTGATAATTGTTTCCACATAGGATGACTACGATGTATACTATACACTAGTGTTTCTAGTTATTACCAATTTCACACCAACCTCACATTTAAGAGGGATCACCTCACCTATATTATTCACATTATTTGAGAAAAACATCTCAATAAATACCTTAAAAAATTCATTCTTAATATCCCTCCCAACATCTACAATTTATTTGTATCACCACAAGTCCATATCAAGAAGGGTTAATGTGTAAGGAAAATAAAACATACCAAACAATAGATATATGTTCCTTATGATCTCTTCTAGTTACATTGTTATTATACGCCATAAAATATTAAAAAACAGTGTTATAAAAATTACATGAGTATATTTATCATACATATGTTTTTATATATAAATTACACTTCTATTTCCAGTCTCCCTTCTATTATTTGAAATATTATAACATCACTCATGTGTACATAATTCATACAATGTGTACGTAGAGGTTAAACTCATTATTAATAACAACATCACCTGTATGAATATAATGATATAATTAATTAATTCATATTATAATAAGTACATAATAATGATTCTTGAAATATAATAATCCCTTAACATTATTACCCTTCAATCTGTTGGAATAAGATAATGTCATTCGTGCACACTTGAGGTCTACCACCTCCATGAAGTATTGTATTTTTTTTCTATAAACATCATTCATGGTTGATACTAAAATTTTATATAATTAAAAAACATAATATCTAAGAAATTATTAAAATTATATAGAATACAGAGTGATTTTATGACACCATTATCCTCGGTCCACATGTCAATGTAATTTTTTAGAAATTGACTATTCCACTTTACGAGGAAAACAAAAATATGAAATATTCAATTAATGGATACTAAATGATTATAAAAAGACTGTTTAGTATGAAATATTGATTAAAAAGGTTCATAATAAAACATTTATCAAATTTAATTTAATTATTTTGTAAGATATAATACATACAACCAAGAGGAAGGATGAGGTAAGTTTTTACTCTACAATTTCATTTTTATTGGTGATTTTTAATGTAGCGATCCAACCCCTAAAATACTGTAATCAGTGTCTACTACCAATACATTATCATAACTAAAAATAATCAAATCTAGAAGGAATGATGTGTTTACTAATATTTTTACACCAGATATATGCATGAGTCTTGTATTACTAAAATTTACACTTATTAAAATATATTGTTTTTTTCATTCATGGATAATAACATTATTCCATAATGTACATCCATGCATATCATTATTAGTATACACTACTGGAAATAAAGGCTTTCCCAATGGTTCTGAACCGTTGAGAAATCCTACAGAACCTTTGGTATATCTTATACCAACTGTTCTGCAAACCGTAGGGATGTAATCCATTGGGAAAGCTTTTCCCAATGGTGTACACTGAACTATTGGGATAGGTAAGAAAAAATTAACCTATCCCAACAGTTGTTCCAAACCATTGGGATAGTTTTTCCCAATGGTTTCACTTGAACTGTTGGGAAAACCAACCAGATGACTTCTTTCCCAAAAGTTTCTAAACCGTTGGGAATGGATTTTTACCAACGGTTCATAGAGAACCGTTGGTAAATAATATTCTCAGAATTCTATGCCAATGGTTTGAAACCGTAGGAATATCCTATGCTGTGCAAATTGCACAGTAGCTTACAATTTGCACAACATCCATTCCATTCCATCCCCTTTCCAATTCCCTCTCATTTCCAATCATTTCCATTTATTGTACATGCAATAAGCTAACAAATACATATACAATTATTGTACCTGCAGTAACCAACTAACACAGACATATATAGAACAAATTCATACACATTTAACATATAATGCATCCTAGAACTATACACATCCAGAATTAAATCAGAATTCATAACATGATTATAAACATACATAATTCATTTAGAATTAAATTTAAAATTTAGATGAAAATTATATGTGGAATCCGGAATTCAATTAATTATTTGATCAGTTTTTCGTATACCATATTTTTCTACAATAAATGATGTCCATTTTAAACAAAATACATACACTTAGAGTGATACTGGCCACAACGTGCATCATATTGAGGCGAGGATTACTCGTACACGTCATAAATGACCCATGGATCATTGTCCTAAAGTATCAACATATTCCAAAAGCGTTTGGTCGGTTTTCCGTATGTTAGTTGTTGTGTTCACTTAAATTGCAGTACTTTTTAAATAAAAGATAGACACTTTTGGTGGTGTCGGCCACACCACTCCTCATATTGAGGTAGGGTTGACTCATACACGTCACAAATGACCCATGGATTGTTTTTCTAAAAAATCAACACAATTAGAATCCGTTTAGTCGATTTTCAGTATGTTCTTAAAATGTTGTCCATTTTAAACATAAGAGAGAAACTTTGGGTGGTTCCAGCCACACTGTGACTTCGATTGAGGGGCAGTTTAGTCGTACACATCACATATGACCAATGGATCATTGTCCTAAAGTTTCAACAGATTCCGAATGCGTTTGGTCAGTTTTTAGTATGCTAGTTGTTCTTTTCACTTATAATCCTGTCCATTTTAAACAAAAGAGACACAATTATAGTGGTACTGGCCACACTACGCCTCAGATTTTGACGAGGTTGACTCGTACACATATCAAATGACCCATGGATCATTTTCTTAAAGTATCCACACAATCCGAATGTGTTTGGTCAGTTTTTCGTATTCTAGTTGATGTTTTCACTTAAAATGATGTCCTTTTGAAACAAAAGAGAGAAAATTTGAGTGGTGCGGGCCACACCGCACCTCATATTGAGGCGGGGTTAATTCATACACATCACATATGACCCATGGATCGTTGTTCTAATGTATCAACACAATCAGAATCTGTATGGTCAGCTTTCTGTATGTACTTAAAATGTTTTCCATTTTAAACAAAAGAGAGACACTAAGAGTGATCCCGGCCACACCGTGCTTCGGATTTAAGTGGGGTTGACTCGTACACATCACATATGACCCATGGATCGATTTCCTACAGCATCAACACATTTTGAATGCGTTTGGTCAGTTTTTCCTATGTCAGTTGTTGTTTTCACTTAAAATGATGTCCATTTTAAACAAAAGAGAGACACTATGAATGGTGTCGGCCACACCGCGCCTCGTATTGAGGAAAGGTTGACTCGTACATGTCACATATGACCCATGGATCGTTTTTCTAAAGTATCAACACAATCAGAATCCGTTTGGTTAGTTTTCCATATTCGAGTTGTTGTTTTCACTAAAAAGGAAGTCCATTTTAAACAAAAAAGAGACATTTTTAGTGGTGTCGGCTACACTGTGATGCTGATTGAGGCGAGGTTGACTCGTACATGTCACATATCACACATGGATTGTTCTACTAATGTTTCAATGGAAACCGAATATGTTTGGTCGGTTTTCTGTATGTACTTAAATTGTTGTCCATTTTAAACAAAAGAGAGATACTTAGAGTGATCTCGGCCACACCAATACTCCGATTGAGCCCGATTTGTCTCATACACGTCACATATGACCCATGGATCGTTGTGATAAATTATCAATAGAATCTAAATGTTTTTGGTCAGTTTTCCGTATGCCAGTTGTTATTTTCACTTATAATCATATCCATTTTAAACAAAAGAGACACAGTTAGAGTGGTACCGACCACACTACGTCTCGGATTTAGATGGGGTTGACTCGTGCATGACCCAAATGACCCATGGATCATTGTATTAATGTATCAAATAATCCTAATGTGTTTGGTCAGTTTTCCGTATGCGAGTTGATCTTTTCACTTAAAATGATTTCCTTTTGAAATAAAAGAGAGACACTTAGAGTGGTTCCGGACACCCCATGCCTCGAATTAAGGCGGGGTTGACTCGTACATGTCACATATCACCCATGGATAGTTTTCCTAAATCATCAACACATTTCGAATGTGTTTGGTCAGTTTTTTGTATGTCAGTTGTTGTTTTCACTTAAAATGATGTCCATTTTAAACAAAAGAGAGACACTATGAGTGGTGTCAGCCACACCGCACGTCTTATTGAGGTGGGGATGACACGTCCACGTCACATATGACCCATGGATCATTTTTCAAAAATATCAACACAATCAGAATCCGTTTGTTCGGTTTTTCGTATGTACTGAAAATGTTTTCCATTTTAAACAAAAGAGAGAAACTTAGAGTGATCCTGGACACACTGCGACTCGGATTGAGGCGCGGTTGACTCATACACATCACATATGACCCATGGATCATTTTCCTAAGGTTTCAATAGAATCTGATTGTGTTTGGTTAGTTTAAAATATGTCATTTGTTGTTTTCAATTAAAATGAAGTCCATTTTAAACTATAGAGAGACACTTTGAGTGGTGTCAGCCACTCCATGCCTCGGATTGAGGATAGGTTGACACGTACACGTCACATATGACCCATGGATTGTATTCCTAAAGTTTTAATAGAATCTGAATGTGTTTGGTCTATTTTCAGTATGTCAGTTGTTGTTTTCACTTAAAATGTTGTCCATTTCAAATAAACCTAAGACACTTTGAGTGGTTCCGGCCACACCGGGCCTCGCAATGAGGCAGGGTTGACTCGTACATGTCACAAATGACTCATTTAACTTTTTCCTAATGTTTCAACAGAATACGAATGCGTTTGGTCAGTTTTCCGTACGTTAGTTGTTATTTTCACTTAAAATGTTGTCCATTTTAAACTATAGAGAGACAGTTCAAGTGGTTCCGGCCACACCGCACCTCAGATTGAAGCTGGGTTGACTCGTACATATCACATATGCCTCATGGATTATTTCTATAATGTTTCAATGTATTCTGAATGGGTTTGGTCAGTTTTTTGTATGTTAGTTGTTGTTTTCACTTAAAATGATGTCTTTTTGAAACAAAAGAGACACTTTTAGTGGTGCCGGCCACACCGGGTCTAGGATTGAGGTGGGGTTGACTCATACACGTGAAATATGACTCATGGATCATTTTCCTAAAGAAAGAAGACATTCTGAATTTGTTGGGCTTGTTTTATGTATCTCAGTTGTTGTTTTCAATTAAAATTAAGTCCATTTTAAACAAAAGAGAGAAACTTTGAGGGGTACCGGCCACACCGGGCCACAAATTGAGGCAGGGTTGACTTGTACACATCAAAAATGACTCATGTAACTTTGTCCAAAAGTTTCAACAGAATCTGAATGTGTTTGGTCGGTTTTCCGTATGTTAGTTGTTGTTTTCACTTAAAATGTTGCCCATTTTAAACTATAGGGAGTTGTTCAAGTGGTTTAGGCCACACCGCACCTCGGATTGAGGATGGGTTGACTCGTACACATCACATATGACTCATGGATCGTTTATCTAAAGTTTCAATGGAATCTGAATGCGTTTGGTCGGGTTTCCGTTTGTCAGTTGTTGTTTTCACTTAAAAGGATGTCCTTTCGAAACAAAAGAGACACTTTTAGTGGTGCCAGCCACACCGGGTCTCGGATTGAGGTGAGGTTGACTGTCACACATCACATATGACACATGGATATTTTTTCTATAGAAATAACACATTCTGAAAAATGTTTTGTCGGTTTTCTGTATGTTAGTTGTTGTTTTCACTTAAAATTATGTCCATTTTAGACAAAAGAGAGACACCTTGATTGGTACTGGCCACACCGCGCCTCGACTGAGGCAGGGTTGACATGTACACATCACATATGACCCATGGATCGTTGTTCTAAAGTATTAACACATTCAGAATCCTTTTGGTTGGTTTTCATTATGTACTTAAAATGTTGTCCATTTTAAACATAAGAGACTCTTTGGGTGGTGCTGACCACACTGTGACTCAGATTGGGGCGTGGTTGACTTGTATGCATCACATATGACTCATGGATCGTTGTCCTAAAGTTTCAACAGAATAGGAATGTGTTTGGTTGGTTTTCTGTATGTCAGTTTTTGTTTTCACTTAACATGAAGTCCATTTTAAACTAAAGAGAGGCACTTTGAGTGGTGTCGGCCACAACACATCTTGGATTTAGATGGGTTTCACTCGTACACGTCACAAATTACTCATGGAACATTTTCCTAAAGCATCAACACATTCCTAATGCTGCCATGTTTTCTCAACCTTTTGGTCGTCTTCATTGTAATCCACCGTAACCTGGGTGCGGCGGTTCCACACCGCACGCATGCGTGTATTCCCCCGCCCCCGACTCATGTCAGCAGATGTATCTATCATGAAAGAAAAATAGATATTTTATCAAAACATGTTATAATGATAATTAATATTTCCATAAAAATTTTGTTGGGGTTCTATAAATATACATGTGCCAGTCTGATCATTGAGCGCCATTGGATCCTCAGAAACTGATGGAACACCCTGTGGTGGAACAAGAGTCAAAGATGATAGAATATTGAAGCTCAAAGATACATAAGTAGAAGGAAAATAATTTGGGATAGATGTATGACCGGATTCATACTGTGGAGTGGGAATTATCATGGGATATGAAAAAGATGGGCCAGAAGATGCAAAAGGTGGAAAAAACATGGGGGGCCTAAATATCCCGTGTGTCCTTAACGACACACCTAGATCAGAATGTAGGAAGGATGAAATGTCAGTTGTAGGGGCAGGGTCTAGTCAGGTACGCAAAGCTGCTCTTCCACCTATAGTATGAACCCTCCTTGTACCACCAGCCTGAGTACTGGGACCAGTACTAGGCTCCTCGTAAAATAACTGTCGACGTATAGGTGGATCCTACAAAATTTTTTACAATAAATTAGTCACATGAAATTATATATTCTTTAAATATATATATTTGAAATTTATTATTCACTATAGGCACTAATGGTGGAACACCCATCTCCTCCATTCAACAATTTTTCTCCATCATTTTTTTCCTTCATCTCTCTTCAATTGGCTACATTTCCTACTTTTGAAAACAAATATGTAATTAATTAGAAAATGGAAACTAATGTGTAACCCAAAAAACTAAATATATGAGAGAATAGGGGGATTCATTAGAAATTTAGCAATCAATTGGTTTAGAAGAGATTAAATGGATTTAATAAATCATATAAGTTTTAATGTTCACCAGGTTAGAAATATTGTTTCACTCGGTTTGAATGCAGTTAAATTCCAAATTAGAAAATGTAATTAAAATAAAACTGCAACTAATAAACATTGAAAATTCACATAATCGTCAAGTCAGCTAAAACATATTTGTGAGAAATACTAAATCAAATTGAATATTACCGACCTTAACTACCCAACTCGAGGTAAACCAAAAGAATTGAGAACATGGATGAATGATTCTATATATTTTCAACCACAACTTCAGGTTCACAATCAACTCTGAAAATTGAGCTATTGGAGTCATCAAAAGAAATAAATGGATTGGTTCCAATGGCACTAGGGACAGTGTCAACTCCATCATCACCATCATCAAAAATATGTCTTGGAATTACTTCAAGTAATACACCAAATTCAGGACGAAGTTGGTCTTTGACATAAAAAACTTGTTTATCCATTGATGCCAACACATATGGTTCTTTGGTAGCTAGAGTTCGAGTCATATTAATTACTCTAAATCCAAAATCATCAATAAATGTTCCATGTATCGTCATCGAATCAAACTAATGGAATTTCACAATTGTGACTTGTCCATGAGAGTAATAATCCAATATTATTATTTTCTCAACGACTCCATAATAACCCACATTTTCAAATCGTGGTCTACTATATGATGAACTGGTATAACAATCTTTTGAGGCAGTAACCATAGCACCATCATGTTGTGTTCTCATGTTCTTTGCTCGTTCAGTGTCAATAAATTTGTACCCATTGATAACAATTGATTTACAGTCACGAACCACGGTATTAGGACCAAAAGCCAAAGCTCTTATTTCCTCAGTGATAGAGTCAGCAGACAAACTCAATACCTGCAATATAAATGACTATTAAACTTACTTAAATATTGATATAATTATTTTAAAAAGTAATATTTTTACCTTCAATTTTAACCAAGCAGAAAACTCTTTGCTATGCAAAGTCTCTCTTCTTCTCCAAGATAAAGAACGATGCTTCCTATTTATCAATGATTTATATTAATTGTAGATAAAAAATTTGAATTGTTTAACAGATATATATGTAAGATATACATATTCAATTTAGTTACCTAATATAGTAATCGAATAAATCACAGTTGAACAAAATTGTGCGATGTGCCATCTCCTGATCATTATGGCTTAATGTCTTCAATGTATATGATCCAAGAATTCATCCTATTTAAAGAAGTGATGGAAAAGTGGGTTCAATTTTCTCATACTATTCTTATTCATTTTTCATTGGTCTGTTCATTCTTATAGTAAGATCAGAAAAATACATTGAGCAGAAATCCATACATTCTTGATCCAAGTAACCGTTCACGATAGAACCTTCGGGATGATTCCTATTTCGGACATAAGACTTTAATGTGTACATATTTCTTTCGGTTGGATACATCCAACGAAAATAAATAGGTCCTCCGAGAAGTATTTTAGTGGGAATATTGATAGTTAGATGCAACATGCATGTGAAATAAGATAGAGGAAATATTTTCTCCAACTCACACAAAATTAATGGGGGCATCTGTCAACATTTTTTGCAAGAAATACTTTGACAACTTTTTCGCACAAAGATCTATAAGCAAATGGAACAATCGAATAACATTCACCCATACATTATTGGAAAAAAGATGAAAGATTTCTATTGGAAGCAACTCATATAGTAAAACATGATAATCATGAGTCTTAAAAGATTTTAGATTCAACTCTCTTCTGTTGACCCATTTAGATATGTTGTTGAATAGCCATCAGGAACTCTAATAATCTCTAATACTTATAGAAATATTTTTCTTATGTAGGTGTCATCACATAAGAAGCACAAGTAAGTTTCTATTTATTATCACTGATATGCACATGATGCAAGTCCGTTCTGATGCCCCAATCCACCAAGTCATGCTGAGATCGTAAATCATCTTTTGTCTTCCCCTTGACATATAGAAGAACCGAAAGCAACATTTCTCATATATTCTATTAAATATGCATTATGTCTAAGTAATGACGTAACAAATCTGCTGACCAATAAGGAAAATCAAAAAAGATACTCCTCTTCCTCTAATTGTAACAGGTTTCAGTGGAAACATTCTTTCTCTTTCCAGATTTCATTTGACCCTCCACGAATGAAAAACTGAAATCCTTCAATTCATTAAGCTCATTAGTTCCAGACAAATGCTAAGGTGGATCATCAGTCTCTATGGTATTATCAAATCATTGACGATTAATTTTATATGGATGATCATTTGGTAAGAATCGTCGATGTCCCATAAAACTAAAACTACAATGTTGTTTCAGTCTTTTGGATCGTGTATTCTTCATACAAATAGGGCATGACAGTTTTCCCTTCGTGCTCTATCAAGACATCATTGCATAAGCTGGAAAATCATTGATCATCCACATAAACACATCACGCATCGGAAATATGTCTTTCGAACATGCATTGTATGTGTGCACACACACATCCCAAAGAAGTTTCAACTCTTTTATTAAAATTTTCATGTATACATAAATATCAATGCTGGGATCAGAAAGACCAGATATGAGTATACTCATGAAAGTGAAAGGTTTTTTCATACAAAACCATGGGGGAAGATTACAAATGTGTATAAAAACTGGCCATGTGTTGTGTGAAGTAAGCATCTGCCCAAACGGATTAAAACCGTCGCATGAAAGACCCAGCCTCACATTACGCAAGTTAGATACAAAATCAGGATGTAGAGAATCAAATCTCTTCCATGCAAATCTATCTGCAGGATGAACCAACTCATCATCAGTCTTCTTTCTCTCGGTATCATGCCATCTCATTTTTATTGATATGTTATCATAAATAAAAATATTATGGAGTCTAGGGATCAATGGAAAGTGCCACAATACTTTATGTGGAACGTGGGATGGTGTTCAATTAGATTTTGACTTTTAACGAGATGTGCCTCATTTTATACAATCATTTTGTTCAACGGTTTCATCCTAGAATAAACTATAATCTTTCGGGCAAGCATGAATTTTGTTTCTTGAAAATACAAGTTCCTCAACTAACTTCCATGCCATATAGTGGTTTGAGGAAATATCTGCATCAACTAGAAGTAAATCTTTCAGGAGGCTAAGAACGTTATCGATTGTTGTATTATAAATCCCATATATAGTTTTCCCATGAAACAATCAAATTAAAAATTCCAGCCTTTTCATTTTATCGCATAGTCAATATACTGGAGTCGTGGTAGCATCAGTCAATTTTTTCACCCTATCAAAATCATCATTTTCACTAGATGCATTAGCTGTCCTCATATCAAAGTCTTCTTGAGTCGAAATCCTTTATTTTCCATGATGATGAATAAACAGAAACCGATCATCTAACAAATTCTCCACTCCAGTCCTTTCATTTCGATCATCACCAATTTGATATATCATTTTCTCCCAATTGTGATACCACATAAAGTAGTTTTCTTGAAAACCATTTGTGGTTATGTGGTAGTTGACTACTTTTCAGCTCAACCAAGGTCTACCAAAACAATTGGAACATGGGAAGTGTATGTGACCACTATCTAAATCATTGTGAAATGGAAAATCTATAAAGCTCTCCAAATTGATTTGAAAATCGCTTTAGATCCGATCATTTTCATACATTCAACTTCTATCCATTCTGTAAAAAGAATTTATATTAGTCATTTTGTCATAAACAATTCAATAGGATTGAGCATTAATAGAAAATACATTTTAGTAAATGATAAAGGAAGAAGTTTCTAGTCGATGAAGTGAACTATTAAAATAATGTAAAGAACAAGTACTCATAAATTAAACTAAAATTTATTTATATTCATTTTCATTAGGTCTATAATAGTCCCATGACTTAGGTCCCATTATGTATTATAGGCATCCCAAATCATTCACTCATGTTCAATAACTCATTATTGGCACCTCTAGGGTCATACCTTTCATTACCCATTTACATCCCCAAGTCAAGTGCACCCCATGGGTGAATAAATTTTAGGCTTCTACACTAATAGGTTGTTCATGGCTTGTAAAAAGAATTAATTTCAATAAGTATAGACAAAAAAATTTATTTTTAAATTTGAGATTAATAATAATGTATGTTAATGATAACAACATTATTAAATTAAATTTGTGACTTATCTAACATTTTTATGGATGTCTACACATGCCAGCATGGCTAGTGAAATGAGAACCATATTTATTTGACCCTAAATTTATATTAGTACAGTCATCTTAGGGGAAATGGAATATATGATCCTTGTAAACTGATGAATTCAAAATCTCATATTCCATATGTTGGACACTATCTAAGGTAAGAAATCATGTGAGGATGGGTTTACATTATTCAATTTCTTAAATTACAGTAGGAATTAAGGCTTGAATTAATTAATTGAGTTCACTAATTAAATGACGCTAGAGGTTGCATAGGTTGTGTAAACAGAGTGATTAAATAAGGGTAGTAGTTGCATACACTGTGCATGGTGGGGGAGTCTCAACCGATTTCGAAACTAAAATAAATTCACATCATAGGTATCAATAAGAAACATCAGTATCAAAAGAAAATCCAAATAATAAAGGACTAAAAACACCCAACATTTCAAGAATTCACTAATATGCATTGTTTATCGAGTTGTTTAGCAGTAATTATATGTCTTAATCATGAACCACCTCTACAGATCCCAGTTTTTACTAATAAACATATGGTAAATATCTCAAAATATCTTTGAAACAACTCATTAATATGCTCAAAACGTAAATATAATCTTGAACCAACATGGAATCTCATTCACAACACATTCTCACACACCAGTTATCTCATGTGTTAATAAATACCAAACATTGTCACATAACAAGTGTACTATAACAAATTACATTACACAATCATTATTAAAAAAATTATCATTTTAATAAAACACATTCCTCAAGGAATTATTAAGGAAAAAATCCATATATACTTTACTAAATTATGATAAACACATATAAATAAATTTCCATGTAACAATTAACTACAAGATGAAGAAAAACCATAAAAACACATAATTTGAAAATCTAGAATCCAACCGCATTGAATTTGAGATGTTTCTTCTTAAATGGAGGGTTAAAGATTTAATTAATTAAATGGATTTGAATGAAGAAAGTCTAGAAAAAATCAAAACAGAAAAAAATTATATACACATAAAAATCAAAACATAAAAATAAAATATTAGATTAATAATAATAAAAACAAGGTAGTAATTAAATATTTTATGTGTATAAAGAAGAAAATACCCGATTCGAGATTATTCTAATGGAGTTTCACTGGTTCAGATGGGGGAAGTCGCGAGAGGAGCCAAGCGCTGCAGAGATTTAGGGTTCTTTCGCAAATGGGGGGGAGCAGCGGCCGACTGTATTTGGGGTAAATATTTACCAAAGATATCTTAAAACTGTTGGGAAAGGGTGTCCTGACCCTTCTTTACCAAGGGTTTAATCAAACTATTGGTAAACAAGCGTTGGGAAAGCCTGCATTTCCAGTAGTGATAATTATTGGATTATTAGGCAATGAAAATAAAATAACAGGGAGTTAAATTTGTCAGTAAGGTTTAATTATAGAGGAATCAATAATGGATAATTGATAATCATCAATATATAATGTAAAAACAGAAAAACATTCCATAAAAATAATAAATAGAATAGATAAGCAATATTCAAAGGTAAATAACTGAAAACCTATGGAATATAAAAAATATAAATAATGGATAATAAATATTGAAATGTATGAACATAAAAATTAATTCCATTCAATCAATAAACTAAGAATTAAATTCATATATAGATATATCCCCGCAAAATATCTTGGATAAATTATAACTGATTCAAAATAAAGGCTATTCTTAACAATTATACATCATATCCGACTAACATGAAAACCTATACCATCCAGCCCATTCATAATATGGTTTCAAACTAGAGGTAGAAATTTTGTAATTTGAACAACTAATTTTTCTCATGAGAAACTATCGATATATCTATGGGAAATAATATGTTTTATGCTTATCCATCACTACCTATCTGAATCCATCCTTATGCTGAATAAATGATTTAATTAATAGACAATACTCCTTTTCCAATATTCCTATGGAACAAAGAATATGGATATATCAATATTTCCCTAGATATAAAATAAATATCAATTGAAACATCATATGTAAAATTATATACAGTTTAGGAAATAAATATATTCCTGATAGATGATATGGATATTTAGGGTAAATTAAATGTCTACATATCATAGTAAATTCAATATTTATAGGGGATTAACAAACGAATCCATGAAGTGAATATGAATACTATTATAAGTAAAATAAATCATAACTCTTCTATAAGAAGAATTAATATGGTATCAAAACAACATATCAAAAGTAGAGAATAATTAAGGGGATGTTTTCATTGATGAATATAAATACTATAAAAATATATCTTAAAAACATTCTTGGGGAAACTATCCTCTTTTTTTAAAAAAACATTTTAGAAATTATTATTTTTGAATATAACTATTAAAAAAATATTAAGAAATAGCCATTTTCATTTTCAAATGAATCATTGAAGAATTAAAGGTGGGTAAATCTAAACATTTCATATGAGGTAAAAATAACATTTATTTTTAGGGTAAAAAGGATATAAAAATGACTTGTTTGGAAAGAGACAATAATATTCCACTAAAAAATTAATAAAATAAAAGGAAAAAATTAGTTTAATTAAAAATTTGGGAATGGGAAAAAAGTTTGAAATAATTTTTAAAAAAATGGAATTTTTTTCTTCAATTAAATAGAGCAAAAAATTGGGGTATTCTGAAAAATTATTTTTAAAACATTTTGACTTACAGGGAGTTAAAAACGGAAATATTACTTGAAAAATGTTATAAATAACCATAAGATAATAAAATAAAATGTTTTTTATAAAATGATAATATCATTAACTTTATTTGTAATTCAATTGTAAATAATCATGAATAAAATTAGACTATAGTGTAAAATCTAGATAAAATAATATTGATGATGTTGGACTAAACCAATGAATATATTTTGTGTTTAAATTGTAAATAAAAATAAAATAAATGGAAGTAAAAACAATTATAATAAAACAATATTACATAGATAATATTATAATATTAATGAAAATAAGGATGTAATATAACAAAATGAAATTAATTGGGTTATGAAAGTATTTTATACTTTTTGAAATATAATTCAACTCTCCATTGATGAAATAATTAAACATTAAACTCAAAACATCATAGGGAATGAATAAATCATAACATTCTAAGTCAAATTGTTAGTATTTACACTATATATAATCAACTAAGGGGAGAAAAATAATGAATCTCTCAATTAATTTAAATTCCATTTAATGATCCTTAAAAATATTCTTTAGTAAAATAATCAATAAGCATTCCAAATTTTCCCATACCCCATTGAAACCGTTGAATAATATTCCACATGGAAGAGTATAATTAAATGAATGTTTTAAATTACATGAATATAAAATAATTCATGATAAATATATATTAAATTGGGCATTAGTTACACAACACAAAGAATTAATAGGTGAAAATGACATTTACCACATAGATGTAAAAGGTCAGTTGAAGATCTCGTACATTGTGTTTCCATTAGGTTAAAAGTAAATTAACTTCCTGTATAATGATTTTAGGCATGGTAGGATTTTATATAATAACCATAATTATATATTTAATATCATATATTTACCTTTTATGATACCATATTACATGTTTTTTAATAATCATTCATTATTTTCACTATTTTAGATGTTAATTGCCTCGTTTTTAGTATATGTTTACTTATTACATGTTTTTATTATTAAGTAAATCATGATTTAACCATATCCAAAATGTAAATAATGATTTATTTATCATATATATCTAATATATATGTATTTAGAAAAAATCCTAAATATTGGAGATAGGAAATCAAATGCATCTTTCATAGAGATGATAGGTCGTACATAGACATGTATGATAAATTCATTTCCTTATCATATTTTTATAGAATTAAAAGTAAATGATATATATGTATATCTATATTATAAAAAAAATATCATATATATATATATGTCTTATATTTTACCATGTTTTATTAAAATTTTCATTTATACATTCTATGGATATGATGAACGAGTCACGTCGCTTTGAGGAGGTAGTAGTCCACACATCCACAACTGATATTATCTTATTTTCACAAAATTGAAAGAATTAAGGAATTTTATATAATAATTAAATAATAATTATGTAATTATAAATATTATATATATCATATATAATGATAGTTCCTATAAAAATTCCCATACATGAGAAGTGGTAAATAAAAAATGAACGACATCTTTTTGTGAGGCGGTAGTTAAACATACACATAAGCCGTAAATTTGTTTTCCATTATATTGATATATGTGTAAGTGTATTTTTAAACCATATAATAAAAACATGTTATTATATTTATGATATTTTATTAATAATTATTAACGGAATAATATTGAGGGGTTAGAGAATGAAAATAAAACCCAAAATCATGAAGAAGGATGTTACCTATTATACGGGTAACTCCTTATGGTTTGCACCTAAGAGATTCCATGGGTGGAATAATGAAAAATTATAGGATTATTGAAAAATTATAGGGATATTTAGGAGATATTTTGGAATATATTGATGAAAAAAATTATTTAGATCTCTAGGGAATATGTTGGTTTTAGTTCCTTCTTATAGTGGAGGAGGAGCGACATTCTTCTAAATTTTAGAATAAGGAATTCCACGAACATATTTTCAATTATATTTTGATAAAATAATAATCCAAATTAGATAAAAGGTAGAATAGGATATAAATATTTCCATATAATGGTTGTTGTAAAAGTTCGTAGGTCTTTTTGGCACTTATGTTGAAGGTTTAGTCCCATGTTATGATAATTTTTCTCTTAATCTATTTACTTAATTTTAATCAATTTCACAAATATTTTTTTTAAAAAAATATTTAATTTATTTTACATTATAAATTATTATTATTACAAATATTTAATTAATTTTTTCTAAATTAAAATTATATAATTTAAATAAATTAATTTAAATTTAATCCATCCATCAGGATGTCACATTTATTTTGTAAAGATAAAATGTTTAAAAGTTTTATAAGTATTAAAATCCAATTTGAAATGGAAATTGATTCAAATTAACCAAATTAGATTTTTATTTGCATAATTTTTCTCAAATAACTTAAATCCACTAAAACAATCTATCCTTATAAATAAATGTTTTGAAAAGGATGTTTTGAATTAGAAATTATTATTTTTCCATACTCATCAAAAAATGAAACCTCAAAAAAAAACCAAAAGTTACCCTTAAGATAATATTTAATATTTAGTATGAAAAATTAATTTTATATTGTGATACTATATATATAAAGGTAAAAAAATTAATTTAAAATAATTTCACCACTAAAATCCTTAAAATCATTTCTAGAAAAAAAATTATTAATTGTAAAATAGGATTTATTCATATATTATTAATATAAAAGATATTGTATTAATATAAAAATAGTAAATTGAGTATATAAATTATTATATTATATATTAATATTTCTCACTTATTTTAATTAATTTTATTATTAAGATAAAACAAAATTGAGGACAAATAATAGATTTCTATAAAAACATTCCCTTTGTATTCAATTGGTTGTTATATTTATTAATAATTAATTTTTAACCAATGAATTAATTTTATATTTCTGTAACCGTGTATTTTTATAATTTAGTTAATACTATTCATGACCTATAATTAAATGGCTAGTTTATGTTGTATTATTTTAAATAATAATGTTTAATTAATATATTGTTGTTATGTAAAACTCAATCTTGTGTGTAAGGAAATACATTCCAAAAACTCATTTTTGTGTATGATGAATGATAACTCAATATTCCATGAATATCAAGCTATATCATGGGATAATTTTATTAAAATATTAAATATATTATAGGTTTTTGGGTTATTATTGTCCCTGATGTGGTTGGTGTTTCGTTTAGTACACACAATTGAATACAATGTTCTGTATTTATAATTTTGTGCCATTTAATTATCTCCACCATAATTATATTGCATCCTCATAATTTTAACGTGATCTTGGTAATATATTTTTTCCTATTTATAAATACAAAATTTGGAAAAAGGTTCATAAAACATCATCTATAAAAGATATAATTGGAAGTACAATGTTCACATTATCTACCATATTACTTGGTCTCTAATTAAGATATGATTTCGGGAAAGTGGATATAAGTATATGGAGGAAAAGAAGAAATATTTATACCGAGTGATTAAGGTCAAAGTTCAAAAAAATGTGGATGATAAATTTATATTTGAGGGTATCAGAATCATAAATATTTTATTATTCAAAAGGAAATCGATTTAAAAATAATAATTTATTTTTATGACATTTTATTTATAGATCATTTTTTGAATTTTTGGAAATTCATTTTCTGCCTAAAGATATATGTAAATGTACATAACATATTTCTAGAAAAAAAATAATTTTTATTATTAAATCAAATTTTTATTCATTCATTATTTCATGAATTTGATATCCAAAAATTAATATTGATTTTGAAATAACTATATAAAACTTTTCATGGATCACAAGGCCCTTTAAACAAGGCTTTATATTTGTCTCTATCTATTCAAAAAAAATAGTTAAGATGTTAATCTCTAAAAGTAAAAAGTAACATTACTGTTTCAACATTAATATTTTTTTCATCATGTTTTTTGACCAAAATAATAGTAAATTAACAAGGACTTCATGTAGTCTAGTGGTATACATAATGTAACATCTCGAGTTTTAAGAATGAAATACTATTTTTAATAGCATACAAGATATGCTCCAGCGAGCTTAAATGGACAACTATATATTATTATTTAAATGTTTCCTTTATAAAATATCCATGGGAATGGATAGAATGAATAGTATCAATTGAATTATGAAAATAATGTTTACACATGTTTAATTAATGATTAATTGGTTGCCAAATTAATTAATAATTTAAATTAAAACCAATGGAATACAAAGGATGTTATTTTATTAAGACCTATCTAAAAAGAGAATAATTGAGTTTTTAAAATCATATCACTCTTTATGGTTTTTTATTTAATAAAAACTACATGATATATATACAATTTAATGTTTTAAATTCATCTTATTTTTTTCTATGTATGATATAATAACAAATTTAATTTTTCATATAAAAGATATATTTTTATAAAAATGTAGTTCTACCACATTTTGATGGAAACCAATTTTTAAAAATAGTTTTTTAAACCATTATATGTTCTATCTGAAAAAATAATCTTCTTCTTTATATGTGTGACATCAAAATTTATTTTGGATGAATTTTTGATATTATTCAGATAACTAACATGTTTTGATGTAAATTAAAGGTGCGCTAAATTTTAATTTAATTTTTTCCATTGAGATAATTTATATGGTTAAATCATATTATATAATGGTTTTAATGTATAAATGGAATACATTTTTATCATTTAATGAAATTTTGGCCATTATAAGTAATTTCACATTGAAATTGGGCATTAACACATATAATTCTTTTGATGTTTTAACTTCTTAAAAACACAATTTTTGGTTCGGTCAGTGGGAATTAACTTAAAAATAATTTATGAAAATTATGTGTTATGAACTTGGAAAACGGATTCCATATTTTGAATCCATGGATCCAAATTTTGGAAATAGGAACCTTTTATTTTTCAATATTATGATCAGTAACTTTAGTAACTATTTTTCTTTACCATGGTTAAAGGGTAAATCAGGTAAACAAGGGTTAAAAAACAAAATTATAGTAATATAAAATAACTATAAAATGTCTTCTAAACCAATTAGATGAGATATGTACGACTATGATCATACATAGGTCGAACGGCAGGCATTTCGAATCCACATGGGTGTGAAAATGATATTTCACAATTTCTATTTTAAAAAAAAGTTAAATATAACAAAATCATGTATCTTTTAAGGAAAATTTTTTAATATAGAGTTATATAACAGATCTCAATGAAAATAAATAGAAATTACAAATAAAAAAATTCCTATATCATGGTATTTTATTTATAAATTTTAGATATTAAATAAATAAATCTATTTATTAAGAAATAATGATGCAGTTAATACCTTATTAATGAATGATTCAAATAAATGATATTATAAATATTAAAATAAATGTAATTAGATCATTTAGATTCTATAGATGATTTTTTTATTCTTTTTACATCTTATTTTTGAGTTAATGCCTTTGGTTAGATTTGATCATGTTTATATGACTTTAAATAAATAAATTACTAAATTGTGTCAAAATTAACATAAATGAATGTTTGAAAACAAATACTACATTATAAATAGATATAATAATCCTAAAAATATAGTATTCTTACAAATTAATTATATAATGTTACATATATCATTATTTATCCACTTGAGGTTTTATTTTCATTTTATAGAAACTATAGTTTCCATGAATTATGAAAATACAAGAAGACATCATAAGAGTTAATGATTTTAACTAAGGGTTAATGCTAAAATATAAGGTTAATTTTTCGACCTAAAATTGTCCAAAAATTAATAGGTGAGAGGAAATAGACCCATACTCATCTTATAATTTAAAAATATCACTTTTATGGAATTATAATTCAAAAATCATTTTATAATAAAATAATATTTCAAGACCTTCCTAAAGTTCCATTGATCCCTCCTATAAAAGGACACCACCTCTAACCACTTAATCACACATCTAAATCTCATTGTATCATCAAAAGTATCTAATATAGTCTCCCATAATCCTTAATTTTCTCTTATAAGCGTTACCTTGTGCATAAGTAAATTCAAGAAAGGTGTTAGGCACAAATCAAAATAAGTTACCTGATTTAGAGGTAACATCTTCTCTCAAGTACATTTCCTTTATATTCCATCACCACTACCTATAATTTTATTATTTTTTGATTACATGAATAAAATGGTATCCTATATATATTTGGGTGTTTTTAGGAGAAGTATTAAAACTACACTTACATATACCTCTATTTAATGGATATGAACATAATTTTTCTGTGTACGGTGAAGTAATACCTCATGGAATGATGATTGTTCAATTTTACCCAACCTCCTCTCATGTTGGATATTATTAAGGAACTATATTTATATATGATATATATTATATTTATATTGTCTCTTTGATTATTTTATTTTTATTTACAGCATACGTTTTTTCTTTCCACAATGTGTAAATATGAAAATTTCATTTGAGGAAGTGTCCACTACCGCCCCCTCTAAGTGATATGACCCATTCAAGCTTTAGAGGGAACATATAATGGATTGATTTATTAATCCTATGATAAATAAATGAAATAAATATAATAATGGTATTATAATATATAGTTATATCATTAATTTTTATTCTTTTAATATGAAAAAGAAATGAAAGTAGTGTTCATGCGTACGTACGACCTATCGTCCCCATGAACAGTGCATTTAATATTATATCTCCAAATATTATCGAAATTATAAATAAATATATACTAAATATATATTATATTTAAATAATTAATAATATTCTAGATATGATTGTCTTTTGACTACATTGACAATTTACATCAAAACAATTTCATTTTCGACTCATGTACCGAACATCGACAAAACGACCCATATGAACTTAAATAATTATATATTTTTTATACCTAGATAAAAAAGTAATACTAAATAAATAATAAACATTAAAAAGGATCTGGTTCAAGTATATATTAACCTATGTTTATAATTTAGGAATATAAAGAATGAACAAGACAAGTCAGATTCGAGGTAAGGGAACTTCTTAACCCAATTTCTATTCTTTTGGTTAATATTTTACTTCTTTGTTATGTCATTATATGATTTTTTGAGAAATAAATTTCTTATATAATATCCTGTATTTATAAATTATTTATATGTATTTATAGTTAATACCCTTAATCTAACAATTTTATTAACAAAATGATCTTTGTAAGGGAAATCAAAACTCAATCACTCTTCATGGACTTAATTATCCATGTCATCGGTTT
The DNA here is from genome assembly GCA_963277665.1 of Viscum album. Taxonomy (NCBI): domain Eukaryota; kingdom Viridiplantae; phylum Streptophyta; class Magnoliopsida; order Santalales; family Viscaceae; genus Viscum; species Viscum album. The sequence continues at coordinate 93,479,885 of OY728135.1, forward strand.
GTTTCCCAATAATATGTGTGAATGAAATATGATTATTTTAATTTAAATATCCTCTTATATTATGTGTATTTTTATTTTTCACACATAAATATGTCATTTATTAATCCTTAATCTAAGGATACAATCTTTGTAAGGGGTTTCATCTTAATTTACATTCCATTGAGACGTATTTGTTTTTATGTACCAATTTACTTTTATATGGTGTATATACCACCCTTCAACGTTTTATATCATGAATTTCTTTATTCTCATCATATTAAAAGTTTTTTTAAATTTTATTAATTAATAATTTTTATTCAATTATTTTTTCAAGTGGTAAGGGACTTCATCTAAATCTCCATTCACTGAGGAATAATTTGATTTATATACGACCTTATTTTGTATAGAGTATAATCAACCCCATTGAATTTTAATTTCATTCAACAGTTTTCAAAAGGAATATTTTTCTATAATTTATTTTACTAAAATAAAAAAGGAATGTTTTTTAAACATACGTGGCAACAACGACCTTTCCACAGCTGTGACCATTATTTTGCATTTTCTATCCTCTAAAAGTTGTACAGTTTTGAAAAAAATTTAAATACCATATTACATTTTGAGGTATTCTCTTATGGAAGATGTTTTTGAGAATAGATCAATTGTATAAATAAGTTGAAAAGATTTTCTATTATTACAATGTGGAAATTTAATTTTTCCTTTAAGCTTCTTCATATGTTATTATTATGTTATGATTTTTGTGCATTTCTTATCTATACGTTTGGTTCTATGATAAACTAAGGGAGGGTGAGCTCGTGATAGCTCTCCAATGAATTCAGTAACATGACAGAGGTAAACTATAAGGGTTATCCTAATATATGTCCAGAATATACTATGATGGGTATTCCAAACATAACTATGAAGGTTAATCCATATGTAGCTGTGAAAGCTACAATGTAATTATAAAATTGATGCCACAATTTACCTTTATGTTTTATGATTTATATGATGTTTCATATTAATCTTATGATTTCATGATGTAATCTAAGTAGTTTATATTTTATGGGTGACAGGTAAGATTTTTTGAAAATGTTTTTATGAGATTTAAATATTCATAGAATAATGGCTTCATTCCTTATTTTATATCACTTACTGAGCTTTTTGTGATTATCCCAATTTTTTAAATGTTTTTCACAGGTCTAAATATTGGTATGAAAAAATAATATGCTATGATGAAATTATTTAAGATTTTTCTTGAAAATAAATCATGTTTTATTTTAAAAAGGGTTCATTTTGCGAAAAAATGGATACTTAGTATAAGTGTCCACTTGTACAGTATGAGTTTACAATGTGAGAGTGTGTCCTAATTATCTAAAACTCTAAAGATAAAATATCCTAAAATGATAATTCTAGTTAAAAATAGTAGAATAAGATATGTTTAAGGTTGTATCCTTATTTTTGGTATCAGATGTCTCTTTATACAACTTTATGGATTGGATGTTTTGGATAACCATGTGGTAAGTCTCTATGTCTATTATTTCAGGTAAATCCTTATTTTATAACATTTTCAGATCAAGTAATGTCAGTTAAAAATAGAAGGAGGAGTATCTAAAACAATATTCATATCTCATCCTAATGATATGATTGTAATAATTAATACAAAGTCATGTTTGGAGGATTGTGAATCATTTTTTGACATACATCTCACTTGAAGGAAGTAGTTTGAGATATAAATAACATCCATTATAACTCCATACCATCATGGATCATGGGTGGTATTTAATCAAATCCTATTTTCTCAATATTCTCATAATTTTAATAAAGGTAAATATTATCATGGAATTTTCAAATATTTTATTTTATCTCAAGATTTTGAAGCATATTATGATTTTGAAAAAGGTGATGAAGAAGGAGACCCCTGCGCAACCTATTTATACTTACTTTTAAAATATTTGTTTCTCCATGTACTTATGGAATTTTAAAAGAACCATTGATTGAACATTCCAAATCAAACTCAGTATGACTGTTTTACAAAAATCATCTTTTACCAGATATTTGTAAATTATATTTCTTACATGATTATTTTGTGAAAATATTATTCTGTGAGCATCCATATAACCCAATTTTCACAAGGTGTATTTTGGAAAAGGATGAAATTGATTTTGAAGTATCTCTAAATCATTATTTAAATTCATGGACCATATATCTACATGAACAAGATTACGATGAAACTAGGTGGACATATTGATCAAGGTACAATATTCTTTCTTTTTGGAATTTTCTTATTTTATTAGATGGAGGTTAAATAAAAACATGTCAATATAAAAAATAATTCACGAATTAAGATGTTAATGTCATCATGAGTTGGGATAAAATTGAGAATTATAATACAACCATTTAAGTTAAATCATTCTTGGGTAATTTTTGAGTTTTATAAAAGAAATAACTTGAGAGATGGGTAACAAACCGTCACATTTGGCAACGCTGAGGGAATTGAAGTATGAATTATTACTTAAATGATTTTATAAATTATAAATAAGTTTATGATATGAACTTATGTTTTATCAAATGGATATCCTTAGCATTAAAAATGGATTTGGTGATTAATTGATAAATGTTATTTTTGAAGATGTTTGCTATTCTGGGAACTCTATATACCCAAGAAAAATAAAATAATATGGGATTTAATTTTAGGAGTAATGGTTGAATTTAATTTTTCTATCATCTATGTTTTTATTGTGTATATATATAGATATGGATTATTTATATAAATGATTAACCAATCTTAAAGATTATGTGTTTATGTTAATTACTTTTCAGAATGAGCTTTTAAGAGTATTCGATGTTATTTTGAGATAAATTTTATGATTTATTATGGAAGAATATGTGATCAAATATTTATGAATTTTGGGTTTCAATAATTTTTTGTATTGTTTTTAATAGTTTTTAGGATAACTGTCTTTTGAATGGTCTTTTTTGAACATTGTGTATTGTGTGTTGAATTTTTGAGATTAATAGTAGTATTTCACTTTATAAAGGATTATTATTTTGGGGGATTATCTGATCTTGTACTAACCATTATGGTTTTCATTTATGTCTAAATATATAAAAAATATATACTTCATCTGATTTTGATTATTTGATTCTCTAGAAGTCAATTCTTGCACTTCAGGTGTGAATAAGTAATCTTGAATACTCATAGTTTGGAGATAAGATGAGTTTATGTTAGATACTTATTAAAGTATTAAACTCTACATGAATTTTTTTTGTTTCCTTATGATATAATTTAAGATTATAAATAAATTCCTTAACTTTATGAAAAGGATATTAAAACAAAAATGTTTCCGTTTATATTTCATACTGCGAAATCAATGACTAATTAACCCATCACAAGTTAATGGTTTTATGGTTGTTAAATTTATCCTAATCATGTTTTATATCTCTCTCTATCATAACATGACAATTATTTTTTTTATTCCATATCAATGATTTTATACAAGTAACCCTAGTATGTGTTTTCTCAGTTCACCTTTTTACTTCTCTTTATTTCTTTTAAAGTGATAGTTTCATTGACTATTTTTTCGATGTGAAATTTACAATAATCATACGAAGAAAAAATTTATAATTACGAGGTCAAAATTTCCAAAAGTGGGGAGTTATGTACCATCCTGAGTTTTAAGAAAGGAGCATTATGTTTAATAGCAGACATGATATGTTGCATCAAGCTTAAAAAACAACAAAATATTATTATTTAAATGTAGCTATTATAAACTATCCATTAGAATGATGTGAGTTAATAGAATCAATTGAATTATGAAAATAAGTTTTACATTTATTTAAATAAAGATTAATTGATTACAAAATTTGTTAGAAATGGAAATAAAAACCAACTGAATATAAAGGTTGTGTTTCTATGTAAACGTATTTAAAAAGAGAATACTTTTGTTTATAAAATAATATCAGACTATATAGATCTTGAATTAATGAAAAATATATTTTATATATTAAATTTAATGTTTTAAATTCATCTTATATTTTTTCTATATATGATATAAGAATATATTCAATTTTTTGGATAAAAGAAGTATTTTTCTAAAAATGTAGTTTTACCTCCTTTTGATGGAGAACACTTTTTAAATTTATATTTCCAATAATTTATAATTAATTTTTGAAAAAATAAACATATTATTTATAATCATTACATAAATATTTACTTTAGATGAATTTTTTATATTTTCGGATAACTGCCATGTTTTGATTAATAGTAAAATTAGGCTAAATTTTAATTGAAAATGATGTTCTCCATAAAGATAATTTATATGGTTTGATCATATTATTTAATGGTTTTAGAGAATATATGGAATATATTTTTATCATTTAATCCAATTTTGGTCATGATATGTCATTTCACATTGAAATTTTACATAAACACATATCAACCTTTTCACAGTTTTTACATTACAAAAACATGCTTTTCAGTTTTGACAACGGGAATTAAGTTTAAATTATTTTTTGAAACTTCTATGTATGGAATATGGAAAAATGGATTCCATATTTTTAATTATAAGGTCCTAATTGTTTAAATAGGTACCTTTTATTTTTGGACAATATGAAAATTAACTTCAGTAATTATTTTTATTTACCATGGTTAAAGGGTAATCAGGTAAATAATGGTAATCAAATAAATTTATAATAATATAAAGCTACCCTAAAACATGTCCCAATAAAATTTGATGAAATATTTCCGACCATTATCTTCCTTATTCCTATCTTTGGGCATTGGTAAACCACTTTGGTCTGAAAAGTGAATTTTATAATTTTTAATTAAAATAAAAGTGAAATATAACATAAACTTGTATCTTTTAATAAGTCAATTTTAATATAGGGTTATATAACTTGTATTTATGATTTATAGAGTTATTATATTCCTAAAAGGATTTCCTAAATCATGGTATTTTATTTATAATTTTTAGATATTATATAAATAAATTTATTAATGACACAATGATGATGCAAAGATTATCGTATAAATGAATGATTCAAATAAACGATATAATAAATATTTTATTTACTTAAATTTGATTTTTTTGATTCCATACACGACTTTTATGGATTATTATGACATATTATATTTGTTATAATTTATTTGTTTCTAAGGAATAAAGTTTTTATGACTTTAACAACAATCAATTACTAAATAGTTACCAAATTGAAATAAATGAATTTTTAAAACAAATACTATTATAATAAATTATATAATTGTCATAAAAATCTAGGATTCTGAAAAATTACTAATGTAATGTTACAAATTTCATTAACTATAGACTTTTGGTTCTATTTTCATTTTACACTAACTATAGTAACCATATATTATGAAAATACATGAAGACATGGTAAGAGTTAATGTTTTTAACTACAAATTAAAACTAAAAGAAAATGTTACACGTGTGACCTAAAATAGTCTCAAACCTATTGGATGAGGGGATTTAGACCCATAATCAACTTATAATCAAGATATATCAATTTGGATCCATTATAATTCTAAAAAAAATTTATAATAAAATAATATTTCAAGACATTCCTAATGTAACCCTCCTCCCTCTAATAAATGGCCACCACGTCTAACCACATACTCACACCTATCAAGCACCTTAGATCATCAAAAATATTATAAACTAATCTCCCATGTTAGCTAATTTACTAATATAATCCTTACCTTAGGCATAAGTCAATACAATAAATCCTTTTGGATCAAATCAAAAGAAGATTCACAATTTAGAGGCAACATCTTTTCTCAAGTTTCTTTCCATTATTTCCCTTCTACACTACCTACACTCTTATTATTCTATGATTACTTGAAAAAACCAGTATCCTAAATATACTTGGATTTTATTATTATTTGTATTATAACAACACATACAGACACCTCCATCAATTGAATATGAACATATTGTTTTTGTCTACGACAAACTAATGTATCAAAAAACGACGATTGTCCAATTTTCCCATGTCACCCCTCATGGTGAGAATTATAATGGAACTATATTTATACATGATATATATTGTATTTATATTTCTTCTATTATTAATTAATTATTATTTAAACATACCTTTACACTTTCCATGATGTGTAAATATTATAATTTCATTCGAGGAAGTGTAGAATGCTGGCCCCTCAAAGTGATATGAATCATTCATGATATAAATGGAAAGTCTCAATGAAGGTTTTCTTAAAAATATGATACATACGTTGCATAAATATAGAACTTGTATTATAATTGTTATTTATATCATTTGATTATTATGCTTTTAATATAAAAATGAAATGAAAGTATCATTCATGTGTCTGTACGACCTAACGGCTCCATAAATAGTGAATTTCATTTCTTAATTCAAATATTTTAAAAATTATAAATACATATATAAAGAATATAAATGTTATTTAAATAATGAATAATATTTTGGATAGGATAAAATTTTGAGTACATGGACAATTTATATTAGAACGAGTTCATTTTCGACTCTTGTACCGATAATCGACAAAATGAACCATATAAACTTAACAAATTATATATTTTTCATAACATGATAATAAGTAATATAGAATAAAGAATAAAAATTAAAAATGTTTTTAAGAAAGTATAAATTAACCTCTTTTTATTATTCAGGAATATAAAGAACGAATGAGGCAAGTCAGATTTGAGGTAAGGGAACTTCTTAACCTAATTTTTGTACTTTTGGTTAATATTATACCTCTTGATTATACAGTAATGTGATAATGTGAGAATTATCTTTTTTACATCCGATAATTTATATACAATTGATTTAAATTTATTTATAGTGAATACAGATAATCAATATATTTTATTAACAAAATGATCATTGTAATGGAAATCTTAACTCAATCTTCATTCATTGTGTTAAATATCCATGTAATTTGTTTTTTTTCAAGAATATATATGAATGAACTGTGATTGTTTTACATTGAATTTCCTAATATATTGGGTGTATTTATATTTTTCAAAACTAATTATTTCATTGATTTATCCTTAATATAAGGATAAAATCTTTGTAATGGATTTCATTTCAATTTAAATTCTATTGAGACATATTTGTTGTTATGCACCAATTCACTTTTATATGGTGTATATACTACACTTTGACAAATTATATAATGAATCTTCTTATTCTCATGATATTATAAGTTATGTTTCATGTTATTCTTGAATTCTTTTTATTCAATCATTTTCTCAACTAGTAATGGACTTCGCCTCAATCTCCTTTCATTGATTCATATTTTGATTTATATAAGACCTTATTTTATACGGTGTATAATCAACCACTTTGACTTTTGATTTCATTAAATGGTTTTCAGATGGAATGTTTTTTGATGAATAATTTTAATAAATGAGAAAAAGTAATGATTTTTAACTTACGTAGAGAGAATGACCTTTCCATAACTATAACCATTACATGGTATTTGGATTCCTCTAAATGTTGTAATGTTTTTAAAAAAAGTAAATACCATTGTCCTTTTTTAGGTATTTTGATATCAAATTTTTTTTAGAACGGATCAACTGTATCAATATTTTTAAATTATGTTGTATGATTTCAATGTGGATATTTTATTTCTCTTTTATGCTTGTTAGTGTGTTGTGATTGTTTTATTGTTCATGGGAATGGCTGATGTGTATGGGTGGTTCTGTGATAATCCGAGTGTGGGTGATCCCATCATAGTTCTCTAATTCATTGGGTAACATGAAAGAGGTAAATATTAAGGCTTCTCCTACTGATTTTTGGAATATATTTTGATGGGTATTCCAAACATAACCTTGAATATTACTCCTTATGTAGCTATAAAAGCTAAAATGTAAGTATAAAATTGATGCCACACATTACCTTTATGTTTTATGATTTATATGATGTTTTGTACGAATCTTATTATTACGTTATGTAATATAAGTATTTTATGTTTTATGGTTGAAAAGTAATATTTTTTGAAAAAAAATTATGAGTTTTAAATATTCATGGACTAATGGTTTCATTCTTTATTTTATATCCCTTAATGAGTTTTTGTGATCATCCCATGTTTTTTATTTTATTTCAAAGCTCTTAAGCTTTGTAAGGTCAAATAGTATTCTATGATGAATGTAATGGGAATTTTTATGGAAATAATTCATGGTTTATTTTAAAAGGGATTCCTTTTTTGGAAAAAATGGATACTGAGTATAAGTGTTCACTTGTTATGTATGAGTTTACTATATATGAGTTTGTGAAAATTTTCTAAAAATATAAACATAAAATATATTTAAATTTTAATTATAGTACAAAAACACTAGAATAAGATATTTTTATGTTCGGGTCCTTATACAAAAGCCCTTATCATTCTTCAGTTATGGGTTCCTACCCCACTATCTAGCTATATTTTATGGTTTATCACTAAGCGTACATTTTATCCATTTATAAAACCATATTAATGTAAATTTAAAGATAAATATGATGTAAATCCTTGAAATTTAATTACAAAATACTCCTTTAACTAAGGATTTTAATAAAACACCAATACTTAAATACATAATAGATTTATTTCAACATAGGACCTTCCTTGGTCTATGTGATAGACTTTAGAAGAGGGAATTCCCAAAAACCCAAAAACATAGTGTGAGAAACAATTATCATATTATAGAAACTATATAATCATTTTCTTGATGTCAATATCTTAAAACATTATTTTCAGTATAATACACCCCATGTTTAAGGTAGTTCATTCCTTGGCATTATCTTTTCATATAACTCATAATGGGTTCTAATGAGAATGTTCATTATCCTAAGAATATCTCATAGGAGTGTCAAACAAAGTGCATAGTACATCTCATTTTTGTGTACCAGGTTACACTCAAGATAGGACCAACACACCATGTTAGATTTGTTACCCCTAGGTACATTTATGCTAGAACCACAACCACACATAGTATCTATACCAAAATATATTTATAGGAATACCCACATAATATATACCTTATAAAAATTATCAAATGTTCTTCTATTATTATACTTAAATTCTACCTTAGGGTTATATTATATAATATATCTTTATCACATTCCAGTTCCAAAGGATTCTACTAAACCACCTTACAATATAAACTAGAGAAACTAAACCCTAGTAATCCTGGATTTTATGTCTACTACCATTACAGTAGCATGCTTAGAAGGGGAAAAATCCCAAAGGGCCAATGATTTTAGTAGACTTTGAAAACCATATACATACATGAGTCTTATATTAAAAATAAATTCGATAATTACAATTTTTTTCATTCGATAATAATAACATTATTCCATCTATAATATCCTTGAATATCATTCTTAGTATACTTATTGGATTCCATGGGAATGAAAATAAAACAAGGGTGAGCATAAAAGATCTATAAGGATTACACATAGAAAAACCAATAATGAATAAACGAGTATAATCAATATGGAAAAGGAAAAACTGATAAAAAAATCCATAAATCTACAAATTTAATATATAAACAATATGGAAATTAGAATAAATAAAAATGCATTCCATTAAAATTATCTAGATAAGTCTCAATAAATATGGAAATCTAAAAACCTAAAAACACATGTCATTCAATCAATGAACTGAGAAAGAAAATTCATCAGTCAAAACGTCAATGAAAAATATCATTTATAAATAATAACTAAGTTAAAATTAAGACAATATATAATTATTTGACATCATGTCTAAGAGACATGACATCCTCTATAGTCAATAACTTTTATATTATGTTTTAAAATAAAAGGCACAAACATGTTTGAAATGTTCATCAAATATGTATCATGAGAACCTATCAATACGTCGAGGTGATATATAAATTAAAGGCCCCACCTTTCTCCTCCTATCCAAATCATTCATTGAATCAAATAATTAATCTAATTAATAAAAAATTTCCTTATAAAATATCTGTATGGAATAAATAATTCAGGTTTATCAATATTTCCCCAGAAAATGAAATAACCATCAATGTAAACACCATTTGTAAAAAGACACATGGTTTTGGAAATAAACATGTGGAAAATAAACTGTATAGATATTTAGGGGAAATTAATTGATTAATGATCATATGAAATTGAATATTTCAACAGTAGGTGACTCCTTCCATGTTTATGGTAAAGGATTATTTGCGGATTCCCTCTTTGGCTGTGAATTCTGGAAATTTGCAGGATCTCATGGGATTGTCCACCGTGCGTGGGCAACGATCCTTTTTGGATGTTATGAAGACCTCCGCATCTGTGAAAATGATTAGGATCCTAGGAGGATTCTTCTAAAGGGATCACTGGCCCATGTTGAGGCCAACCCTGGTGTGATTGCTCAAAGATTTGAATTAGGTGATAACTCCTTGATTTCTCACATTTTTCTTCCTAAAGGTATGCTGCCCTAGAAATGTGAAGATCTATTTCATAAGAGTTCGATGTTGTGGGGTTTTGATAACTGGAAATGTGTCTTCCTTGGGCGGGAATTCTTTCACAACTAATTTCCATCGGCTGACGTGATGCTTAAAGCTTGGAGTTTTGGGTCCATGTTTCTAAAGCCGGGATGGATTCATATGCATGAATGGTCACTATACTTTAACGTCTTCAATGCTAAAAATTTCTTTGCCCAGGTATGGGTGCGTCTTCATGGGATTAATTGGGTTCTTTAGCATCCAAAAATCCTACATAATATTGGAACGGCGATTGGAACACCCATCCGTCTTGATAAGGAGATGACAGATGTCAAGTATGGGCACTTTTTTAGAATACTGGTGGAAGTCAATCTTAGATCTACTCTCATTGACACGGTAACACTTTATATTCCCTCTGATCAAATTCTTATTGATGTTGAATATGAAAACAAACCTCTATTCTACCCTAAATGCATGGATGTGGGGTATTATTTAGAGTTTTGACGCAATAAAATTACATGTAAGGAGTGTGGGGTGTGAGGGAACCCCTCCAATCATTGCTGACATGTGGTGAATTTGAAGTACTCTCCCCTTCCAGAGCTTTCCATCAAGGATATTGACCCTCCTATGGAGTCAGACCCTCGTGATATGACAATTCCTAGGAATGGAAAAGAGTTGATAACTGATTCTTCCCCACCACGATCTTATGATACTCCTAGAGCTCATGAGCCTGCTGTTGTTTAGATTCTGATCCCCACTCCCGCATTGATGGTGAATGATCTTACACAACAGAATGTCCAAACAGAACTATCTTCCTCAGCTAAACGGGGGATCATCCATGATGCAACAAGGGAAAGGGCAGAGGAATCCACTCCTGGAGTTGGGGAACCGATCCTCTACCAATGGGGAGACACTCAGGAAGAGGCCAAGGAAAGATATATGGACATGAGTATAGTTTCATACAGTGGAATTGTTCTACGGGAAAAGAAAAGAGTCTCTGACAGTGAGGGTGTCAGGACTACCCCAGTTATAAGGAAACCAAGGAAAGGCTACTCTACAGTTCCGAGGACTGTGACCACTTGGTCATCTGCTAAGAAGGATACCGAGAAGTTATCTATGGAGAAAATAGAAAAAATGAAGGTTTATAAGAAGCTTCTCAAATATTATGAGACTAAATCAGAATGGGAATCAGCTGATGCTGACGACATGACCGGGTATGGGTGTGATGACTATGACTATTATGACATGTAATCTCTCTCTCTCTCTCTCTTTCTCTTTGATGTCTCTTAACTTTTTTTTTATTAATAAATTTGGTGGTCCAAGCATGCTTGGATCTGACCTTTTGGCTATATTTTAAAAACCATCATGAACAAAATATTCTTTTTATTTTAAATTTATCATTGAAAACCCTTTTCTTTGAAACATACATTTATAAAAAAAATTATTTAAAAATTAACTATTTAAAATTGAAAAGGAATATTCATTGAAATAATGGCAGCAAAATCCCTTTATTCTAGATGAGGTAAAAATAATATTCCTTTTTCCTGGTTAAACTTTTAGAAAAATAAATTATTTTGAAAGAGAAATAATATTCCTTTGAAAAAGTCATATATAAGAAAAAATAGAAAACATGTATTTAATTAATAATTTCTGAATTGTTTAACGCATTTTTTTAAACATTATTAGAAAAAAGGTTTTTTAGAAGAAAATATGTTCTCTAACTAAAGAGATAAATAATGTCGGGTTTTCATAAACACATTTTCTAAATCATTCTGAGTACCAAATAGTGTGAAAATAGTACTATTACTTGAAAAGGGTTATGAATAACCAGATGAGAATAAAATAAGGTATGTTTTATAAAATCATGAATTCATTTCCTTGAATGAAAATTCAAGTGTAAAAAATCACTAATAAAATAAAATTTTTATGGAACCCGTTGAAAAGATCATTATATTCATGTTAGTCTCAACCAATGAATTGATTTTGTTTATCAAATATAAATCCAAATAAAATAATTTGAAATAAAAAAATTAAATTAAAAGGATATTAAAAACATAATATTATAATATTAATGAAAATTCGGATGTAATATAACTCAATGAATGAAATTGGGTTTTCAAAGTCTTTTCCACTTTGTAACGTTTAATTCAATACAAATTAGATGAAATAATTCAAATTAAAACTCACAATATCATGAATAATAAATTAATCAAGGTATTATATGTTGAAGTGGTTGAACGTACAATATATTTAAAAAATTATATTAATAAAATTAATTTATATGTTAAAGCGAATAAATATCACTGAATGATCTTTAAAATTATTCTCGATAAAAACAATCTTTAAATGTCCAAAGTTTCTCATTCCACCTGGAAAACAAGGGAATCATAATCCACACAAAGAAATAAATATAAATTAATATTATAAATAAAATAATATAAAGAAATTATGAATATTATTTATAAAATGGGATTGTAGATACACCACACAAAGAACTAAGTAGTGAAAATGACATTTTTATCACAGATGTAAAATGTGAGATGAAAATACCATACCTTGTATTTCCTTTAGGGGGACATGCTATAACATCCAATATAACTTATATAAACAAGTTAATAAATTAAAAAATAACCATATATATATATATAATATCATATATTAATTTCTTATAGTATCTTATTACCCATTTGTTAATAATCATTCATTATTTTCATTATTTATTGTGTTAATTGCCTAGTTTTTCAAGTTTAATTTGACTTTTCACTCATTTATCATCATACATAGATCATGATTTTAAAATATCAATAATTAAGAAACGTGATTTAATTATCATATATATCTAGTATATATTTATTTAGAATAATTCACAATGTTTTGGGGTTGTAAATGAAATCCACCATTAGTGGAGACGGTAAACCGTATGTATGAATGAACACTACTTTCATTCCCTTATGTGTATTAAAAGAATGAAAATTCAATGAGAGATATTAATATTTATATTATAAATCTAGGATGATATCTATGTAATATATTATACATTGTATTACTAAAACCATCCTTTACACATTTCATGTATAGAGTGAATGAATCACATCGCATTGAGGAGGTGGTTGTCCACACTTCCATTAATGATATAATAATATTTTCTACAAATGAAAATCATAATGGTACTTATATAATAATTATAGAAGAATAAAAACATTTTAAAAATTACATATATCATATATTAAAAAAATTGTCTATCAAAATTCCCAACCATTAGAGGTGGTAATGAAAAACCAACGACATCATTTTGTGAGGCGGTAGTTTTTCATAAACATAAACAGTAAGTTCATCACCCATTAGATGTAATTGTGTATAATTATGGGTCAAAACAATTTCAATAAAAAACATATTAGTATATTTATGATACATTTATAAATATATAATCATATAAAAAGACGATTGTAGGGGATGTATAATGAAAATAAAATAATATAGATTAAAGAAGGATGTTATCTCTAATTCAGGGAACTCATTATGGTTTGAAAAAAAGGGCTTCCATGGATGAATTTATTACCAATGGTATGATTCTAGGATTCTAGGAGGGATTATGGAGAGTTATTGTGTCAAATATTGGTCAAGAAAATGTGTCAGTGTGAGTACATTTTTAGTGGAGTGGGAGTGGCATTCTTGTAAAATTTTGAAAAGGGAATTCCACACAAATTTTTACTATGATACATGGCTCCAAAAATAAACCAAATTATATAAAAGTGATAATAGGGTTTAAATATGTCGTTAATAAGGATCTTGTATATGGTTCAAGGATATTTTGACCCTTATGAATAATGTTGAGTCCTTTATTTAGTTAATTACTCTCTTAATCACTTTAATTAATTTTTTATCAATTTCCATAATATTTTTGGTAAAAAACTATGTTTACTATATTAAAAATTATAAATTATTCTTATTAAAAATATACAATACATTTTTTAATATTCTAAATAGAAAAGTGGAATAAATTAACTTTAATTTAATCCCACATATTAAAAGGACCCAGCCTTATTACATTACATAAATATGAATTTTTGTCAAGAACTCATTTCCTTTCATATTGATGATCTTTTCAAGTTTATATTTTTATATAATTAGAATATAATACATACACAACATTATACATTAATATAGATAAGATACCAAATAAACATTATCCATTACTTAGAAAATATTATACTTTTCAAATAAAATAGGATTTACATGAAATATTTTCATAAAATTTATTATGGAATACTTATTTGGCATAAAAAAACCTTATAAAATATGAAAATAATTTCAAAAACTAAGGATGAGAACAAAAATATTAGTAAGGTATATAAAAATAAGAAAAGAAAACATTAGTCCATGAATACTTGTAAAGACATGAAATAATTTTAAAAAAACTTGTCGCTCATATATAGTTACATTGTGAAGCTTGAGATTCACATAAAACATAATGAAAATAAATATAACCATAAACGTATCTTGGGAAATTATTTACACAATCTTGTAACTATCTCGTCTACCTTATAATTAGTAACCCTCACAGCTACCTTACAATTTGTGTAACCATCGCAATTACATTTGAAGTAACCATACGACCGACCTACAACGTACACATACCCAATGCATTAGAGGGAGATATAGTTCCCAACGTTCATCATAAAAAATTCTGATAAACCATAATAGAATCATAAAACATGAATACTTTAATAAGAACATTTCTTTTTAATTTGGTAAAACAAAATTTTAAGAGGTTTTTAAAAGAAAATCTATTCTAAATATCATATAATTGAAGTGATACATAATATAGTGGATAGAATATGAATATAAACTATAAATACAGATAATTTAACATTATATAAACAAAATTCATCTCATAAAAAATTTTAATGCCTCATAAATAATTAATTAGAATGTTAACCCAATGAATGGAAATCGAGTTATTAATTCTCTATCCTCGGGTTTTTCTGACTTCAAACTAATTTAAAAATCCATTATAATGGTTAAAATAGTGTTATTAATATCTTAAAAAAACGTATTCATGTTTATAACACCTAATATGATCATTTAATAAAATCATTTCACCCTTTAATTATTATTATTTTGTTCCTTCCATTGTTTTGGATGCATTCTTTACATGATTTCCAAGGTTGTTTTGTATTTGATTTTCTTGTCATATAGAAATGAAATTCCTGACATGGAATGAAATGAAATTCATATTTTTCCAGAATATATAATGATACCATAAATTATTTTGTTATTGTATTCGATGGTGGATGTTTTTATGAAACATTAATGATATTTTTTATGACCATTTTTTTGTGCTTCCTCGATAATCATGAACTTTTTTCATTATATAATTTAATTTAATTCATAAATGTCCATTCTAGGACATAAAATAGGTTTCAATAAACGGTTTACATTATTTTTCAACCATTTAAAGGGTTTTATGATATGATTAAAAGGATTCAATTGATATTGAAAACAGGTCGTCCTTGATTTTGGTAAATTGGAACATTGTGGATAGTTTGTTAATTTTTAGAACAAGAGAGATAGGAAATGACGGAATATTATGAATATTTTATATGAACTTGGTAACATAAAATATATATAATATTATGGATATTTCATACCTCTTGGATAAGTGGACAGAAAGAGAGTATAAATAAAGAAATTAATTGGATAGAAAACACATGAAAAGGTAATATGATTTTTACCTCCTGATATTTTGTCCTTGAGATCCTATTTAAGTACTTTAGTTTTCCCTTTTTGGTGAGACCAATAGCTCTAAGATGTGCGTAAGAGCCTTGGTGATGAAATATGAAATAACATTGAAAAGAGTTATGGATTGAGAGGTGTGGTAGGAAGAGGGGAATGAGGGTGGTATTTATAGTAGAAAAGATGAGGGATTTTACATTATTTTAATCATTATTATAATATTTTTTCTCAATAAAATGAATAGTTGTGATTCATGTGACACCCAATAGTATTGATTTAATTTGATCTATAACCAAGTTGGATTACATCAAGCTTGTGTCACATATGATGTAGTAAAACAAGTATTTAGCATTTATCTTATTTTATCGTATTTTACTACTCATAAAAAATTCATGAATTTTAGTAAAATACCAACAATTCATCCTAACTATTTTTTAATGTATAAAATTAAAATGTGAAAACCATTTTTTGATTATAATTTTATAAATATTATTAAATTAATTTTTAAATAAAAAAAATATTTTTTTAAAAATAGATATTTTAAATCTTCAACTAATTTATTAATACCTTGAAAAATTAATGAACATATCATTATCATATATCATAAATAAAATAAAATAATTATATAATTTCCACTTCATACGTCTCATATTACTATTCATATTACTATTCGTTAGGGTATGATACTACTATTCACCAAAAAAAACTTTTTTTCTATTAGACTGCAAATAAGTTACTTATGAAAACCGTAGATGTCTCTTTTTTGAAATTCAAATAATCAATCTGGAAAAATTATGTTTAAAGGATGTTTAAAAATATTTTTAAAAAAATCATGTATTTCAAATTATTTTAAAAAACATAGGGTGTTACATTATCTCCACTTTCTAGAAATTGTACATTCGTAATTTTATTTACTTATTAAACAATTGAGGGTACCTTTCCCCCATAACATTTTTAGACTCCAATGTTACTTCATAAACCATGTGTTTTCTATAAAAAACCTTTACCTGGTGGATTACCTTTTTCCACAAAATGTTTTCTCTTTGATCAAGTATCTAAACACGTTTCTCTTTATAAGAAAGGTTATCTTCCATATAAACTAATTCTGGGCTCAAAACATGAGATTAATATGGAATATATAGTCCAAACATAATAAAATGAAAACACTGTATACCTGAGTCAAACTCGGAGGTAAAGATACTCAGTAGGAGACTGGTCTAACCTCTTAAAGGATTTTATAAGGTTAAATAAACCGTAACACCCCGACCACACTAGGCTGGAGCCTGTGCATTACTTGTGATATTATCATGGTTAGAAGGAAGGAAAATCCCGAAGTAACGGTCAGTTTATTAGTCTTAAAGAAACTAGATACATATATTTAACCGAAATTACATTGGATAAGGTTACAAGATACAATACGTAACAAAAAATCAAAACTGCATCCACGAGAACTCAAAAGAAGACCTTTTCTTCATCACATGTTGAAGGTATACAATGAAATGGGTGAGATCAAATGCTCAGTAAGGATTAAAAAAAAGTGGAAGCATGAATACAATAATAATTGAGTCAAAATCAATCTGAAATAATCAATATGGCATAGTGAATAAATGAAGAACTAATTCCATTAATAAAGAGAGAATAAAAATGCATCCCAAGATTTTGTCATAGTGAAAACCTCATGGATTATACTAATAACTGGTAATGAATAAAGAGAATTCTTATTAATTGGATTTCATGTATCTTGCACATGAAACCATAATACCGTAAAAACGGTTTAGGTCTTTGGGTACAAACCCGTCTGATTTTTTTGGAAACAAACTCGAAGGGTCTGTTGCCAAACTGTTTTCTCTCATGAGACTTACCGATGCATCGAGGGGATGTAGTGGGCCCCACCCACCCTTACATAAAATAATTTTATTTACATATATTCAATACAAGATTAATATGTATTTAAATTAAACATATAGAAGAAATTATACAGATTCATCAACATTCTTACTGTCAAAACAACATTCAAAATAAATACCGTATGTAAAATGGTATATGGATTAGACACTAATAATACCCATGATATGAGAATATGGATATTTTAATGGAATATAATTTCAATTTAAAAGTGATCTCAAATGGGCATTAGGTACACCACATAATAAAGAGTAGGTGCACAATTACTAACCAAGTCACAATGAAGTGAAAATTGAGACAAAGCTCTTTACCATGTAGTATTCAATTGAGTCATATGAAAAAAGTTAATAACAACAAAAAGAGAGTCAAATAATAAAAATAATATAATGAGAACCATGATAACATATGTAAAATGTCAGTACAACTATACCACATATAATAAATAAGAGGTGAACAAGGCAAATCCCACAGAATTGAAGGTGAGATGAGAAAACCTCTTAAAATCATTTTGGCATGGTAACGAGTGTTATTTCAAGGTATTAATGAGAGGTAAAGGGGTATCCCATTATTTATATTTCAAAAGGGATGTATGGGGTAGGTTATAAAACATACCCCATCATTAGAAAATTAAAAACAAAAGCACACAAGATAGGGAGGATTCTTGAATAAAATTGAGAGAAAGGATCCCTTACAAAGATTGTGTCACTAGAGTGACGATAAATCAATGAAGTATTTATGTGTGACAAATAAAAATCCAAAAACTATAAGTGGATATACAGTATAAAACAAGAATAGGTCATTCACACATATTCTTGGATCAATTTAACCAATGAAATAGACGTTTAACTCAAAGAATGGAAATTGAGTTAAGAAATCCCTTAACTTATGCTTGAAGGTGTTTTTTACTTGTTATTTAAGACCTGAATAAAAAAATTAGGCTAATTAATTAATAAGTATAGAACCTCTTTTATATGTATATGATTTATTATAATCCTTTTTAGTTCATTCTAGGCCTTTTATGATTGGTAATAATGTTCAATTTCATAGTTCGGGCTTGTTTGTTTACTTGGTTTTAAATGATTGGTTCACTTGTATACAAGTTCGGATAAATATATAAGATGGATGTGGTTGTATAGAAATGAATTTATACAATATTAGTGAACATCCAGGAGATTAAATGGTTTTAAATATAATTTGGGTTACTTATATTGAAGTCGAATATTTATATATATAACCATAGTGATAACCGTTTTGGTTAATCGGTGGGTTTGATTATGATGAACATTTTTTTCTTTATAAGATAATACCATGTGTAAAAAAGTATTTCAGAACTAAAAATAGTATATATCACATAATAATATGGTTCAACCATAAATCAAATGGTTTCATGACCAGAATTAAAGATTATAACAGAAATCGATAAACTGTTGTCCTTGAATGTGCTAAATTAGCACATCTCAAACGGTGCTTTCATTTCATTCAAATAAATGGTGGGGAAAGGATAGGAGGTAATGAAATATACCATTAGCATGGAAACATTCCAGTACATGTATGTTACTGTATTTTTTATACCATTGTGGTGAAGGGATGTGAGAAAAGAGACAAAAATAAAAGAACTTAAAAGAAAAGAAGGGATTTGAAAGAGGAATTTACCTCTGGAGACTTCTTCCTTTGAGAACCTCTTAAGGGGAGAGGTTTTGGTATTTTGAAGGGGATAGGAGCTTTTGGACGTGGGAGAGGATCTTGGGGAGTGATTTAGGAAGAATATTGTCATGGAAAAAGGCTTGAGTGGTGTGAGAGGAATAGGGGGTGAGGGGTGCTTTATATAGTGGAGGGGAGAGGAGTTTTCTTAATATTATAATCATTAATTTATTATTTCCTCTCAAGACAACCAATAGTGAGTATTCCATAACCAAGAACACCAATATATGCATGTGAATCCGAATCAATTGGTCTTACATCATTAGATCATCATCGATGACTCAATTAATCCATTTATTGTGAATTATCAGATTTTACTATTCACCAAAATTCACATATTTCATAAAAATTCCAAAAATTCACCCTAACCATTTTTCTACATGTAGAATCCAAAAATGAAGTCCATTTTTCAAATATAATTTTCTAAATATGATTAATTAAATATTAAGTTAAATCATTATTTAATTGAAATATATAAATACTTAGAATATTCATCTTCATCTTAATGGTGTCTAAATTCATTTATACACTCAAGGGTATGAATACCATTCATAAGAGTCATATTACTATTCCTAAGGGTAATTTACTATTCCAAAGGGTACGTTACTATTCATAAGGGTAGGTTACTATTCACCGAAAATTAAGTTAATTCTATCAGACTCTAATTATCATCTTGAACACAACCGTTTATATCACATTTTTAAAATTAAAATCACAGAGCAGGTAAATTTATGTTTAGTGTATAAGTTATGGCTACCTCCTATATGTAACCATGTTTTGTTCAATAGGGCCTTAGTGATTTAAGAAATATTGGCTACCTAATGAATACAGTGTATTTAAGAGAAACATACTATAAAATGTTTGGGGTGCTACATTATTCCCTCCTACGAAGAATTGCGTCCTCGCAATTCATTTTATATCCACAAAAGAATGCTCTATGTTATTCCTACCACATATCCTGTCGTAGAGGATCCTCAGGTGCGTTTAGCAGAAAACCCAAATTGATGCTCAACTCCTCTAGTTCACTGACCCGAACACACCTCAGACAGAAGGGGTTGAACCCTTGCATCGAACACTCAGGCTTCCAGAGGGAGGCTCAAATGGTAGAAAGTTTGGAAATGTCCGAATTGACCAACACACAAAGAACTCACCGAACTATGTTTCGAATGAGGACATCTAAGTCATAGATATTTTTGTACAGGATAAAACTAAGGAGTCGGTACATGTAGGTCGCACAAAAGTTTCCCTCCGAAGTAGCCTATTAAAAACATAACCTGGCCGTGTAGTTTCGGCCTAGGTTGAAACATATAAAAAGCCCTTTGTGGTATTTTCCTCTTTGCCTATACTCTGCCAATTGTGTCGTGGCTGTGCAGTAGTAAATGGAAGAATTCCATTGATAGGTGTAGAGAATGTATGGACTCTTTGTCACTTCATATAGTTGTTTACATGTATTTCTCAAGTTTGCGAGAGGTAGGTACTCCTCTTCACAGGTTGTGATTGCAATAATCTCCAGTACCTCCATAGGAAGAGATAACATATGGGTTTCTCCTTCTATCTAAAACTTTATTATGAAATTTCACTTAGTGATACTCATTCAAACGTATAACCGATGAAAGGATAACAAAACAAAGACACAACAAGTTATATTCTTATATAACAACTAGTTCAAAATCAAAACTAGGCTAATGGTTTCTTGAGTCCCCCAATACACGAATCCCCAAACTAGTTCAATGATTTCAATCTCCCAGAACTATACGCAACACTAGACACATTTTACTCCCAAAGTCCCCTTATTGGTAACACCACCAATGCTAGGGTGCTGACGACCTCAGGTTAATTCATAAGGTAGTATTCAGTTGCTTGATTTCCTTATCCTATATGCATTGCAGATAGCTAGGGTCGAATCTGTGCTTAAAGCATTCAGACTTCCATAGAGAGGCACGAGAAGTGTGGAGGTCGGAAATTTCAATGTGGACTAAATCATTATAATTACCATGCACCAAATCATTCTTGAATATATTGATGTCGTAAAGTTCTCTGTACACAATAAAACTCAGGATCTAGAATAGGTAGGTCGCTCGATGGTCACCATCCAAAGCAGCTTCCAGAAATTTACCCACAGCTCGATAGTTATCAGCTAGAGTGAAACAAAGAAAAATAGCTTCATGATACTTCCCTCTTTTCCTATATTGAGAAAATTGCGCATATGCAATACGGTAATAAACCAGATTGCTTCCTTTGTAAATATGGAGAATGGTTATATGATTCGATACCCAATGGAGTAGTTGACAAGTTAGACATAAGTTGGCATTGGGCTGGTCCTCTTCGGAGCATGTCGTGAAAATTATAGTCTCTAACAACTCAGTAGGTAGTGATAAAATATTAGTTGGTTGACTCATATCTTCTATCTGAAAATTATTCATAAATCAACTTTTAGTATGGAAAACCCATTTTAAACCAACATATCAAAACAAGGAATAAAATATCATTCATTTAGACATGATTTATAAAACTCATGAAATTACATAATCCCTTGCGCCCTTTCACAAAAACATTAGTATGGAATTCCTGATCTACTCTAAGATGACTCCTCATAGATTCCACCAATGTTGGGGATTTCCCCATCTTTCAGACAACCGGATACCCAAAGCAATTCTAAATTCCTCTATCTCCTTGTCCAGATGCAATGTGTGCAACTAGGGTCTACCACGTGTGGACATTTGGAATTCAGATTGAGAGAAGCTTGTCGGGTATCATGTTGAGCGACCTCAGTAAGAAATTGATGCCGATAATGAAAATGGGTAGTCTCGTCCTCAAGGGCTTCAAAGTCCACAACTCGACCATGGAGTCCGTTGGTCAAAATCTGACATAGATATGATACCCAGAGGTCACCCCCTTGTGAAACCACATCAATGTTCTTAATAGAAAATACATTATTGGATAGGGTAAAACAATTAAAGATACCCTCCCATTATTTCCCCTGTGGTACATAGAATGGGAATTTTGCACTCATCATGAGGTTATAGACAAAACCTGCTCCATGGTGAAGTTGGAGTACCTGAGGAGAGTTGGATAGTCGGTAGAGGGTTTTTCAGGATAAATGAATATTTTCAAAAGTCTCATAGTTTTCTACATATGATTTATGCACTATGGTCTCTAAAACTTCTGTTGGAAGAGACAAAGGACATGTACTTTTGTTTTCCATTTGAAAATCAAGAAAACATCACTTTTAGTATTGTTTAAGTAAGTCTTTTCATTGTTCAGATCTAGTTTCCAATGTTATCCAAGACAAATCCTCTAAGGAAAAATTAACGTTAAACTCCATCATTATGGCTTGTAAAGAAAATGTGAATTATCCTAAGAATATCTCCCGGTAGTGTCGTAACCAATTGTGTAGAATGGCCCGTTGTCATGTACCCGGATACCCCGGGTCAAGCCCAAAACTCCTTGTTAGAGCTTTCACTCTTTGGTACCTCTATGCCAGAGCCACCTCTACCTGATCTTATCCAGACAGGGATGTATTTTCTAGAAGGATTCACATAATCTATTCCTTACTAAAATACCAGGATATTCTTGTACGTTTATCCTCAAATTCTACCTTAGGGTTTTTTTACCTACTATAAATTTCCTACTATAGTTTCCATGTTTCATACTAAACCTCTTGTGATACAAACTATAACACCCCTACCCCACTAGGCTGGAGCTGGTGCATTACTTGTGATATTGGCATGGTTAGAAGGAATAAAAATCCCGAAGAACGATCAGTTTAGTCGTCTTGAAAAAACTAGATACATATATTTAACACAAATTATATTGGACAAGGTTACAAGATACAATACATAACAAAAAATCCAAACAACATCCATAGGAACTCAAAATAAGACCTTCTCTTCATCACCTGTTGAAGGTAGACAATGAAAGGGGTGAGCTCAAACGCTCAGTAAAGGTTACAAAAAAAGTGGAAGCATGAGTACAATAATAAGTGAGTCATAATCAATAAGGCATAGTGAATAAATGAATAACTAATGCCATTAATAAACTGAGAATGAAACTGAATCCATAGATTTTTTCATAGTGAAAACCTCATGGATAATAATAATAACTGGTAATGAATAAAGAGAATGCTTATTAATTGGATTTCATGTATCTGGAACATGAAACCATAATACCGTCAAAACGGTTTAGTTCTATGGGTAGAAGCCCATCAGAATTTTTTGGAAACAAACTCGAAGGGCCTGTCGCCAAACTGTTTTGTCTCATGAGACCTACTGATGCATCGAGGGGCAGTAGTGGGCCCCACCCACCTCTACATCCAATAATTATCTATACATAGATTCAGTACAAGAGAAATATGTATTTAAATTAACTGTATAGAAGAGAGTATACGGATTCATCAACATTCTCACTGTCAAACCAAAATTCAAAATAAATACCGTATGTAAAATGGTATATGGCGTAGAAAATAATAATATCCATGATATGAGAGTATGGATAATTGAATGGAAGATAATTTCAATTGAAAAGTGATCTCAAATGGGCAGTAGGTCCACCAAATAAGAAAGAGTAGGTTCGCGATTACTAAGCAAGTCACAATGAAGTGAAAATTGAGACAAAGCTCGTTACCATGTAGTATTCAATTGAGTCATATGACAATAGTTAAGAACCACAAAAAGAGAGTCTCATTATATAATTAATATAATGAGAATCATGATAACATATGTCAAATGGAAGTCCACCTATACCACATATAAGAAATAAGAGGTGAACAATGCAAATCCCACAGAATTAAAGGTGAGATAAGAAAACCTCTTACAAACATTTTGGAATGGTATTGCAAGGTCTTAATGAGAGGTAAAGGGGTATACCATTATTTATATGTAATAAGGGAAGTATGGGGGAGTTATGAAAATATACCCCATCATTAGAAAATTAAAAACAAAAGCACACAAGATAGGGAGGATTCTTAAATAAAAGTGAGAGAAAGGATCCCTCACAAAGATTATGTCATTAGAGTGACGATAATTCAATGAAGTATTTATGTGTGAGAAATAAAAATCCACAAAATATAAGTTGATATAAATTATAAAAAATAATAGTTCATTCACCCAAATTCTTGGAACAATGTAACCAATGAAATAGATGTTTAACTCAAAGAATGAAAATTGAGTTAAGCAATCACTTACCTTATGCTTGAAGGTGTTCTTGACTTGTTATTAAAGACCTGAATAAAAAAATTAGGATTATTAATTAATAATTACAGAACCTATTTAATATTTAAATGATTTATTATAATCCTTTTAGTTCATTCTAGGACTTTTTGATTGGTTATAAGGTTCAATTTCATTGTCTGGGCTTGTTTGTTTACTTGGTTTTAAATGATTGGTTCACTTATATTCATGTTCGGATAAATACATTAGAATTATGTGGTTTTTTAGAAATGAAGTTATAAACTATTTTTGAACATCCAGGAGATTAAATGGGTTTAGATTTAATTTGGGTTACTTAGATGGAAGTGGAATTTTTATATATATAACCTTAGTGATAACCGTTTTGGTTAATCAGTGGGTTTGATTACGATGAACATTTTTTTCTTTATAACTTAATACCATGTGTAAAAAATTATTACAGAACTAAAAATAGGATATATTACATAATAATATGGTTCAAACATGACACAAATGGTTTCCGGGCCAAAATTAAAGATTATAAGTGAAATCGATAAACCGTTGTCCTTGAATGTGCTAAATTAGCACATCTCAAACGGTGCTTTCATTTCCTTCAAATAAATGGTGGGGAAAGGAGAGGAGGTAATGAAATATACCATTAGAATGATAAAATTACATTAAATTTATGTTAATATATTTTTCATACCATTATGGTGAAGGGAGGTGAGAAAAGAAACAAAAATAACAGAACATAAAAGAAAATAAGGGATTTGAAAGAGGAATTTACCTCTTGAGACTTCCTCCTTTGAGAACCACTTAAAGGGAGAGGTTTTGGTATTTTGAAGGGGATAGGAGCTTTTGAACATGGGGTAGGATCTTGAGGAGTGATTTGAGCTGAATATTGGCACGTCACAAGGCTTGAGTGGTGTGAGGGGAAGAGGGGGTGAGGGGTGCTTTATATAGTGGAGGGGAGAAGAGTTTTCTTAATATTATAATCATTAATTTATTATTTCCTCTCAAGAAAACCAATAGTTAGTATTCCATGACCAAGAACAGAAATATATGCATGTGAATATGAATTAATTGGTCTTACATCATCAGATCATCATCGATGACTCAATTAATCCATTTATTTAGCATTTATTGTGAATTATTGGATTTTACTATTCACCAAAAATTCAAGTATTTCATAAAAATCCCAAAATTTCACCCTAACCATTTTTCGACATTTATAATCCAAAAATGAAGTCCATTTTTCAAAAATAATTTTCTAAATATGATTAATTAAATATTTAATTAAATCATTATTTAATTGAAATATATAAACACTTAGAATATTCATCTTTATCATTAGGGTGTCTAAATTCATTTAAACACTCAAGGGTATGGATTCCATTCATAAGAGTCATATTACTATTCATAAGGGTAAGTTACTATTCCTAAGGGTAGGTTACTATTCATAAGTGTAGGTTACTATTCAGCTAAAATTAAGTTAATTCTACCAGACTCTAAATATCACCTTGAACACAACCATGTATATCAGATATCTAAAATTCAAATAAAAAAGGTGGTAAATTTAAGTTTAGTGGCTATGTTATGGATACCTCTTATATGTAACCATGTTTTGTTCAATAGGGTCTTAGTGATTCAAGAAATATAGGCTACCTATTGAATACAATGTTTCTAAGAAAAACATACCATAAAATGTTTGGGGTGCTACATAAACTATGGAATTAGATTTAATTTCAAACCAAAATGCATAACACTCTTCCATGGTTATATTCTAAGAAAAACATAATCACCTACCTCAAAATAAAAGTTTTTCCTCAGGTTTTATACATAACTTTTCTTCCTTATCTAAGCTGTCTTCATGTGTTACAGGACCATCTACAATTTTTTAGCTACATCCTCTAATAATTCTAGTCCCATCAACTTCCTTTCCCCAACTTCATCTGAAAAAGCAGTAGTTTTACACTTCATCCTATACAATGCCTCAAAAGGATCCAGCTGAATACAGGAATGAAAATTGTTTTTATAAGAAAACTAAACAAAATTTATAAATTGATCCCAAATTTCTTATAAGTCCATTTAACAATCTCAAATCATATCCTCCAAAGTCTGAATCATTCGTTCTGACTACCCATATGATTGAGTAAGAAAAGTTGTACTGGAATTTAATTATGTTCCCAACAACTTCTGAAGTCACATAAAAAAATTAGAAGTGAACATGTGATTCAATTTAGTTACAATGGAAATAGAAAATCCATTTAATCTGAGAATATATTTTAGGTACAATCAATGAAGCTTATCCAAAGACATTGTATATCGAATTGAATGAAAATGTAAAAATTTAGTAAGTCGGTCAACAATAACTCAGATCGCATTGTTACTTCAGTATGTCTTATGGATTACCACAACGAAGTCCATGGATATATTCTCCCTTTTCTTATATGGCACTAGAAAAGGTTGAAGAATCCACTTTGGTAATTTTTTCTCTCCATTAACCTATTTTAAAGTCAAAAATTTCACAATAAAATATGAGATATCTCTTTTCATTACATCCCATGGGTAATACTCCCGAAGGTCTCTGTACATATTAGTACATCCAGGATAAACTAAAAATGGTGAAATATGAGCTCCACAAAACAAGTCTTTCTTCAACTTGGAATTACAAGGCAGACAAAACATTTTTCAAAATGTCATAACTAAATCTTTATCAAGGTAAAATTCTAGTAACTTACCCTTTTTAACCAATTTTACCTTTTTCAATAGTTCATAGTCTTCATTCTGCAATTGCATAATTCTGTCTAATAATGATGACTGCACTAAAACTAGAAACAAAACAGATGTATTTCCTACACTAACAAATTCAAATCCAAAATTCATCAAATCATTTATCACAGGATCATGTTCCAATTGTAACACGGTTAATGATGCATGATTATTTCAATAGAAGGCATCTTCCATTTTTTTGCTTTTCCTGGAAGGTAATTGGCTATGAAATCATAATCCTTTATCATTTCAAGCCATATTCTCTACCTAATGTTTAATTCATTATAAGGGAATTTTTACACTAGAATTTTATAGTCATTATATATTTTACATTTGGATCCGTATAAATGATGCCTCCAAATTTTCAAAGAAAAGACCACACCTACCAATTATAAATCATGTGTTGGATAATTTAACTCATGATGTTTTAGTTGTCCTAAAGCCTAAGAAATCACCTAATCATTATTCATCAAAACACAACATGGTCCCTTCAATGAATTATAACTTCATATGTAAAACTCACCATTTCGGAGATGCAAGGCCAAAACTGGAGCATTCACCAATCTTGTCTTCTTTTCATGAAAACAAGATTCACATTATTCTATCCAAATAAATTTAACCCCTTTCGTGTTAAAATAATTATTGGGATAGATAACCATGAATTTTTTTTAACAAACCATCAGTAATTACCTGCTAATACAATAAAATTAAAAATCTTTGTCACATGTGTTGGTCTAGGACATTCACCAACCACTTATTTTGAAGGATAAACTATTATTACATTCTTATTTACAATTTTTTCAGCAAAATAAATCTATTACAACCAAAATTCACCCTTGATGAATTTTCCATATAGTTTATTTTTCATTAAGGGTTTAAAAACAAACCTTATATGATTTTTATGATCCCTTTTACTCTTATAAAATTCGAGAATTTCATCGATAAACACAATTAAAAACATATCCAAGAACTCATGAAATATTCTATTCATATGTTACATGAATACAATAGGTGAATTAGTTAACCCAAACGAAATAACAAAAAATTCATAATTCCTATATCTTGTATGAGAAGTTGTTTTGGGATGTAAACCTCCTTCACCTTTAGCTAATGGTATCCAGATCTCAAGTCAATATTGGAAAAATTCTAAGATCAATGGAGCTGATCAAATATGTTACAGATATGAGGAAAATTATACTCATTTTTAACCGTGATGTTATAAAAATCACTATAATCATTTCAAAGTCTCAAGGAACCAAATTTCATTTTAACAAACAAAATAGAATCTCCCTATGGTGACATGTTATGATGAATGACTCATTTAAGAAGAAAATCATACAATAATTATTCAATTCAAGGAGTTCCATTTCAGCCATTCGATGTGGGGGTTTTGAAATTGGATTAGCTTCACGAACTAAGTCAATTTTCAATTTGACTTCCTGACCATGTATGACACTGGGAAACGCATTAATAAAAACATTAATGTATTCATTTACCACTGGAACATCATTAATCTGAACAGTTCCCATGATTTCAAAAATATGATAAATATAACTTTCATTTACATCTTTCAATTGTTTCTAAACTTCGTCATATGTTATCAATTGTAAGGGTTAATTCATTTATAGAAATTACAAATAATTATGATAAAAAACTTATTTAGCTCTACATTCAATCTTATCATGATAAATAGAAAGCCAAACAATTCCTAGAATAGCATCAAACTCTACTAAAGGAAAAACAACAAGGCTTGCAGGTAATTTATTTCCACAAGTCATTATAGAAATATTTTTATAATTCCTCTTTTCTATAATATTGTCCTATTATGTTTTTATAATAAGTTATAGTGTTGTTTTTGAGGTGATATTTCCAATTTACCAAAATATTACTCAGAAAAAAATTAATGTATAGACCTCGTATCAAACAAAAATTTAGAAAAATGTTTAGTAAATAAAAAATGTATGAGATAAAACATTATTGGATGGCCTGACATTTGCTGACATAGTCAAAAAGGATCTCACTACACATTTCTGCATATAGTCTGGATTATTCATATCATTCGGATCACTCCATGGGAAGACTTTTTCATAATGACCCATCTCACCACATTTAAAACACTTAATAGTTTTCTTATCAAGAATATACTTAAGATCATTTTCTTTAAAGACTCGATCCATATGTCCAAACTTACCAAAAAAACACTTCCTATTTTTGGTATGGCATTCCCCTTGGTGCTTCTTTCCACACATTTCACAAAATGGAAATTGAAATTTATTACCATCATATTTCATTGGTTGATTCTTACCCATCACTTTCCATCTGGACCTATTATTATCCTTATTGTCAAAGTGAATGTGATCATCAAAAAACGACATCTATACCCACTCATCACATCTAACAATATTCTTTTAACTTTTGAATTCACAGGAGGCTAATTCCCTTTGATACATTGGATTTAAACATGAATATAAGCGGTTGAATTTTCTATCAAGATCCATAATAAGATTTGGATCATACCTCACTAGTCGCAGCAAGTTCGCTTCATACAGGGCCACTAAAGCATATTTATTTGGCTTCAATTCATGGAATTCCTTATCCATCATATGTCGCACCACATTAGGAAAATATTTTTCAAGGAAAATAATTTTAAATTCATCCCACACTAAGGCATCAATCTCCTCTCTATCCCTAATAATTTTGACTATTTACCACCACTGATCAGCTTCACTTTCAAAATTTTAAATGGAAAGACTTACCTTTTAATTTTTTGAATAGACCATAACATAAAATATCTTTTAAAGTTCCTTAATCAATCATTCAATTTCTACTCGGTCAGATGATTCATTGAAAGTATGAGGGTGTTGTCTCATAAAATGTTCCACTGTCGTCATGTTCCACTATGGTACCTCTAGTTTTTCTATTTCATGGATTCCACCACCATTTATTTCATGCGTCAACTGATACATTACTATCACAAACTACTTGGTTAAACCCAACAATTTTGTAATGTATATTTGGAAGGATATCATTCAGTCGGTGCCTCTTCACTTTGGATTCTCTATTTCTTCTATGGGAAACCATTTTGAAAAAAACATTCTTAGTTAAAGCAACATGGTAATCCTTAAATGATATATCATTAAAACTTAACCATAAAGTAAAAAATCATTTATGCTATTCTATTAAAATCATCCTAACCCCTAAAGTTATCTAAAATTTTCTCTGATTCCAACTATAAGCACCCAACTTTATTACAAAACATAATCTTGAATTTTAGTCTAGAACTCACATACATTCATATTAAGGATCATTTCATGTTTATATTTTTAGGGAATTGGGATATAATAGATACGTAACATTTTATATTCATATTCATAATATACAACCTAAAAAGTATCCATTTCTTTGAAAATATAATACTTTTCAATTAAAACATGATTTCCTTGAAATATCTTCATAAGATTTAACATGTCTTCGCATTTTGACTTAAAAAACCTTATAACCTATGAAAATAATTTAGAAAACATTGTATGAGAACAAAAATCTCAGTAAGGGATACAAAAAGGTGAAAATAAAACATTAGTCCTTGAATTCTTGTAAACACATGAAATCATTTTCAAATTAAGCATTCTGGTCAACCTTATATACCTAATTTTTGAAACATGAGATTCCCAAAAAAACATAATGAACATAAATATAACCAATAAATTATCATGGGGAATTACTGATATAATATTGTAACCCTCTTGGTGACCTTGTAATTTGTAACCCTCACGACTACCTTATATTTTGTGTAACCATCCTTGTAAAACATGGAGTAACCATATGACTGACCTCTGATATACACATACCCAATGAATTTGAGGGAGATACAGGTCCCATAATTCATCATAAAAAATTCAAAACAATCAGAACACAATAACACAACAGTAATACCTATATAAAATCATTTCATTTGAATATCATAAAAGAGAATTTTAAAAGTGGTTTATAAAAGGAAATTCCCTTATAAATATCATATAATTGAAGTGAGACTTAATAGAGTGGATGGAATATGTATATACAATGTAAATACCCATAATTCAAAATAATATAAAAAAATTATCTAACAAAAAACTTTAATACCACATAAATAATGAAGTAGAATGTCCACACAAAGAATGGAGATCAGGTTATGAATTCTCTTACCTCAGGTTTATCTTACATCAAACTAATTTAAACATACTGTATAAGCATTAAAGGAGTGTTATTAATATAATAAAAAAATATTTTTGTTTATAACACCTTATATGATCATATCATAACATCATTTCATCCTTAAATTATTAGTATTTTGTACCTTCAATTGTTTGGGTTGCGTTCTTAAAATGATTTCCATGGATTGTTTGTATTTTATTTTCATGTCGCATGGAAATAAAATTTCGTAAGTGGAATGAAATGGTATTTATATATTTCCATAATTTATCATGATACCATAAATCATTTTGTTAGAATATATGATTATGGATCTTTAGATTAAACATTAATGATATTTGTTTAGATAATTATTTTACAGTTCCTATATAGTCATGAACTTGATTCATTATATAATTTAATTTCATGCATATAATTTCATTCAAAAAAATAAAACATATTACAAAATACACATTAAATTATTTTTCAACCATTATAAGGTCTTTATGATCATCTTTGAAGTATGCAATGGATATTGAAAATACATCATCTTGAATTTTCGTAAATCAGCACATCATGGATGGTGTTTTTATTTTTAGAATAGGAGGGAGAGGAGAGGAAGTAAGATGATGAATGTTTTAGATGACCTTGGTAATATAAATAATATATATGATTCTATAGATTTCATACCTCCTAGATAAGTGGTGGGAATGGGATTATAAAAAATAAAGGGATTGGAATGAAAATACATGAAAAGGAAAGTGGATTCTTATATCATGATCTTTTCTACTGGAGATCCTATTTAAGGCCTTTGGTTTTTTCCTTTTGGTGAGAACAAAAACTCTACGAAGTGGGTATGTTCCCTAATGAGGAAATTTTTAAGAACATACAAGAGGATATAGGCTTGAGAGGTCTGGGAGGATGAAGGGAATGAGGGTGGTATTTATAGTAGAGGAGATGAGGGATTTTACAATATTTTAATCGTTATTATAATATTCTTTCTCAAGACTATGAATAGTCTTGATTCATGTGACCCCAAATAGTAATAATTTCATGTGAGTTCAAACCATGTGGGATTAAATCAGCCTTAATCACATATGATGCAGTAAAACAAGTATTTAGCAATTATCGTATTTTATTGTATTTTACTATTCATAAAAAATCATGATTTTCATGAAAATAAAAAAAATCATCCTAACATTTTTTATAACTTGTATAATTAAAAACTAAACTCCAGTTTTTGAATATAGTTTTCTAAATTTTATTAATTTAATTTTTAGTTAAAAAATTAATTTATTCAAGAAAATTTTTTAATCTATAACTCATTTTTTAACACCTATAAATATTAATCAAAATATCATTATCTTATATCCTTAAGAAGATAAAAATAAAAAATTTATTTCCTATTCATAAGGGTAATAATACTATTCATAGTACTATTCAGAAGGGTTTGTTACTATTCACCAAAAAACTAGTTGGTTCTATCAGACTCCAAATAACTTACAAATCACAAACGTAGATGACTGTTTTTGGAAATTCAAATCATAAAAGTAGAATAATTATGTTGAAATTATAGTTATAAAGTTTTAATTAAAATAATTTTTCATGAATTTGATTTTATTTTTAAAAACTTGGGGTGTTACACTTAGGGTATGACAAAATATATTACTAATGTAAAAATGTTCAAAAGATTTCTATGATTTAATATCCAGATTCAAAGTGAAATATATTAAAATGATCTACATTGGATTATTTTTTTGTACAATTCCACTAATTTAACTTTAAAACAAAATAAAAATATTATTTATCAATAAAACTAAATTAGACAAAATATCAGTTTTGAATTAAAATTAATTATTTTTCCACTACTCATCAATAAATGAAACCTCCGAGAGAAATAATAAAATAACCCAAATAAAATTATTGTGTTGAATTTTAAAAAATGAAGTATAATTTCGTATAATAAATATATAAAGGTTCAAAAAATTTCATTTAAAATATATTCCTTATAAAAAGGCGGTAAAATTTCCATTTTGGAAAATTACAATTTGAAACGTAAAACACAATTTATTCTTGTTTTTTTACTATAAAATATATTGAATTAATATATAAAATATTTTATTTAATATATAATATAAATATTACATTAATAAAACTCACTAATTTTAATTATTTTAATTTATTATGATAAAATAGTTTTGTATGCCCAAAAATAGTTTCCCTATAAAAACATTCCCTTTAAATTCAATAGGGTCTTATATTAAATTATAATTAATTTGTAACCAATGAATTATGTTTATATTTTTTGTAAAACATATATTCTCATAAGTTAGTACATTCTATTTGTAACAACTAATTTATTGTCTAGATTAAGTCTTATTATATTAAATAATAATGATTTATTAATATTTTTTAGTTTAGTAAAACATAATTTTGTGTGTAACAAAAGAGATTGAAAAACATTTTTTTAATTGTGGTGCACGATCACCTCATATCATGTGCATTACAAGATATATAATGTGTTCATTTAATTGAAATAGTAAATATATTATATATCTTAGGGATAATATATTCCCTTACACACTTGGTGTTGAATTTCATATATGCTATCAAATACTATGTTCTTATTTTAGAATTTTGGGGCATTATAGTTTACATATAAATTTATATTAAAGGAAATTATAAAATATTACTCTTTTAATATGTATATATTTTTACCTAATCATGTCAATTATTTAATTAATATGTTCTCCTTTCATTTTTCTCTCATTGATAAATAATTCCATTATGAAAATGGTTTTCTAAGAAAATATGATCTTATTTCCTCTTCCAGCAATGAACATTTTCATTGATATCCATGTTTCCTGAAATGATTTTAAGAATTTAATTTTATTTGATACGATGATTATTTATATTAAATTTAAAATAAATTTTACCTTCATTTCATTATTCTAAAAGTACTTTTCTTTTAATTTTCTATGTATTTTATTTTTCAATTTATTTATTATCTATTAAAGAAATCTTTGATTTTACATTTTATGAATGAAAATATTTTCATGTCCTCATAACTATTATTTCCATTTAATACCCCTTTAAAATATTCCAAGGTTATTTTCATTGAGTATAATTTCCATAATATTCTATAATTTTAAAATTAAAATATTATAAAATTAAAATGATATTTTAGTCGTGATTTAATAGAATGGCTCAAATGTGGATTTAGTAGCATATTATCTATAAAAAACAATTTGATGATTCTTATCTATTTAGAGAGATATAATCATATGATAGCATCAACCTAGTTCCTCTATATGGTATATGATAATGTTGTTTTATATGTTTAAGGATAATATATTATCATTTCATATTATAGGTTTGTTTTCAATATGAATATTTGTATTGAATATGTATCTAATTGATATAAATTTAATTAATATGATTAATTTATTTGTCTTAGTATGTGATTTTAGGGTCCCTTTATCGCCTATAAATTTATTATTTGATCTCATGAGACGAAATACTTTGTGTATTTAGAGAACACCTTACCAATTTCAGGATGGTGTCTTTGAATGGGGCCTTGATTAAAATATTATATTGTTTGACATTATGAATTTTATAATTATTAATTTATTTATCAGTATACATGTTATTTTTTTCTTATCATGAAATCCTTGAATATAATCCCCTTTTTATACATTTCATATGGAATATTTATTTATCATTTGACTCTCCCTTATTAAAAATGTTGTATTTATTATATGATATCTTTTTTTTGCATTATATTAATCCCTAAGAATATCTACTAACACTTTATTATTATTTCCTTTCAAATGATGAAAAATATTGGATCTATAAATGTTTCTAGTGATATAATTAATGAACGAAATAATTTTATCGATAAAAGTTTATGTTATATTTTATATTTTGACATTAATTAAAATATTAATGCATGTATGCATTCTCCCATGACATATAAACATGTTGATCCTTCGGGATTCGAAATATTTCATATTTTGTAGTGGGAAACCCAATAGTTATGGTGTACTAGAGTGTAGGTGTTCAACATAGAATCAATGAAATGTAATTATAATACTTTTGATATAGATTTAAGAAAACATATAGTAGAGAATATAACCCTATCATAGACTATTAGAATATTTCTAATTATCAGATAATATTTAGATGTTTTTGTAATGTATGTAATATATGGTTTCCTAGAAATGGAATCCTTTTCATGATAATTTGTAACCAAACACACCAGGACCAACATCGACTACTGATGGAAGAGATTTCACAAGAATAGGACCACCTCCAATAGACCATGGGATGACATCCAGTGCAATGTAGTTAAACCACACACATCATATGCATTATCCTATGGTACCCATAGTCACCCACTCAGACACATCAATGAAATATTTTATATATAATAATAAACATTATACTAAAAATTATTTTAATCATTTACCCATAATTTAGAGGTCAAAGAAAAGGTACTTGAAGAAAAAAAGAAATAATATAACCCCATAAAGAAATGATAAAATCATCCAACCTACTTAGAAGGATGGGAATGCTATCTAATTCCACCACTATTTCACAACTTACTATTTCTAGCTCGATAGTCTTCACCTAATCTGGGTCCTCCTGGGACTCCATTGAAATTTATATCATATTTATAAGACAAGGCATATATAGGAAGGGTCCATGTAGGGGTGTGTATAATTTTACCAATAAGAAACAAAAAAACCAAAACAAAAGGGAGAAAATGAAAGGGAACCATCCGCTTTACCCCAAGATAGAGGATGTCCCTCGTGAGATACTATATGAAATTGAATCTCAATCATTACCCGACTTTGCATGACTAGTCATCACCTCCCACATTTTGAGTCAAATACACATCACTGTAAGAAATACTAAAATAACCCATATATACATATATAAAACTAAATGTATCATGATGTTCCAACCTCATATTAATACATAAGATTCAATTCGATGCTCATAAGTATCACTCATCCAGTAAAACTCACCCCATGAGCCTTTTTATCCCTGATGGAACTCTTCATAGTTTTCTCACTCGTTGGGTATATCTCTACAATCCATGACAGAACTCATCCTAGAGACATCACTCTTATGGTTACAATAAGTCAATGGAACATGCCCACCATCACTGGTGGAATACATCTAATAGAATTCACTAATCATGTATTTCAATAAATAATTTTATAGTAGAGCCCAATAGATCATGACACTCAGGTAGGGGATCCCATCCATATCATAAAGGGGAAAACATAACTCTATAGGAACCTGAAATATCTCAACTCATAAATAGAGGATCACTCCCAAGACAATTGGTGTACAACCCTGACCTAGTTTGGAACATCATTGAATATAACTCTCTTATATAGGATTACAACCTATTTTACTGGAGGGTTACAAAAAATCAAGCAAGACTTAGATCAACAAAACATAGATAGTGAGTGCTACCTAGGACCGTTGGGAGATTCCAAAAATAAAAATATGGATCTGACGACCAAATAAGGGTTTGAATAGATGTCGATGCCACCAACCCTACTAAGATTTCAAGATAAGTAGCAGATCATTAATTAACTTTATGGTAACCTTGATGTCACCAACACCATATAGATATAAAAATGATAAATGATCCATTATCGTCCTCCCTAACGGATACATGAACACTTTCTGTGATCATTCTATATACGGGATCACAAAAATAAATTGAGGTTGTAATTCCACATTGTACCATCATAGGAATGGAAAAAGGGAAATCACTCATCCGATAATTTTCTACACGAAACTATGATAATAATCCTACAAGTGTCACCTTCTGTCCTATATCTAATGAAAAATCATGATAGATTAATTAATTTTATGTGAAAATATTCTCAAGATATTCTACCCTAAGGGCTATAATGTGAGTCTTGAAGAAAAATATGTGTAGAGGAGAAAACTCAAAGAAGATTATACATTGTGTACCCACAATAAACATTTTGCCCTTATAAATTCACATGTTTCCATATCTCCCCTTAATACTAATCATGTAAAAAAATATAATGGAATTTAAACATGTCACATGGCAAGTGACCTAATCCAATCCTCTGGGAGTCACCTTGTATGAACACAGACTACCTGGCCATGTTTCTATATAGTACATATACCCTTGGTACACAATGTATTCCTCTTATCCTAGACTAATATGGTGTTCTTGGTCATTCCATCTTAACTCAACATTTTCCCATGTCCCAAGTCATGTAAAACCACATGACCACGTCATTTTTTACAACATTTCTGGCCATGTTATTTTCAACACAAATTGGGATCATTGCATGTCATGTACCCCACAGAACATGGATTGTAGTATCCAAAATATCTTCTTCCCCAAATAGTATGAACACATGAAATTTTATCCTACATTACATGTCATGTGATCGATATTTTCAAATGAAATATTTCTATGAGCCTCTTGAGACCACAAATTTCCAACTAGAACACATATATCTACCCCTAATGAATCTCTATAAGTCACAATAGGAATATAAAATCATAAAACAATTTGTAAACCTGGATAAGGATCTAAATTATTTAAATATAACTACCTCACGTTTAAATATTGATGATTTAGGCCGAAATGTATCTAGGAACCTAATACACATTTATTATGTGGTGAACTCCATAGAAAACTACAACCATTGACACCAATTTACCTCAATCCATGCAAGGTTCATCTGTATCCAAGGGAGGAAAACCCACTCTCATTTTTTCATGTGTGAAATACAAAGGGGAATGTGGTTTATATTAATTTAATTCTATTGAAATAAAAAAACTTCCATTTAAAACCCCACCAATGGTTACCTTCGACTAGAAATATGATGGGGAAAATCCCAATGTCAAATCCAGGAAAAATCCCACGTTCTAAAAAACTAGGGTCTCTAACTCCTTTCTAAGATCCGGATCATCGTTTATTCTAATTTTACTAAGTATCTAATTGCATATTGGATATAAAATATTTAATATTTTTAATATCAATAGACTGATACTCTTTAGGCCCCATATTTCTATAACAAAATACCACCTGGATTTGAAAATGTTTCTATAAATATTACAAATTCTCATAGGAAAAACCAATAGTCATTACACTCTCCCCAAAATTAGTATTTTATTCATAAAATTTAATGTCAGTGAAAAAAGGGGGAAAGATATGATATCCATCTTGTTTTCTAACGGTCTATAGAACCCCACATTGGGGAACAATAAACCCAACACTAGGTACCAGGAAAGGTAACTCTGTATTTGTAAACTATCATCCCTAGTAAACCTTATATAATGATACATTCTGATATATACTTAGTTTTGATAAGTGGAAATCCCTAAGAGCACAGGAAAAACATGGTCTCATGGTCAAGTGGTACACCACCTCACTAACTAATCACTGAAGATTACATAACTCGATAGTCTACATCAACCATTAAATGAGCAGCACCCTCAATGTCCATCGCTAGAACAAAATCTAGGAACACTATTCTTGGTCCAAATAATACAGAATTGACCTATAGGTCCTCTGAAACTAGGCCTTAATGGTGATATGCTATTGGTGGAGAAACACTACACTAGAACAAAAATGGATACCCAATACATGATCTCCAAAACAAAAAGAGTTAACTCTACTTGGAAACAACACCCCTTTATAGGGTGTAATAATGAGGGAAAACCCCACTTCAACACAACATATAGTAGTATAAATATGGTGATTATAAATACTCAAAATATCTACATTATCCCCACCATCAAAAATACATCATCCACATTCCTAGAGGAAATTTTGTTAGATGATATCTCACAAAAAAACCAATTTGTGCATGACTTCCTTAATAATGAAGTGTATGGGTAACCACCATAATCTTGAGAATGTATATGTAATATATTCCTATAAAGGTCATATTCATATATCTCAACAACTATATTATCTCTCCCAATAATAACAGACATAATCCTTTCTTTGAGTATTTTATTCCATTGTCGCACCCTTGGATGGCACCCATTATAGAAAAACATTTTTTTGTTTTGGGTAAACTATAACTCCCATGTATAAGGATACAAATCCTAAGAAGAGAAAAAATGTAAACTAATCAGGTCTCTATGAGAGTTCCATATGATACAGGTAATCATGGATAATTTTTGGGATCCATCATAATGTGTCTCGCAGACATTTCTGATACCAGGAACATGTGGGTACAATTAAAAAATACCATCATGAACTGATCTAGAAGGGTAAAATTCCTAATCAATAAGTTAGTTTTCAATCATTATAGTGAAAAAGGTCATCACATGTGTACACACTGAGTATTACCGGGTCCTCCAACTACAAATCTGAAATTTCATCATAGATCTTGATTCTCAATGAGAGTCAACCAATATGATGATGAAAATGTTTGGTCTATCCCTAAGATCCATTATATGTATATGTTTGACACTTAGTGGGGAGTAAAACCCTATATGTCCTTAAGAATATGTAATCAACACCACTTCCACCATAGGGAACAAAATTCTCATAACACCAAACTCCAAGTGTCACACTAACCTTCTGATGAAAGTCAAATATAACTACCCACAACTTAGATCACCATTATTGTATGAGAATCACTCCTATATAAATAAGAGACAATCCACCATAATAATATTGAACCAATTCTATCTTTCATGGTTTAAACCATATGATGAAGGTATGGTATGAAACCAATCCAATCCAAGGAAGATCATTTTAGGGATTATTTATTTCACTATGGTATGGTAATATGAATATCTATATATCCACAAGAGTTAGGCTGAAATATAAATAGGAGTGCATATACTTTGATACTCTACTCTAGAGCTTCTAATAAAAAGGGTTGAGAAAAAAGGCACAACTATTTTTTCTTGACCATGAACATGGGATACAATATGTGAAAAGTGGATCATGACCTCATTTTATTTTATCTATGTAAGTTAAGATACTTGTCACTCCTTTAATCACACTCAAACCTATAGTGTATAATCCATGTATACTTAAGAGAAACAATTTCCCTTTATAACATTTTAACTCAAATAGGTCCTATTTGGACTCCTCTACACACTAACCCACCATGAAATCACAGGACAAAGGATCCCATCCACCACACCTCGACAATATCTTCATTGGGAAGCACTGACTCACCTTGATGGTTTTTTGTCCTAACTAAGGACACACCTTAGTAGGAAAATCATACCCTTTCCCATGATTATTAGGAACCATTAAACATCCATAGAATAGGGTCCTACCAATTTCCTACATCACCTGATATAATAATTGAGAAAAAAGTGTCAAGTATAGGGTATCACAGAACTATATCAAAAAATACTATTAAAAAAGTATAACAGATACATATCATACCATTAATCATAATCATATCCTCCGTATCATAGGAATTTGTATCATGCAACTATCCTTTCCCCCATCATCCTGCTTCCTGAGCATAGTGTGGACCACCTATGAGTTATTGTGGAAATAGATCAAATAGTTTTCCACATCCTATTACTCTCCCCACTCCTCTTCCACATCTTCAAATTGAAAAATTCCATTCTATTTTCTTTGTCTCTTATATGGAAATATATTGACTCTCGTATTCTAAAAATCATAGTAGGTTAGACAATCTCATGTGATATATCCGCACCCATCATAAAAAAACAATGTCATTTCCATGTCTAACTAGATCCATCAATTGAGAGATAATGCCCAAAACCTTCACCTTGGGATCATCTCCTGAACTGTATCTCACACTTGGATCTCTATGCCTACATTCATCTATAATCTACTGAGATCATAGATAAAATTTTCCCATCACCAATAGTCTTGTTATATAGATCCCAAAATCTCTCCAATTACATGTCTCTCTCAAACACACAATCAGAGGTGGGAATACATATAGATGCCACCAAATCCCTGATTTCCTAATGTTATCACAACTACACGGTTCATTATTGAATAAATGGATCTTGAAACATATCCAGAGACTATCCCAAAGTCTAGTTAAACTTTATTAATATTATCTCATGGTCATGCTACAATAATGAGGGTGAAAAAGAACCTAGATATGCACGTATACCATCATGGATTGATTAAAATTTCTATGAAGATCTACAAAACATTTCCCAATTGATTTTACTCTCATCATGGCCCCCATCATCATACTCCACCATCACCCATCTGATTCATATAAAAAACTCACCTCAATGAAAACCATATGAACCATGGTTTCATCACAACTTAAAAAACATGTTCAACTGACTAAATCCCTTCATCAACTACTCAGGGGTCTGGATCAACCTAATAAATGGGAGGCCCCTACCAGAAGAACCCATACAACAAACTCAACCATTTTTTGTAATAATCCTCAATGTTTTTCACAATCTCCACCTCAATAGTTTGTGGCTTGACTAGTAAACCACATGTACATACTTCCTCCCATAAAAGACCCATCAACGAATACTAATCACTAGGAAGATCATCATCATAATCAAATTGTAGATGTCTGTATGGTTTTATTCAGAGTATAATCCTGAAATAAAATAAAGATTCAACAAATTAAAATAATATATCTAGGAAGATGACTCAATATGGACTTGGAAAACATAGAACATTCGTATATGATGCATATAGAAAGTATTTACTATAAGCAATTTCTACATTTTTGAGTCAACATTTTGGTTATAAGAGTCCTGGTGAATGAATACGTCAATTTCTGCACCAACAATGAACTTTACAGCCAGAAAGAATAATTCAAAACACTTCAACACTGCTGTCACAAAATCTAATCCAATCATGGAGTTAGAGAACCACTAAATCTGATCATGAGGAAGAACCCTCCATGATATAACATTGTAGTGAATAGACCCACTAGGTCCTACCAAGACTATGGAAGGACAGTCCATTAAAACCCTAATACCACCTTTAATAGGCCAGGGTCTAGCATCCAATGCTGAGTAGTAATATCCGATAAAAGGGAAGAAATATCTAATGGTACCTATACAAAAAACTACACATTCATATCAATACAATAATGTATATATCATAATAAAACTAATACAAAAAATCAATGCACACATGTATCTTATATTTTGTTTACAAAAAAATTAATTGAATTCCTAAAAAGGAAAAAATAAAATCCCTCTTTGAACTGATAAAAGAGTCCAAACTACATAGAAATAGTGGAATGATATAAAATAAAACCATTGGTACACAACTCAAATTATTTATCCATCTATGATTCACCTCCTCTGGGTTCTTTTTGGACTCCATAAAAAATCCTATTATAAACATAATAAATGACGGGTGTGGGAAGAGACCATACAAGGGTTACTGTAAAAAATACCCACAAGGTTCTCCAATAACCCAAATAAGAGGAAGACATGGAAAGGAAACTATTTGATCAACCCTAATCCCAGGGATTACCAAATCCATATTTTACAAGAAAATCTATACTGACCATATCATGGAAATACATTAATAGTAAATTCATCCCAAATTGTGATACAAATGTACATCAAGGTAAGGAATACTCAAATAAACTAGATATAGTCATATCGGACTCCTAATGTCATATGGTCCAAACCACACACCTATCCGCGTGATTATACATGATGATGAATGTTATCTATCATCTAATGGAACTAACTCCCTAAACCCTTCCATCACTAATAGAACTAATCTGATAGATCTCACTAATTGGTCAAATATCTCCCATCCTTGATGGAACTCATCCATGAGATA
Source organism: Viscum album (assembly GCA_963277665.1). NCBI lineage: Eukaryota > Viridiplantae > Streptophyta > Magnoliopsida > Santalales > Viscaceae > Viscum > Viscum album. Next base: position 93,523,558 of record OY728135.1, read on the forward strand.
TCAAAAATCGGGTAACAATACTATAATGGCCCAACCACTCCATCCTTGTATGCACAAAAATGAGAGAACACACCCATTATTTATTACCATCTATAATGTCAAAATGGATATAATATAATCACATTACTCAAATAGGGTTGTTTTCTCATCACTGATGGGGGACACTATGAACCCTACTAGAACACAGAAGATCTCAACTAATATATTAGGGATCCCTACAATTACTATTATGGGACTCCATGAACTTACTTTAGAACACATTATATCATGACACTTTGACAGGGGGTAACACCCAAGTCCACAAGGGGATTCCAAAACCCATATTAACACTCATATTCAGGATATATAGATAGGGGATCATACCCTTATTTTATGGGTGATACCATAGGCACAAATATGGATCTAAATTCAATGGAGGTGATCATATATATGATGATTCCAAATACCATACTAATCTAACCTAATATTTGGGGGGTGAAATCCCTTCATTAGGGTGGTAGAAATACCAATTACCCCACTTAAAAATGATAAACTGACAGGGAATCCAACTTGGCCTTCCGAAGGTATACATGAACTTTATTTGTGATCATTCTGTAGAGGGGATCACTATCATGTATATATGATGTAATTCCACTCTCTACACTCATGGGAACAGAACATGGGAAACCAGTAAACTAATATTTTACTATACAATGTTGCGTGAATATTCTATATTTAGTCAACTAGTTTCGTATCTGAAATATCCAAAATTGTGGACATCAATGAGTTTTTTGAAAAAAGAATATGCAAGAGAGGATACTCATGATACTCTATCTAATCCCTAATGATATAAATGTGGGATGGAGTAATATTATTGGAGGTAATGTGACATTTATCTAAATTACACGTCATGCCACTTGAAACTAGACAATAGATATGTCCCCTCACATTACAGATCATGTAAAATAAAACAAAAATAGAATGTACCCATGACAGATGGTGTCTGACCACATCAAACCCTTTAGGCATTTCCTCTATTGCACATAGATTAGATGGACATGTCCCTATACATGTAATGTACCATTGCTAAAATGTGTGTACCTATTTTCATATAATAATCCATTTTCATGGACATTCCCATGTAACTCACCCCCTGATTGTGTCCCTTGTCAGGTACTGCCACATGGCCCTGTCCCATTACACGACATGTAATTCCATGTCCTTGGATACAAGAATTGGGCTCAGTACATGTCTTATACCCCAAAACGTGATGTTTAGTGCCAAAAATATCTTCATCTCAAGAAAATAATAACACATGATGTCTGGCCTTGTACTACATGTCATGTGATTGATATTCATTAATGGGAAATCCAAGAAAACTGCATAAAATCCCCAATTTCCACCTGAAACACACTGATCTACACTTAAATGAACTATAATAGTATTAATAGGGCTATAAACCCATATAAATGTATAAATGAGTATTTATATGTAATTTTTATAAATTATCCAACCTCATAGTGAAATATTGAAGCTTCTGTTCCAAAACAATGCATGTAACCTACTCCACCTTGATCTGGTAATGATTCACATTAGAAATGGAGATCAGTGGAATTTCCTTGCCTTAGTTCATCCTTATATGGTAAATCCAAATTTTTCAAAAATATCCCGACCCTTTTACCGTGAATTAAATGAAATTGGTAAGGATTGTTTTTTTAACTTTCTTCTATTAAATTAGTAAACCTCCATTTAACACCATGCCAACATTCTCCCTTGATTAGATGATTGAAAATAACATACCTTATGTTTCACCTACAGTAAATAAAACAGTATGAACTCAGGCATGGTCATAGATATATTATATGAGACTATAATTTAGTGTTATTCATCTTTTACTGAATACTATGTGTCTGTGCGATATAAAATATTTAATTTTTCAATATCTAGTCTATAAGGATCTATGGTCGCTAGAATCCCACATTGACACCAAACCTATTTTAGGAAATATTCCAATGTCAAAAGAGGGAAAAAGAGTACTTAATATATATATATATATATATGTTATTTGAAATTACTATGAAACTAATGCACTATAACACCCCAATATTTCTTAGTATGTTTTCTCTTTAAAATAATTCTATAGCTCCCGCTACATGTAACAGTAAGTTCAAGTGCATCATGACCTATCAAACTAGCCATTTAAAAAGTGGTTATGACTTGTATTAACCAAATTTTTAATTTTATATATAACCTAAAAAATTTTATAATTCATCATTTCGTTTCTAAGACATAATATAAGGGAAAAATCAATTTTTTCAGATAAAAGAAATATTTTTTAAAAAATGCAGTTTTCCGGAATTTTAATTGTACACCCTTTTTAAATCCAATATTTGACACTTTTATATATTCATTTTAATTAAATTAAATTCTTCTTTTGAATATGGACTTAAAAATTTGTTTGAAGAAATTTTTGGTACTTTTCTTATAACTTTCATATTTTGGTGAATAGTGAAAATACTAAATTTTAATTGAAAACATCTTTTTTAATAAAACTTATTCATAGTGTTAAATTGTAAATTTGAGTGGTTTCAAAGTATAATTATATTATATTATTATCATTTAATATTATTTAGTTCATTTAATGTAATTTCACATTTAATGTGGACATAAACATTTGTCAATCTTTTGATAGTTTTTACTTCTTAAAAACCTGCTTTCTGGTTTTAACAATGGAATTTAATTTTAAAAGAATTAATGTAACTTTTATGTTTTAAATTTCGTTAAATAGACAAGATTTTTTAATTTGGAATATCTAAATTATATTAGGGTGATTCTTTTTATTTTTCTAAAAACATTAAATTTTTGATGAATAGTGAAAAACAATGTGTTATTGTTTAAAACGAAATTTTTATTTAAATTGTTTTTTATTTTATTTAGATTTTTTTTAGTTAAAATATACACATAATAACTATATAATTCCAATTTAATTCATTGGAGTCATTTTATAATAAGATTGTAAATATAAAATTTTATTGAACTATTTAACGCCTTTTACCCACCTTCTTGACACATTTGCGAATTTGCATAAAATGTAATTGTACCACTTATGTGAATTCAATTTCAAATCTCAGAGAGATGCGGTTGATATCAGTAAGTAAAATGTTGTTCGTTATGATGAAAATAATGTTTTTGAATAGTAACCTTTGAATTCTATTTACCACGTTTAAAAGTAAATAGGGTGTTTAAAGGTAAAAATGATATTATAATTACCCCAACACATGTCCTAATTCTATTTGATAAGATTATTTAGAAAAAAATGAGCATTAGGACAAAAATATTTCTCTCTTGGAACCACATAGGTTATATTAAGATATTTATTATATTTTATTTCATGAAGAGTAAAACTTGTTAAATTCAAATTTTAATAACAAAAACATTTTTATTATTAGATTATACATAAGATAAATTTGACTATAAATATTCATTATAAATAAAAAACTATTTCCTAAATTATTTTATTTCATTTATAATTTTTAGAGATTAAATAATTTTATTTATTTATGACACAATGATGATGCAGTAAATACAATATTAATGCAAGACTAGAATAATTGATGTTATAAATAATAAAATAAATTTAAATTCAACATTTTGATGTCATACATTAATATTATAGTTTAATAAGGCATGTTATGGTTTAATTATTGTATTATTTTTTAAGAAATCAGATTGTTATGACATTCACAATAACCAAAAACAAAATAGTGTCAAAATTGACATAAACGAGTTTTTAAAACAAATACAATTTTATTAATTTACATAATTGTCCTAAAAATATATCATTCGTCCAAAGGACTTATATAATCATAGATATGTCACTATCTAAAAACTTTAGGTTCTCTAGGAATTTTATAGTATGTTTAATAACCATGTATTATAATAATACAAGAAGACATGGTAAAAGTTAAACTATTTTACTAAAAGTTGAATATAAAATATAAGGTTAATATGGTGACCTAAACTTGTATAAAACCTATTGTTTGATATTTTTTAGACTCATCCCCACCTTTTCCTCTAAATAAATCCTTTGGGAGCTATTATAAATAAAAAATGATTTTATAATAAAATACTATTTCAATCTTTTCCTAAAGTGGCCCTCACCTCTCTTGTAAAAGGGTACTTCCCCTTCTCTCAAATTCACACTTCCAAAGACTTTTGTTTCAGACAAAACTACTAAAATATCCTACCAACTACCCTCAATTCAATCTATAGGCCTTAATTTGATCAAAAATTCATCCTAAGGATCCCTTTTGTTCAAATCAAATGGAAGATCCAAAAGAAGAGGTAGTTACTTCATCACCTCTTTCAAAATTCTATTCTACTTCCTCATTCTCTTTCATTGTTGTTTCCATAATAAAATAATACATCCATTACCTTTTACATAATGAGATGTTATTATAAATATGGTAAAACCATATTCATTATTCTATCCATCAAATGAATTACAAAGTCACCATGCGTTCTAACTTACGGCTTATCGTCTCCACGTCATGGTGTAGTTTGTTATTAAAAAATTAATTATTTGGATGAGAATAATAATGACTATAACTGATTTAAATAATAAATATAACATGTTAATGATTCTTTATATGTAATATACCATCCAATTATATATGATTTCACCACTAATATAATGATATTTTCACTCGTGTGTACGTATGGCACATCGTCTCCACGACGTGATTAGATTTCATTTCCCATCGTAACCATTAAAGAATAATTTCCATTTGATAATTAAACATAATGTTTAAAAACACAATATCATTCTGGATATGAATCAAATACATCCTATCCAAAGCAAACATGACATACATAAAAATACATATAAAGGAAAACGAATCAGTTAACACCCGAAACAATGACACTACAAAAATATCAATTACAAAGCAATATTAGAAGATCATATATGATATTATATTTATTTATATAGTTATTTTATAATATAATAACAATTATTTCACCATTTTGTAGTAGTTTAACCAACCCTTGACTAAGTAAAACTACATGTTAAGGGTAAATTTTAAAATCTCTTTATTATCTGAGATTGTGTATACATAAGTATCTACTGGGACCTCTTTATCATCCACATCAATGTTTCACAAAAATTTACTTAAAAACATTATTAATATTTACTAGAAAATGGTTTAAAGTCATTTATACCCTCATTTGTATTTTTATATAATTTTTTGAAATGAATCATTCCATTTCTTTCCAAACAAGGTACTTTATGACCTTTTCAACTAATTAAGGAAAGAATTTTTTTTAACTTATATGTAGGTGGATCTATTTTCTGCCATTATAACATGTTCGAAGCGTCCAATACATTCTTATAAGAACATTTTTAAAAAAATTATTTTATTTAATTTTAAATTATTTCAAAATAGAAATAGATATTTTTCTCAAAATAGTTTTTGGATTGATTTCATTCATGTCAATATACTTCATAGGATTTTACGTTTCATTAATGTTGATTTATTGTGATACAATCTTCAATATTGTTTTGAAGGTTTTGTGATATGTTTGATTGTGGATGTTCTATTTTTATACCATTCATGGTTTATGGTTAAATTATTGACATTTCTTATGCTATTTTTAATACGAATGTTTATATTATGTTTCAACCTTTTCATATGAGGAATGAATTGAAATTAGTAAGTGATGGGTGGGGCCCGCTATAGCCCCTCAATACATCGGTAGGTCTCATGAGACAAATTTGTGTCTTGGAACAAGGACTTGACAAAATATTATTTTTAGTCCTGGCATGATGCCTTGACTATGATGTTATGATATCCAGAATTATGCATTCATCATAATGAAATTAGCTATTGATATTACATGTGATTATTAGACTAGTAAAATATCCAAGATAATATGTAAATGCATTAATTGATTTATCATTTCCATATTATACTGAAGTTTATGTTTAAAAGACTTTTGTTTTAGTCATATACATTTTATTAAATGATTATGATTATTTATGATAGTTTCTACTGTATTGTGATCCTTACGGAGCATCTGATATCACCCATTTATTATGTTTTATTTTTGCCAAGATGAAAAGAATTATATTACAATTAACCTACAAGAATGGGCTATGGGACATGACTGTGTTCAAAAGGGCCACAATGTTTTTGTTTTTTCATTTCATAATGTAATGTAAATCTTATGTATGTGTTTTGTACATCCAAGGCTACAAATATAATCCGTCTTTTAAGACATAATCTTTTTTTATCATGAAAATATTATGTAATAATGTACTGACCTTGGGTAAGTATGATGATGGGGATTACATGAACCTATGGGAAAACACCATAAAAATTGTAGTTGATTATCAACCCAAACTTCAATTAGTGCATGATGAGTGTTCCTGAGACCACAAACCTGACTAGGTACATCACATGGATATAGATTTTTTATTCAAGTGATCTTAATGATATATTATAAATGATTTAAAAATATTTCTATTACTTTATGATATTACCAAAGATATTATGCCTATGATTTGGAAGCTATACCAGAATGAAATGGGATTTTAGATTTGAATTACCAGGAAAATAAAATTAAATCGGGATTGGGGAATACCAAAATACTTTTTTTACACAACACATTTGAGTAGTATAGGAACAAATAAAAATGAATAATATAATTCAGGAAATATGGAGAATCATAAGGTAAAATTCTTGTGATATATAACTATTATACCATATTATGATCTGGATCCTAGCATTTGATAAAATAATCCACAATCTCTATTAATTTCTAATTTTAAGCATCTATTTTCATATTCATGTGTTGAAAATAGGAAATAATGTAATACATATGAGTGAATATTAGATGAAAAAATAAGACACACACCCAATTCACTATACTGAAAGAGATGTGATCATAAATGTTCTAATTTTTGAAAATAAAGATATAAATTATTGAATTGGATTATACATAATTGAATAAATCCATTTCCAAGAATTCGAATCCAACATTGTCCATGAAATATTATATTAGTAGTTTAAAAATTCTATAGAAAAATATGTATGAATAAAAAATGTGTTATAATGAGCACTATTATTTATTTACCAGAACAAAAAGAAATTATATTTATTTTTTTATATCACAGTTTATTGATGATATAAAATTTATAGGGGATGAACGTGTTACAATTATTCAGGTATTATGTATAGATTATTTTATTATCAATGATATGGTAATGTATAAAATAATTGATTCCTCGTATATGGATATAGTATATACACTGTTTTAAGGGACTTAGTTTTGGTTATATTTCTTGAAAAGTGATTTTATATCATCAATTTATCAACGAGAGAAACACAATGTACATAGGATGTAAAATATTATCTCGAATTGATAATCCTTATCAAATAATGAAATGAATTTAATGATTTTCAATATTAATATTTTCCACTACATCTATTTTAAAATGATAAAATATTCCTTATTACTTGATCAACCATAATAGAGATTTTTTAAGGTAAATAAACATTGATGTTTCATTAATATAGAAAAACATAAATGACTATTTTATTGGAAAACCATTTGAAAAAAATGAAAATTCAAAATATTAATTGAACAAAAAATTGGACAGAATATCCAATGGAATATGAGTAGTGTTTTCTCATGCTATTAATATAAGCAAAACAATTTACCATCATCTTGTTACACATTATGAATTTTTCAGAAGACATATTTTGTTAATTATTTCATTTTATTAATGTACCAAATTTTTATACACTAAATGTGAAATAATAGTGTCATGAATGGATTTTAGTTTAACATATATGAAATCTCATGTTTTTCCTATATTTATATAATATATACTACCGGATTTGTGGTGACCCTATTGATCAGTCTAGTTATATTATGTTTATTTGGGAGGTGGGGGTAACTGAAGGAGGCTTCAAAGGATACTGGTGGAGTTGGCTTGATTGTTAAAATAAAAAAATGAGATTGTATCATTGAACTATATGATATATCTTATTCAAGTTGGTTTTTGTGTTCCTGATCCCCTTTATTATGGGGTCTCAAGGAATATGGGATTTGGTGGCTCATAAAATTTTGATGGCATTATGATGTAAGATCAGGATTATATGTTGAGAAAATGAGAGGTCAGTTCTAGTGATTATTTTAATTCTATTGTTCTTCCATCATATTTTTATGATATAGAAAAGTGGGACCAGAGAAGGACCACTTTTGGTTTATCCCCTATTATTCATTCATGCACTCTTGGTATGTGGTGTTTTTATATCTCTAGTGTTTTTTGTTCGGCTTCAATATGGTTAATTAGACTCACTATAACCCTGTCCTGGGTAGATATGATCTAGTTGGGATCTAATCCATATATTATAGTGTAATTTTTGGTCATGGTTAATTGTTTGGTACAATGGAAACAACCATTTTTTGGGGTGAAAATGTATTCCATATGATATAATAAGAAGAATTGTATGATTTAATTTTAATATAGCTAATGTGTATAAAATGTAAACCCAATAAAAATGATTTATCAATATAAAATTTCTCTTTACTCATTGGAAACTAATATGCTTCATTGGAAGGTATTTCACCGCTTTTTTCATTATCCTTTATCCCTGCATTCACAGGATTTATTACTGGTGTTGTTAGGTGAGATCATTTTCCCTTATAATGTTTCCCCCTCTTTCCATTTATAAATATGATTATACAGGTGGTAATGGGAGGGTTTGTTAATGAAAAATAAATAGGTTCATGAGGAGTGTTATGTTATAGGTTTCTAATATATTCTTAGTGCAATTTTGTTCTTTTTAATATTTTTCCTTCTTTATTAGTTCTTAAGTTGTAAAATAGAATCTTTGATTGAGGAAAAGAATCCTTTTTCTCTCCATGCTTGTATGAAACTATAAAATTATAATGCATTGGTTTCCATGTGGATGATATTAAATATTTAAATAACCTTGATAATTAACGGGAATAATTGAAATTGATTGGGAAGGTTATGTGGTAACATTTTTTTTCAGTTTTTATTACTATAGTCAACTAAATTTCCCTTGAATTTTAATGATGATGTGATTATAGTTTATTACGACTATTCTACTTATGACATTTATTCGTAACATCAACCTATTCTATTATTCACTTCTTAAACCAACCACTTATAAAAGGTTAATGACATATATATGGATATGTACCATTTGGGTATAAATATGACAACTATGTGAAAATACTCATGAGAGTTATGATTAATTTATATGAAATACCTAATGAAAATAAATTCATGGAAATTGTAGAATAAAATAATTTATGTTATATGTGTTGTTGTTGTTTTTTTAATTTTGTTTTCATTTTTTGTAACATGGAGGGATTTTAATGTGATGGTGGTGCTCGACTAAGATTAAAAAATATTGAGGTGGTGAGGTTGTTGTTATATGGCATGAGATACATTGGGGGTTAAGATGTGGTGGTTATTTTTCCGTAATTTATGTGTGGTGGTTTGGATTTTATAATGGTTCATGAATGAGATATGGTGTTTTTTATGATATGAATTGGTTTTTATATGTTATTACTTGTGTTATAATTTCATTGTATCTAAGAGAAGTGGTTAATAGTGATTAAATTTGAAATTCATGGGTTGGAGTTAAATCCTACTATACTAAAATTTAACGTTTGTTAATTGATTAATAAATCATATATTAACAACCATTATAAAATTAATATGGTAAATGTATTGAAAATATTATATGTTTGTTTTGGATGATGGATTTTTATTAATTATGCTACCAAGATAAAAAATAAATAGAATATATTTAGAAACTAATAACTTTATGTATTATTCAAATCCAGGAATAAAAGATTGGATATGATGGATACCTAATTCCACAATGAAATTTCCTTTTAAATTACAAGAAATTGATCAATAATTTCTTTACAATACATTCCCATTATCTTATAGGTTTATAGTTATAGTGAATTTGGGAAACTCATTAACTATAAATTCCCATATATTTTTCAATTATCAGAAAAGTTTCCTATTATATAAGTAACTTCTTAATGTAAATGATTTATTCATAATATAACATAAATATTAAACCCAAGAAACTCATTTGCACATATTTTATGTATTTAATTTTATCATAATATAGGGAAATGTATACAAAATAATGGGTGATATCAAATTCCCCATCATCACAAACACAATAGATAAAAATTAAAGATCATAATTGAGAATAAGATGAAAATATATGTTTAATAAAAATATATATGAAAATTTTAACAAATATAGAACATATCATAAATCATGTAATAATGAAAGGAATAAAATAAATGTATTGAATACAATAGAAATGATATAAAAAATTAAAATATAACATTTCTTAATATTAATCAAATCATAGAAATATGGCCTAACAAGAATAATTACCTAGAAATACCTCACAATAATAATCACATAAATGATTTTTATAAAAATCCTTATTCCCAAAAACATATAAACTAAATCATTATATCTATGTAAGGAATAGGGAGAAAAACATTATTCCCATGCCAATATGAACACTCTCATTATGAATATGTCTATCAATCTCAATAAAAGTCAACATATAATAATGTTTTGTAGAGTGATATAGGGACCTAGCCCATATAATACTTAAATTTTAATTCTATAATAGATCAATCATTCATCATAAATATCTTGGATACTAAAAATATATCTCTTAGAATTTTAAAATAGTATCATATAAAAAGATTCATGATTTCAATCGAATAGTTTAAAAAATTCAATAGTATGTGCTACATAATATACCCATGTGAAATAAATGTTTATATAATGATGATATGTAAATATATAGTTTTATAACCTTTAAATATGATAAAAATTATATTTAAACTGTATAAAAAAGGTTATACATTTTAGACAACACATCCCCAATCATTCAATTTTTGGGCAGCTAGAATAAATTCCTTCAATTAGTGGACGAAAAATATGTTTTTCAAGTGGAAAAAATTGAATAATAATTTAAGGTTATATATAAAATATTATTAGGATATATAGAAGTATTGATGCGTAATTTCACCTATATATTGTTATTGTTTATCATTTTTGAAAATATAGGTAGCGAAATAACAAATATTTATTGAATAATTTTTGAACAATTTTATCATTTTACATTCAAACTTATAATGAAATTGACCCATTTACATAGAAAATATTTTTAACAAAACTAAAACAACAAAGGAATTATAATTAACTTTTTAAAACCATAGAATATGAGAAATAAAATTAAAATTTATTAGAAATATGTTATTTTGGAAACATTTTAAAAAATGGATTGTTTTCTTATTTATATAAATAATGTTTATATGAAAATCTCAATATTTACATTTGATATTTCATTTTCCAAAACATTTGGCTGAAAATTACTATCATATATTTAACAATTAATTTTTAGTAATTATATAATAATTAAATTTTTAAAACTATATAATATTTTCATATAGAAAACATGGTGTGGAGGATAAAAAATATATCCATGATATATAAAATATTTTAATATTTGGAAACAATACTATTGAAAACAAACATCATAAATAAGGAAATATAAATCAAATTTGAAATGGGTTGATAATCAGTAAGGGGATCACATGAAATAATCAATATGTGAGAACAAAAAAGAGGGGAAATCAACAGTGGGAAGGTAATTGTAGACATGCAGTATAAATATAAGTTTGAATGAATGTGAGTTACTGTTAGAGAATTCAAATATTTATTTAAAAGTTTATTTAATTAATCAAGATGATACAAATGAAGTGATGTAAATTCTCACGATAAATGAGAAATTAATATCGGAAAAATAGGGCCCTAAATTATAAAAGTTCCCTCGAAGAGAATAAGAAATCATAGAATTTATTAGTTAAGGAGAAATAATTTATGTTAGGGTATTTTGTTGTGGTTAGAGAAATATTTAAATAGAGACACAAATAATGAGAAGAATATGTAAATTGAACTACAAATGACATAAATTAATGTAATTTAGTGGAATAATTATTCAAATAGGTATTTTCAATAATATATAAATAAAATTAGGTGTATCATAAAAACACATCACAAAGTAGGTACTTTGAGATGAAAATTCCCTTATAATGTTTATACATTTGGAGTCAAACCAATATGAGAGATGAAAAATTGAATAAAAAAATGAATATAATAGAATATTTATATAAAATGAAAAGGATTTAATAATATAACCATATATAAGAAAATTTGGTGTAAAATAGAAACATGTGTCAAGAAATTGAAATTTTGGAAAAAGAAACCTAATGAAATTAGAAATATTAAACTGAAACTCCAAGAAGGATATGATTTAAATGAAAGAAATAGATATCATTTTTAAGGATTGGATAATAAAAAAAATTAATAAAGGGGATTTATAAGTTTCATTATATGGAAAACATGGTGTATACTAAAAGTTTTTTTTCTATGATATTAAATTTGAGAGGTGATACAGTAACATGTTTTTTTTCTTACCAGAATGCACTTTAACATCCTATAAAAAAGTATATACGTTTTATATTTTTGAACCTTGTTAATATTAATTACCTATTAGAAAATATATTTATTATCATTTAATATATATCTTAGTAATATATAGCTAATTTCATCAATTGGGTGTTGGTATCATTAATTTTTTCACACACCCTTTATGATGTTAATTTAGGTACCCATTCATTAATACCAGATTCATTATTCCAAAATAATTTATATTACTAAAATATAAAAACTATATTTATTTATAAATAAATTACCTTAATCCATAATTGTTTTTTATGTTTCATTAAAGTGGAATCAGTTTCATCTTATTTAAGTAATTTTAGGGATTCATGATGAAAATTTAAATATAAGATAAATAACTAATATAAAATTACACAACCATATGAAAAAATTATTTTATTTTTTATTTTTTATTATATTAGTATTTTTATTCCCATAGTTTTCTATGGTAGTGTTTTATAGAATTGTTCATGTAGTTGGTTAGACCAACCCAAACCTGAACATTTGATAATTATTTGATAATTATAGTTATGAATGTTTTTTATTTTAGAAAAATATAAATTTTCATCGTTATAATAATATTTTTATAAATTACCATTTTTTATATTATTTTAAGATTTTTTAATAAATATCAAAAATATTTGAAGATAGAAATCAATAATTTATGAAAGTCGTAGTCCAAAAAAACAAGGTTAGAATTTTTGTTACACATTAATGATAATGAATGAATGTTGATTATAATTTTTCTATTAAAAATTATAATTAAATATATATGAATCATTTATTATATAATAAAGTCTTTATAACAAGATACTTTGGGAATTGGTAAAAAACAAAAAACATCTCTTCGTATATAAGGTATTCTACACAAACACACGATCAGTGTTCTTTTTTTTGTCTAAGTGGATATGATAAAATAAATGATGAATACTTATTTAAATTAATAAAAAGTTTGAATAATAAGACAATTATGTCATTATATAACTATTTTTAGAGTAGTATTTGAAGAGAAATATTAAAAAAATTAAGGATTAAATAATACTCACATTGAAACCTTGAACATTCTCTTGAAGGTCTCCTATAAAATGATTTTCTTATGATAATATTTACTTACAATGTGATTTTTTCATGAAATTTATTTCAATCTAAGAAAGAATGGTGAGGGTTTTATCGAAATTAGTATACGATGTGTAACTTTATGGGTGTGTAATTGATCTCCTTTTAAATGTGATAGAAATAGCACTTTTTTAAATGCCCATTATTTTCCTATAGTTGAAGACTATATTAAAGGGTACATGAGTCCCAATGTCATAAATAATTATGTGTTTAGTGATCTTTCTTCTATTATGATACCACTTATAATTTTCAATAATTTTTAAAATATGATTCAGTTATTTAGCTTATATACTTTTATTTTTACCCTTATTTGTTTTACACGGATAACTAGTTTTTTCAAAGTCACTTATGTTATAGTAAAAATATAAAATAATAACAAATTATAAATTTGGTCTTGATAAAAAAATGCATTTACCTTATAATATAACATAGTTAATAAAAAATATAAAATAAAATTTTAAATTAAAAAATTTTAAGTATATATATTTTATAAAAAAGTTGGTGATTTAACCATATGCCTTCTCCGTCTTATTTATCATTAATTATCAATTAAATATGTGTTTAAATATAATATTATATTCATTATTTGGAATAAAATAATTTATTTGAATTTAAAAAAAGACATAATATTAAATAATAATTCCATTGAAAAAAAAATTTATCGTCATTAGCATCATTAACATTAAACATAATAATATTTTTTATGACTAAAAATAAAATTTTCCGATTGAAATTATTTAGAGGTAGTAATTATAAATAGAGAATTTAAAGTGACCCATACTTTCTATACATAGTTAGTAATTATAATTTGAGTAATATTCAATACATAACATAGCAGTCGATTCCAAAATTATATAGGACTAGTATCATTAGAAACCTGCATACGTAAATGATTGGTTCTTAAGATATCTACATCCTCTCCAACATAGTTTGTAAAACCCTTAAATTATAAAATAAGAAAATTTTAATTGGTAAGAATATGTTTCAAGTGAATTAAATCTTAGAATAAAATATAATACCTTGAGAATTTAGGATATATTTATTTTTGAATAAAATCAGTATGTTCAATAGCATGCTTTACCCGAAACACTGAGTTTACCTTCCATTACATGCAACACTAAATTTAGATTGCCTTACAAGAAACAATGAGTTTATATGAAATGTGAAATATTTTTAAAATAATATTATTTAAGATAATAGTTATCAATTATTTTCTTGGAATATAAGGTATGAATATTAATATCTAAAACATGAAAATTATATTTATTTAATAGAAACAACATTGTTTCATAAAACACTGTATTCATTATAAAAGTACTAATTGAAACTATTTGAAAAGAAAAATTAAAATTAAATTTTACCACTTCTATAGAAATTAATTAAAACATAATAATAATTTTTGATATTTTAATACTAAAATTATCTTAGGGTGAATTGATTATGTTTTTGAAAAGATTCAGGTTATGGTGAATAGTGAAAATACAAAATTTAAATTAAAATCAGTCTTTTATTTTCAATTATTTATAATGTAAAATTAGATTTATAATTAGTTTTAATGTAAAATTATTCTAATTATTTATTATTTAATCAAATTTAGGTCATTTAACTAATTTTAATATTAAATTTTGATATAAAAACATTGTAAACATTTGATCATTTTTCCTTTAAAAACCCAATTTCTCATCACTTTTGTTGGGTTAATTGGAAATTATATATTTTTCACATATACGAAGAAGATCTAGGTTCAAGAACAGATAAATATATTATTATTATTAAATATATATTAAAACTAAAAATCCAAGAATTACAAAGAGTTTTACAAAATCAAAAGTGTATCACACCTCGCGTGCCATCATCCACCATCTTAGAGAAATAATCAGGAATCCTGAATGACCAAGTGGTACATAGTTCCACAATTTCCTTCCTCAAAAGATGATCAAACACTTGATAATACTCCCTAAATACATTCAACACAAATAATTGGAGGTGTCTGGAATTATTGATCTATAAAATCTGGTAAGTGATAATTCTCCTTGGAATGTCTCTAGTTCATGCTTTGAGTGCATAAAGAGAATGGTTTCTATCTGATTGAATCCATAATTGTGTCTAATTATGGTGGAAAAATTCCTAATTTCATAAATAACAATCTAAAGATCAACTTCATAAGTGGTACCTTTCCTGATAAACTGTTGGAATCATCATTTTATAAATAAACAATAGGTGCAGAAGACTCCCCTACGTCCAGATGGTTCTAGTTATCCAAAACATGCTCTATAAATGATTACATTAATATTGGAGTTGATTTTAGGGGATCCATCGAATAAACATGAAGGCATAAGGCTTCCATAGTTTCCCTATAACTCCAATCATCTAGTGAATTTGTAAGTTAGCAAAAAAATTGATCATAGTGCCTGTTTGAAAAGTTTCAACAATGTGGTTGTCCATATGAAAATCAATGGAACCTACATGTAAATATGTAGGTTTATTTATAAAAAGGCATCGGATCCTGGAAGTACATTTTATATAGATGACTGAGGAAGTTTCCACTATAAAGAGGTTTTGAATTTGATCACTCCTCCCACTCATGCTGACGTGTAGCATGATCTCCCCCCAAATATTCAAAAGTGAAGGTAAATAATAAACAACATGTTAATATAATTCAAAATAATCCCTAGCATATGTATAGTTCAAAAATATGGTTTTCATAGTTTCTATATCTTTCATGAAAAGCTGAAATTATTAGATAATTATTTACCATGACTTCTTTAGTTGGTGATGTGTAGGGAGTCGATTCTTCCATAACCACCAAAGGATAAGAATATTTTTTGATTGAAAATTTTTTTGTTCTTTCTTTTTTGTGGTTTATTGGATGTATCCCATTAGAACATAATTTATTTTTTGGCATTGATGTGTCCTTTTTTGTTGGGGTTACAAATCAAGAAAAAATCATTCAATAAAGAGTAACTCTTTATTTCCATAATAGATCGAGGGGAGATGATGATATCAAAAGGAGTATTTTGAGACACGATATCAACCAAAATTTTATGAATCATGGTGGAGGGAGAAATTGTGATTTCAATTTTACCTTTAATCCGTTGGGAAAGTCATAAATTAAGGTTATAGTCTTGACTAACCATCCATTTAGATTAATACATTTTATCATTGAAAGAGTTCATGAGGGAGGGAAACACAGATGAATTAAGGTAGTGTAGGTATCGATTTAAGAGTTTCTATTTGAACATACATGACAAAAAATAATTTCAGGGGTAATTTTAAGACAAAAGGATCCACGTGAACTTGTTTATGAGGCCATCATTAAAGGTTTTAATATCCTTGAACCTAATACCTCCCATGTCAAAGGGAATAACACAATCCCTCTAATAATTCATTACATTCTTTCTTTAATGCACCGAGCCTATCCATTCGATTTTTTTATCTTTCCATGACGGTCATTTAGTAGACATTTTGGACATTTTTTTGAGAAAAAAAGAATATAAAATTTTAGATGTGAAGACTGAGCTAATGAGGCAAACCCAAATTTCCTGTGACATTGTCTATCCCTTAAATCTAGAAAGTTGATTAATATTCCCTAATATATGTTTCAAAAATAATGGAATCATACTTATCCCCAAAACATGGGAACTCTAAGGTTATTGAATGTTCATAAACCACTTCTAACTCAATGTTTTCTTGTAAGTCTATTTTTTTTTTCCATAGGTATTTAATTTCTAATAATGGTAAATGATTTCATCCAGCTTATAGCCTGACCTGACACCTCTTCATAGTGATTAATGATGTCTATTATAGAAAAGATAGATATTATTGAAGGTTTCCCAAAAAGGATGATATCATCATCCAAAATCAAGTCAAATTGTATGAGGGTTTCTCAACCAACATTAATTTCCTTATGAATCCTACGTTGGGAGAGTTCATTGTTGAATCTTGTAATATAGTACTCAGTAATTGAAAACCAAATACCTGAAAGTGGATCACCATGAGGAATAACACTATTTCATTTAGGGTAGAACCTATGGGATCCATTAACCACAATAGAGAATTTTTATGATCTGATAATGATATAGATCAATCTGATGAAGTCATTAAAAAATTCATACTATATGAGGACATCAAATAGAAATCTCTATTTTATGTTGTCAAAATCCTTGGAGATGTCAATATTGAGGGAAATACTTCCTTTATTTTAAATTAATTTCATTATGTTGATATTTTCATAAGAATTAAATAAAATGTTTTATATGCTTCTACCAAGAAGAAACTGAAACTGATATAGTGTGATGTGATCTTTAATGATCCCTACCGATATGGTAATTAATCTCATGCTAATGGATTTGGGAATAATATTCCCAATGGGAAATTTCCTAAAATATTTTATGTAGATTTAATTTTCCATATTATGTATATGAGCAATAAAGTTTGAGTTAATTCTAATGGTTAATGAAGAATGATTGAATAATTCATTTATTGTAGTCGTTATGTGATCCTAAATGAGGTCCTAGTAGAACATGAAAAATATATCCGTGAACCCAAATGGGGATGTATCACTCTCCATGTTAATAGGTTAAATGGATTCCTTAATCTCCTCCTTGAAAGGTTAATAGTGAGGAAATGATTTTTATACCCCTCAATGGAAGGGGTAATTCTACCAACCATCTTATGAGGGATTTCAATCCCATCATCAGAGTAATGTTCTTTGAAATAAGCTACCACTACACATGTTATTTCATTTTCAAATGTGTGAAGACGCCCATTGATATTTATGGACTTAACCCTTAACATTAGTTTCTCTTATTTTTTCAATATCTGAAAACATTTCATGTCTTTATCACCATCATTCTGCCATCTTACATTTCGTTGATTGAGCTATGTCATTTCTTAAAGATTTAGGACGTCATCGAGTCTTAAAATTGATTATGTTTCTTACCTAGAAGGACTACTTCAGTTATAACTTCTAATTTGGCATCCGAATAATTTCTCTTCTACACACTTAATATCAATATCAATATTCAAAAATGATTTCTTCCTCAAGTACATTAGAAGAATTTTATAATTCCATTAATTCTCAATAAATATGTGAAGTGTTCTTCCAAAAATATACATCATCTAATCCTGTGTAATGATGTCTATTTATCTACGTGTGGTAGTACATCAATTATTAAATATAAATTTTAATGGAACTGACCTTCTAGTGTGAGTGCATATTTTAATAGGGATTGGATTATGATTGTAGTGGTGCTCATTCAGTGTGTGACCTAACATTATTGTGGCATAACTAATGTAATCTATGTAAATAAATAATCTATCTATATTAATAGAATATATTCCATTTAGATTGTATCTACTCCAAGTAAAATCATAACCTGCAATTGGATCAATGGAATGATTACATTGATCATTATAGGTGGAACAATCAGTTGATGTACCTCTATTGAAATTCAGTCAAATTTTTTCATCAGGGATTAAGACAGTGTTGAAATCCCCCAAAATAACCCATTTATGGATTATAATTATAGAGATATACCAATATCTTTTATTACCTTGTTTAATTTAATGTATGATGTTCAGGCGTAGACCTAAGAGGCCAAAAGGCATCAACTATGGAATTCTTGTGAGATAGATAGGCATAGTTATTTAGTACTAGTTCATGAGATGTGTTAGTTTTCTTGATATAAGACCCAAATATTCTTAATGTTAATATCATTTAGGTTTTTGGAGAGAAAAATATATTCTATACAGGCCCATTTAAAGGCTATAGGGATTTCAAATAGCATCTTGGCCTCTACAAAAACCAATAAAAATATGTTTTTAGTCCTTAATAAAATGTAAAAGGTATTTTTCGATTAAGAGGTTCCCAATAACTTAACAATTACAATAATGGATCATCATTATGGGTGTGGGGGAGGGTTTTTTTCCTTTTCTAGGGACCTCCACCCTTTCCACATCTTTTGGGACATTCCCTTTTCCCCTTTCCGTTTTTCTTTCCCTGAACATGTAGTTGTCTCATTAATTCTTAAATCATAATTTTCAACCTATGTAGATGGTCCATGAAAAAATTTTCCTTGATCAAGAAATGTAAAATTTTCCTCTTGCATGTAGATTTTACCCTCATCAGTCTCATCAGAACATAATGTTCTACTAAGAGTCTTGAATTTATTGCTGGTATACATATTCTCAGACATACCCTCAATATAATGAACTTTTTGGGTATCCATCATGTGAGGAACAAGAAAGATGTATTACTCAATTTTAATGTTAACCTTAGTGGGGGTATCATCCATTAAATCTTTCTTATCATTTTTATCATGGGGATACATGATACACAATGGTGTTATCATTCTAATCTTAGTGTTAGAATCAGTCATGTTATCACCCTTGATAATCTCATTTGTGAAAAGAAGAAAGAAACTCACATGGATGTTATATAAATGATATAATTATGAAATTCATGAAATATTTATAATTATTTTAATATAATATATCCTTTTACCTTTTAACTCACTTAAAGATGATAAAATCATTCATGTATGTGTGGACTACCACCTTCAAGAAGCGATGTGACTCTCTTTTCATCACCACACCATGTGGATGATATATATAAGTACATTTAATGAAATAATATTTTGTATATGATATTATGATAATTATATAAATATAAAATATCACATATTACCATTACATAATGATTGTTGAAAAATGAAAATGTTACTCATGTGTATGTATAGTCTACCATCTCCTTGATTGTAACATAGTATATTTTTGGAACCTTATTTCAGGATTATTTATAAAAGTAAAATTCATTTAGAAATATTATAATTATTTCATTATTATTATTCTATATATGATTAATCTATGTATGTTGTCCAAAACCTGATCTTAAATGTCAGAACATGAATATGAAAATAGGAAAATTAACGCACAAAACAATGAATAAATGAATGGGTATTAATGAATGCTTGATAATATGTAATAAAAGGATAATATATGATATTATAAATATTTATATTGTTCGGATATAGTTTAATAACATATTTAATACCAATATATATGATTTTCAAATGTGATCAACCAAATAGAAAGTATTATGTAAAGGGTTTCATCTCAATTTCATTTCACTGATACATATTATAATGTTATGGCCCAATTTTATTTTATATGATGTATATACATACCATTTTAGATGAAATATCATGAATAATTAAATATTGATGGTACTTTTTTCAATTTGAATTATTTCATCTAAGTATATTTGACATAATAGTTACCAAGTGGTATAGAATTTCATACCTCAATTTCATTCCATGATGTTATATTAATCTTCCATTATTGTAGAAATTATAAGATTATGTGTGTAATGTGTTTGGATTATATAAGATGAATTTACAATTTTTTTTGGATTAATAATTGAAAAACATAATTGATTAATTAAAAACTCTCACTTTAATGTTACGATCATTTTAAGAATTTATTTCACAATCACATTGAAATCGAAAGTGTTTATTCTTATATTTTAATTGAATGAAATTATTTAATAATTTTATAATAAATTCATTTAATTTTCTAATACTATAGTCATTCCTGATATTCTAATGTAATATTTTAATTTTTAATATCTTTGGTAATTAAAATAAAGGAATTTTGTTTCTGAAAAATCCAACATCAATTATCCATTCATCTGCAAATCTGTTTTCATTGAAGAATGTGTTTTCCAAAAATGTTCTCAAAAAAGTCTATAACCTTTTAAAAATTATTTATTAAATACATTTTTCTAATTTATTATTATAAAAAAAATTATTACCATGGAATCATCTCGATTGTTTTCTCAACAATAATTCTTTTACTTTTTGTAGTGAAAAATGAATGTTCTTTTTAACTTTTACGGAATGTATGGATTCACCCACTAGCAAGACAGTTATTTCATGTTATAAGGTTATTTATAAATACTTATTTACTAATATTCATCAAATTATTAGTTTTTAATGTTATTTTTAAGGTAAATTATTTTCAAAATGAAACTCTTTTAAATGTGATTTTTAAAATAAAATGCATATTTTCACCAAGAAAGTTTTTGAATTCATATTTACAGTATTTATATTCATTAAAAACCATTTTATTTCTCCAATGGTAATATGATTAATTGATTATATGATTATTCTTCCTTTTTATTCTACATGATTATTTCCCCAAGGATAGTATTAACATTCACTCCCTTGATTTATCATTATATTCATTAACATCCAATTAAATAATTCAATCTCTTATGATCGTTATTCAATAAATTTACCCTAAATATCCATATTATTTATCATGTATATTCATATTCCTTAATCGATATCAGATTTCT
Organism: Viscum album; assembly: GCA_963277665.1. Taxonomy (NCBI): domain Eukaryota; kingdom Viridiplantae; phylum Streptophyta; class Magnoliopsida; order Santalales; family Viscaceae; genus Viscum; species Viscum album. The sequence goes on from OY728135.1 coordinate 93,545,604, forward strand.
GCATATGTTGATATACTTTAAAAGTTATTTGACTGATTGGAAAAATATTGACAAATATATATTCCATATTCGGTATAAATATTTGATAATAAAGAACATTGTTCATTAATTAAATATACCATTCAATATATGAGTATTTATTTTGACCTACAAGGATCAATGGGGACTTATATTATATGTTCCATCAATTCATTGGTAGGTATCACGAGACAATTTAGTAAGGTGGAATTAAAAAGAATTTTTCTTGTAGTTTAGGTAATCTTATGAATGATCTTAACCATATGGGTTTCAATTTCCCAATTCAAGAAACCTAATAATTAATAATTTCCTTAATTCAAAAGTAATTTATTATCATCTATGATATTTTATCAATTTTATTATCTCTATATGAATTTTCTAATTTTTTTTGTTAAATAACATGTGTTTTCAGTTATTTTCATTTCCAAATTCTTTATATTTTATCATGTTCTGAAATTCTTGTAATTGATTATTGTTCATGTGGTTTCAGTTATTTAACTTTACTTAAATATTATTCTAGTCAAATTATTTAAATGTAATGTGTGTTCAGATATTTACATCGCCATGTTTATTATTCTCAAAGATTAATGATATCATTTGTTATACTTAATACTAACTAAGAATTTATGCTCACACATATTTTTTGTTAGTTCATAGGAATCCATGAAGTTATTGGAAAATGATATAAAAGAATAATCTAGATATAATAGTGACATAATAAAATGGAAATAGTTATTTTGTAATTTTTGTATTCATATGTAACATGGGAATGATGTATGTATGTAGTTTAGCATAACTAATAAACTACTCTATTATTCTGTATGAGATTACTTATATCATATAGAAATATATTAAAGTAGGGAACAACTCAAGGCTACTGGGGTTTGGGTCACTATATTTTGTATTAGAAGATCTTAATTATAATCCTTTGGATCTATATTTTGGTAAACCTAAATTAAGAAACAAAACCCTATGATGGACATTATGGATATCTATAAAAGAATATCTTAATGCTTTGGAATGTTATATATTGTTTTTGGATATTCATGGATATAAATAATTGTTTATATACTACAAGTGTACCAGGTTCTTGCATATATGTAACTAGTGGTAATAAATCCAAATAGGTTGAATTTGTCTTGAGCTAATCGTCACCTGATGGACAACAACTTGCCTTACTTTTCACCTAGTTTGACAACCCAGGTGGATATGCTTAAGATAATTCAATTTTATTAACAAACCATAATTTATGATTTAAATAGATAATTTAAATGAATTCCTTAGTTTAAAGATATAGTGTCCTATATTGAAAATATTTCTCCATGATTTAGAAATGTTATAAATGGTTTTATGGTTTTCCAACAACGATTATTGCTGCTCGCACAATTCATTTTGGTTTTAGTTAATGGATATAACCTAAAGGAATCGTTTTAACATAGAACAAGAATAGAAATGTGTATATTATGAAAAAAATGGATGCTGATATGATTTAAGGACATCATGATTATTTATAATCATTTATCTCCAAGTATGACTAACTACCTATAACTTAACCAACCATAATACTCACCGAATAAGAAAACAATGTATTTTCCTAAGAGATTGATTTTTGTAGATCATGAATGAAATATGAATACATTTTATTTCTTGTAAGAAATATGGAAATAGACACCCTGAATAGTATCATAAGGAAAAATGAAAATGAATTATTTTTTAAAAGACAAGAATAGATAGAGTTCCTAAGAAAAAGAATATTATGGTGAAAGGAAATGAATCCCATCAAAGGGATCCATTTAAATTTATTTTCCTTAAACATAGACATCCTGGGAATTATCCTTAGAAATTCATTCTTCTAAAGTATAATCCAATGACCATGGAAAGACATATGTTTAAATAATACATACGATGTTTTTGTTTATTGTTATTCAAGAATTAAATTGTTGAAGTATTTTTTGTATTGGTATTTTGGTAAAATATTCGAGAAACATTTAATGATTATGTTAAATCTTATATGGATATATGTCATAATTAGCTTATGTGTTATGGATAACATAGTCGGTTAATTTTTTTAATATTGATCATATATACTATTTTTAAAGCACCCCATTTTAGGTTTTATGTTATGAGTGTCTTCCAAGAATAATAATATTTTACCATAAATTTATGGAAATACAACGCATTGTATTATTATATGTTTTAGTGAAAATGATATTTTTTGAATAATTTATTTACATTTTATATACTTTATATTAGAGTTATTGATAAACATTATAGATAATAGGGTAAGTAATGATAATTTAATAATAGTTAAATATATTTTTTTAACTTTCAAATAATAGATTTTATTTAAAACCTTAGCATGATTGTTAATTAATGATTAATTTTTGCAAGGATTTCTATAATTGGATTTGCGGTATTTTATATGAGTTATATTAATATAGTTTGGAAAATTGAAAACCAATATGCTGGGTGAAAAATGGTTTCATTTGACAAGGTCATAGTGATTGAACCCATGATGAAAGGACGATAAGAGTTTAGTACCTTCCATTATCCTACATGATGTTCTGGTTAACATTCCATTGTCTTTAGTTAAATGATTTGAAAAATAAATATCAATAATGAAAATGATGGTTTTATTTTGAATTTAAATTTTTTATATATTATATTGAAGAACCTATGATATCCATATTGGTTTTGGAAAATTTTAATAGGAATTCATAAATAGTTCTCACTCTTTTATGGATCTTATGATCCATTAAATGTAAATTATTATACTTCAGGCATAAAAAAATTATTTTTTTATATTAATTTCCTAGTGTGAGAAATGAAATAGAGATTGATCCAAAAAAATGGAGGTTGATATTTTACTTATGAAATATAAATGTATCAAGTAAATATATTTTCTTATATTCTTATATAGAAAAATATTTCCTCCACTCTAGGAAAAATGATTTGGTAAAAAAATATTATCATATTAAAATTATATTTTATGATATCAATAAAATTTCCAAAACTATTTGGATTATGTTTCTGAGGTCCTTAAAATTCCATTAATCATTAAAAAATTTTGATCAATGACATAAATCACTCTCTGTAAATGTTTATGCTTTTCTTCCACTAATATATCATACCATTCCACAAATTTTCTCTTACTTAGATACCCAGTTCTCTATAATTCCATATGGCCTTTGTAGGTCCCTTTTTCTCATATAAAAAGAATGTTTTATTATATATTTTTATAATATGTGGTTTTTAACTGAATATTTTTCAATTACTAAACTGTTGATTAATAAGATCATATTTGAATTGTGAGGAGACGATTTATTTTTTGTGGGGATAATATAACGCCCAAAAATAATATAATAAGAACATTGTATTAGATAATAATATAAACAAATACCCGAATATTAGATGAAAATATAAAAACTGGTGACTATATTATATATTAATTCTAAAATAAATTCAATATATTAAATATCTTCTAATTATACGCAAAACATATTTTAGATCTCATTACACACAACACATAGTTTAGCAGGAATTACAGGATACACCACCTTTAAATGAGGTTTAGAATATTAATAAAATATTACTACATAAAATACTATTTATCTTCTAGATATTGTAATTTAGGGTATTAATATTACTAAATAGAATATGTAATTTTTAGTTATTTAAAAGATGAAGAATTTTTTTTTGAAAAAACTATATATTTTCTGAAAGAAGGATTAATTGAATTTTGGGAACATGTTATAAGATTAAAAATTTTAAAATTTATAAAATTTAATAGAAATAATAAATTTTATTTCTGAAATCATAATACAAATTCTAAATGAGATCCTTTATTGGGGTTTTTCTGAAACTTTTCTTTTTTTGATTAATAATGAAAAATACTAAATTTTAATTTAATGTTTCATTTTTGTATAAATTATTGAAAATGTTAAATTATATGATTAATTTTTTTTCAAATAAATATTAAATAAATTTTATATCAATTAATATATTTTAGGTCATTTCAATCATGATTATATATAATTTAGATATAAGTCTTTTTAATCTTTAGAATATTTTATCTCTAAAACACTAGTTTTTATCACGTCTACAAGATTAATTTTAAATAAATAGTTTCCACATCTATGAATTGAATTATGAAATATAAATTCCTTTTTTGAAATAATAATAATTAATAATTTCTAATAAGTTGAATTTAGTTTTTTACCAAAATGAATTGTGAAAATAATAAAAATTCATTACCGTAATTATTTTATGAACTGTTTAATAGGGGTTAAACTAAGAACATTAGTGTTGAAAATAACCTACAAAAATTTAAAACATACATTGGATAGAAATATATATACCTTATCAATTATTATTTTTATAATGTTTAATTTTTATGCTTCTCACATGATACAAATTTGGGAATTATGGAATCCTTTTAAAAAATTACACATGTGTCACTCATCTACCTTATAAAAGGCCACCCCTCTCCAATCATATTCACACCATCAAAAATATTTTGTTCAAACAATATCTACAAAAATCACACACCAACCTACCTAGTATAATTATACATGCCTTAGTCTGTTCAAAATGCCATCCATGTTTTTCTTTAGTGAAAACTGAACGAGGATACCAGAAAAAATGAAATATTCTTTAACAAGCATCGTTATATTATTTCTTTTTCCACCTGCTTAAATTATTAATAAAAAGTCATGATATAATATTATCTATATATTTTATATAAATTTATTTTTATAATAATGGAATGAACTAGAACCATCTTCACATCAATAAAATTGGTAATAAAAACACTCTTTATGTCTGCGACGGTGTACCGCCACGCGAACTGATGTCAGATGTTTTTAAATTACCACATTTTACATTTCGGTATGATGATGTATAGAATGTATATATATATATAAATATATAATATTTTTAAAATATTTATAACAAGTTAGTCAATATATCATATATATCATTAATTTCCTTTAATTAGGGGACACGATAATGATACTTTTATGTATGATGGATTATTACCTCGTGAAGCGATGTGATTATTCTTTCAGTAACATTTTACATGGAAGTTGATAATGGTAAATTTCATGATTATTTTTCATATAATATATGTTATTAAGATATTCATAGAATACTTATCATTTTGTAATGATAATATGTCATTTTACCTTGTCACTCGTTCAATGATGATATCATCATTCTTTTACGTGTGGACTTCCTCCTCTACGAAGTGATACAACTCTCATTTAATCACCACAGCACATGGATGATATATATAAGAATATTTAATTAATTAATATGTTTTATAAGAAATTATTATCATTTTTTAAATATGAAATTGTATTTACCTCCACTCCATAACGACCATTGAAAAATAGAAATGGTAATCATGCGTACGTATGAACTACAATTTCTGTGATTGTAACATAGTCCATTATTAATGACCAAATTTCAGGATTGGGATTAAAATTAACATTGATGTCAAAATATGATAATAATATCATGATTATTTTTTCATATATTATGATATCATGTACTACGTGTAAGAATCATATCATCAATTACAAAATACACGTAACAATACATGGTAATTAACAATTGAAGTAATGAACATAATGAAATATTATTAATGAATGGGTGATAAAATATTATATATGGATCATATAAAATGTTTTAAAAATTAATTTTATTCTTTTATAAGTTAATAAAATTTTTAAAACAACTATAAACTATGTTAAATCTTTTTCAACCAAAAGGAAGTGTAATGTAAGGGATTTCATCTCAATTTTATTTCATTGAATTTTATTGTAAAGTTATACACCGTGTTTCCATTGTATTATGTGTTTACTACCCATTTTATATTTAATATCATGATAAATTAGTTATTAATGGTATTTTAATTTAATGTTTCTAACTATTTCATCCATGGGGATTTAACATTAAATTTACAATGTGGTATGCAATTTTATAACTCAATTTATTTCCATTTTGTTATATTACTAGATCATTTTATTTGAAATTATATGTTTAAGTGTATAGTGAATTGTAAATATCTATTATTGTTTTTTCACTTGTTTTATGTGGATTTAAATTTCTTACACATAATTCATTCATTGACTTATTATCACTTTAACTCAATGTTTATTTTAATGGTTTATTTCACAATCTCCGTCTGATCATTATTATTTGTTGTTAATTTTTTTGAATGGGATTATTTGAAAATTTCATAATTAAAAACATTTATTAATGTCTACTCATTTTATTAATGAAATTTTTATATAATATTTCCTTTTCTCTACTCTTTTTTAATTAAAATAATTGATAAATATTTTAAGAAGATATGACATCATGTTTCTCTTTATATGTAAATATGTTTTCTTTAAGGGTAATTTTTTCTAAATATATTCTCAAAAATATATTTTTCCATTCCAACTTGATTTATTAAAAAACAATTAACCCATTGTTCTGTTTTAAAAAATGTTTTCAAAGGATTATTCTTGTCATTTTCTAACAAGCATCTTTTGTAATATTTTTATTGTGAAAAATAAAGTTCTTTTCAAGATGAATGGATTGTATGGAATTAACTAATAACACAAACGTTATTTTTTTCATTCATCAGATGAATATTATAAAGTTATTTTAAAATAATATTATTCCTAATATTCTAGAAATTATTATTTTTAAGAAGTTATTTTCAATGAGAAGTTATTTAGATACAAAAGTATTTTCAAAATTCATAACATTTTAAAACTGATTTTCAAGATAAAATGTTTATTTTTTTAATAGTATGGGGCCGAAGCCTCATTTTATTATTAAATAAAAGACAATTCCTCTTTTTATTGGGCAGAGGGAGACCCATTACATAGACTGAAGGCCCAATGGGCATGTATCCCATTACAAGAACTGTAGTCCCTCTAGATGGAATGTATGTCATCCTCATGAATTTTCTTAAATATATATTATGGTACTTCATATCATCAAAAAAATACCCTTTATTCATAATCCAATGGATATATGATTAGTTGATAATATTTTTATTCTTTCTTTGGATGGTTTATAATTATTTTTCTAAAGGATAGTATTGATGTTCACTTTCTTGATTTACATTTCAGGTCATTAACTTCTAATTTAAATTTTAAAATTATTATGATCAGTAGACATTCAAATTACCAAAAAATATCCATATTATTTATCAAGGATATTAATATTTTTTAATCATTATCTCATTTGGGTATGGTGTTTTATATTCTAGTTATTTTATTGAGGAGGGAAATATTGATAAATCTTTATTCATAACTCAAAATGAAAATTTAATGATAGAGAATGTTGTACATAAATTAAATTAATTATTTTTTATATAAGTAATTATTTGGACTTATAATGATATGTGGGTCTGGGTATTATATAGCACCACGATGCATCAATAGGTATCATGAGACACACTAGTAAGATTTCATTAAACATGTTTTTCCATATAGTTTAAACCATATTGAGAAAAGTCAATATGGTTAAGGAATCTTGTTCCTAAGACATGTTTCTTAATAAATTATCATTACCTTCTTTTATAATCCTGTTAATATTATCAATGATATTATTTATATGTCATTATCTACGGATGCTTTGTATTATCATCTTATTGATGAAATAGATCATGTTTTAAGTTATTTACACATCCATATTGATTATGCCTTTTAAATTTATGATAGTCATGTTATTGATTAATTGTCACATGTTTTTAATTATATATAAGTTCATATTGATTATAATATTAAACATATTAAAATTTAATTTTTGTCTAGTTATTTACCTTTAAATGTTGACTATTCTTATGATTCATGATACCTTCTACTAAAAATAAACCTTATTAAGAATTTGAGCTTACCCTGAATTTATTGTATATTCCCAACACTCCTTGATTTGTACTGAAAATGATACGCAATAATATACAAGAATGAATAATGATATTATTGAAATAAAATATTATATTGTAATTTTAGAATAAAAATGTAATATGGAAAAAATATATATGTACATTTTTCACCAATACTAATAATGTATTTTACCCATCTAGAGGTCATTCCTTCTGTCTTATTTAAATATATTAAAGGAAGCTCAATCTCTAAGCAACTAAGGTTGGTGTTTCTATGTATAATATCATAACTAGAACTCTTTTTTTAAATATAATACATATAACCATTATTCAACACATGGGGAATGGAAACATAATAATGTTTTATATTATATTTTTAGAGATGGTAAAAAGTAAAGGTCTATATAACATGGTAATGATGGTGTGAGAACACAGGTATAAAATTTTAAAACCATAACATGCGTATCAAAGATCATAATCACATGTCATGTAATAATTCATCATAGTTCAAAATATATTATTCAAAAATTAATTTGATGAACATTTTATATGACATCATACCATAGATATAGGAGTGTATAACACATTTAAGATTATAACATTATGAGAATATATAAATAGAAACATGATAACTCAATATTTCAGGGATATGAAATCATCCCCCCTCCCGAACAAACTTATGGGCATAGAAACCATGTACACACATAATAATTTAGACATGCTAGAAAGTTCCATGCTAAATTTTATGGACATGAATTCTAATATAATTCTTAATCTTATGGACATGAAAACTAAGTCGAGACGTGAAATTGTGAACCTGAAATAAGGTTCACGCATAACATATTTCCCTCATTAGTTATCAATCATTACAAAATGAGTTATACCTTCAAAATATTCTTGTACCACCCATCACATAATGTAAATCATTAATATGGGTTCCAAAAGATCATATTGCGTACATAATTTCATAACTAGTGGAAAATAAATTAGTTTCTTCCAAATTTCATCACATATTCATTGAATATCCCATTTAAAATCAATGAGTTTAAAAAAAATCCAATCATCCTAATTATAAAACACCTATAAAAATAATAAATATATAATTATTCGATAGTACCTCCATTTAACAATAATTAATATCAAATGATGCCATCATAGATGAAAAATATATTTAAAACCCCATTAGAATTTATCATGAGTAATATTCCACTTTCAAATTGAAATAAATTATGTAAAATACACTAATTTAAAAAATATAAAATAATTAAAATTAAAGGAATAGAAATTTGAAAACAAAAGTGAATTCTTCAAATCATTAAGGTTTTATGGTGGTTGGAAATTCTATTCATATCATAAAAGTTAAAATAAAACATTCCATTCATATTTTTGCAGAGAAAAGTGAAAAGGTACATCTTTTATAAAACAACCATAATATTTGGTTTAATTTTTTTAAAAAAATTTAAAACTAGGTAAATTTTAATTTAAAAAAATAAGATAATATTATAAAAATTAGTTAAATTTTTTCAGAAAAAATTGATGTAGAAAAAAAATTGATTGAAGGGTGAAATTATGTTAATTTTTCATAAGACCAATTTCCCCATAACATGAGCACATAATCAAAGAAAAATTATTGTAATAATTTTATTTTTATTAAATATATATATGAGAATAAAATTCATGAGTTTATTGTTGGGGTAGATCCTACGATTCCAAAATTAGAAACTCAACCATAAACAATTCTGATAAGAAATGAGATTATAACAAAAAAACCTTTACTACTTTATAGACATTTGGATAGTAAGTCCCATGAAATAAATAAACTCATATTGATATTTAATTTCATGTAAAATTCATATGAATCATCATAAAATATATTCATGGGAATATATAACCTCATAAAAGAAACAAGTGTTGAATTTTACATGTGTCTTAGAACAATAAAAGTGGGATGAAAATCCATTACCTCGAGTCTGACTTCCATTATTTATTTCCAACCCACCGATATAATAGATGTGAATTTATTATAAAACTATTAAAATCAAAAATATTTTATATCATTTTATATTATTTACTTATAACCTTTTATCAATCATTTGGTAATAATTTATTCTTCAAATTACTAATTCAGGTGATATATGCTTCGTATTTTATGTACAGTTTAGTTTTATAGTTTTTGGTAATTATAATTTGAAATAATATATAAAATTTTAGTAATTATATAAATATAATATATATTTATTATGTGCACTTATAAAACTATTTGTCATATATATATATAGAAAACTTAATTACCCTTTCCATTACGACGGTAGGCCATACATTTATATAAACTCTATTTTCACTTTTTGATATATGTATATAAATAAAGGTAAATAAAAATGAACCTTTATAGAATATTTATTATATCATATAAATCATCTATATTAATTAAATATATCATTTTTACTATAAATATTAAACTAAACTGAAGAATATATGATCACATTATAGAAGTGGTAGTCCACATATATGCCCGAGCGATGTTATTATTTTCCAATGGACTAGATGGTATGAAGGAGAAAAAGATATTATGATCCCTATAAGATACATTTATCCCAAATGTAATATATAAATCATAAACCCATCATAACAACCAATAATTAATGATTGTAATGGAAAATGAATTGTATCACTACAAAAAGATGTTTATATGTACATATGAATTAGTGAAAAATGTACTTCACGTTTTATAGAAATATTTTTAATTAATATCGATTAAGAATAATAAAAATGATAAAATATATTAAGGATATTTATTTTATTAATTTATAAACAATATAACATATTTATAGTTCATATAGAAGAATAAAAATAAAATTATTTATTAAGGTGATTATATATTCATTGGAACCACCCTTCTAGATCCCTCTTATGGACCACAAGTGTAACATCCCATGTTTTATGAAAGAAACACTATCTTTAGTAGGTAAATGAAATGCTACATCGAACTTAAACGAAAAACTAAATATTATTATTTAAATGTTACCATTATAACCTAGCTGTTGGTAAGGTGGGAATGAATAGTATCAAAAGTAATATAAAAATATGGTTTATTGAGGATTAAATAATTAATCATTGGTTACCAAATTTATTATAATTGGAAATAAAAACCAATTGAATATAAAGGATGTGTTTTTACGAAAACCTATTTTAAAGAGGATAATTGTGTTTATAAATTCACATAACCCTTTATGGTTATTTTTAATGAAAAATATATATTATATTTTTAATTTAATATTTTAAATTTATCTTTATTTTTTTCTAGATATGATATTAAAAAATTCAAATTTTCAAATAAAATATGAATTTTTCAAAAAAAAAATACATTTTTACCACTTTTTGTGTTGGAAACCTTTTTCAATATAGTTTTTGAAAACATTATAAGTTATATTTTAAATAATAAACTACTTATTTGGAATAGGGACATCAAAATTTACCATGGTTGAATTTTTTGTATTTTTATGATTAAATTCCTATTTTAATGAATAGTGAAAAATACTGCATTTTAATTCAAAAATTCCTTTTTATCTAATTTATTTACATAGTTATATTATCATTTTAATTTCTTTTAGAGTTTAATTGGATTATTTTTTTGTCATTTAATAAAATTTTGGTAATTTTATGTAAATTCACATTGACATTCGATATAAATATGTGTCAATCTTTTAATGGTTTTTACTTTTTAAAAACTTGTTTTCTCTTTTTTACAATTGGATTACATTTTAAATTAATTTCTGAAACTTATGTGTCTTTAATTTGGAATAATGGATTACATTTTTGGAACGGAAGGTCAAAATTGAGTAAATAGGTACTTTTTATTTTTTGACATTATGAATAGTAACTTTTGTAATTATTTTTATTTACCCCGGTTAAAGGGTAAATTAGGGAAATGAGGGTGAAAATAATATGTTAATCTTATAAAACTACCATGAAACATGTACTAATATTTTTGGATGAGTCATGGGAGACCATATATATCCTTAGACTAAACTTTTGGCATTTGGGAGCCACTTGGGTGTGAAAATGACATGTTATAAAAAATAATTTAAAGTGAAGGGAAATATAACATAAACACGTATATTTTTAATAAAACAATTTTAAGGAGTTTTTACATAATTGATATATTTTACTATAAATAGTAATTATAAATATAAAACTATTTTCTACATCATGGTATTTTATTTATAATTTCTATACTTTAAATACATAAATTTATTTTTGACACAATGATGATGTAATGATTACCTTATTAATGGAAGATTCAAATAAATGATATTTTAAATATTAAAATAAATGTAGTTTGCATATTTTGATGTCATAAAAGAGTTTTATGGACGCTTATGACCTATTTTGTTTTATTATAAGTAGTTTTTTCGAATAAATAAACTTGTTATGACTTTAAAATAAATCAATTACTAAATAGTGTCAAAATTGACATAAATGAGTTTTTGAAACAAATACTATTTTATTAAATGATATAATAGATATAAAAATAAAATATTTAGAAAAATAACATATTTAAAATTAAAAATGTCATTAATGATCTAATTTTCCTTCTCTTTGGATTTTAATGTAAATATATTGATCATATATTGTAAAGATACAAGAAGACAAGGTAAGAGTTAATATATTTAACTAAGGGTTATTACAAAATTATAAGGTTAAATTTGGGACCTAAAATTATCTAAAAAATATTTCTTGAGATTATTTAGACCCATAATCATTTTATCATCAAAATATATTACTTCTGAGCTATTATAATTCAAAAATTAATTTAAAATAAAATAATATTTCTAGACTTTCCTAAAGTGCCCATCCACCCTCTTATAAAAGACCCCCTCCTCTACCCACTAAATAAAACATCTCAAGGACATTGGATCATCTTAATTATTATAAAATAATCTCACCAAATCCTAAATTACTACTATAATCCTTACCTTTATAATAATGCAATTTTAGAAAGACTTTTGGCTCAAATCCAAAATAGTTACCCGCTTTAGATGTAACGTTTTCTCTCAAGATCATTTCCTTTATTTTACTTCTCCATCCCCTATGATCTTATTATTCTATGATTACATAAAAATGGTATCCTATATATACTAAAATGTTTTTATTCTAATTATTCTACATATATATACAAACACATCCATCTAATGGATATAGAACATGTTGTTTCTTTGTACGACGAACTACTACCCCATGAAATGATGAGTGTCCAATTTTCCCCTAAGAGCTATCATGGTGGCCATTATGAGGGAAATATATTTATAAATTATATATAATATAATTATATTTTATTTATTCTTATTTCTGTTTTATTTACAACACATATTTATATTTTTCAATAATGTGTAAATATGATAATTTCATTTGAGGGTGTGTAGACTACTTCCCACTCAAAGTGATATAACTCATTCATTCTGTACATGGAACATATAAGGGATGGAGTTAATGAAATTATGTAACATATGTAGAATATATATAATAATTTAATTATAATATTATTTTGTGTCATTTATTTTTCATTTATTTAATATATCATATAAATAAAAGTAGTGTTCATATGTACGTACGACAAACCCTCTCCAGGAATAGTGCATTACATTTCTTATCTCCAAATGTTATGGACTCTAATAAATACATATATATTTGATATATATTATATTTGAATCAATAATATCATTATATAAAAATTTCAATTATGATCACATGGATAATTTACATCCATACAAGTTCATTTTTTACTCAAGTACTGAACATCGACAAAATGTCCGATATAAACTCAAATAATTAAATAATATTATAACATGGTAATGAGTGATATAAAACTAATAATTAAATTTAAATAGATTATAAAGAAATCATAAATTAACCTCGGTTTATTATTTACAAATTTAAATAACAAACGAGACAAGTCGGATTCAAGGTAAGTAAATTTCTAACCTCAATTTACACTCATTGGGTTTTACACATACTTTATTTATTATATTATGAAATGATTATGTGTGGAATCACTATTTATTTATTTAAGTTGTAATTTCCACTTCCCTATGTCTGGATATAATATTTATACACATAATCACCCCATTTATAATTACTTATGTCAATTATACAAACTTTGTTATGGAAATATTTTCTCAATCTCATTTAATAGAGTTAAATATCCACGTCATTGGTTTTATTTTTATAAGAATATATATGAATGAAATATGATTGTATGAAACTAAATATCCACTTATATTGGGTTTCATTATAATTTTCACACATAATTATGTCAGAATTTATCATATGTTAAGGAGACTATCTTTGAATGAGATTTCATCTCAATTTACATTCTATTGAGACTTATTTGTTGTTATGCACCAATTCACCTTTATATAGCGTATATACATGCCTTTGACATATTATATCATGAATATTTTTTTTCTCAATATATTATAATTTTTTAATGTTATTCTTTAATTATTTTTATTAATGTATTTTCTCAAGTTGTAAGGGAATATTTAACTAAAACATAATTTTAAATGTTTTAAATATTTATTCTTCTAAATCATTATCATTAATGTCCATGTTTTCCATATTGATTTAAGGATTTATTTATAATAACATTAATGTTTTAAAATTTTAAATACTTCAAAAGATTCAATGTGTAATGGGACACTTTGATTCATATATATTATGTTCAAATGTTGTAAATTGTTTTTTAAATTGGATTGATTATATCAATATCTTGAAATGATATCTTGTGAATGTAAATGTGGAAATGTTATTTTTCCTTTAAGATGGTTATATGTTTTATGATTATATTGTTTTTCATGTGAATGTATTATGTATATGGGTGGTTTTGTGATAAACTTATGGTGAGTGAGCTTGTGATATCTCTCAAATGCATTGGGTAACGTCACTGTGGTAAATGTTAAGGTTTCTCCTAAGAGATTTAGGGAATATATTGTGATGGGTATTCCAAATGTAACAATAAAGGTTACCCCATATATAGCTATGAATGTTACAATATAAGTTTGATATGGATTCCAAAATTTACCTTTATGTTTTATTTTTTATCTGATGTTTATAATGAATCTTATTATTTCCTGATGTACTCTAAATAATTTATGTTTCATGCGTGAAAAGTATGATTTTGTGAAAATGTTTTCGTTGTATTTAAATATTCTTGGACTAACAGTTTTATTCCTTATTTAATATTCCTTATGGAGATTTTTATGTTCATCCCATGTTTTTAAATGGTTCCCACTATGCATAAGTATGGGTAAGATAAAGGAAGAAGTCAAGAATATTTTTATCAAGAAAAAAAATCATGTTTTATTTAAAGGGATTCCTTTGGTGAATAAAGGGGATACTTAGTGTAACTATCCAATGAAATGCCTGGGTCTATTATGTAATATTTATGGCCTAATTCTATAAAACTCTAAACCTAAAGAGGCCCTCATTGTTAATTCTTTTCTTAACTCAAGATTATGTAATATTTAAGGACGTGTCATTCAAAAATCGTAGTATTTATGGAATACCAAAACCAATTTAGTGTGAATATGGGATTTTTGAAGAAAATTTATAACTTTTTGGTCGATCGAGAAGGATAAAATGGGTGTGAGGAAGACAATAGAGGGGTTTAATTTTATAGTTTAGTGGAGGAGTATTCATGGGAGTTCTTAAAATTTTAAAATATTATTAATCCATAATCTGTAAAATTTGATCCAAATAGTTTTTTGTTTTTTAAAATATACAAGCGTCTTTAAATATCATCATCTTATACATAATTTTGATGATGAGAGATTTGAAATATCAATTAAATATATAAAAATAAGTTTTGAGATTATGGTGTATCCAAATAAATCATTATGAATTCATAATATGATGATAAGGTAAAAAGTATTGAAGAAAAATATTTATTAATGTAGTAATATTGATGGAAGAGTACACCACATGGGGGAACTAAACTCTTCTCATGAAGAAATGTTTGTTTTGATAGTGATAATGATGAATGTCAATTTAGTATTACATAGTTCCAAAAAAATATAAATATAAAATTAAGGAAATATGATTTGAATATTAAAATCGACAATATGAATATGAAAATATATAAAAATCATTAAATTTGATTAAGTATATGAAAAATATTATAGAACATGATTATATTATTGATGGATTGACTAATTGATTTAATCATTATGTCAAAAGCGTTGAGGAGCTTAAATAAAAGTTTAGGACGATATCATTAAATATTATTTATCATTAGAGACTTTTAACCGTATTAATGATATCATGAAATTACAATATTTTACTAGATAAATAATCCATAGAGAATAATAGGGGATTTAATAAAAAAGTAAGATACATTATTAGATGATTATAATTTAAAAAATGATTGAAAACAATAATAGGAGATTAATTTCAATCCTGAGGTCCTTGTGGCTGATGTAAAACCATAATAACGCACCCCAAAAAAATATTGATTTTGGGTATACATAATATCTTTATTCTATGAATAAAATCATTTCAATGGACAATAGAAAGAAAATTATATGATCACAAATACCAAAAAGGGTACTTTTTAATTGGATATAGTATTTTGGTGTGAATGTTATGGACATAAAGGTTTAAATTTTTCAACAAGGGTAATAGGATGTGTGTTAACAAAGACCCCATAAAGGTGAAATTATTGTTAAAACTATAATAATATGGGTTTGAAATTCATAACATTCTAGACATTATGATGACTGTGATTAAATTAATCAAGAGGGAGATTATTATTTTTCAAACCCAAAGGAATTACAATAACATTTATGGATATATATTAGGAAATCTAAATAGGAAAATGTTTTTGATCAGGTGTGTGTTTATATCATTAATAGAAGATACAATTACCATCGGTGGAAAATTAAAAACAATTAACAATATTAAATTATATAAAACACGGTTTCTTTATCTTTGTAAATGATTATGATTTTAAGAACATGTTATCTAAACAAATAGATATTGAGAAAATGATATAAGGAACACAAATGTATTTATACTGGAAGAAATCAGCCTCAATTTTCTTTGTGCATGATAAGTATGAGACTCAATGAATTTGAATAATTTTAGACATAAGGAGTTTACAAATAAAAGAGTATATGGTAAAATTATGGTTCAAGGGGATAAAACATTGGGGATTATCAACTAAATTTATAGAGAATAAGTAATTGGTTTCCTGTAAAAAGAATAAACGAATGATTTATGAGGAAACTGAATAGAACATGGGACAAAAGTCCATTGAAGAAATATTTATGTGTAAATTATCATATAATATCCAAATTAATTTGGGTGATCTCACTTACATGGGTGTTAATTAATATAAATTGTTATTAATTTGGTTAAATTACAATCCAAATGATATGAATTCAGTGATATTGAATGATTTATTGTACATTGAATTCTGGGGACCAATAACACCAAAAGTAATACATAAAAAATGTATTATGTATTATTAATCTATGATTAAATCATGTTGTAAATGATAATTATTATTTGTCACAAATATTTTTTTGTAATGTAAAATAGGATATTAGAGGTTCCTATAAAAGAATCATGGGTTTAAAACTTAGAAATTCTATATTGATAGCATTATTAAATTTAAAAAATATCTAGACGTATAATATATAGAGATAAATGATATAAGGACCCTGTTTTATCAGTGTGGAATCCAAAAAATCTAAATTTCATAAATAGATAAATAATATTATCATATACATGGCTTAGGAAATATTTATTTAGACATATCTAAATGTACTATATTGAAAGGAAAATGTGAACATACATTTAAATCTCCAACAATATTTTTTTTTATAAAATTAAGAGAAGAAGGAAAATGATATATGGTATTTTAAGAATCCAATAATAAAGTACTTTTGAATTTATATAAGTGAATAATTTATCACCAAAATAGTTATAAACTATAAATTTGAACCACATGAGATTGGATATATTTTTTTACTCTTCCAAAATCAAGGCATAAAAATTATTAAAAAATAGGATTTCATAAATCATATCGAGTGAAGAGGTATGTAATATATATAATGATAATAATTATCAATTATGTGGTAATTTTTCTAAGTATGATGGTAGGGAAAATTATGAGGACAGTTTTGAAAATGTATGTATCTATGTGGGAGAATATGGGTATATATAATAACCAAAAGAATACAATGATGATAAATAAAATATTCCCATTTCTTCAACATAATAGAGGGCTTGATGCATGTATAAAATTAATTAATTGAATATCAATTGTGGCAAAACGTCTCCATTGAAACCATAGAAAAAAAAGACTCTGAAAAAACAAAACTTTTCTCTCCAGTGTTGACTAAATATTTTTGAGAGCCTATAAATGATATTAATTTAGTAATATAAATAGATAATTAGTTTATCAAAATTGAAGAGAATACATAATGGAATGGTTTTACTAGTATGAAAGATAAAAAATCTGTTAAAACTAAGTTGTTGTTTCAGGACAATCATTATGGATATGGAATTGTTAATTGGAATAAGCCATTAATTGTATGATTGATATATTCCCAATATAATGAAATTTTTGTGGATGATACATTTTAAACCAAACAATAGTTTTTTATAATAGTACTCTTTTTTTGGAAATTTTACTATAATTAAAGGATAATATTTACCAAATATTCATCAAATAAGAGTTCTTGAATAGAGTCATTGAGATGAATGTGTAAACCATGAAACTGGACATATTTCATCTAGAAATACAATGGTCAAGGTATGTCATCGTAAGAAGGTTTTGTACAGAACAATGAAAGAACTATGAGTTTGGTATTCTTAGCATGATGAATACTTGAAAAATCCTAGATTATATTGAGTTGGATTTGATCAAAATAATTATATTATGAAATATAAAGACCATAGTGTATGTCTTCTCAATTTTGTGGATGATATAATTTTTGGAATACTAGATAAATATTATTTCATGTTATTTAGAGAATACATGATATATTAATTTGGGATGTCTATAATTGGGGAGTTAATATTTTTATATTGTAACACCCAAGATTCCACGGAACATTTCTCTTTGAATAATACAATAGTGTGTGATGTACACAACACCGAGTTCAAGAACACCACGATATATCATAATATCCATTTAAAAATCGGGTATGAATAGTAATAACCACATTTTTAATTTTATATATATAGAATATAATTTTAACATTCATATTTTGTGTCTCATAGAAATAATATAAGGACAAATTCAATTTTTCAGATAAAATGAGTATTTTAAAAAATGTATTTTTTCTTCCTTTTAATGGAGAACCCTTTTTAAATCCAATATTGTACACTTTGATATATTCCATTAGATGAAATTAAATTATTGTTTATAATTGGGACATAAAACTTTAGTTTGGATAATTTTTTGTTGTTTTTCAGATAACTTTCCTATTTTTATCAATACTGAAAGACACTAAATTTTTAGTGAAAACTTATTTTTTTAATTAAAATAATTCATAGTGTTAAATTATAAATTTTAGTGGTTTTGAAATATAATTATATTATATTTTTATCATTTAATCCAATTTTGGTAATTTTAAGTAATTTCATTTTTAAATTGGATATAAACACATATCAATATTTTGATAGTTTTTACTTCTCAAAAACCCGCTTTCTGGTTTTGACAATGGTAATTAATTTTAAATTAATTAATGAAACCTCTATGTTTTGAATTTGGTAAAAAATACATCATTTTTGGATTCAGAATATCAAAATTATATTATGGTGATGTTTTGGTATTTTTCTGAAAACTTTGAATTTTTGATGAATAGTGAAAAACACTACGTTATTGTTTAAAACCAACTTTTTATTTAAATAATTATTTATTTTATTTAAATTTGATTTTAGTAAAAATAGATACATAATTCCTTTGTAATTTTAAGTTAATTCATTGGAGTCATTTTATAATAAGTTTAGATATATAAAATTTTATTGATTTTTTTACAGTCTTTTACCCACCTTCTAGGCACATTAGAAAATTTGCATAAAACATTATTTTACCACTTCATTGAATTGAATTTCAAAAATCCGAGAGACACAGTTGACAACATTAAGTAAAATGTGGTTCAATAAGATGAAATAATTTTTGGTGAATAGTATGTTTTGAATTTTATTTACCACAGTTAAATGTTAATAGGGTAATTAAAGGTAAAAATAATGTTATAATTACCCTAACACATGTCTTAATTCTATGGGATAAGTGGTTTTTGTCGAAAATAGTCCCTAGTGATAAAATATGAACCTCTTTTATCTACATGGATTATATTAGGACATTTATTATTATTTTATTTCAAGAAGAGTTAAAAGTGTAAAATTCAATGTTTAATAACTAAAGCTTTTTTAATATTAGGTTATATATAACATACATATTACTATAAATATTCATTAGAAAGATAAAAATATATCATAAATCAATGAAATTTATTTATAATTTTTAGATAATAAATAATTAAATTAATTTATGACACAATCGTGATGCCGTAATTAATATATCAATGAATGAATAAAATAATTGATGTTATAAATATCAAAATAAATGTAAATTGATACTTTTGATTCATTCCACTAATTTTATAGGTTAATATGATATGTTATGGTTGATTTAATGAATTTTTCTTTATTTATTAATTTTGTTTTGACGTTCACAAAAATTGAATACTAAATAGTGTCAAAATTTACAGAAATCATTTTTTTAAATAAAATACTATTTTATTAAATGACAATATACTCCTAAAAATATAAGGTTTGGACATAAGAATTAGATAATATTATATATGTCAATAATTAACCACTTCGGGTTTTCTTGGATATTTATTGTAAGTTTATTAACCATTTATTATAATAATA
Organism: Viscum album; assembly: GCA_963277665.1. Taxonomy (NCBI): domain Eukaryota; kingdom Viridiplantae; phylum Streptophyta; class Magnoliopsida; order Santalales; family Viscaceae; genus Viscum; species Viscum album. The sequence continues at coordinate 93,566,455 of OY728135.1, forward strand.
CAAGAGGAAATGGTAAAAGATAAACTATTTAACTAAGAGTTAAATTTAAATGATAGGGTTAATATGGTGACCTAAACATTCCTAAAACATATTTGTTGAAAGAATTTCAACCCATACCCACCTTAGATTCGAAATAAATCAATTTGGATCCAATAGAAACCGAAAATGATTTCATAATAAAATAATATTTCAAACATTTCATAAAGTGACCTTCACCTCTCCTATAAAAGGGAATTTCTCCTTCTCTGAAAATCAAACCTATAATGCCATTTTGTCTATATACCCTAAGAGGGGGGTGAATTAGGGTATGAATATTATTTTCTAAATTCTTCCTGCCCCACTGGATCTTTACCTCTTTATTAGAACGGTCACTTTGTTTGCACTTGTGTGCTTATTATGATCACTTATTTTCTTCTTTATCTGATGTTGATGCTTTGAATGAAATACAGGGAATCTTGCAGGCAGAGACATAGATTTTTACTTGGTTCACCCTCACTGGGATACGTCGAAGGAGCATACAATTATGATGTGTCGTAGTACCAAATCCACTAAGGATCACTGCCAATAATGTTTAGGCTAGTTCACTTCTATGACCAGGCTCACTGCCTTTACGATGTTTAGGGTCAGTTCACTCCTTTCCCAAGGGTTACTCCATGTTTCTCTTTCACTAGCTCACTACCGGTAGAAAGGATTACCTTCTTCCTCTTCCTTTTCTCACTACACTTAGAAAGGATCCAATCACAGTTTATAGACCTGTAGGTCTCTTCATTTGCATGAAAGAATGCATCCCCAACTGTTGATAGATGCTCTGTGGAAGTCCAAAGATCATCCACGGATGAATACCCCTTTTCCTATGAACACTAGGCAACTAAATTTGGAAACACCATCGCAAAGCACCCTACTTTGCGAGGCTCCCAATTTCGCAAAGCTAAAATAAGCCTTCTTGATGCTCCTACCATTTCACAAAGCAGTTTCGCGAAGCACTCTCGCGAAGCTCAAGCCATCGCAATGATTAGGCCATCGTGGAGCTCCTGCCTCTTTGTGAAGCACACTCCGTAGAGCACGTGGCCTCAGGAAGCGCACATCCTTTCACGGAGCTAGATTAACCGTCATGAAGCACCTCTCTTTCGCGAAGAACACTAACTTTGCGAACTGATAGAAAAAAATTTTCTTCGAAAAATATCTTTACTTCTCTCAAGGGGGTCAACATGTATTTATAGGTGATTCCACCGACCCTCGACCCTTCCGCATGAAGTCAGTGCCACGTCATCACCAATCATGAAGATCCGAAATTTCTGTCGGAATTCTCTCAAAATCGCGAAGCACCACGACAATTCGTGGATCACGGAGCTCATTGTAATCATGGATAATTTCATCAATAACTTCATGCTGCCTCCATGAAGCTCCCTCATGTTTCCTTTCAACACTGTTGTTCTTGAAGCTCGACATAAATGCTAAGCATCACTGTTAATATTTTTCTTGTCTTTGTGAAATCCAATCCATGAAGCCTATCTTCGCAAAATTCATGCCTTTGACATATTTAAATATGATCTTCAAGGATATCCTCTTTTAGCGATGCTCACCATCCTCCAGATTTTGGATCCACAAATTTGGAAAACACTAGTAAATGGCACCACCTTGCACCGCTCTTTTGTGCCGCCTCCAGATCATCTGTTACTTTGTCATCATTCTTTTTCAACATGGATTGTCAACAACTTCTTTAGAACTCGACAATTCTCCTTAGAAACCTCCTATGTCAATAAACACAATCAACCCAAAAATTCTACAACGTTACCTTGAGGGATTTTTTCCCAACACATTTCATCCTATATTCCTTCCCTTGAGCAGAAATCCAACCTATAGATCCCTATTGTTCAAACCATAAGGAAACACCCAAAGAAGGGGTAATTATTTTATCACCACTTTCAAAGTTATTTTCTTCATCCACATTATCTTTCATTGTTATTTCCATAACAAAATAATAAATCCATTAACTTATATATACTATTATGTTATTAAAAATATGGTACTACCATACTTATTATTCTATCCATCCTATGAATGATAATGTCACCATGCGTGCGTACGTATGGCTAACCATCTCCACGCCGTGGTGTAATTTGTTATTCCACACTATATTATTTTGATGGATATAATGATGAGTAATATGTATATAAATAATTAAAATAACAAGATAATTTCTCTTTAAAATTAATATACCATCCAATTCCATACCTTTTAATCATTAAGGAAATGCTTTCGTCGCTCGTGTGTACGTACAACTTACAGTCTCAATGATGCGATGAGATTCATTTCCACATTCACCATTAGACAATGATTATAAAAATATAAATTATTAATTAGAATGCAATATATGACATAATAATGCTACTATATATATATATTTACTTACATATATCTTATTCACTTACTACCTTTCAATACGATATGAAAAAGGAAACAACATTTATGCGTATGTACGACCTACTGTCTCCATAAATGGTGTTTTAAATTTCATATATCTATCTATTATACATATTTATATTCTAAAAATATATGATATATAAATCATGTTTTATATTCTGGAAGTATTTAAATCATGATGTAAATGATACGATCAAGAATAACAAGTAAAAACATGTACGATGAAGAAAGTTATTATTACCTGAAATGTTAATTTATTATGGAATTCATTATTAAATGGGAAATATAAAGTCATAAATTAATCATTTATGATATTATAAATATTTATATGGTGTTGGTATAATATAATAACATACTATTGTAATTATACTGGGGATTGAACACACCTTCGACTAAAATAAATTGCAAGGTCAGGGTTAATGATCGATCTCTTTATAATCAGAGATTGTTTATGTGTAAGTATTTTATGGGACATATATATTATCCATATACATGTTTCATAAAATACATTTAAAAATGATTATTTTAAGGTAATTTTTAACTAAAACATCTTTTTAAATTTTTTAAATATTTATTTTTCTCAATCATTCTCATTAATGTCCATGATTTTAAAATGGTTTAAAAGATTTATTTATATGGACATGAATTTTTCTAAAATTTTAATTCCTTTAAAAAGTTTCAAAGTGGTTCAGGACATTTTGATTCAAAAATATCTTTTAAATTACTTCCTTTATAAATGTGTGACATTTAAATGATTTCCCGAATAGGGATATTCCTCTCAATATGTTTTACGGATCATTTTCAGTTATGTGAACATCCTTTATAGGATATTTTTCTTAATTAAGTTTGATTCATTATAATACAATTGTACATATTGTATTGAATGATTTATGATATGTTTGACTGTAGATGTTCCATTTTTTATACCCTTCATGGATTATGGTTAAAGTATTTACATTTCATATGCTAGTTTTATAAAGGAATTTTTATGTTATGTTTCAACGTTTTCATTTGAGAAACATAGTGGACTTAGTATGTGATGGGTGGGGAGTGATATAGCCCCTGGATTCGTCGGTAGCTCTCATGAGACAAATTATTGTCTTGGAACAAGGCCATGACAAAAATTTTATTTATTGTCTTCACACTAGGCCTTGACTATGTGGTAATGATGTCTGGCATTAGGCATTACCTCATTATGAAAATAATTATTACATGTGATTATTAGACTAGAATAATATCCATGTGCAAGTTTATATGGTAATATTTTATTTATTTTATGCATATTATGTTCAAGTTTATGTTTAAAAGGCTTTTGTTTTTATTACACCTCTTTCCTTAAAAGTTTAAAGCTTCCACTAAATTATTTACCCTTAATGAGAATCTGATCTCACTCTGTTATTATGTTTTGTTTTTTCATGATTCCAAGAAGTGTATTATGTTTGATATGAAGGGTTATTCTAGGGGAATAATGGAATTCTCAATGGATTATTTATATAGTGTTTTATGTTTGATTGTGTAATGTAACATTGATATATGTAATCTATTTTTCAAGACTATTAAACAGATCGATCTGTCGAAACATAATTCCATGTAATCATGCTAATGTATTAAAATAATACACCGGCTCTGAGCTTTTGGGGTCAGTGCATTACAGTTGGTATCAGAGGAAGTTTAGTACAAACCATGTAAACTAGATTTAGAAAAACTCTGATTAGAAAACATTACCCAATGATATACTATGAGGATTAGTATAGAAGAACTTCCAAGAATTATGGTAATGTAGATATTTTGTGTATTTTCCAAGAAATACATCCATGTCTGTATACGAGTAGGTAGAGGCGTCTCTGGAATAGATGTACCTAGGAGTGAAAACTCAAAAAAGGATTTTCATGTTTGACCCGGGGTATCCTGGTACACGACAACGGGCCTTGGTACACTCATAGTTATGACACTCTCAGGGTATATGGTTATGATAATCCACCTTTTCTTTTAAACAATTATAAAGGATTTATCATTAAATACTTTCTCAATGAAATCATTTTTTTATTAATATGGATTATATGCATAAATTGTTAAATTTATTTTAGGTATTTTTCTAGTTTGGAATTATCTCCTCTGATTCATAAACTAATCTAGTGTATTCCATTGTTTAGAAATGGTTCATAGAGGAAGTAATTTAAACCATATCAATTCACATAATCAATGTCAGGATTTCCCTCCTACTCAGAATAATTATAGTGCAGTAGGTGATGCAACCGGTGCTGATCATCTTATAACCATACTCGGACATCTCACTCAGGATTTGAATAATAACCTTACTCGTATGGAGTACCCAGATCCACAACGTGGAAAATAAATGTAACAACACTTCATAAGGAAAAAACCACCAACATTCAATGTGACTAAAAAAACATATATAGCTGATAAATGGATAAGTTCCATAGAAAACATATTTCATGATTTAGGGAGTAGAGAAAGGGAAAAAGTAGTTATGGAAGTTTATCGCCTCACAAGAGGTGAATATCAATGGTGTTCATTGATTCAAAACACAAAGAAGGATGAAAGAATTATCAAAAATTGAATAGAGGGAGTTTAAAGTGCCTTTCTTAGAAAAATAATTTCCTCGTGACCATCGAGATAATATAGAAAGTCAATTTCTGTGTCTGAGGCAAAAGGAAGATGAGAATATTGCAAAGTATGAGACTAAAATTAAAATGATATAAAGGCATGCAATTGATTGTATATGTAACCTAATAAGTAAGATTGATCGATTCTTTGATGGTTTAAAACCATTTTCCATCAATCATTAGTCTCACAATCTATCTCGTCATATAAAGATATAGTTTCATGTTCTATCAAGATAGAAAATGAATTATGTAAGTATTATGACATTAAAGTAATGCAAGTGAAGAAGAGAACAGTGGAGCAAGAGAAAGATAAAGGAAAAAATGTAAATATGGATGTTCTCTTATGTGATAATTGTGGGAAGAAACACCCTGGTACTTGCCTAAAAGTAATGGGAGTTTGCGACAAATGTGGAGAAAAAGGTCACCAAAATCGTGATTGAAATTGAAAGAAAGAGGCTTTCAATGTTGAATACTAAAATTGTACAGAAATGGGGTATTATGAAAATGAATGTTATAAGCACCAAGGAAACATACTTTAGAAAATTACATAATAACAAGGCAATGCTTTTTTGTTACTACAGTTGAAGTGGAATAATTAATGTATATGTGTTTTTTGATCCAAGAATTGTATTCTGGTTATAAGACGAATGTGAGATATATATTTATTTTACTAAATTTTTTTTGTTTTCATTTTGGTTTTAATATTATGAAGGTATTCATATTTTAAGTATGTGACAATAAGAGAAACTTTATGTTGTTTTGGGAATCAGATGTTACAATTGATTTTAGAATTTAGAGACCTTTTAGAGAGAGTTTGGACAGAAGTATTTTGGATAACATTAAAGGTTTGAATGGATTAAGTTGGACATTGGATACTTTTGTTTAAGGTTAAAATATTTCTTAACATTTTTTGGGATTGTTATAAAAAGAACAATTGGGTGTTTGGGTGACAACCTGTCACATCCAGTAAGGCCGCAAGACATGAACCCACAACCGAAGGGTGAAAAGGGTGCATCATCTACCATTGGCCTAAATTTTGTCGTGGTTTTTATAATTTATTTTTTTAAATGGGATTATAGATGAATTAAAAATTAATTTTTTTATAACCCTATATGATTAGGATAAATATAATATTTTTGAGTTCTATTATCTTTTGAAGTGAAAGACAAGTTTTTTGTAGAAATTACTTAACAAATGGAACTTTACATGTCAAGTATTATTTTTAACTTATTATATGATGAAATTAATTCTTACCCTTTAGGGAAATGATCTTAAAACCAAAATTGTGTTATATTAATACCCTATGTTTTGTTGAACTGATGATATTTTAAATTATCACAGATTTATGGCTTTGAGGCCCCCAATTTTCCATTCAATTGTTTGTGATTAATGACCTCAATCACTCCCTTTAAATATTTACATTTTTATTCCAAATATAATTTCCACCAATGTTCTTCTATTCAAAATCCTAATTTTGTGGTGATTTTTTCATTTCCCTTTCTCTCTTATTAAGAATAAATTTTAATAATCCGATTTCAGATGTGGGTTTTCCACAATGGTATTTTATATTTTTATAACCTTTTATTTTAAAAGAAAAATTTAAAATCGCATGGAAGAAATTTATTGATGGAGGGAAGAATGTAACACCCCAAGATTTCACGATACGTTTCTCTTTGAATAATACAATAACATTAGATGTATGCAACACCGAGTTCAAGCGCACTACGAACTATCAATCTAGCAGTTTAAAAATATGTTATGAATAGTAATAACTAAATTTTTAATTTTATATATATCTTATATAATATTAGCATTCACCTTTTTTGTTTATTATATATAACATAAGGAAAAATTCATTTTTCAGATAAAAGAAGTATTTTTCAAAAATGCAGTTTTTCACCTTTTAATGGAGAACCATTTTTAAATCCAATATTTAACACATTTATATATTCAATTTTATGAAAATAAATTCTTCTTTCCAATCAGGACATAAAATTTTAGTTTGGATAAATTTTTGGTGTTTTTCTGATAACTTTTATATTTTGATCAATAATGAAAGATATTAAATTTTAATTGAAAACATATTTTTTAATTTAAATAATATATAGTGTTAAATTATAAATTATAATGGTTTTGAATTATAAATATATTATAATTTATCATTTAATCCAATTTTGGTTATTATAAGTAATTTCACATTTAAATTGGACATAAACGTATATCAATCTATTGATAGCTTTTACTTCTCAAAAACCTACTTTCTCGTTTTGACAAAGAGAATTAATTTTAAATTAATTACTTCCACTTACATGTATTTAATTTGGTAAAATATACTTCATTTTTGATTTAGAATATAAAAATTATATTAGGGTGAATTTTTGATATTTTTCTGAAGACTTTCAATTTTGGATGAATACTGAAAAACAATGTGTTATTGTTTAAAACAGACTTTTTATTTAAATAATTATTTATATTTTATAAATTTATTTTTTCTAAAATAGATACATAATACCTATATAATTTTAATGTAATTCATTGGAGTTATTTTATAATATTTTTAAATATATAAAATTTTATTGAACTTATTACCGTCTTTTAACCACCTTCTAGGCACATTTTCAAATTTGCATAAAATGTAATTTCACCTCTTATGTGAATGGAATTTAAAAAATCCAAGAGACATGGTTGAAATCAGTAAGTAAAATTTGGTTCAATAAAATGAAAATAATTTTCTGGGAATAATAACTTTTGAATTTTATTTACCACAGATAAATGTAAATATGATAATTAAAGGTAAAAATGATGTTATAATTACCCTAACACATGTCCTAATTCGATTGGATAAATGTTTTTAGACCAAAATAAAACTTAGTAATAAAATATGAACCTCTTTTGTCCACTTTTATTATATTAGGATATTTATTATTATTTTATTTAAAATAGAGTTAAAAGTGTAAAATTCAATGTTTAATAACTAAACAATTTTTAATATAGTGTTATACATAAAATAAATTTTACTATAAATATACATTATAAATATAAAATATTTCATAAGTCATTTTATTTTATTTATAATTTTTATACATTAAATAATTAAATTTATTTATGACACAATGATGATGTAGTAATTACTTTATTAATGAATGATTAAAACAAATGATGTTGTAAATATAAAATTAAATGTTAATTGAAAATTTGGATGCATTCTAAGAATTTTATAGGTTAATATGAAAATTTAGGGTTGATTAAATGAATTTTTATGGAATTTATAATGTTTTTATGACTTTGACATATACCAAATACTTAATAGTGTCAAAATTGACATAAATGAGTTTTTAAAAACAATACTATTTTATTAAATGATAAAATACTCATAAAAATATAAGGATTGGCCAAAGGACTTATAAAAGATTAAATATGTCAATAATGAACCACATAGGTTTCTCTTGGCGTTTCATAGAATGTTTATGAACCATTAAGTATAATAATACGAGAGGACATGGTAAAAGTTGAACAATTTAACTAAGAGTCAAATAAAAATAATATAGTTAATATAGTCGCCTAAACTTTTATAAAATATAATTGGTGAATGGATTTCAGCTCATACCCACATTATCTTCGAAATAAATCAATATGGAGCCATTAGAAACTGAAAATTATTTTATAATAAAATAATATTTCAAACTTTTCCTAAAGTGACCCTCACATCTCTTATAAAAGGGTACTTCCCCTTCTCTAAAAATCACACCTCCAAATCCATTTGGCTTAGCCAAACCCTTCCCAAATCTCCTCCCAACATCCCTCACTTCAACCTAGATTCCATACCTTGAGAATAATGCAAACCTATGGAGCCCTGTTGTTTAAATCAAAAGGAAACACCCAAAGAAGAGGTAATTATTTTATCACCTCTTTCGAAGTTCTTTTTTTATTCCACATTCTCTATATTTGTTATTTTTATATCAAAATAATTACTCCAGTACATTCTACATACTGTGATGTTCTTATAAATATGGTACAACTATACTCATTATTCTATCCATCCTATGGATGATAATGTCACCATGTGTGCATACGTACGACATACTGTCTCCACGCCATAGTGTAATTACTAATTCAACACTATGTTATTTGGATGGAAATAAGGATGAGAAATATGTATATAAATAATGAAAATTAAATTCTAATTTCTCTGTACAATTAATATACCACTCAATTACACACCTTTTAATCATTATAGAAATGATATTGTCGCTCATGTGTACGTACGGATTATCGTATCCATGACACGATGAGATTTATTTCCATGTTCACCATTCAATGATGATTATAAAAATATATATTATTAATAAGTATGTAATATATGACATAATAATGCTATTGGATATATATATATGTATGTATTTATGTACTTACATAGATCTTATTCACTTACTCTCGTTCAATACAATATAAAAACCAAAACAACGGTTATGTGTGCGTATGGTCTACCGTCTCTATAAATGGTGTTTTCCATTTCATATATCTATATTTCCGATCCATTCTCTGGGGAACGTGCGTCCGTCAGTTCTAGGACGACGACGCTATTTTTTCCCCGTATTCCCACTTTCCAAAGGTGGGCGACATCATTTCCTTGTTCAGGGATGTTTTCTCCTTGATCTAAACGGGATGATGGGATATCGTTCCCTCCTTCCATGGATTCCTCATTAAAACTTGTCACCTAGTCCAGGTCTCCCTTATAGACATAATACATTGTTCATGAAACTCTTCCTAGTGCCATATCTTTATTAAAGCTGGTTAATTACATTGATTCTGTTGGGACATTCCAAGGGGTCCAGCCAGAGAAGCAACCTTCGATCAGGGGAGTAGTCACATTGGACATCACTGGCATGTCTGGACGATTGAAAAATAGCACTTCTAGGTTTATTACACTTATTATATGGCTTCTTGAGGGCACATAAGACCAAATAATCCCACATTGAATGTGGGGAATTATATGCCATGGGCCTATATCTGAGGTTTTCCTCATATTTCTATGTTTAACACATGGAATGCCATGAGTTTAACCTTTAGCAGAGACGGATCGGACTAATCGAAACAATGACTAGAGGGGATTAGATGGGTGAAACCCCTGGAGGGAACACTGATGTTAGGGCTAACAAATGGTTAATTACTCGACTACTTCTAGGAGTGGTTGTGAAGTGAATTGGCATGATCTCATAGGGATGTGACGGCCTTGGCAAGAACCAGGATGGATGACAAATGACTATGTGAAGTGGATGGAAAATGAAATGGAGTCGACTCGAGGGCGATTATGATGTTGGGATTGAGCCTCGAAGAGACATCGTATGTATCCCCATGGCAGGAAATCAAATTAAACCTAGTTTAGGATGGGGTATAGGATCGGGGTGTGCACCGAGGACAATGACCCGATGATATACTGAGGCATACGCGTGTTTAGCAGACTGTGGTTGATCTGACACCACTAAAATGGACCATAGATATGGGTCTTGACAAAGGGGATGACAACGGCTTACCGATGGGTTTAGGATTACAATAGTTTACTGCTGACAGATATTGACAATGTCTTACCGTAGTGTAGGGATCACAATGGCTTATCGTTGAATGGGTCACAAAAGGGACAAATAGTTTAACATCATGCAGGATGGGGGTGGACAGATGTGGAGTGGTCGGGACCAGTGGTTTTTGGGATTGGACCTCAGGGAGGCCTCCTACGTACACAGTCTAAGAGACAGGGATCAAAGCCTACATAGTTTGGGTTGGTGAAAACAGACGTAAAGATGGTCGGAACCAGTGGATGGTGGGCTCAGACCTCAGAGAGGATTCTTACGTACCTTTCCTTGGAAAACATCAAACTCTACATAGTTTGGGATTATGTTGGTGAACCATTGTGAAGATGGTAGGAACTACAAGGTGTTGGGATTGAATCTCAGGGAGTCTTCTTACATACCTTGCCATGGCAAGGATCAATGTCCACGTTGATCGGGATTGGTGTGGAAAATCGACGTGAAGGGGGTCAGAAAGAACCGGTGTTTGGCATGAACCTCAAGGACGCTTCCTACATACCTTGCCTTGACAAGGATCAAAGTCCACGTAGTTCGGGATTGGTGTGTGGGGATTACACTCTATGATACCCGGAAAGTATTTCATGGTTGGTGCTTACTCTAATCCCACACGAGTCATGATCAGTGTGAGAAACAAGAGGCATCAAAGACCCGATGATCACGTTGAAAAATATGCGTCCGTGGAAATTGGAATTGGGCTTACACGTGGTTAGCATCCCAAAATGTAAACAGGGGAAAACATGTAGTTTGCGGCCCAAAGAGGAAATAGGTGCTTACGTGTTGTTAGAGGCCCAGGGAGATAGAGATTGGGACTTACTCCAGGATTGAGGCCCGAATGGTGACGAAGACCAGAGGGAGAGGGATGGGATAACAAAATCCTTGTCCCCATCTCTCCTCTAAGACTTTGGCACCAAATAAGATAGAAGGATCATGAATGCTGCCTTCCCGTAAGAAAGGCTAGGGGCTTACATAAAGGTGGTTTCCCTTTCCCCATGGACAAACTATTCTCCAATAAAGAGGATCTCATTCCATCTAAGTATTGGTCATAATACAGTGGAGACCAGTGGGCATGAATAATGTCCATGGTAGGGAACCCCACATATGATTAATGGGGTGAGGTCACAATTTAACGTCATGTGATGAGGACGATGGTGCTTGTCAGTTTAACATCCTACATCATGGACGAGGTGGGATCACAGCACACCCTTGGGAATTACATGATTGATACCCACCCGCCCTTTGGTAAGGGAAGGCTTCAGCAATGCCATGGTGAAGGGGTGTCATGGAGTGATACACTGAGGGGTCCACGTTAGCATGGCTATGTGAAGAAGCAATATACATTAGCATTCCTATGCGAATAATTATAAGGAAAAAAACGCACTGTGAAGTACCATCCAAGGGACTTTCAAATCGCTCTGTGCAAACCTAAAGGGCCGCACGGGATGAGATCACTTGGCGTAGGTGTGGTGCACACCTGGGGGAGTGGGGGGTGGGGGGGCTTGGACATGGTTAATTAAGGTGAGGACTACACATGGAGCACTCAAGGAGGGTTGCGCCCAAGATAGGGGTTGCACGCAAGATGAAGCATTTGCGTTCAAGATGGAAGGTTCTGCATGCAAAACTGGAACATGCATTCAAAAAAGTGATCTCTTGCATGAAAATTCCATGGGTGAAAGGAAATGGACAAGTATTAGGCCCAAGAGCCCCCCCGAAGGAGGACCCTTAGGGGACCTGTCGTTCAAAGTCCAATACTTGGAGGCAATGGTAGTTTTAAGGCAGTCGCGTAAGAGGAGGAATACGTACAGTAGAGCGTCACTTTGTCTTCTGTTTCCAACCCCGATGGGAGGGGGTACATTTCATTTTATATCCAAAGTCCTCAGGGTGGCACGCAAAGGGTATGCTGTGCAAAAACACCCGTTTTACATCACCTTGGGAGCGCAAAGGGGGTCGTGCGTGCAAAACCCCATTTGATGTCACCTTGGGAATGCAAAGGGGGTCGTGCGCGCTCAACCAAGGGGCCCTTGTGCATTGGAACCCCTAGAGAGTTCGGAGGTTCTGTGGCAGCGTGCCCTCTCTGGACTCATTCGTTGCTCTTTTTTCCGCCCGATGCGGACCTTCTCCGAATTTTGGCATCAAAAAATCCCCCCCCATTTAAATTAAAGCTAAAAGGGAACCTGAAGGTCGGATTCTGAGGGAATGCCGAAAAATGGAGAAATATCTTTGGGGGTGCACAAAAATGCCTTGTGTGCACGCGAACTTGTTTCACATGCGAATAAGGAATATCAGCGATTATAAATAGATTGAGGTCCCCCACCTAGGCCCTACATTTTCATTTTCCATATGATAGGCATTTTTCTCTCGTGTGCAAAAATATTCCTGATACATGCATAATCTTCCACGGCCGTCCATGGGTTTTGCGCGCCATCCCAACTTTTGCGCGCAAGTTGACACTCTTTCACGTTGCGGTATATTTTTCATATTGAAAATCACTCTCTCGTGCCAATTCCTTTGGTTTCTTGAAATGGCCGCTCAACATGCTGATTCCGAGCAGGAAGTCATCGCTACTGCGAGAATAACTCAAATTATCATGAACCCTCAGATACTTCGAGCGAGGAGGGTTGTGTCCGATAACAAAATGCTTTTCGGAAGTCTTACACAGGCCAAAAAAGATTACGTCCTAAGTGGTATCCTACCGCTATGGAAATTTGGTCTTCTGAAAGGGGTGATGATACCCAGTTTTGAGACAGACACACCGCGGTCATGGGTGATGCACGTGGATAGTCTACCACAATTCCATATTACAAACATTGGCCATCTAGCTAGGGAGATGCAGAACACAATTGTCTGTGTCCTAAACATGAAGACTAGGATGCTTATTGGAAGTGATCCAGTCTCTGAGGAATCTCCCGCTATTTATCCAAGTACATTCAGAAGTAGCATTACTGACTAGATGAAGGGCTGGTAGGAATGAGATTTTAGAGTCAGGGGAAACATTACCAAGGAATGGCTATGGGTATACTGGTTATGTCAGACATCCAAGGAATTCGGGCCAGAACTGTGGTCCATTGGGATTTTTGAGACCGTTTGGATGTCCCAATTCCATTTCTACCGACAATAGGACTTGGTAGAAGAACTGTTCAGTCACTGGTCACCAGATACCAACACTTTCCACTTATTCCATGGGAAGGTTAGAATCATCATGTGGGATTTCCAATGTATTGGTAGAATCCCCTTATAGGGGAACCGGTATTACGAGTTCTTCCCGATAGAGAATGTATGGGGGGATAGGACAGACACTACTATACTGTAATGGAACCTGTTGGAACTGTCTAAAGAGTAGCTAAAAATAAAATACATCCTAAAGGATATATCATATTCTGGGTGGTTCATTCTTTTCCTGACATAGGACCCGGCTGTGAAGATGCCAGGCCGAGGGAAGCAGTTCCCAAACACATCTAAGAGGTGAAAAGAGGGCTCAAATTGGAGGGTTTTGGAGATAGGAGAGTACCGATCGTGGGGATTTTTCATTAACGAAGGTTGAGACCTGAATGTGCGATATGCTGGGATTCATGACACATTCTTGAGGAGATGGTTGTTTCTTGTGAGGGACACAATGATGGGATTCCGCCCTGGGACACTAGTGATGGATGCGATTATGGCGACGATGAACAAGGTTAACCTAGGGGTGCCAGTGTTTTCTACGATGTACTGTATTCTAGGCCGCATCTCAAGGGGAGGTATGGCAAAGAGGATATGTGTACTATTCAATATTTTCCATGTCTTGGTCTACGCCCACTGTAGTGGGCATGACTTCTTGAATTCCATCTGCCCCCTGGTCACAGTATGCGGTCATCCTTCTTGAACATCACAACAATACACCCATTAATGCTCAGAGATGAGGGAGTTAATCTCAAGACCGACAACCACACCCACTTTGACTTCCACCCATTCCTAACCCTAGTTATTTAGATGGTAGATGATGGGAGGGGTCCACTAGAAAAGAGGGAGTAACTACAAAGCATCCAGGGCAGTGTGCTGGTGGCCCAAATGGATGGAAAAATCTTCTGCGAAGCATATGTGCTGACTAGGTTCGCCAGATAGTTCGGGTGCATGTAGAGAATTCCCAAGAATATATACACTGAGGTTCATGAAGAGTATCATCCCTGCATTATACGCTAGCTATGGCTTATATTCACAATGGAAGGCTTGGGAGAAATCATCACCCTTCCCCCTACCGATGTCAGTGCGGGACTATCAATAGATTATGACGAACACTGGATGAGAACCTATCCCGAGGCGATTCTTTGGAAGCACATCTGGAAGATCAAGGTATCCAGTATATAGCCTTAAGAGCAGGGAGGTAGATGAGGTGTCACAAGGGAAATGAGGAAAATAATTGGTCGGGCGGCTAGCATGGAACATGACAGTACTTCATCGACAAGGGATGTGCAGGCCGAGAACGTGACTCCACCTTCCGAGGAAGGGTGGTCCCGTATATGGCCCCGTGGTCCAGCTAGGGAACTCCCAGGGAAGAAACTCAGGTACCTTGTGATGTTTTCTACTGATGCAATCTGCCCTTCTCTCTGGTCTTCTTGGAGAACACTACGACATTCCATGTCCGCCGAAGAGTTGTGGGGGAGGTAGTTATGCACCGGGCTCCATCTTCCAGACATAGGACACATCCAAATGATGGAAAGGGTAAAATTTCATCATCGACATGCATACCTGACATCCATAGATATGTATGCATGCCAGTGAGGGAGGAATAAAGAATTGCATCTCCTGTTGAAAGTGATGCTTGTCCAAGAGCATGACCCAGAGAAACTACCATCCAAGGATGAAAGTGAATAGGAAGAAGAAGAAGAAGAAGAATAAGCAGGTAAAGAGGATGGAGATGAATAAGAGGAGGATCAAGTTGAAGGTTTTGGTGTTGAGGGGTCCACAAAAGCTCCCTCTCACCAGAAGAGCTCCCGTGAGAGCGGTGAAATCGTAGGCTCTGATGCAAAACTGGCAGAGCAGCTTGAGGTATGATTTAAAACATATCTATACTGGCCTTTATATTTTAACAATATCGATTCATCAACCAAAATTTTTCCTATTTAGGAACACATGGGAGAGGTTTCCCAAGAAAGCTTCCCCACAGGGGGCGAAGGTGTGCCCATGGAGGCAGGGAAGCAATATTGGGAGCCTGTCCTTGGGACTGAGAAAAGTGGGGTGCCGATTTCGGCTAGAGTAGGCATCAATGAGCCAGAGGGAGAGTCCCCCACCATCCCCATTGTTCAAGAGGAGCTGACATTGATGATTTATTAGACCAATGCTGAAGGATCCCCTGTGGCGGTGGACCCCACCATGACATAATCATTGGACATCACCGCACATGGATCCCGTAAGTCTATCATTATTGACTTTTTTATTTACTAGGAAATTTGGCTAACCAAGATACTGATTCCTGTTGCAAGGATTTCATAGTTGGAGGGGCAACAAACCATCTAGTCCAAGACATCTAAAGGAGCCCCACCGATGACCGTATCAACCCTTGCAGAAGCAACCGTTTGAGGTGGCTCTGCCCCTGTACCAAACGAACAGGATGTTGCAATAATTGGCATTAATAACATTGGTGTGGAGCTTCAACCTGAAAGGGTGATGTTACTGATGGGGAAGAGGCTCCTGAAGAAGATCCTTCCATTGACTTCTCACTGTTTTCCTCGAATATAGGCCTGTAGACCCTGAAAAAATTGATGATTCTAACTCGGATGATTCCGAGGAGATCCGTATGACACGACACAAGGAGTGGAAGTGCATCAAAAACTTTCTCGGATAGTCGGAGGCAGAATGGATAAAACAGATGGGGTCTCTCCGCACCTGGTTGCGCTTTCTCTATGCTATAGAGGTTGATGCTCACTGTCTTCATCTAATAGTCCATGATTACATGGTTGAGAAGATACGAGAGAATAACCAATGATCAAACATTTCCTAGAGCCAGAGAGAGTTAGTAAATTCCCAGGAATTCTTGACGGCAGAGTAGGAGGTCTGACACCTTGAGGAGAAGACAAAAGAAATGGAGGTATTCATCGCAAAATATTCCAAGCTCATCCAGAAACTAAGGGCCCAGCTAGTGGATGCCCAGGAGAAGATGGTGGTGGCAGGTCACCAAATTACTGAGCTTCAAACTGAACAGGAGTGGGTATGGGCCTGGGCCGATGAGCTGTGCTCTGCGGGTGCTGATGAAGAGAAGGATCTCAGTGAGCGGGAAGCAATGCTCGAGGCCACGAACCAGAAGGTGGAAACATTGGAGAAATCCATCCAAAACGCTGATCAATATGGGCCTTGTTTTGGCCGAACTCACAAACCTATTTTTCGTTATTGATGCTTATTATGAAGTAGGTGAATGAGAAGACTGTTTTCTTGCTTTATCATTTTAATGGTTTCCGACCACAATCATGAAGTAATTAGAAATTGGTCTCCAAACTCATGTGGGTCATAACCGATGTGAGAAACAAAGGATTCACTACTGGAAACATGATCTTTCCCAACACTTATATACCAACGGTTTGTAAAAATCGTTGGTATAGCAACTCTTTCCCAACGGTTCATCCAAACCGTTGGGAAAGGGCCTAAAAACACACCCTTTCCCAACGGTTTTGGTGAACCGTTGGGAAAGAGTGACCTTTCCCAACGGTTCACCAAAACCGTTGGGAAAGGGGTGGATTTTTTCCCTCTTTTTCCCAACGGTTCATCAAAACCGTTGGGAAAGAGTACCCTTTCCCAACGGTTCACCAAAACCGTTGGGAAAGGGTGTGTTTTTAGGCCCTTTCCCAACGGTTTTGATGAACCGTTGGGAAAGGTTACTCTTTCCCAACGGTTTTGATGAACCGTTGGGAAAAAGAGGGAAAAAATCCAGCATTCACCTTACTAAAAATACACCCACCCAGAACCTATCCCAACGGTTTTCAGAACCGTTGGGATAGGTCTATCCCAACGGTTTTGACAACCGTTGGGATATGTTCATTGATTTTTTTCCAGATCTACTAACGGAGAACATTATATAAATCAAAAATTTAAATAATTATGATAATACATATATATATTTATGAAATTATGTTTACAAAGTGATGTTAGCCTAGTGGTTAAGTCGTTCGATTATAAACGAGGGGTCCTGGGATCAAATCCCAGCGGTGATTTTATTTTTGGAATTTATATACCAACGGTTCCATTACCGTTGGTATAGATTTCATATAGGTATTTATATACCAACGGTTCCATTACCGTTGGTATAGATTTCATATTACCTATTCCAACGGTTTCCAAAACCGTTGGTATAGGTCTATACCAACGGTTTTCGGAGAACCGTTGGTATAGACCTATCCCAACGACTTACTTGGCTACGGTTCTCCAAACCGTTGGTATAGGCTATACCAACGGTTTGGAGGCCTATACCAACGGTTCCAAACCGTTGGTAAAGGTTAGTTTTCCAGTAGTGATTGTTGCGTCATCAGGTCTTTTATGGGTGGGAGTTCCATTCGAAGGTCAGGCATTCGGGGAATAAAATGTCCCATCCATGCTCTTGAGAAGAAAGGGGTGATGCTTGGTGGCACAATGAATCTGTCAGAAAAACCAAATTATCATCCTCCCAAATATGCTCTAGTACACGAGTGGGGTAACACCAAAGGCATTGGGATTGATCCGAATGTAAGGGAGTGGAAATTGTGAATCATGATACCCAAAATTTGGAACACTGTGAGGGTGGCGTGATGATGGAGGATGATGGTTTACTGTGTTCGAAACACAACATCCATATCACATTAGCCTGAAATAGGGATAAACAAATGAGGGTCGACTGCTGACTGTTTTCAAAACACAGGACCTGACACGAAGTGTTGTCCATTAGTCTTCCAAAATATTGGCACAAGACAGTAAGAAAGCTGTAGGCCGAGCATCCATACTGTTGGGGAGTTTCTTTAGACGTGATAGAGGATGAGGGTCCAAATATAGGGCATGGAATGCGTGGAGGGTGGAGTGTTGGGTCGTTCGAATGGAGACCAAAATTCCTAAAATTACACCACCATGGTGGAAACACATTAGCTGGACTTATCGGTCTGATCATGGATCATTTCTACTTCAAAATAGGACCTCTCTGACGAGGAAGCTGGCGCATCCCATCATTGTCGTGGGGCATCCTGAACATGTTCAGGGTAGAGCTGTAGTTTAATGTCATGCATCGAGGGAATATAGACCCGTGTAGTTTAACATCATATTGTAGGAAAATGAGTGAAAGGGGAGATCCCGAAAGGGGATTATGTGATGCGGTAGCTATAAACCTGACGTGAATGAGGTCATAAAGAGTTTTCAACACACCATGTATCCCATGAAGAAGTGTTTTTAGGTTTTGGAACCAAAGGTGAAAATTGGGTCGGGCCCAAGACAGACCATCGAAAGGTAAGGGGTCCATGAGACACATGGTGATGTAAGTATATTGCTCGTCGTGAATGAGGGCCTCTGGTAAAGATTACCATGTGTTCCTTAGGGAGGTTTTCAGGTCTAGGGACCAAAAATAGAAGATAGGTTGGGCCTGAGAAAAAGTGCCCGGGCATTCCTACGTATCTCATGAGAATGAGAATGAAGGCATACATAGTTCTAGAAGATGGCACAGTAAGATACGAGTGCCATGGATAAGAAGGTTGTGTGGGTCTGTACCTTACACCAAAAGAAGTGGTATTTTATAAATATTGTTTGTCTTTTAGGATGAATGATTGTTTTTTTTGTGAAGCGACAGACCTAGGACAAAAATTCCAGGCATCAACACAAGAATCAAGATGTGTTTAGGTGTTGACAAATGGTATGGTGTGTGACTGCTACCAAACATGATGTCCCCTCAAGTGAGGGAACCACGATGCAGTGCCACTTTTCATCGTGTGTCCAGGACGATAATTTCATAGTTTAGGGTCATGTGATGGGACCAGGTGACATAGTTTAACGTCATATTTCTCGGATGTATATAGGAGAGACTATGTTCAAGTGGGAATATGTACATTGAGATAAAGCATACCCGACATGAATAAGGACGAGGTCCCCACAACACCGCACACAATTCCAAGAGGGCAACCTCTTGCTGAGGGTCCAGAAAAAGTTAAAGGATATGGGACAGGAGAGGATAGCTATTAGTTAATTTATACATGAAGACGAGATGTTCGAGTGTTCCTATGTATCCCATGAGGATGTGAATCAAGACACATGTAGTTCTTGAAGGTGCCTTTTAACGCCATGTAGGACCACATACATTTTAATTTCAAGTGGGACATGAAGTATGAGGGA
This sequence comes from Viscum album, assembly GCA_963277665.1. NCBI lineage: Eukaryota > Viridiplantae > Streptophyta > Magnoliopsida > Santalales > Viscaceae > Viscum > Viscum album. The sequence goes on from OY728135.1 coordinate 93,586,400, forward strand.
CTAATTCTTAGAAAGTGGCGTACACAGTTTGGATATTGAAAATATGATGTGAATGAGGGAATAAGCCCACACGTGTCACACCACGCGGTCCTATAAGGGTCCGATACCAAAAGGCAGAGCAGAAGAGAGGAACCATAAAGAGATCTTAGTTAAATGTATTAGAGCTCAGACCATGGATAATCATAACTCTTCCAAATAGGTGTAGAACTCGGTCCAATACCTAAAACCACGTGAGTTGAAATTAGTGTAGGAAACAAGAGAGAAATAGATCTTCGCAATACATGGAATGCACGTAAAGGGGAAGTTAGTGCGGAACCTCAAATAATGCCTTTTTGCGGCTTTGTCCTCCTAACGTGAAAATGTGCACTGAGGGATATCACCAGGAGTGTCGAGATTCCCCTTGGACATGATGTGGGGGAAAATGATGTAAATCATGTGATTGAAATTTTGGGCTTAATGAGGTCAGTGTGATAATGGAGGATGACTATGGACCATGATTGAAACACAATATCCATATCATGTGAATTGAAATTGGAACAAAAAATGAGCATCAACCACTGAACATATTCTTAATGTGGGACTTGTATCAATTTGTTGTTCAAAACCCTCGATAACTTTGGCACGTAGTGGTAGGATGGACCTTCGGCCGAGCTTCCATGACATCTGGGGGTCCTTCGGATGTGAAAGATGATGGATGTCCTAATTAAGGGGAAAACAAATCCTGAAAGGTGGGTGAGAGCATGTCTGTGTAGAATTCGACACTCTAGGTGTTGGACCAGAGTACTCTTAGACACATTGGAAAATAACCGAAGAGGGTTGAGGGTCCCGACTGAAAGGTATTCGACTCTAAAAGATGGTTATATGGTAAGGGATATAAGGCCACTCAGTAGAGATTGGTATGTGGCATGGTTGTTATAATCCCAACCTGAATGGGGACATAATCCCATATCACTATGTATACCCCTTTCGTGGAAGAACACAGGCCAAGGGGCCAAAATAATTGGGAGATTAATAAAAAGTGGGGCTTGACACAAAGACTATTCATTCGGGTGGTCATACATATCCCATAAGGATGGGAATAAAGCCACATGTAGTTCTATAGGATGTCATGCAGTTTATCATCTTGTGACAAGGACACAGAGTATGGACAAGATACCCCAATTAGGGATGTGTACGAAACGTTGAATAACCAGATGTGAATGAGGACATAATCCCAAACCACACCATAAAATCCTATGTGGGTCCTTTGGAGAGGGGCCCATTAAGGTCGATGGATAATGGGGATGTCGGCCCGAAATGATAGGAGAGCCCTTAGGCCCAGTATCCATGCCATTCTGGGGTCATTTTGGACCTAGAAGATGATGGAAACCCAAATGTTGGGGCTCACGAAGCATGGTAGGGACTATGTTTGCGAAAGGGATAATAAATGGAGGGAGGAATGTCTCATGGGGACGTGTGGGGTGTGGAAGAATAGCCCAACATGAAAGAGGATGTGAGTCCATACCACACCGCGCAATCCAAAATGAGAAGTTGGGCCAAGATGCCAAAAGGGTCGAGGGACCTAAGGCCAGGAATCCCGGTTAACTATAGACATATGACCCCTCATGCGAGTATTTCCCCATCATAGCTCCTATGCCTATTGGAGCAATGCTCGGTGTGGGAAACAAGGATTATGACAAGGCTATTCCCATCACATAAGGGACCACCAGCTTGAATCACACTTCTGCCCGAGGCAGACCGGAGCTTGAAGAGACAACGAGGTAGGATGAACCACTACACTCCATGTTCGGGACATATGGGGGTAGTGACAACAACCAAGGATGGCTGTTGAACAAATTTGAAACACAATATCTATATCGTGAGACCTGAAATGGGAACAACAAACGAGCATCGACCGCTGACCATATTTCCAATGTGAGACTTGTATCAATTTTTTTGTCTAAAACCCTCAAGGACGTTGGCCCATAATGGTAGGAGGGCCCTTGGGCCGAGCATCCATGCAATTTGGGGATCCTTTTGGATGTGAAAGATAATGGAGTCCCAAGAAAATGAGTGAGTGAAGAAAAGATGTGCATGTGCATTTTAATGTCAAGTAGGGTGGTGGTCGAGGTGAAAGTCTCTACAAGGTGGGATTTATGGTAGGGTCATGATTAACTCGACGTAAACTATAGAGGAATCTGAAACCACACCATGTGTTCTAACTGAGGGGTGATTCTGAAGTTTGGTCTCGGTCAACAGACGAAATGTCTAGGCGTTCCAACGTATCCCATCAAGATGGGAATCAAGCCATATGTAGTTCTGTATGACCATGAAGTTTTACATCATGCAGTGAGGATGGGGGAGAATAGTAGAATTAAGAGGGAGCACATGGTGCGATCATCATAATCCTGACATGATCAGGGGAAGAGAATCTTACACTGCACTATGTAAAATCTTCCAAGAGAACTACCCCCAGGGGGGAATTGTTAGAGAAAAGGGTTTGGGGATGGACTCAAGATGTAACGTATGAACGTTCTTTTTATCCCGTAAGGATGGGAATCAATCCATATGTATTTCTAATGGTGTAGTTTAGCATCTTTCTGGATGGTTTGCAATTTAATGTCATGCGGTACATAGCAGTTTAAGGTCTTTCGGTACCAGCAATTTACGGTTATGCAGGACCCGACAGTTTAGGGTCATGCAGAACCAAGGGGTTAGTTGGGAAAATGTATTTATAATGACCCATACATTATATAAATTATTATTACTTCAGAATTAAATCAGGAATATTACAACATATAACAACACCATGATAGGATTGTATAGGTATAGTGTCTTTAGAAACTGGGAAACATAAACAACCGGTTCATAAATAATCTACATTGTCTCCCGCTTATTTCATCATATCTAGAGTCCCTTTTTGAATATCCTAATTAATACCCTTAATCCTGACTTGGGGAAAATAAAACATACAAAAGTGTGACCTTAAATTCTCAATAAGATTAAACAAAGGAAATATCAATCACATCGTATTCATAAGAACATAACATTTTTAAAATCTTAACCTGCAAAAGATATCATAATATCATGACATGGGATAAATCGTAGTAGTGAAATGTAATCCCAATAATCAAAACATAAAACATGAAACTTTGTGTCATACAGATATAATCATATAAAATAATTTCATATTAGTCAAGACTCATTGCCAAGATCATCATAGAGGACAAAGTCCATTACTGAACAGAGTTCACTCCTCATTCCAGTCTTGTATCACAGAACTGGATTAACATGAAATTCCAACCATGTATATCTCATGAGATATAAATATTTACCCAATGTATTGGAGGGAGATATATGTCCCACCCATCTCATAAAGAAACCCTTCTTATGTGTGCCAGAAAATCATAAATCATAAATCATAGTATAACCCATGTAATAAAAATGGGATTCTTAAACATCATGCCATCATAACAAAATCCATATATGATATAGGACTTCATAAAAATAAATCCATCATAACATAATCAAATTAATTTAATAATAGGGATATAAACATAACCCTATATTATCTTATATGGAAAATAATTTTTGATAAATCACTTGAACTCCATTCTTGAGTAAAATATCCTTTCTACTTCATAAATGTTTTTCCTTTATTAACTAGTCATACTAAATGAAGATAATTGAAAATAAACTTTAAAATTTTTAAAGGAAGCTTCATGGAAATAATGTTCTATAAAATCATAAAAATCCATTCATGCCTTATAAGTTAAGAAAAACATTCTTCTCATACTTTGGCCGGAAAAGTCAAAAAGTATCTCGTACTGAAAACGACAATAGATTCCTTTCATATCTTTTACTCAAAATTCACCAATAGGTAAAATTGGATTTAAAATTTTTTAGGAGGATATAAATAATATTTCATATTGAGGAAACATGGATGTATATGATAAATATTCCCCAGTAAATTCTGAAGTATAAACAATCTCAGATAAAAATGAGATTGCTTGATTTTCCCTTATCTTCAGTCTGATATGCTTTGTACATATCCAAACCTCCTATATAATGATTTAAATAATGTCATTGACATATTATAGAATCATACGCAATGTTATGATATCATATATGGTCATATTATTATCTTCTTATTAGTTATATTTCATTGGTACTTGTTATTAGGGTGTTCATTGCTTTATGTTCTTATGTGTGTTTTGTCGAATAAATTATTATTAATCTATTTTGGTTATAGATAAATCATATACATAATTGTATTAGTATAATATATATCAGATTTATTCATTAAATTCGTTTATATAATCATGGTTTAAAGCAGATCATGTAGAACGAATCACATCGCATCATGGAGACGGTAAGCCGTACGTACGCACGAGCGATGATATCATTCCCATAATTATTGAATGGTATTAGAGTGGATGATATAATATCTCAAAATTAGTATCATGTTATAATAATCATATATACTTATTATTTACATCATTATACCCATCAATATAAGGTGGTGGTGTAAAAACAGATTACACCACGGCGTGGAGACGATATTCCGTACGTACGCATGCGCGGTGATTTCGTTTTCCGTAGGATGGATAGAAGATGAAATGAGGTTGTTTAATACTTATAATAACATATCAGTGTATGAGTGATAATGATGATATTAATTTATGATGAAACAAATAAATAATAAGAAGTATAAGAAGAAATAAATTTGAGAGGATTGGTAAAGGATACTACCTCTTCTTCGACGCGCCTCTTCTAAACCTCCTCTTAGGGCACTAAAGTTGGTCTTTGATGAATACCAAGACCTATAGTAGGTTTCTAGGGAAGTGGAGAAGATAAATGAACAGCTTTTGGCAGATATTGAAGGCTCAAAATGTTATGAAGAGGAGAGGGAGGAGGTGCCCTTTTATAAGGGAGGAGAGGGGTACCTTTGGAAACATAAGAAATATTAATTTATAATAAATTCAAACCCCACTTAACCCCCCCCCCCCCAAATGACTCAATTCGAAGATGTGATGAGATAGGGTTATTATATCATCAACCAATAAAATTTAGACATGTTGTGAAATTATTTTAAACCTTATCAAATTGATTTATATTTATTTAATCTATTTAATTTTATTTATGGTAATAATATTCTAAATTTTGAATTGATATAAATAATTACTTATATGTTATGAATTGTATATAATTAGATAATTTATGAAATTTTAGACCATACAAATTTCAATTTATAATTTTTAAATATTTTTTAGATTTTTAAACAATTTTATAATATGTAATTTTTGTAAAATAACAATAGTGTTAATTTTGACACTATTAAATTATTTAAATATAAATAAAATCCACACAGAGGATATATTCGAAAAAAAATATTTAATATATTCCTAACATGTCATATTCATCTAGAAAATTAGTATATCATATTAAATAGTTCATATAATATTTATTTAATTATTTTAAAAACCATTTATTTGATATTTCAATCAATAAAATAATTTCAACATCACTATTGTGTCATCATTAATGAAAATTATTTAATCCCTAAAATTTTTAAATAAATTCACATGATGTAGATAATTTTATTATCTTTCTTTAGACTATTCATGTTTGAAGTTTAATGATGATTATCACTAAATTAAAATTATTACACTTATAAGATATAAGAGAGTGACATGTTGTCACTTTCTTTGGTTTTAATTATAATTATGTCATTTTTATGGTCAATAATCCATAAAATGAGTCTATTCCGACCCTTAGGTGATATGGGTCAACTTTAATTCACCCAATATAATTTTGGAAGGTGGTAGGGTAATTTCATAATATTAATTTTACCCTTAATTTCTTAATTTATTTTTAACTGTGGTAAATAAAAATTACCCTAGTTACTATTCATAATGTCAAAAAATAAAAGTAACATATTAACATAATTTGGAACCACTAAATCCAAATATGGAATCCATTTTTTAAAATTCAAAACACAGAAGTTGAATTAATTAATTTAAAATTAATTCCATTGTTAAGGAAATGAGTTTTAAAAGTTAAAACATTATCAAAGATTGAAAAGTTTTTACCTATGAATTCAATGTAAAATTAATGGTAATGACATAAATTATATTGAATGGTAAAAATATATTCTATTTATACTTCAAAAAAATTAAATTTTATCATTTAACCATATAAATTATCTTGATGAAAAAAGTTGTTTTATGAAAAATTTAGCGTATTTTTACTATTCATCACAATATGAAAGTTATCAGAAAAGTATCAAAAATTTATCCAATGTAAATTTTTATATCCGGATTAAAAATAATAAATTTATTTGGTAAAATTTAACTTATAAACATGTCAAAAAGTATATTTAAAATGGGTGCGCCATCAAAAGGCTGTAAAACTGCATGTTTTGAAATATACTTCTTTTATCCGAAAAATTTATTTTAATTAAATGTATTATTCTAGAAACTGTGTAAGATGAATTATAATGTTATAAAATTCAGTTAATAATATTCATAAATTCTAGTTAATAATATTATAATAATATATCATTTTTTAGTGAAACTCGGAATTGCGTACAACGCAAGCTATCGAGGAAGGTTGCTCTTGTGTGTAATGCAAGCCAAGCTAGTGTAGTAAAAGATTCCTTTGGTGTTGTGTATAACATAAGTCATTAAAAAAATATATTTCTCATAAAATCTCAGGGTATTAAAGTATTTCTTGTGGAACATGGAATTGGTGAGAGGAGTTATACACTCACCATCCAAGGTAACCAGGGAGTATTCTCCATTGGAGTAAACCCTATGAACAATGTAAGGTCCTTCCCATTTTTGATCCAACATGGGTGGTTCCCTACCTGGTATCATTGGCATCCTAAGGGACAATACCAATTCTCCTTGTAAGAAGGAATAGAGGTGAAATTTCATGTTAAAAGCTCTAGCCATCTTGTTCTGGTGCCTTTCTAGATTGTGCAGGGCATGAAGCCTGTTCTCGTCAAGGGATTCCAGTTCAGCCATGCGGATTTCAGCTATTTTATCTAACGCTTGCTGATCATAAGCAGTTGTGTGCAATGATGGAAACTAAATATTTATGGGCGGGATGACCTTCTTCTCGTACACCAGGGAATATGGGGTCACCGGGGTGGAATTATGAGTTGTCGTCCAATAATCCTAGAGGGCGTTGGGGAGATTTTCTGGCCAACTCTTCTTATTCTGACCAACCATTTTCTGCATGATGTTAGATAGGGTCTTGTTTAATGCCTCGATATACCCATTTTCTTGCTCATGATATCAAGAGGTGTGGTTAGAATGGATGTTTTACTTAGTATACAATTTCATTAGCTCAGCTGCCCGGAAGTGCGTTCCATTATCAGTGAGGATGGCGTGAGGGACTCCAAATTCGTAGATGATGTTGGAGCTCACAATTTCAATGATTGAACATGTCTCGAACTCCTTGATCATAACATCCTCTGACCACTTGGAGAAAAAATACGTAGCAGTAAGGATGAACATGTACTGGCGAACTATCTTCGGTGGATATGGTCCCATGAGATCGAGTCCCCATACAACAATTTTTCAAGAGTACTTGGTGGAGTGGATAGGATCCAGCAGCTGATGAATAAAGTTAGAATGAATTTGGAATGCATGGAATCTCTTAGATAACTCTATGCAGTCATGGATCATGGAGGCCCAAAAGTACCCTAGTCTCTAGATTTGGTGGGATAGTTTCAATTTAGTCTTATGAGCCCTGCAGGAACAGGTGTAAACATCTTACAAGACAAGAGAAATCTTGAATCCTTGAATGCAATAGAGGAGAACCCCATAAAATCCATAATTGTAGAGAATCTGTTCACGAACAGGGACATCCGGGAGGGTGAACTTTATCGCACGGCATCAGATTTGCTCGCGCTCAGCCCGATATGCTAGGAGATAACTATTTTGGAAATACTCAACAAAGGAGGTTCTCCAATAAGGAGTCACTTAAATCACTGCATCTTGGGGACCTGGGGGCCCTGACATGGAGGCACCGAAGGTATGGTGGCTTACCTATGGGGTGTCATCGTCATCTGGGGTGACGGGGGGTAATGGCTCTTCAGTGTTCCACATGGATAATCAGATCATCCTATTTGGGATCTGTAAGTGATGTAGCTAGGATAGCTAGGTCATCAGCCTGACAGTTCTAAGATCGAGGGATATGAGTAACTTCTGGCCGAGATGGAAATTGGGAAAATAGCTGGAGAGTGCGCTCTAATATTTGTACGAGCTCTGGATTTCTGACGACGTAGTCACTGTTTATCTATTTGACGAGTAGTTCGGAATACCCTTACACATGTAAATGGGTCACGTCATTCTCAAGGGCCATCTCGAGGACAGTGATGAGAGGCTACTACTCTGCCTCATAGTTGGTGTAACCTTCTGACAATAAGTATGAATACAGAGGAATGTCTTGTTCAGGGGTAATGAAGACAATACCCAGGCCTACTCTATTGTGTCTGGGATCATTGAGCCTTCTTCCAGTAGGGTTTCGGGAAGCACAATCAAAATTAATCTTCTAGGATGACATGGCTTGTTCTACCGAGAGGATTGCCTCATCGGGGAAATCACAATCCCAGGACTAGTCGGCAGGATATGGAAGGGAAGCAAGGAAGTCTTCCAGTGATTTCCCTTAATAGACATTTGAGGGAAACACATGATGTTGAACTAATGGAGGATTACCACCCACCGAGCTAGAAAACCTATCAATATGGGGTGATTCAGGATGTACATAAGTGGATCTACTCAGGATACCTGCTGTACCTCGTGGTGCTGAAAGTAATGTTGTAATTTCTGTACTTATAATCATAGCGTGAGTCATCTCTTCTCGATAGGGGAGTATCTGGTCTCTGTATCGAGGATCATTTGGAAGAGGTATTAAAGGCTATTCTTCGTACCCTCATTGTTCTTTTGGGAGGGAGGGGTACAGAGAGAACATTCTAGGGCGATCACATAATGGACCAGCAGCTTTCCAAAGATAGGTGGCATTACGACCTGAGGATTGAGCTGATACTACTTGATTATCTCAAGCGTAGTCTAAAACTCTTCATCTAACTCATAGAGTGTGACTTTCTTCATGTGCCGAGAAAAGGGCTCACACTTGTCGGCAAATTCAAGATGAATCGGCGTATGTAGGATAAGTGGCTATGGAAATATCGAAGCTCCAGAATGTTTATTGGGGGAGAAATCTTACTAATGTCATTGATAATCTCCGAGTTGATCTTGATGCCCCTCTATCTGACAACGATGCTGAGAAACTTACCAGAGGTGACCCCAAAACCACACTTCAATGGGTTCATCTTGAAGTGATGGGAATGTAGGAAGCCGAACAGTTTTTCAAGGTCATTGAGATGGTCCTGGTGCTGGAGTAATTTTACCACAAGATCTTTCATATAACATTCCACCAATGTCCTGAGGATTGGCTTAAATTTGCGATACATGGCCCGGTGATAGGTGTCTCCTGCATTCTTTAAGCCGAAGGTAATGAATTGGAAACTGAACGTACCTTGTGTTACCTTGAAGGTTGTAGACTCCTCATCCTTTTCGACCATTCAAATATGGTTGTACCTGAAATACCCATCCATGAAGGAGAGGGATTGGAACCTACCTGTAGCATTAATCAAAAATTCCATCACCAGAAGGGGAAAATCATCCTTCAGATAGTGATGGTTGAGATCCTATATGTCGATGCAGACTCTGATATGTCAATTCTTCTTCTAGACTGGAACAATGTTGGCCAGCCATTTAAGGTATTGGACCTCTTAAATGAAATTGGGTCTATTTATCTTATCAACTTCTGCCTCAACCATGGCATCTTGAGAAGGGTGCATTATTACAACCCTTCTTTTATTACAAACTTAAACATGATTTATTACATAAAAATTCACTTTATACAACAAGTAAGATCGAGAGGTTTAGTGTATTTGGGTGTTAGGATCATTACATAAAAACTTAAAACATGAAATACTACATCTTTATTGAAAACTTCCTTTACATGACCACTACATTCCCTCGACATAGCATTGCATGGGATAACCTGAGGACATGCATAAGAAAAGGGTGAGCTATAAAGCCCAGTAAGGGAGTACACATGGAATAACATGAGGAGTACATTAAATGATAGAAAATTGGCATATCAATAGAGCATAAAAGAAACATGAGCATAAAGGCATGATAAATCATGATAATCATAACATGGAAATGTGGCAACAACACTTAACATTAGATTTAGCATGAGCCAAGGCTCATTGCACATAGAGCATGAGTAAATACTCATTGCACATAAAGCACGAGTAAAACCTCGTTGCACTTGAATTAGAACAATTCATCACTCATTTCACATGATGTATCATAATACTATACTTTACCCAATGCATTGGAACGCTATAAGGGCGCACCCTTCTTAAACATTTCATTTCATGCATAAGTGTGCCACATTGATCATAAAACATGGATTCAAAAAACATAATCATTTATTTCACGATAAAGTAATGTGGAATTAATATATGAAACATTTTAATCAATATGTAAAGGTGCATAAAGGTGGATACCCTTGATGGAGAAATGGGCATGGTATCCAATACACAATGGCATTAGCTTAGAAAATCTGTGCGATTTCGGCAGCGTAACGGCATGACATAAGAATTCATAAAAATGGTTGATGATATAGATAGGGGTTCCTAATCATATTAACATGTATTGGATAGTAAGGAGGTCATATAGATACATGTCCCAACAATTTTAATGGAATTTATAATCATGATACAAAGTTATTTCTTGAATGTAAAAGAAGAGAGAGAAGTTCCTTTCGGAATTTCGGCATTGTAACGGGTGTAAATGGGAGGCATTTAATGAGAGATAAATGGGTCTCCCATCATTCAAACAATAAGAGGGCAGTATGGGGGAGGTGTGAAACCATACCCCAACATTCATAATTGAAATGAAAAGGGCAATACAACTTAAAGAAAATTGAAAAAAATGAGAAAAGAAGAAAAATCCCTTACTTGGAAGTGTGCTTCCAAAGGCTAGAGAGAGGCTTGTGAGAGGCTTCTTGGGAGCTCAGGGCACCTTGGGAGGATTCTAGAGAAAGTAGGGCAGAGTTTGGACGAACTCTAAGGGCTTTGAGTGTGGAGGAAGTGGGAGCTTGGGTGGGTTTATATAGGAAAGGTGAGAGAATTCTTTATTATTTAGGTTTGGGACCCCTTACCTTAAATTAATCCAAACCACAAACCATCCCATGGTTTTTGGAAAAGGGAAGAGGAAAAAAATATTTTATATGTCCAAAGTCCGATGTTCTTAAAATATTAGGATTGCTTATGTGGAGGTGAGTCACACTCCCATGGAAATTAATTTAAAAAGGCAATGTGTTGTATAAGTCTTGAGAGGTCCATTAATGCTTTGAAAAGTAAGTCAAACAAACCCAAAATCACATTATTTTAATGCTAAAACATATATTGGCAGAATATAAAGATTATAATATTTTATTACATCACTATTTGGTCATTATGATGTCATAAACCACATTATATATTTAAACGGTATTTAATTTTTACCCAAAATTTTGACTGTCTCAGAAAATTATAAAAAATTCACCGTTGGATAATTTTGATGTCTTGATTCCATAAATAACATTTATTTTATCTAAATTATTTTCTAAATTTATTAATCATCACTTTTGAAATAAAAACCGACATTTATCGAAAATTCACGGGTTTTGACAGAAATGGCTTTCAAACCTTAATAAAAATTTTAATTGCATTCATAAAATTATAGGATCATTTATATTTAATAAAAATTAATTTAATAATAATATTATTATTTTATTAAAATATTATTTATTTCAAAAATCCATCAATTTAATAAAATATATTTCTTAATTAAATAATAACTAATAACACCATTTGTACTTTAAAAACTATTTTCAATGTATCAAAAATGACTAGAAATTATATTCATTATATACAAAAATAATGTACATGAACATAGTACTACTTATTTTTTAAATAACCCCTTAAAACAACCGCATAAGACCTAAGGGTAAGGTGTGCGATGGTGACAAACTCTTGGGGTGGCTCGGATAACATCACTCGAGTGGTAATTTCAATCAACTTCCACTTTTCCCGTAGACAATCACGTTCGAGCTTGACATGATGAAGCTTAGCTTGGGCTTGGTCTAGGTCGATTACCAAAGACGCCACCTCTTTTATGAGCACCGATAAATGGGCTTTGTATGGGGAAATTATACTAGATGAGGCCATCACTTCCTTTGTCTGAGTAAATTGGATTTGTTAAAGTCCTATATTTATACTAATCATGTGATCACTGTTCAACGGCTATATTAGCAACGGTAAAAATTCATAATATAAAACCAAAGAAGTTGACATTTTATATAAACATAAAGAGAAATTTAATTTGATCAAGAGGGATTTCCATTAATGAAACTTTGAGTCCTTACAATATTACCCCCTTAAGAAATTTCACCCTCAAAATTTTCCTTTTCCCACACTAAAACAAATGTGGGTAACTCAGCTTCATCATATCCTCCAATTCCCAAGTTGCTTCTTCAAACTTGTGGTTTCTCCACAACACCTTGACGAGGGGCATTGTCTTAATTTGTAGAACTTTTTCTCTATGATCTAAGATCTTCACTAGTTGCTCCTCATAAGAAAGATCATCTTCTAATTGTACCACCTCAGAAGAGAGTACATGTGAACGGTTCGGTATGTACTTCCTTAAGAGGGATACATGAAAGACATCATGCACTTTGGACATGGTAGGAGGAAGTGCTAGTCGATAGGCCACAACCCCGACATGATCAAGAATCTCGAAGGGGCCGATGTACCTAGGAGTTAACTTCCCTTCCCTTCCAAACCTCATGACTTTCTTCCACAGAGATATGCGTAGAAACACCATGTCTCCAACTTTAAACTCAAGGTCTCATCGACGATTATCTGCATAACTCTTCTGTAGACTCTAGGCTGCCTTGATATGCTGCTGAATGGTTTTCACCTTCTCCACCATTTCTTCTACCATTTCTGGTCTAAGTAGCTTACGTTCACCAACCTCATCCCAACATGATGGTGTTCTTCACCTTTTCCCATACAGGGCTTCATATGGTGCCATTTGGATGCTCGAGTGGAAACTGTTATTATAAGAGAACTCTCCCAGAGGAAGATGTTGATCCCATCCTCCTTTAAAGTCCATTGAGCACGCTCTCAACATATCCTCATGTGTTTGGATAGTTCGCTTGGATTGTCCATCAGTTTGAGGATGATAGGTCGTACTGAAGTTCAGTTTAGTATTCAGAGCATGTTGAAGACTCTTCCTAAACTTAGAAGTGAATCTTGGATCTCGGTCAGACACAATAGATAGTGGTACTACATGCAACCTTACCACTTCCCTGATATATATATGTGCTGGTTGATCCAATGAGAAATCCTCCCGAATAGCAATGAAGTGTGTAGTCTTTGTAAGACAATCCACAACAACCCAGATTGCATTGTTTCCTTTAGATGTCCTTGGAAGTACGGTGACAAAGTCCATGGTGATGTTCCCCCATTTCCATTCTGGTATGGGAAATGGTTGCATCATCCCCTTAGACTTCTTCCTTTCTGCCTTCACATGCTGGCACAGCAGGCACTTTGATGTATATTCCGCAATCTCTTTCTTCATATTATCCAACCAAATGTTTTCTTAGAGATCTCGATACATCTTTTTTCTCCCAGGGTGAATAGAGAAATTAGAACTATGTGCATCATCCAAAAGTTCCTTCTTCAGCTCCGGACTTGATGGAACACATAGTCTTTTCCCAAACCACACAATTCTTTCTTCATTAACATTAAAATATGAGGATTTCCCTTTTTTGATAGCTTCCACTTTTTCTTGAATTCCCACATCATCCTTTTGAGGATCCTTTAACCTTTCTAAAAGAGATGGTTGAGAAATAATTTGTGAAAGGATTGATGATTTTCCCTTCTCTATGATTCCCATGTCTATCCTCATCAAGTCTAAGATGATTGGATCCTTCTCAATTCTCATCATTGATAGAATCGCTGGATCCTTTTTACTTAGGGCATCTGCCACCTTGTTCGCTTTCCCAGGGTGGTAATTTATTGAACAGTCATAGTCCTTGATGATCTCTATCCATCTTCTCTGATGCATATTAAGCTCTTTCTATGTGAATATATATTTAAGACTCTTGTGGTCAGTATATATCTCACATTTCCCTCCATATAGATAATGCCGCCAGATTTTCAAGGCAAAGATCACAGCCTCCAACTCCAGATCATGCATTGGATAGTTTCACTCAAGGATTTTCAACTGCCTTGAGGAATAGTACATCACTGTATCATTCTGCATCATCACACAGCCTAAGCCCTTCTTCGAAGCATCACTGAATACCACAACAAGTTCCCCACTTGTGGGTAAAGTGAGCAAGGGTGCAGTGATAAGCCTCCTTTTCAACTCCTTGAAGATTTCTTCACATTCATCACCCCAAAAGAACATTAATCCCTTCCGAGTTAGCTTGGTATGAGGGTTGGAAAATCGTGAGAAATTCCTCACAGATCGTAGATAATATCCAGCTAACCCCAAGAAGCTATAGATATCCGTTACAGATGTTGGCCTCGGCCAACCCTCAATTGCATCTCTTTTAGAGGGATCCACATATATCCCACTGCTTGTGATGATATGGCCCAATAATGAGACCTCCTTCAACCAGAAATCACACTTTCTGTACTTTTCATAGAGCTTCCCCTTGCGCAAAGTCTCTTGTACAGTTCTTAAATGCTCCTCATAACCCTCCTTGGTTTTGGAGTATATTAGAATATCATCTATAAATACTATCACAAATTTGTCGAGGTAATCTCTATAGACTCTATTCATTAAGTCCATGAAGATTGCTGGAGCATTAGTGAGTCTAATAGGCATTACTATGAATTCTTAGTGCCCGTATCTTGTGCTAAAAGCAGTCTAGGGGATATCTTCCTTCTTCACCCTTACTTGATAATATCCCGACCGCAAGTCCACCCTGGAGAAGTATTTAGCTCCATGCAGCTGACTGAACAAGTCATAAATTCATGGGATACGATACTTGTTCTTTATCGTGATTTTGTTAAGTTCACAATAATTGATGCAAAGCTGCATTGACCCATCCTTCTTCTTGACAAAGAGGACTGGTGCACCCCATGGTGAAGCACTTGGGCATATAAACCCTTTATCCAGATTCTCATATAGTTGTTTCATCAGCTCTTCATTCTCTACAATATCCATTCTATATAAAGACTTGGATATTGGTAAAGCCCCGGGTATAAGTTCAATTTAGAACTCAACATCTCTTCTAGGAGGAAGACCAGGCAGTTCCTCGGGAAACACTTCCACAAATTCTCTCACAATAGGAATTTCTTCAAGGATGGTTTCATCCTTGGACTCAATCATCTAAGCCAGAAACGCGTTCTCATAGGGAAGTAATATCTATGGTTGAGATGATGTAGCTAAAGGAGATTCATCTTCCTCCTGACACTTGTAAAGAATCAGGGGTCGATTCTCTATATGGAGTGTGATTTCCCTCTCCCAACAATTTATGTTGGCTCTATATAAAAAAAGCCAATCCATGCCAAAAATTTCATCAAATTCCACCAGAGGGAGTATGAAAAGGTTCGCCAGGAAATTCAATCCATAGATTATAACAGGGGATGATTTATACTCATGGGATGCAATGATTGCCCCATTTTCCGTACTCACCCACATCTTTACCTCCATGATTTTTGGTGGTGCTGGGATTGTTCTATTAAACTTTAGAGATATAAAATAATGCGTAGAAGCTGAATAAAAAATTATGTTCTATATTCTTGAATGAATAACTAGCGTACCTGTCACCACTTCGTTGTCGGGGTTCAATTCAGCAGAAGTGATGGAAAAAGCTCTACCTTGCTGCCTTGAAGGTTGTTGGTTGTCTCCAAAAACCATTGGATTTGGGCACTGATTTGAAAAATGACCCAGTTCTTTGCATTTGTATCATTGAACAACGCATTGAGGTTCGAACGGAGCGTTCCTCTCCTCTGTCGCAGCCGTGGGTCTTTCTTTCCGATAGTTAAAAGCTAGGTGCCCTTCTCTTCCACACCTGAAGCATTTTCTCATCCCCTTAAGGCAATTTCCAGGGTGCTTCTTTCCACACTTTTGGAATGTGGGGTGCTGGATCTTCTTTGCACCGTTGGATTTATCCATAGAACTACCAGAATTGAAGTCCACCTTACGCTTCTTGTCCCCATGATACCCCTGTGATTCCCCGATCTCCATTTCGACCTTTAGGGCACATCAGACAATTCCCTCATAGCTTTCGAAGTCACGGATCGCTAATGCTTTCCGCAAGCTAGGCTTCAGCCCACCAAAGAAGCGGTCAACCTTGCATTCGGGGGTAACGACAAAGCCGGAAGCATATCGTGAAAGCCTTGTGATGTTTTTATCATACTCTCCAACATATTATTCATCTATTTTCTTGAGGGAAAGGAATTCCCTTTCCATATTAAGCCGGAGGGTGCGCAGAAAATATTTATCGAAAAACATCTTCCGGAAATCCTTCCACTCCAACACCTCGATCTCCTTCTCAGGCTTCATATTTTTGATCAACGTCCACCATTGATCAGATTCACCCTCCATACGATAAGCCTCTAGGATAACCTTCTCTTGTTCAGAACATTAGAGGATGGAGAATATCTTTTCAATGGAGTTGATTCATTGTTTAGCAATCATGGGATAAGATGATCCACTAAAGGTTGGAGACCTTTGTCTCATGAAGCTCTCGATAGCGACTTGTTCTTTCTTTGGGGGGGGGGGGTTGAACATTACTCTTGACCCGTGTTTCTATTCAAAACTTGAGTTAGCTGAGAGAGAATTGAGACAATGTTCGTGATTCCCGCTCCCATTGTATTGGGCATCTCATTAGTACAGTCATCACACTGATATTCACAACAGTTGTTAGCCCGAGGCCTCCTATTACAGGCCATTGGCTGGAATAAAAGAAAAGTTAAGGGTAACCCATAAAGGGTAATCCAAATACAAAAGTTGATGACTTATAAATAACTTTTATTTCCTTACTCAAGAGTCTATAGGCTTCAATCTAGGCATTTCATGATCTACATTCAAACATATATTCGTAAGGGCATTTTTTTAATTCCCTTAATAAGGGTTCATACTAAGCTTTTGAATTTATCAAAACATATCCCCTGGGATTGTCATAACCAAGAGTGCAGCAAGGCCCGTTTTCGTGCACCAGTTCCCATTCGAGTCTAGCTCAAAGCGGTGTTTTCGGGTTTTACCCCTAGGATACATCTGTGCCAAAGTTGCCTCTACCTGCTCGTATCTAGACAGGGATGTATTTGTTTGATAAACCACTTACTCAGTACTTACCAAAACATAGGGATGATTTTATTATACTTAGTCTTTTATCTAAGGCTTTACTAGGGTTTCCTAATCCCAAAAATAACAAAACCGATCCTCTGATACCAACTATGGCCACCCTGCTTTTATTACAAAATTAAACATGATTTATTACATGAAACATCGCCTGATACAACAAAGAAGATTGAGAGGTTTAGTTTATTTGGGGATTAGGATCATTACATAAAACATAAAATGAGAAATAAAACATCTTTATTGAGAACTTCCTTTACATTACCACTACATTCCCTTGTACTTAGAATTGCACGGGATAACCTGAGGACATGCATAAGAAAAGGGTGAGCTATAAAGCCCAGTAAGGGAGTACACATGGAATAACATGAAGATTACAATACATGTTAGACAATAGGCATATAAATAGAGCATAAAAGAAACATGAGCATAAAGGCAGTATAAAGCATGATAATCATAACATGGAAATGTGGCAACAACACTTAACATAGATTTAGCATGAGCCAAGGTTCATTGCACACAGAGCATGAGTAAATCCACATAGCACATAAAGCACGAGTAAACCCTCATTTCACTTGAATTACCATGATTCAACACCTATTCCACATGATATATCATGATACTATACTTTACCCAATGCATTGGAGTGCTATAAGGGCACACCCTTCTTAAACATTTCATTTCATGCATAAGTTAGCCACATGGATCATAAAACATGGATTCATAAAACATAATAATTTATTCCACGATAATGGAATGTGGAATTAATACATGAAGCATTGTAATCAATAAGTAATGTTCATAAAGGTGGATACCCTAGATGGAGAAATGGGCATGGTATCCACTACACAATGGCATTGGCATAGAAAATCGGTGCGATTTCTGCAGCATAATGACATGACATAAAAATTCATAAAAATGGTTGATGAGAGAGAAAGGGGTTCCTCATCATATTCACATGTAGTGGATAGTATGGAGTTATTATAGATACATGTCCTAACAATTTTAATGGAATTTAGATTCATGATACAAAATTATTGCTTGAATGTAAAAGAAGAGAGAGAAGTTCCTTTTTGAATTTCGGCATAGTAATGGGTGTACATGGGAGGCATTTAATGAGAGAGAAAGAGGTCTACCATCATTAAAACAATAATAGATAAGTATGGGGGAGGTGTGAAACCATACCCAAACATTAATAATTGAAATTAAAAGGGAAATACAACTTATAGAAAATTGACAAAAATGAGAAATAAACCCTTACAAGGAAGTGTACTTCCAAAGGCTAGAGAGAGGCTTGTGAGAGGATTATTGGGAGCATGGGGCACCTTGGGAGGATTCTAGAGAGTGTAGGGAAGAGGTTGGACGAACTTCATGGGCTTTGAGTGGGGATGAAGTGGGATCTCGGGTGGGTTTATATATGAAAGGCGAGAGAATTCTTTATTATTTAGGTTTGGGACCCCTTGACTTAAATTAAACCAAACCACAATCCCTCCCATGGTTTTTCCCCATGGTTTCTGGAAAAGGGAAGAGGAAAAAAATATTTTATATGTCCAAAGTACGATGTTCTTAAAATATTAGGGTTGCTTATGTGGAGGTGAATCACACTACCAAGGAAATTAATTTAAAAAGGCAAGGTGTTGAATAAGTCTTGAGGGGTCCATTAATTCTTTGAAAAGTAAGTAAAAAAACCCAAAATCACATTATTTTAATGTTAAAACATATATTGGAAGAATATAATGATTATAGTATTTTATTACATCACTATTGGGTCATTACGATATCATAAAACACATTATATATTTAAACGGTATTTATTTTTTACACAAATATTTGACTGTCTCAGAAAATTATGAAAAATTCAACATTGGATAATTTTGACGTCCTGATTCCATTAATAACATTTATTTTATCTAAATAATATTCTTAATATGATAATTTTCACTTTTAAAATAAAAACCGACATTTATCGAAAATTCACGGTTTTTGACAGAAATGGCTTTCAAACCTTAATAAAATTTTAAATACATTCATAAAATTATAATATAATTTATATTTAATAAAAATTAATTTAACAATAATATTATTATTTTATTAAAATATTATTTAATTCCAAAATCCCTCAATTTAATAAAATATATTTATTAATTAAATAATAACTAAGAACACAATTTGTACTTTAAAAACTATTTACAATGTATCAAAAAATGACTAGAAATTATATTCATTATTATATAAAAAATTAATGTACATGAACATATTACTACTTATTTTGTTACATAACCCATTAAAACAGCCGCATAATACCTAAGGGTAAGGTGTGCAATGGTGACAGACTCTTGGGGTGGCTCGGATAACATCGCTCGAGTGGTAATTTCATTCAACTTCCACTTTTCCTGTAGCTGATCACGTTCGAGCTTGACATGATGAAGATCATCTTGGGCTTGGTCCAGGGCGAAGCCCAAAGATGCTACCTCTTTTCCGAACTTCGATAAATGGGCTTCGTATGGGGAAATTCTACTGGATGAGGCCATCACTTCCTTTGTCTGAGTAAATTGGAGTTGTTAAAGTTCTATATTAATACTAATCATCTGATCACTATTCAACGGCTATATTAGCAACAATCAAAATTCATAACATAAAACCAAATAATTTAACATTTTATATAAACATAAAGAGACATTTAATTTGATAAAGAGGGATTTCCATTAATGAAACTTTGGGTCATTACAATATTCCCCCCTTATGAAATTTCTCCCTCGAAATTTTCCTTTTCCCACACTAAAACAAATCTGGGTAACTAAGCTTCATCATATCCTCCGATTCCCAAGTGGATTCTTCAAACTTGTGGTTTCTCCATAACACCTTAATGAGGGGAATTGTCTTATTTCGTAGAACATTTTCTCTATGATCTATGATCTTAACTGGTTGCTCCTCATAAGAAATATCATCTTCCAATTGTACCACTTCAGAATAGAGTACATGTGAAGGGTCCGGTATGTACTTCCTTAAGAGGGATACATGAAAGACATCATGCACTTATGCCATGGTAGGTGGAAGTGATAGTCGTTAGGCCACAACCCCGACACGATCAATAATCTAGAAGGGGAAGATGTACCTTGGACTTAAATTACCTTTCCTTCCAAACCTCATGACCATCTTCCACGGAGATATGCATAGAAACACCATGTCTCTAACATTAAACTCAAGGTCTCGTCGACGATTATCTGCATAACTCTTCTGTAGACTCTGGGCTACGTTGATATGTTGTTGAATGGTTTTCACCATCTCCACCATTTCTTTGACCATTTCTGGTCCAAGCATTTTACGTTCACCGACCTCATCCCAACATGCCGGTGTTCTGCACCTTTTCCCATACAGGGCATCATATGGTGCCATTTGGAAGCTCGAGTGGAAACTGTTATTATAAGAGAACTTAACCAGAGGAAGATGTTGATCCTATCCTCCTTTAAGGTCCATTGAGAACTCTCTCAACATATCCTCAAGTGTTTTGAGAGTCCTATCAGATTGGAAATTAGTTTGAGGTTGATAGGTCGTAGTGAAGTTCAGTTCAGTATTCAGAGAATGTTGAAAACTCTTCCAAAACTTAGAGTTGAATCTTGGATCTTGGTCAGACACAATAGATAGTGATACTCCATGCAACCTTACCACTTCCCTAATATATATTTGTGCCAGTTGATCCAATGAGAAATCCTCCTGAATAGCAATGAGGTGTGCAGTCTTTGTAAGATGATCCAGAACAACCCAGATTGCATTGTTGCCTTTGGATGTCCTTCGAAGTCCGGTGACAAAGTCCATGGTAATGTTCTCCCATTTCCATTCTTGTATAGGCAATGGTTGCATCATCCCCTTATACTTCTGTCTCTCTACCTTCACATGCTGGCACACCAGGTACTTTGATGTATATTCCGAAATCTCCTTCTTCATATTATCCCACCAAAAGTTTTCTCGGAGATCTCGATACAACTTTGTGCTCCCTGGGTGAATAGAGAAATTTGAACTATGTGCGTCATCCAAAAGTTCCTTATTCTTCTCTGGACTTGATGGAATACATAGTCTTTTCCCAAACCGCACAATTACTTCTTCATTAACATTAAACTCCGAGGATTTCCCCTTTTTGATAGCTTCTACTTTTTCTTGAATTCCTACATCATCCTTTTGAGCATCCTTTATCCTTTCCAAAAGAGACGGTTGATAAATAATTTCTGAAAGGATTTGTGATTTTCCCTTCTCTATGATTTCCATATCCATCCTCATCAAGTCTAAGAAGATTGGATCCTTCTCAATTATCATCATTGATAGAATCACTGGATCCTTTATACTTAGGGCATCTTCCACCTTGTTCGCTTTCCCATGGTTGTAATGTATTGAACAGTCATAATCATTGAATAGAGATATCCATCTTCTCTGGCGCATATTAATCTCTTTCTGTGTGAATATATATTTAAGACTCTTGTGGTCATTATATATCTCACATTTCTCTCCATAGAGATAATGACACCAGATTTTCAAGGCAAAGATCACAGCAGCCAACTCCAGATCATGCGTTGGATAGTTTCTCTCATGGATTTTCAACTGCCTTGAGGCTTAGGATATCACTTTATCATTCTGCATTAGCACACAGCCTAAGCCCTTCTTCGAAGCATCACTGAATACCACAAAAAGTTCCCCACATGTGGGTAAAGTGAGAACGAGCGCAGTGATAAGCTTCCTTTTCAACGCCTTGAAGCTTTCTTCGCATTCATCACTCCAAGAAAGCTTTAATCCCTTATGAGTTATCTTGGTAAGAGGGTTGGAAAATATTGAGAAATTCCTCACAAATCGTCGATAATATCCATCTAACCCCAAGAAGCTACGGATATCTGTTACCGATGTTGGCCTTGGACAACCCTCAATTTCATCTGTTTTGAAGGGATCCACATATATCCCATTGCCTGTGATGATATGGCCCCAGAATGAGACCCCCTTCAACCAGAACTCACACTTTCTGTACACTGCATAGAGCTTCTCCTTGCGCAAAGTCTCTTCTATAGTTCTTAAATTCTCCTCATGATCCTCCTTGGTTTTGGAGTATATTAGAATATCATCTATAAATACTAACACAAATTTGTTGAGGAAATCTCTAACGACTCTATTCATTAAGTCCATGAAGATATCTGGAGCATTAGTGAGTCCGAAAGGCATTACTATGAATTCATAGTGCATGTATCTTGTTCGAAAAGCAGTCTTGGGGATATCTTCCATCTTTACCCTTAATTGATAACATACCGACCACATGTCCACCTTGGAGAAGTATTGTGCTCCATGCATCTGATTGAACAAGTCATCAATTCATGGGAGATGATACTTGTTCTTTATCATGATTTTTTTAAGTTCAAGATAATCGATGCAAAGCCGCATTGACCCATCCTTCTTCTTGACGAAGAGGACTGGTGCACCCCATGGTGAAGCACTTGGGCGTATAAACCCTTTATCCAGATTCTCCTGTAGTTGTTTCTTCAGCTATTCAAGCTCTAAAACATCCATTCTATATAAAGTCTTGGATATTGGTAACGCCCTACGTATATGTTCAATTGAGAACTCAACATCTCTTCTAGGAGGAAGACCAGACAGTTCCTTGGGAAACACTTCCGCGAATTCCCTCACAATAGGAATTTCTTCAAGGATGGTTTCATCTTTGGACTCAATCATCTGAGCCAGATACGCGTGCTCATAGGGCTGTAATATCCATGCTTGAGATGATGGAGATAAAGGAGATTCATCTTCTTCTTGACACTTTTAATGAATCGGGGGTCGATTCTCCATATGGAGTGTGATTTCCCTCTCCCGCCAATTTATGTTGTCTCTATATAAGGAAAGCCAATCCATGCCAAGAATTCCATCAAATTCTACCAGAGGGAGTATGATGAGGTTCTCCAGGAAATTCAATCCGTAGATTATAAGAGGGGAGGATTTATACTCATGGGATGCAATGATTTCTCTATTTTCCGTACTTACTGACATCTTCACCTCCATGATTTGTGGTGGTGCTGGTATTGTTCTACTAAACTTTCTAGATATAAAAGAATGCGTTGAACCTAAATCAAAAATTACGTTCTCTATTCTTGAATGAATAACTACTGTACCAGTCACCACTTTTTTGTCAGGGTTCACTACGGAAGAAGTGATGGAAAAAGCTATTCCTTGCTTCCTTGGAGGTTGTTGGTTGTCTCCAAAAACCCTTGGATTTGGGCACTTATTTGAAAAATGACTCGTTTCATTGAATTTGTAGCATTGAACAATGCGTTGATGTTCGAACGGAGCATTCCTCTCCTCTGTCGCAGCCGTGGGTATTTCTTGACGACAGTTAATATCTAGGTACCCTTCTCTTCCACACCTAAAGCATTTTCTCATCCCCTTAAGGCAATTTCAAGGGTGCTTCTTTCCACACTTTTGGCAAGTGGTCTACAGGATCTTCTTAACACCGTTAGATTTATCCATCGGACCACCAGCATTGAAGTCCACCTTACGCTTCTTGTCCCCATGATACCCCTGTGATTCCCTGATCTCAATTTCGACCTTGAGGGAACATCAGTCAATTTACTCATAGCTGTCGAAGTCACAGATCACTAATTTTTTCCGCAAGCTAGGCTTCAGCCCACCAAAGAAGCGGTCAACCTTGCATTCTGGGGTAACGAAAAATCTGGAAGCATATCGTGCAAGCCTTGTGAAGTTTTCCTCATATGCTCCAACAGATTATTCATCATTTTTCTTGAGGGAAAGGAGGTCCCTTTCCATCTTAAGCCGGAGGGTGCGCGGAAAATATTTATCGAAAAACATCTTCTGGAAATCCTTCCATTCCAACGCCTCGATCTCCTCTTTAGGCTTCGTATTTTTGATCAACGTCCACCATTGATCAGCGTCATCCTTCATATGATAAGCCTCTAGTAGAACCTTCTCTTGTTCACAACATTGGAGGATGGAGAATATCTTTTCAATGGAGTTGATACATTGTTCAACGATCGTGGGATCAGATGATCCACTAAAAGTTGGAGGCCTTTGTCTCATGAAGCTCTCGATAGTGGCTTGTTCTTTCTTGGGGGGGGGGGGTGAACGTTCCTCTTGACCCATGTTTCTATTAAAAACTTGAGTTATCTGAGAGAGAAGCGTGATGAAGTTCACGATTCCCATTCCCATTGGATTGGGCATCTCATTAGTACAGTCGTCACACTGATCTTCACAACGGGTTTTAGCCCGATTCCTCCTATTACCTGCCATTGGATAGAATAAAAGCAATGTAATGGGTAACACATAAAGGGTAATCCAAATACAAAAGTTTATGACTTATAAATAAACTTTTATTTCCTTAATCAAGAGTATATAGGCTTCAATCTAGGCTTTTCATGATCTACATTCTAACATATATTTGTAAGGGAATTTTTTTAATTCCATTAATAAGGGTTCATACTAAGCTTTTCAATTTATCAAAACATATCCCCTGGAAGTGTCATAACCAAGAGTGCAGCAAGGCACGTTTTCATGCACCAGTTCCCATTTGAGTCTATCTCAAAGCTGTGTTTTCATGTTTTACCCCTAGAATACATCTGTGCCATAGCCGCCTCTACTTGCTCGTATCGAGATAGGGATGTATTTGTTTGATAAACCACTTACTCAGTACTTACCAAAACTTAGGGATGTTTTTATTATACATATTCATGTATCTAAGGATTTACTAGGGTTTCCTAATCCCGAAAATAACCAAACCTATCCTCTGATACCAACTATGACAACCCTACTTTTATTACAAACTTAAACATGATTTATTACATAAATCATCACCTGATACAACAAATAAGATCGATAGGTTTATCGTATTTGGGGATTATGATCATTAAATAAAAACATAAAACATTAAATACAACATCTTTATTGAAAAATTCCTTTACATGACCACTAAATTCCCTCGTACTTAGCATTGCACGAGATAACCTGAGAACATGCATAAGAAAAGGGTGAGCTATAAAGCCCAGTAAGGGAGTACAAATGTAATAATATATGGAGTACAATACATGTTAGACAATAAGCATATCAATAGATCATAAAAGAAACATGAGAATAAAGGCATGATAAAGCATGATAATCATAACATAGAAATGTGGCAACAACACTTAACATGGAATTAGCATGAGCCAAGGCTCATTGCACATAGAGCATGAGTAAATCCTCATAGCACATAAAGCAAAAGTAAACCCTCATTTCACTTGAATTAGAATGAGTCAACACCCATTGCACATGATGTATCATGATACTATACTTTACCTAATGCATTGGAGCGCTATAAGGGCACACCCTTCTTAAAAATTTTATTTCATGCGTAAGTGTGCCACATGGATCATAAAACATGGATTCATAAAACTTAATCATTTATTCCATGATAAATGAATGTGGATTTAATAAATTAATCTTTTTAATCAATATGTAAAGGTGTATAATGTTGGATACCCTTGATGGAGAAATGGGCATGGTATCTACTACACAATGGTATTGGCTTAGAAAATCGATGCGATTTCGGCAGCATAACGACGTGACATAAGAATTCAAAAAAATGGTTGATGATAGAGAAAGGGGTTCCTCATCATATTCACCTGTATTGGATAGTAAGTAGGTCATATAGATACATTTCCCAACAATTGTAATGGATTTTAGATTCATGATACAAAATTATTGCTTGAATGTAAAAGAAGAGAGAGAAGTTCCTTTCGGAATTTCAACATAGTAACGGGTGTACATGGGAGGCATTTAATGAGAGAGAAAGGGGTCTCCCATCATTCAAAAAATAAGAGGGAAGTATGGGGGAGGTGTGAAACCATACCCCAACATTCATAATTGAAATTAAGAGGGAAATACAACTTAAAGAAAATTGACAAAAATGAGAAAAAAACCCTTACTTGGAAGTGTGCTTCCAATGGCTAGAGAGAGTCTTGTGAGAGGCTTCTTGGGATCCTGGGGCACCTTGGGAGGATTCTAGAGAGAGTAGGGAAGAATTTGGATGAACTCCAAGGGATTTTAGTGGGGAGGAAGTGGTATCTTGGGTGGGTTTATATAGGAAAGGTGAGATAATTCTTTATTATTTAGGTTTGGGACCCCTTACATTAAATTAATCCAAACCACAAACCATCCCATGGTGTTTGCCCATAGTTTTTGGAAAAGGAAATAGGAAAACAATATTTTATGAGGCCAAAGTCCGAACTTCTTAAAATATTAGGGTTGCTTATGTAGAGGTGATTCACACTCCAAATGAAATTAATTTAAAAAGGCAAGGTGTTGAATAAGTGTTGAGTGGTGCATTAATGCTTTGAAAAGAAAGTCAAAAAACCCAAAATCACATTATTTTAATGGTATAAAATATATTGGCCGAAAATTAAGATTATAGTATTTTATTACATCACTATTGGGTCATTATGACGTCATAAATCACATTATATATTTAAATGGTATTTAATTTTTACCCAAAAAATTGACTGTCTCATAAAATTATGAAAATTTCACCATTGGATAATTTTGACGTCCTGATTCCATAAATAACATTTATTTTATCTAAATAATTTTAAAAATATGATTATTTTCACTTTTAAAATAAAAACCGACATTTATCGAAAATTCACGGGTTTTGACAGAAATGGCTTTCAAACCTTAAAAAAATTTTAATTGCATTCATAAAATTATAAGAACATTTATATTTAATAAAAATTAATTTAATAATAATAATATTATTATATTAAAATATTATTTAATTCAAAAATCCCACAATTTAAAAAAATATATTTCTTAATAAAATAATAACTAAGAACACCATTTGTACTTTAAAAACTATTTACAATGTATCAAAAATGACTTGAAATTATATTCATTATTATATAAAAAAATAATGTACATGTACATTATACTACTTATTTTTTACATAACCACTTAAAACAGCCGCATAAGACCTAAGGGTAAGGTGTGCGATGGTGACAGACTCTTGGGGTGGCTCGGATAACATCGGTCGAGTGGTAATTTCATTCAACTTACACTTTTCCCGTAGACGGTCACGTTCGAGCTTGACATGATGAAGCTTAGCTTGGGCTTGGTCCAGGTCGAAGCCCAAAGATGCCACCTCTTTTCCAAGCTCCGATAAATGGGCTTCGTATGGGGAAATTCTACTGGATGAGACCATCACTTCCTTTATCTGAGTAAATTGGATTTGATAAAGTCCTATATTTTTACTAATCATGTGATCACTGTTCAACATCTATATTAGCAACAGTCAAAATTCTTAACATAAATCCAAATAAGTTGAAATTTTATATAAACATAAAGAGACATTTAATTTGATCAATATGGATTTCCATTAATGAATCTTTGGGTCATTACAATATTCCCCCCTTAAGAAATTTCTCCCTCAAAATTTTCCTTTTCCCACACTAAAACAAATGTGGGTAACTCAGCTTCATCATATCCTCTGATTCCCAAGTTGCTTCTTCAAACTTGAGGTTTCTCCACAACACCTTGACGAGGGGCATTGTCTTATTTCATAGAACATTTTCTCTACGATCTAAGATCTTCACTGGTTGATCCTCATAAGAAAGATTATCTTCAAATTGTACCACCTTAGAAGAGAGTAAATGTGAAGTGTCCGGTATGTACTACGTTAAGAGGGATACATGAAAGACATCATGCACTTTGGCCATGGTAGGTGGTAGTGCTAGTCGATAGACCACAACCCCGACACAATCAACAATATCGAAGGGGACGATATACCTTGGACTTAACTTCCCTTTCCTTCCAAACCTCATTACCTTCCTTAACGGAGATATGCATAGGAACACCATGTCTCCAACTTTAAACTCAAGGTCTCGTCGATGATTATCTGCATAAATATTCTATAGAATCTGGGCTACCTTGATATGCTGCTGAATGGTTTTCACCTTTTCCACCATTTCTTCGACCATTTCTGGTCCAAGCAGCTTACGTTCACCAACCTAATCCCAACATGTCGGTGTTCTTCACCTTTTCCCATACAGGGCTTCATATGGTTCCATTTGGATGCTCGAGTGGAAACTGTTATTATAAGAGAACTCAACCAGAGGAAGATATTGATCTCATCCTCCTTTAAAGTTCATTGAGCATGCTCTCAACATATCCTCAAGTGTTTTGATAGTCCACTCGGATTGGCCATCATTTTGAGGATGATAGGCCGTATTGAAGTTCAGTTCAGCATTCAGAGCATGTTGAAGACTCTTCCAAAACATAGAGGTGAATCTTGGATCTCGGTCAGACACAACAGATAGTGGTACTCCATGAAACCTTACCACTTCCCTGATATATATCCATGCCAGTTGATCCAATGAGTAATCCTCATGAATAGTAATGAAGTGTTCAGTCTTTGTAAGATGATCCACAACAACCCAGATTGCATTGTTTCCTTTGGATGTCCTTGGAAGTCCGATGACAAATTCCATGGTGATGTTCTCCAATTTCCATTCTGGTATGGGAAATGGTTGCATCATCCCCTTAGACTTCTGCATTTCTGCCTTCACTTGCTGGTACACCAGGCACTTTAATGTATATTCCGCAATCTCCTTCTTTATATTATCCCCCCAAAATTTTTCTCGGAGATCTCAATACATCTTTGTGCTCCCTATGTGAATAGAGAAATTCGAACTATGTGCATCATCCAAAAGTTCTTTTTTCAGCTCCGGACTTGATGGAACACATAGTCTTTTCCCATACCGCACAATTCCTTCTTCATTAACATTAAACTCCGAGGATTTCCCCTTTTTGATAGCTTCCACTTTTTCTTGAATTCCCAAATCATCCTTTTTAGAATCCTTTGACCTTTCCAAAAGAGACGGTTGAGTAATCATTTGTGAAAGGATTGATGATTTTCCCTTCTCTATTATTCCTATGTCCAACCTAATTAAGTCTAAGAAGATTGGATCCTTATCAATTCTCATCATTGATAGAATCTCTGGATCCTTTCTACTTAGGGAATATCCCACCTTGTTCGCTTTCCCAGGGTGGTAATGTATTGAATAGTCATAATCCTTGATGAGCTCTATCCACCTTCTCTGGTGCATATTATACTCTTTCTGTGTGAATATATATTTAAGACTCTTGTAGTCAGTATATATCTCACATTTCTCTCCATAGAGATAATGCCGCCAGATTTTCAAGGCAAAGATCACAACCGCTAACTCTAGATCATGGGTTGGATAGTTTCGCTCATGGATTTTCAACTTCCTTGAAGCATAGGATATCACTTTATCATTCTGCATCAGCACACAGCCTAAGACCTTCTTCGAAGCATCACTAAATTCCAAAAAAAGTTCCCCACTTGTGGGTAAAGTGACCAAGGGCGTAGTGATAAGCCTCCTTTTCAACTCCTTGAAGCTTTCTTCGCATTCATCACTCCAAGAAAACTTTACTCCCTTTCGAGTTATCCTGGTAAGAGGGTTGGACAATCGTGAGAAATTCCTCACAAATCGTCGATAATATCTAGCTAACTCAAAGAAGCTACGGATATCCGTTACCGATGTTGGCCTCGGCCAACCCCTCAATTGCATCTGTTTTTGAGGGATCCACATATATCCCCTTGCTTGTGATGATATGGCCCAAGAATGATACCTCCTTCAACCATAACTCGCACTTTATGTACTTTGCATAGAGCTTCTCCTTGCGCAATGTCTCTTGTACAGTTCTTAAATGCTCCTCATGATCCTCCTTGGTTTTGAAGTATATTAGAATATCATCTATAAAGACTACCACAAATTTTTCGAGGTAATCTTTAAAGACTCTATTCATTAAGTCCATGAAGGTTTCTGGAGAATTAGTGAGTTCGAAAGGCATTACAATGAATTCATAGTGCTCGTATCTTGTGCGAAAAGCAGTCTTGGCTATATCTTCCTTCTTCACCCTAACATGATAATATCCCGACCGCAAGTCCATCGTGGATAAGTATTGTGCTCCATGCAGCTGATCGAACAAGTCATCAATTCATGGTAGAGGATACTTGTTCTTTATTGTGATTTTGTTAAGTTCATGATAATCGATGCAAAGCCGCATTGACCCATCCTTCTTCTTGACGAAGAGGACTGGTGCACCCCATGGTGAAGCACTTGGGCCTATAAACCCTTTATCTAGATTCTCCTATAGTTTTTTCTTCATCTTTTCAAGATCTACAACAACCATTCTATATAAAGTCTTGGATATTGGTAAATCCCCGGGTATAAGTTCAATTGATAACTCAACATCTCTTCTATGAGGAAGACTAGGCAGTTCCTCGGGAAACACTTCCACGAATTCCCTCACAATAGGCATTTCTTCAAGGATGGTTTCATTCTTGGACTCAATCATCTGAGCCAGATACACGTGATCATAGGGAAGTAATATACATTCTTGAGATGATGGAGATAAAGGAGATTCATCTTCCTCCTGCCACTTGTAAAGAATCAGGGGTTGATTATCCATATGGAGTGTGATTTCCCTCTCCCGATAATTT
The DNA here is from genome assembly GCA_963277665.1 of Viscum album. Lineage (NCBI taxonomy): Eukaryota > Viridiplantae > Streptophyta > Magnoliopsida > Santalales > Viscaceae > Viscum > Viscum album. The sequence goes on from OY728135.1 coordinate 93,617,369, forward strand.
ATGTTGGCTCTATATAAGGAAAGCCAATCCATACCAAGAATTTCATCAAATTCCACCAGAGGGAGTATGACTAGGTTCATCGGTAAATTCAATCCACAGATTATAACAGGGGAGGATTTATACTCATGGGATGCAACGATTTCCCCATTTTCCGTACTCACCAACATCTTCACCTCCATGATTTCTTGTGGTGCTAGGATTGTTCTACTAAACTTTCGAGATATAAAAGAATGCATAGAACATGAATCAAAAATTATGTTCTCTATTCTTGAATGAATAACTAGTGTACCTATCACCACTTCGTTGTCAGGGTTCACTTCGGCATAAGTGATGGAAAAATCTCTTCTTTGCTGCCTTGGAGGTTGTTGGTTATCTCCAGAAACCCTTGTATTTGGGCACTGATTTGCAAAATGACCTTGTTCTTTGCATTTTTATCATTGAACAACGCGTTGAGGTTCTAACAGAGCATTCCTCTCCTCTTTCGTAGCCGTGGGTCTTTCTTTCTGACAGTTAATTGCTAGGTACCCTTCTCTTCCACACCTGAAGCATTTTCTCGTCCCCATAAGGCAGTTTCCAGGGTGCTTCTTTCCACACTTTTGGCAAGTGGGGTGCTGGATCTTCTTAGCACCGTTGGATTTATCCATCAGACCACCAGCATTGAAGTCCACCTTACGATTCTTTTCCTCATGATACCCCTGTGATTTCCCAATCTCCATTTCGACCTTGAGGGCACATCAGAAAATATCCTCATAGCTGTCAAAGTCACAGATCGCTAATGCTTTCTGCAATCTAGGCTTCATCCCACCAAATAATCAGTCAACCAATCATTCTGGGGTAATGACAAAGACGGAAGTGTATCATGAAAGCCTTGTGACGTTTTCCTCATACGCTCCAAAAGATTCTTCATCTTTTTTCTTGAGGGAAAGGAAGTCCCTTTTCATCTTAAGCCGGACGGTGCGCGGAAAATATTTATCGAAAAACATCTTTCGAAAATCCTTCCATTCCAACGCCTCGATCTCCTCCTCAGGCTTCGTATTTTTGATCAACGTCCACCATTGATCAGCTTCACCCTCCATACGATAATCCACTAGGATAACCTTCTCTTGTTCAGAACATTGGAGGATGGAGAATATCTTTTCAATGGAGTTGATCCATTATTCAGTGATCGTGGGATCAGACGATCCACTAAAATTTGGAGTCCTTTGTCTCATGAAGCACTCGATAGCGACTTTTTCTTTCATAGGGGTGGTTAAATGTTCCTCTGGACTCGTGTTTCTATTTAAAACTTGAGTTAGCTGATAGAGAAGTGTGAAAACGGCCGCGATTCCCGCTCCCATTGGATTGGGCATCTCATTAGTACAATCATCACACTGATCTTCACAAAAGTTGTTAGCCCTAGTCCTCCTATTAGCATCCATTGGCTGGAATAAAAGGAAAGTTAGGGGTAAAACATAAAGTGTAATCCAAAGACAAAATTTGATGACTTATAAATAAACTTTTATTTCCTTACTCAAGAGTCTATAGGCTTCAATCTAGGCTTTTCATGATCTACATTCTAACATATATTCATAAGTTCATTTTTTTAATTCCCTTAATAAGGGTTCATACTAAGCTTTTGAATTTATCAAAACATATCCCTCGAGAGTGTCGTAACAAAGAGTGCAGCAAGGCCCATTGTTGTGCACCAGTTCCCATTAGAGTCTTCCTCAAAGCGGTGTTTTCGGGGTTTACCCCTAGGATACATCTGTGCCAGAGTCGCCTCTACCTGCTCGTATGCAGACAGGGATGTATTTTTTTGATAAACCACATAATCAGTACTTAGCGAAACTTAGGTATTTTCTTATTATACATAGTATAGTATCTAAGGCTTTACTAGGGTTTCCTAATCCCAAAAATAACTAAACCTATGCTCTGATACAAACTATGACAACCCTGCTTTTATTACAAACTTAAACATGATTTATTACATAAAACATCACCTGATACAACAAAGAAGATCGAGAGGTTTAGTGTATTTGGGGTATAGGACCATTACATAAAAACATAAAACATGAAATACAACATCTTTATTGAAAACTTCCTTTACATGACCACTACATTCCCTTGTACATAGCATTGCATGGGATAACCTGAGGACATGCATAAGAAAAGGGTGAGCTATAAAGGCCAGTAAGGGAGTACACATGGAATAACAGGATGAGTACAATACATATTATAAAATAGGCATATAAATAGAGCATAAAAGAAACATGAGCATAAAGGCTTGATGAATCATGATAATCATAACATGGAAATGTGGCAACAACACTTAACATGGAATTATCATGAGCCAAGGCTCATTGCACATAGAGCATGAGTAAATCCCCATAGCACATAAAGCATGAGTAAACCCTCATTTCACATGAATTAGCATGATTCAACACCCATTTCACATGATGTATCATGATACTATACTTTACCCAATGCATTGGAGCGCTATAAGTGTGCACCCTTCTTAAACATTTCATTTCATGCATAAGTGTGCCACATGGATCATAAAACATGGATTCATAAAACATAATAATTTATTCCACGATAACGTAATGTGGAATTCATACATGAAACTTTGTAATAAATAAGTAAAGGTGCGTAATTGTGGATACCCTTGATGGAGAAATGGGCATGGTATCCACTACACAGTGGTATTGCCTTAGAAAATCGGTGCGATTTCGGTAGCATAACGGCGTGACATAAGAATTCATAAAAATGGTTGATGAGAGAGAAAAGGGTTATTCGTAATATTCACACGTATTGGATATTAATTAGGTCATATAGATACATTTCCCAACAATTGTAATGGAATTTAGATTCATGATACAAAATTATTGCTTGAATGTAAAAGAAGAGAGAGAAGTTCCTTTCAGAATTTCGACATAGTAACGGGTGTACATGAGAGGCATTTAATGAGAGAGAAAGGGGTATCCCATTATTCAAACAATAAGAGGAAAGTATGGGGGAGGTGAGAAACCATACCCCAACATTAATAATTGAAATTAAAAGGGCAATAAAACTTAAACAAAATTGCCAAAAATGAGAAAAAAACCCTTACTTGGAAGTGTGCTTCTAAAGGCTAGAGAGAGGCTTGTGGGAGGCTTCTTGGGAGCTTGGGGAACCTTGGGAGGATTCTAGAGAGAGTAGGGTAAAGGTTGGACGAACTCCAAGGTCATTGAGTGGGGAGTAAGTTGGATTATGGGTTGGTTTATATAGGAAAGTTGAGAGAATTATTTATTATTTAGGTTTGGGACCCCTTACATTAAATTAATCCAAACCACAAAACATCCCATGGTTTTTGCCCATGATTTTTGGAAAAGGGAAGTTAAAAACAATATTTTACAAGGCCAATGTCCTAAATGCTTAAGATATTAGGGTTTCTTATGTGGAGGTGAGTCACACTCCCAAAGAAATTAATTTAAAAAGGCAAGGTGTTGAATAAGTCTTGAGGGGTCCATTAATGCTTTGAAAAGTAAGTCAAAAAAACTCAAAATCACATTATTTTAATGGTGACACATATATTGGACGAAAATAAAGATTATAGTATTTTATTACATCACTATTGGGTCATTATGATGTCATAAAACACATTATATATTTAAACGGTATTTAATTTTTACCCAAAAATTTGACTGCCTTAGAAAATTTTGAAAAATTCACCATTGGATAATTTCGATGTCCTGATTCTAGAAATAACATTTATTTTATCTAAATAATTTTCTAAATATGATAATTTTCACTTTTAAAATAAAAACCGACATTTATCGAAAATTCACGGGTTTTGACAAAAATGGCTTTCAAACCTTAATAAAAATATTAATTGCATTCATAAAATTATAAGATCATTTATATTTAATAAAAATTTATTTAATATTAATAATATTATTTTATTAAAATATTATTTAATTCAAAAATCCTTTAATTTAATAAAATATATTTCTTAATTAAATAATAACTAAGAACACCATTTGTACTTTAAAAACTATTTACAATGTATCACAAATGACTAGAAATTATATTCAATAGTATATAAAAAAATAATGTGCATGAACATAGTACTACTTATTTGTTACATAACCCCTTAAAACAGCCGCATAAGACCTACAGGTAAGGTGTGCGATGGTGACAGACTCTTGGGGTGGCTCGGATAATATCGCTCAAGTGGTAATTTCATTCAACTTCCACTTTTCCCATAGACGGTCATGTTCGAGCTTCACATGATGAAGCTCAACTTCGGATTGGTCCAGGGCAAAGCCCAAAGATGCCACCTCTTTTACGAGCTCCGATAAATGGGCTTTGTATGGGGCAATTCTACTGGCTGAGGCCATCCCTTCCTTTTTCTGAGTAAATTGGATATGTTAAAGTCCTATATTTATACTAATCATGTGATCACTGTTCAACGAATGTATTAGCAACAGTCAAAATTCTTAACATAAAACCAAAGAATTTGACATATTATATAAACATAAAGAGACGTTTAATTTGATCAAGAGGGATTTCCATTAATGAACCTTTGGGTCGTTAAATTCATCTTCCCGGGAGACTGCTTGAACCTTCGATGATTTTTCGGGAGACCGAGGTGGTGGATGACTACCTAATGATCTTGTCCTGGAATCTCATCTTAAATCCAGGAAAACACATCACGATTCGATTTAAGGAAGTCTTTGTACTGTTGTTGCTCCTCGGGGGGCATGGAAGCACTGATCAACGTGGGTCTTGGGTTCTCTTTGCTACCGAAGATCACTTGTACCAATTCGTCGACCTTAGAGGAGATTCCCTCTTCAAAGGTGGGAGGGGAATCCTTAAATCCTCTTCTTCAAATTTGGATGAGAGGTCCTCAGTAAAAGGAGTTTCTTCTGAGTTTTCAGATCTGGACAGCAGGCTGGTTCCAGCCTGAACGGCAATGGATACTGCATCGGGGAACTCATGTGATTCTGAAACCATAACGATGAAGGTTTTAGATCTGACCCCGTTTGGTCTTCGGCCCAAGGAAAAACCATTGATGATATCAAAGCAATAGTGGCGCGTCCGCTAGAGCCAGCTAATTTCATCCCAGTGAAACAAGAAAGTGTCACCTATTTCCGTTACCATGGGGCAGACATCCTGATATCTTATTAGAGTAGGAGGCTCTGGGATCACCTGAGCCTAATATTTATAGGAGTACAAGGTGATTTTCCACCGTCGAATAGACTTGGGAATGTGTTCCCCCCTCGTTCTAGACACAACGAATCATTGTCCCATGACCAGGGCTGTATCCTCCAATTGGTGGATTGGAATGATGTAAGTTTCATCTAGATCTATCCACTGGTCAGTCGAAAATTTGGCATACTTGACCTCATTGGTCTGAATCTTCTTGTAGTTGCTCTTGTAGTAGTTGACATCCATATAGCGGGCTTCACAAGAGGCAAAGAGATATTTGTCACCTTGAATCACGCCCACTCAACCATTGAGGGAGTACATGAGGCACTGGTGATATAATGAGGGAACCGCAACATGCAGATGGTTCCACGACCTTCCCATCAATGCATTGTAGGCGGTGTCCTGGGAGACAACCATAAAACGGTGCTGGAAACTATACCACCAAACTAGGTCTTCAATCAGATCGTTCCAACCGGTGTCTATTCCATCCTATCATAACCTTGGATCCTTTTTTCAGAGGGGCTCATATCATTTTCATAAAATCATGATTTTTTTTGTTTCTAATTCAGGATTAGGTTAATCCTAGATCATGTGTTGACGAGACAGTGATAGAACTCTACAACATTGAACTGGATGATGATGTATAGCGGGTGAATGTTTCCCTATATAGGAGAGTCTTCATCTACTCCATAGAATGAGATAATTTCCTGGCTTTCATCATTCTCGACTGCCTCAGCGTGGAAGGCTTCTGCAACTGCTACTTCTGTCTCAAACTGGAGGGGGCTCCTTAAAGCCTCGACGATGGCTTCATGCATGTATGCCGATAGGAGAAGGGCCTCAAGTATGGAAATACTTGCTGGGATGCTGGAAAGGTTTTTGAGAACATCATACTTCTGTGCGAGGCATGAACTCTTTCTTACCGAAGGTTGCTCTATGACATGAGGTACGGAGGGCCCTACAGGATGGACCAGCGGCCAACTGGTGCTCGGAACATCCTACTGCTCACTAGTTGGAGAATTTGGAGTGTCTAATGGAGGAGGGCCTGACAAGTGAGATTGATCGTTAGGGTAGCGTAGATGATCGCTGTGAGGTTTGGGTGGCTCTGCCTGATCCAGTAGCACAAACGGCGGCGAAGGCCGACCTAATGTCACCAGATGAGAAGGCTGCACTTACTGAGATATTGCTGAACCTGTTGCATGTTTTTCTTATAATTTATATCCTCGATGGACGTGCTGACCGAGGAACTCTGATGGCCCATATAGGCATGACTTTGTCGATGCTGACGACTGCTGGGTACATTGGGAGGATCTACATGTAACTCCTCGCTGTCAGGAATCATGTAGGTGTATAACATATCTACAGTATTAACCGAGGAGTACCCTTGACTAGCAATTTTAGAATCATATTCTACCAGATGGATTCTTGGAGGGATCACCTTCTCCAGGGGCATGAAGTCACCAAGAGTACAGGATGATGATGACGTTGGCGGGGGACTTGGATTTCCCTTGCACTGTCAGTGTTTTATCTTCTAGGAAGAGGATGACTCAGATGACAATGCATATGTAGTAGCTATGACTTCTGAAGGCTCTGGTCGATTCAGACATGCACGGATGATGCCATGGGCATCGGCGTCTGTTTTACGAACCATCTAGTCACCGTAACTATGGGACCCATGGTTATAAACCTGATGCCACTCGCCCTTTCTGTCACTGTTGATGTCTGGCCTCATGAAGATACATGCCACTTGTGTTGGGGTTGGGCCTAACTAGACAATGTTGTTATCTACTTGGTATTGAATCCAGTCATTGAACACATAACACTGTTTGAGATTGTGCCCCAGGTTCCTCTGATAAGGGAAGTTGTTAGGGAAATTGGTGAGGTCACCTCTTCTGGCCTTCTATACTCAGGAAAACGTATAATACCCTACTCCAAGGAACTACGGAAGTATCTAGGGAGATGATCCTTGTTGAATGATTAGATTCAATTTCTCCTATCTGGAAAGAAGACCATTGGATATTGACCTTGACGAGGAGCTGGAGGAGCCTGTCGAGGGGGTGACGCATGGTTATCTCGCCTAGACTACAATGGATCATTATGCAGGGTAACCTGCTAATTTTGTGGCGGTCACTACTGGGTTGGAGTTTGATCTTGAGGTAGAGGGCCTCTGCGAGGTTACAGAGCTGAAACCATAGGTAATAATTCTAGTTTCTTGAGGGCCTCTTTTTGGGCCACTACGATGGGCTTGACCCTGGAGGCCCTTCTTGCAGGGATTGTAGGAGGCAATAGACATTCCATCTATACCTGCTGTAAGGATTCCTCTAGGTAATGGTTCTTATCATAGAAGTCTCGGAATCCCCTAAGGTAGTTCTGGGAGATCAAGGAGGGGACCAGTTCCGTCTTGAATTTCCCCACACACATCATCAGTAGATTCTTTTGAGTCAGTGGCATGTCAAGGGAATATGCGATCCATTCCACCAGATGATAAAGTCTTCAACTCGCTCATCAGGCCACTGTTTGCACTTAAATAGGTCTGTAATACTTGTCATCTATGTGGTGGAGCTGAACTAGTACATAAATTGTATGAGAAGATCCTCCCATCTAGCTACTGACCCGATGGGTAGCTGACTGTACCAGATGAACACAAGCCCTTCTAATTTCTGTATGAAACACCGGAGCTTGGCCGCCTCTTGCTGCACTGGAGTCCCCAACATGGGTCCACACCATGAAATAAAGTGGGAGAGGTGTTGCGGTGGGTCACTCATCCTAGTAAAGGGAGAGAATGTGGGATTTCCAAAACCCATGGGTGCTGGCATATCGTCTACCCACACTGGATATGGCTTTCCATCAGCTAGGAGTTCCACCAGTCATGTTTCCAACTCATCGAGGAGGGCAATGAATGCCACCATTGGATCATCTGGGTGGGGATTCCTGCTTGAAGGGGGTCCCTAACATCCATTTCATTGGAGGGTTCTTCAAGGTTATAATCAAGCCCTACGGATAGTGGAGGGGAAAGGGGGGAGACCTATGGAGAAAATAGGGGAATTAGAGCTAGGTCTCGAGGATTTTCACGCTCTTCAGGAGGATTTCGAGAGACATACCACACCCTCTTTCCATAAGTTCTGACCTCAACCCTGTCTACAGGAGCACGGTGGTCAGGGTCACCAAGAGGATGTTTTCCGAGGGGAAGTTGTGTCTTCCCCGAATTCCCCATCCTAGGATCACCTTTGTCTGGCCGTCTCTCTATAGTACGTTTATCCAGGAGGTATTCTACCATATTTTTCATTTCATCAAGTTGCTACAGCAACGTGGACTTTTCCGGGTCTTCCTCCATCTTCTATACTGAGCTAGATGGGTCAGAGGGTTTGACAGCTCCAAGATTCTCTTTACCCTTTCAGTGATTCCGTCTAAGTACTAATTCCTCGGTGGGCGTAGAGATACCCAACAGGATCCACTTTTGTAGAGTAACCCTTCCCAACAGATCGAATAGCTATGTCGTCCCATCAGGGGGTAGGTCCCCATCAAAGAGATCCAACTCATTCTCCTCTTCTGATAGGATGGCCATGTTGACCATGATTCTACCTAGGTGAATGTCCTTGACATCACCTAGAAAGTCAAGTTGTCACCGGATATGACTGAAGAGTAGGGAAGCATACTTCCCCCATCCTCTGGTCTGTTAGTGGGGAGAATCCCCTTTGATAATCTGACAGAGTACTTTGAAACTCTGAATGTAACGGTGCTGGAGGGCCCTATGATGGCCTGGCGATTTAGGGAGTTGGTCCAGGGGGAATGTGGCCAGATCAACTAGGCGGAATTGCTCACAAATGCATTTAAAATACACCAGTCTATTCGGATAAGCCACTTGCTGGTGAAAAAGAAGGAAGTGCGCTGCCCAGAGGGTCTGGAGGAAACACTAGACTTCTTCATGGGTGAGGGATTCCGGCTCACAGAAATTCGGCACTAAAACTGGCCAAAACACCACAGAAACATTGTCTGTTGTGAGGATATCCTATAAGCTCCTTAGTTCAGATTCAGGGTCTGGCCCTTTATTTCCCTACGCATCAACCATAGGTGGCTGAGGAACTTGTGAATGCAGTTTTCCATGCGGGGAATATGGAGAGAGAGATGAAAAACTTCCACATCTCAGTCTATCATATGAAGAGTTTAGTGACTTAGCCACCACATCGCGGTAGGACGGGATGCTGACCGCAGTTTTTGACACGGGGACTACAGATGCTGGTGATGGACCACACTAATACTCATCAACTGTTGGCCCCCATAATAGCTCTCCCTGATCTCTAGTCAAGGAAGAGACTTCTTCTAGTGATGATGGTGGCGATTTCCAAACCGTAACCTGCAGAGCTGCCAAAAAATTTTCTTCTTGAATATAATTTTGGAGGGAGGCAGTAATACATGGACCTCAAATTCTAGAAGTAAGAGGATGATGTGCCTTTTTCCTGCCCCGACCCTGGTCATGGAGGACCGTGGCTTGGGTTTCATCACTGAGTCGTACTCTACCTCAGAGTCTGATAAGAAAACCATTTTGATCTCAGTATGAATCTCCTTGGTGTTCTTCTTATGGTGGTGAAGAACCGCCCACCTTCCCCAGGATGGTTCTTCATGAAACGGTAAATTTCTGGCACGTGGAGGACCTTCGGCCGTAATAGTGCTGGGGTGGACATGATTCTGGCTTGAGTAAGCCAGGGTGTGAGGAGCACCGAGACATATATCAAAAGGGACATGATGAGGACCTCCGTGTGAAGTGGTGGAGTGGGTAGGACCTCCGCTGGAGCTAATAAGAGCACATGTAGGACCTCTATTCTCATTTCCCCTGGCAGTGTCAACACGAGGAGGGTCCTCATACAGGTTAAGTCGAGCATGGGTAGGATCCCCGGGCTGGGTGTTGGTGAAGCGAGGCTGGACTTGACCCCACTTATTTCTAAGGAGAGGAGGAACATTTCCTACTATTGCAAGGACATGGGGAGGCCCCCCATGATAGAGATTGACCGGATATGAAATGTCCCCACACCGACAGTCTATGGGAGAAGAGATGACTCCATACCCAATGTAATAAGCATGGGAGAGGATTTCATATTAGGGGTAACCATTAAGGGAAGGTCCCTCATTAAGGTTTAATGTAGCACATGGTAGACCTTTATGTTGAGCTTGGATGCAGGGAGGACCTGTGTTCACTATGGTGGCGGTATTGGGAGGACATCCATACTGGTGACGACCACTACCTGCACTGGCGGCCATGAGAGTCAACCCAACCTTCCCGTGGGGTCGTTGGGGCCTCGATCCAGGATGAGTATACAAGTTACCCTACTTAGCATACTTTGGGGGATGATGATACACCTAGTTAGTGGCCCGATCCACATTAGCTATTGACGTTGACATACCTTATAGGGTATCCTCCTCATCTTGTGCTCGACGCTAGCACCGGGTCAACTGGACAGTGGCCGGTGGTGCAGGTACGTATCTTACCTAATCTTCTTCTCAGAGGACCGGGTGGTGGTGCAGGTATGGAATAGTGAGAGCCCTCATCAAGGGCCCCTGATATGAGATCCCACTTGGGCTAGACGAGAAATCCCCTACCTCGTCAGCGTAGAGGAGGGAGTCATCAAGGTGTTCGAGGGAGAGGTCCTAAAATGATTATACATTGGTCTGCGGAGTAGTGGCTCCCTGTGTGGCCCTGGGGGGCACAATTAGTGATGAGGCACAGATGCCTCTAGGTCCTGGAGGGCTATATCTGGAGTCGGGATAATCCCATCCTCTTCATATCGGCGTACATGGTCGATTATCACCCTTCGATGAATGACTTTAGAAGGGGAGATGGGGTGTGGGATCCCATCAGATGTGGTTATGTAGGTTGTCACATAAGTGGTGGAGCCATGTGGGGTAGCCTCATTAGCATTTACCATACCCCTGTATTGTTGGTCAGGTGGTGATCGGGTTCCTCATGCAGCAACTTGGTTTTTGGAAAGTATGGAGATTAATCCATTAGTGATGAAACAAAGAAATGGAATTTCAGTGCCCCAGCATCATTCCATCTTCCATGGATGGTAAGAGGGATCCACACTGACAATTTCATAGACCAAAATGACCAACGTTTTGAATGCCCCAACTTCTGGTGAGTTTCACACCAGACCCACTATTTGCTTGGCTGGACCCGGTGCCAGATAACTGGATCTGGTGACATGCTAATCCCCTGATGTCTCAAACCATACTAATCCCAACATTGAGGAGAATATTTCATATTGGGTTCACCATTTCTATTTATGATGCTTTTGTCGAGCTGCATGCATCTGTCTGTTCAAGGATGAGGACGTTGTTTGTTGCCCCACATTCCCGCTTTCCAAAGGCGGGTGACATCCGCTGCTTGTTCAAGGGTGTTTTCTCCTTGATTGAAATGGGATTTTGAGATGTCAGTTCTTTCTTCCATGGATTCCTCCTCGAAACTCGTCACCTAGTTCGAGTCGCCATTATAGACGTAAAACGTTGTTCGTGAAACTTTTCCTGGTGCCATATCTTCATGGACTCCAGTTAATTACACTACTTCTGTCGGGAAATTCCACGGGGTCCAGCCAGAGCAGCAACCTTCGGTCGAGGGCATAGTCAAGTTGGACTTCACTGGCATGTCTGGATGCTGTAACACTAGCACGTCTGGGCTTCTTCCCCTTATTATAGGGCTTCTTCGAGGGTATGGAAGCTTGAGGCATCCCACGTCGAATGCGGGGAATTATATGAAATGGGCATGTATCTGAGGTTTTTCTCAGCTTCCTAATTTTAACACAGGGTATGTCATGATTTTAACTTCTATCAGAGATGGATAGGACTAATCGGAACACTGACTAGAGTGGATTATATTGGTGTAACCCAAGGAGGGAACACTGATGTTGGGGATAAAATGGGGCTAATTTTCTGGATACGGCTAGGAGCGGTGGAGAAGTGAATTGGAATGATCTCACTGGGATGTGGAGGCCCGGGTAAGAATCAGTGTGGATGAAAAATGATTAAGTGAAGTGGATGGATAATTAAATGGAGTCGACTCGAGGGCGACAATGATGTTGGGATTGAGCCTTGAAGATACCTCCTACGTATCCCCATGGTAGGGAATCAAAGTCCACATAGTTTAGGATGGGGTATAGGATTGGGGTGTGTGGATAGGACAGAGAACCAATGATATACTGGGGCATATGCGTGGTTAGAAACTAGAGCCTGATTTGATGCCACTGGGACAGACCAGAGATATGTGTCCCGAAAAAGGGGACGACAACGGCTTACCCCTAGTTTTAGGTTTACAATGGCTTACCACATACTAAATTTGACAATGTTACACTATTGAGTAGGGATCACAATGGGCTACTGATACGTGAGGTTCACAATGGATTGCTGTTGGGTAGGGGAACACAACGGCTTACTAATGGATGGGGCACAAAAGGGTCATACAGTTTAACATCATGCTGGATGGGGGTGGACCGACGTGGAGTGATTAGGACTAGTGGTTGTTGGGATTGAACCTCTGGGAGGATTCCTACCTACCCTATCTAGGAGAAATGGATCAAAGACTACATAGTTTGGGTTGGTAGGAACCTACATGAAGATGGTCGGAACCAATGGATGGTGGGCATGGACCACAGGGAGGCTTCCTACATACCCTGCCATGGAAAAGATCAAAGTCCACGTATTTAAGGATTGTGTTGGTGAAATAATGTAAAGATGGTCGGAAGCACCAGATGTTGGGATTGAACCTCAAGGAGGATTCCTACATACCTTTCCTTGGAAAGGAACAAAGTCCATGTAGTTTGGGATTGGTGTGGCAACCGACGCGAAGGGGGTCGAAACGACCGGGTGTTGGGTTTGAACCTCGGGGAGGCTTCCTACATACCTAGCCTTGGCAATGATCAAAGTCTACATAGTTCAGGTTTGGTGTGTGGAGCATACACTCTAGGCTACCCATAAAATATGTCATGGTTGGTGCTTACTCAAAGACATCATGACTCATGCTCGATGTGAGAAACAAGATGCAGCAAAGACCTGACGATCACCTCATGAAAGGTGTGTATGTGGTACGTGGAATGGGGCTTACACGTGGTTAGCAGCCCAACATTGAAACATGGTATTACACATAGTTCACAGCCCAAAGAGGAAACAAGGGATTACGTGTTGTTAGTGGCCCAAGGAGATAATGATTGGGACTTACTCTCGAATGGAGGCCCACATGGCAATGAAGACCAGTTGGAGATGTATGGGAAACAAAACCCATGTCCCCATCTCTCCTCTTAGTATTTGGAACCGAATAAGAGTGAAGAACAATGGATACTACCTTCCTGCAAGAAAGGATATGGGATTACACAAAGGTGGTTTCCCTTTCCCCATGGACAAACAACACTCCAATAAAGAGGATACTATTCCATGTGAGGAATGGTCACACTCCCGTAGAGACCAATGGGCATGCATAATGTCCAATGTAGGGCACCAAACGTACGATGCATGAGGTGAGGTAACAATTTAATGTCATGTGATGAGGGTGATGGTGCTTGGCAGTTTAATGTCCTACAGCTCGGATGAGTTGGGTTCACTCCGTACCCCTAGGACATACATGACTGATACCCTCCCATCCTTGGGGAAGGGAAGGAATCTGCAATGCCATGTTTAAGGGGTGTCGTGGAGTGATCCATTGAAGGGTCCATGGTAGAATGTCTATATGATGAATCCATAGCCATCAGCATGCCTAGGAGAAGAAGCATAAGGCAATGCAATGCAATGTGAAGTACCATCCAAGGGAATTTGAAATCTCACTTTGTAAACCTAAAGGGCCGCACGGGATGAGAGTGCATTACATAGGTGTGGTGCGCACCGAGGGAGATCATACATGGTGACTTAAGGTGAGGACCACACATGGAGCGCACAAGGAGGGTTTCACGCAAGATGAAGCGGCTATGCGCAAGATAAAAGGGATTGCGCGTAATGCTGGAACATGTGTGGAAAAATTAATCTCTTGAACGAAAATGCCTTGGGTGAAAAGTAATAGAGAAGTATTAGGCCCAAGATCCCCCCTTGAAGGAGAAACCTTATAAGACATGTAATGAAATTTTCAATACCTAGAGGCCATGGTATTTTTCATGCAGTTGCAGAATAGGAGGATTGCCAGTAGCAGAGCGTCACTTCACCTTCTTTTTCCGTCCTCGAAGGGTGGGGGTACATTTCATTTTATAGTTGAAGTCCTTGGGGTGGTGAAGAAATGGGACTGTGTGCACAAATTCCTGTTTGACATCTCCTTGGGAGTGAAATGTGGGTTGTTCATGAAAATGCTTGTTTGACGTCCCCTTGGGCGTGCAAATGGGGTAGTGTGCGCAAATTCCCCTTTGACGTCACCCTAGGCACGCAAAGGGGGTCGTGCTCTCTCAACCCAGGATCCCTTGTGATTTAGCACCCCTAGAGGGTTCAGAGGTTGCAACGGTAGCATGCCCTCGCTGGCACCTTGGGTGCGCAAGATTTTGCGCATAGGACGGACACTTGCATGCACCCCTATAATCTTGTGTGCGCCTGCCTCCCGGGCCCCGGAATCTTGTCTTGCCTTACCAGATTCATTCGTTGCTCTTTTTCCCGCCCGATGAAGACCTTCTCTAAATTTTTGCATCAACAATCTATCTATTATATATATTTATATTCTAAAAATATATGATATATAAATCATTTTTTATATTCTTGAAGTATTTAATTATTGATCTAAATGATATGATCAAGAATAACAAGTTAAAATATGCGTGATAAAGAAAGTGGTTATTACTCGAAATGTTAATTTAACATGGAAATCATTATTAAATGGGTAGTATAAAGTCATAAATGAATCATTTTTTATATAATAAATATGAATATGGTTCTAGTATAATTTAATAACATACTATGGTCATTATACAAGATGTTAAAGGTACCTTCAACCCAAAAAAATTGTAAGATAAGGGTTAATTCCTCATCTCTTTATTATCCAAGATTGTTTATGTGTAAGTATTTTCTGGGATATATTTATTATCCATGTCCATGTTTCATAAAATAAATTTAAAAATTATTCTTTTAAGGTACTATTTAACTAAATCATCACTTTAAATTTATTAAATATTTAGACTTCTAAACCTTTCTCATTAATGTCCATCTTTTCAAAATGGTTTTACGGATTTATTTATATGGAAATGATTGTTTTAAAATGTTAATTCTTTTCTAAAGTATCAAAGTTGTATGGGAAACTTTTATTCAAAAATCTATTTTAAATGACTTCCTTTATAAATGTGTGACTTTTATATGATTTTGCAAAAAGTTATATTTATCCTAAAATGTTTTACTACTAATTTTCAACTATGTCAAAATCCTTTACTGGATATTATTCTTGATTAATGTTAATTTATTATAATATAATATTCCATATTTTATTGAAAGAGTTATGATATGTTTGACTGTTGATGTGCTATTTTTATACCCTTCATGGTTTATGGTTGAAGTATTGACATTTTTTATGCCAGTTTTAATATCAATGATTATGTTTTATTTCAACATTTTCATATGAGGAATGTAGTGGACTTAGTAAGTGACAGGTGGGGCCTGATATAGCCCCTCAATGCATCAGTAGGTCTCATGAGACAAATTATTATCTTTCCAGAAGTCCTTGAATTTTTTCTTGTACTCATGGCACAAGGCCTTGACTATGTGGTAATGATTTCCAGTGTTAAGAATTCCTTAATTATGAAATTAATTATTACATGTGATTATTCAACCATTAGGATATCCATGTGCATGTTCATATGGTAATGTTTGATTTATTTTCTCCATATTATGTTTATGATTATGTTTAAAAGTATGTTGGTTTTATAACACATCTTTCCTTAAATGTTTATAGCATCCTCAAAATTATTTACCCTTACTGAGCATCTGAGCTCACCCCTTTCTTATTTTTTTCCAGGATTCCAAGAAGTGTATTATGTTTGATATGTAGGGTTAAGCTAGGGGAATAATCACGTCCTCAATGGATTATTTATGTCCTGTTTTATATTTGAATGTGTAATGTAACATTCAGGTATGAAATATATTTTCCAAGACTGCTACATTGATATGTATTTCGAGACTCGATTCCTTGTAATCATGACAATTTATTAAAATAATGAACCAGCTCTGGGCTTCTAGGGTCGGGGCGTTAAATATATGATATATAGTTCATTGAATAAAGGCATGGAACATTAATTTATAATTAAAAATATGAAAAATAATTCTTAATATGGAATGAATAGAGGATTATAGGACAATAAAAAAACTGGTTGATACCCCAATCAAGATTTCAGGGGATTTTAACATAAAAAAATTTTATTTAATAAAATATGGGAAAATCATTGGAATCCTACTATAACTAGTTGTGATATGACACCACAATTGGTTTTCCTCATGTAAATACACATGGTTCAAAATCAATGAAAAGTAAATAATCATGATATTATTTAACATAAATAATTTTTTACATAAAATTCATCATTTATTTTAGGAAGATTTATTATGGAATATCATATTTGATTTTATGGGATACCCAGATGTGGATTGTGTGACTTTTCTGATAGATCAAAACATCACATCAAGTGAGGAATTTTATCATAGAATATTATGTCCTATTTTTATAATCAATAAGAAATAATATAATTCATATATAACTATATTTGAAAAATATATCACGGATACTCTCATATATAATCAATTATATATATGGAGAAATGTATAGAGCATGTTAAAGTGGTGGTGAAATACCTGATTATAAGAAAATATTATATCTAGATTGATAGAAATCATACAAAAAATATTTTCCATAAAACTATGATGTATAATATAATGAAAAAATATCATTTCATCAAGGATAACATTGAATAAAAGTTGGTGAAGTTAGATTACATGTTAAAGCCTGACCAGGTAATCAACATGATGATAAAATAATTACCCGAAACTGAAATTAAATGGCATCAAATTATAATTTGATTCAAACTATATACATCAAACAAGGTAGTATAGGGATGTAATCAAATCTCCTAATCAATTTATTTTCAATTTAAAGAAATACAAGGTAACTATGTGGAACAAAGTGATTGAATTTGTTAACCATTCTTGAGAACATTTTGAGATCTGCTCATTGGTTTTGTTGATAATTGGGAAGAGGATGTCCAAAGGTTATATGCAATATGTTTTCACTAATTGATGATATGAATTTCTAGAACTATTGTTTTATATTGATAATTTAGAATATATATAATAATTATGTTTTATAAATGCAGGTTCTTCTTTATTGTTCATTTTCAAGGATTAGTATCTATGAGTGTGTATTGAAGAGAATGAAAATATGGGATGTTTCATATATAAAATTCTATATCACTAATATTTTACATAAGTATATTGACATATATGATCCTAGAGTTGATAATTAAATGAACATTCATGGAGTCTCTAAAATTATGAAGCTTCTTGATAAGTTACTATTATGTTTTGAATATTTCAATAGATGAATTTGTGAGTAAGTTGTGGGGGAAATTTAACTAAATAAAAAGGGTGATTTTTTAAAAAAAAATACCATGCTATATTTTTATGTGGTTATTTAAATAAAAACATTATTTTAGGACTTTAAAATGGTTTTATTATTTAATTGGGAAGGTTGAATGGACATTGTAAATAGAGAGAGTAGTTCTGTATGAAAGGTTGGAGTAACATAACGATACCCTTAGTTAAATTATAAATGATGTTCCAAATAAAATGGAAAAGAAATGTAATTACCTTTATATATAAGATTAAATGATAGAATATGTATGAGTATCCATAAAAAGAAGGATTTTATAATTTTATAATCAGGTAATAAAAATAACCATTTAAAATAATATAATGACCATGTTGTGATGTCTATAAATTAGTGATACTCACATCATGGAATAGTGGGAAATTCCATCAGGGTGCATATAATAACATCATTGGATATATAATATTAAATGTATCTATGTCATAGGTAAAAGACCATATTTTTTGGATATTGTGAAAAAGTTGTTAATTATTTTAGAGTCTCTCTTACTAATTCATGATAGGAAGAGTCACATTATGGACCGATACATAATTAATAAATTCAAAATTATCAACATTGTATTTTTTTTATAATATTTTGAAATTGGAGAATGTATATTAAATTATTTAAATGTGAGTGTCACTCCATGATGGTGTCTGAGTTTGGTTTTAAAATTTCAAAAGAAGGAGACAATCATTTCATGTATTTTATATTCACATTATTATAGAGTCCAGTCATCAATCCAACATATTGGGGTTTCATACATTTTTTAGATATTTTCTGAATTAAATTAGAGATCATGACCCAAAAATTATGAGGTTTTTAAGAAATTATAAGAACATAATTGTTGTAAATTATAGATAAACCTAGTGTAATATATTGATATTTTATAATTTTTAAAGAGATTTATATTCTCAATAAGAGAATAAGAAGAATCATGGACTATAATTGACACAAAAATTTTATTAGAAAAGAGAAATTACATCTATTATAGGAATATTAATGAAAATAGAGAATAATTATCTATACAGTTATATTACTTGATGTTCATGATATTCAGCAAGTGGATGAATGAATAACTAATTTTTACACTATTATAAGTGTGATATTTTATTAGTGTTTTGTAAGGCATAAAATACTAAAATGAGAAAATTTATTTTTATCTTGTAAGAATATTAAAAAGATATATAATTTCCTAGAGAGTGTTAAAATAATTAAGGGTTAACTCAGACACTCAAAATTATAATCGATGAATTATTTTCTTACTACTAATGGTCCATCTACACATCAATATTTATTAAAAACTTTTATTTTCAACATTTTTGTGAACCAACTAAATATATTACATTTATATGATATTATAATTATCAATTCAAACCAAATTTTAGGGGGTTATTGTCCCTAACAGTGTTGGAATATGATTATTAATAAGGATTTTAAAAATAAAATCGACAATACATTACTCTCTCCACCCCTCAGTGTATTTAAATTACATTGGAAAAACATCAAAACATTATAACATATTATTTAATGATATATATTTTTTATCTTATATAGAATTATAGGAAAAATTGGGATATAGAAAATAAATTCCCAATCCCCTTTGTTACCATTTTATGTATTAAAATTATTTTCAATGATTTCATAATATTGAATCAATTTCGACAAAATGGTTGATAAAACTATTTTTGTGAAGATCCTTACCATATGTGTTAATTATGGAATGGATATATACAAGAGGTACAATTATTGTAAAACAGGTTGGATTCATTGACACTTGAAGGACCATTTATTGAGTTAGTGATTAACAATTTCAAGGGATATTTCATGATATGGATATATTAATAAAAATATAACAAAACTAGGAATTTAATATTATAGAATGTATAAATATTTCATCAATAAAAATGTTAATTTCATAATATACATAAATAGTGGTTATTGTATAAGTACATCATTATTAACATGGATGTGGAGGTTTTAATCATTGATTATCCTTGACAACCCTTCACTTAGTTAAATAATTGTTAATGTATCTACATTCCTAGTGAAACCCCATGTCACTATAGTATCAAATATTATTTAACTTTTTATTTTTTAGATGGTTCTAGGCCTTATATATTGTTTTTTGTGTTTCAAGAATATCCAAGATTTTGTAGTTCTATACTATTGTTGGTCATGAAAATGAATAGGTGGTCACAATATGAACTATCCTAGGTAGGTATGCCTAGTTTATTGGTGGATTCATTCTTGTTGTGACCAATGAAACAACATTTTCAAGGACTCATATGTTGTAATTATCATTTATGTTGTTTCTAAAATCACACTATGATATATGTAGTCCTCCAATTTATGAAAAAGGGAGGTCTCTTATGTTTATGAAATTCCATATTTTACCATCTCAATTTAAAACCGAAAATTCATTCCCTTTTTCTCATAATTTTTTTAATCCAAACTAAGATATTGAAGGGAATGATAGTCCCCCTTTGTATTTATAGAATCATCTTTGTGGATTTCATGTCATTTTTAGAAAAATAAATCCTTTCCTTTTTCTCTTATTCTTCTACCTCTCATTCCCTAGTCCTATCTTTCTCGTAAAAAACTGATTGTGGTGTGATATCAACTTATGATTTAGTAAGTCTATGGTCACATGTTTTTTATTTTTTTGGTTTCAGTTAATGTAATATTTTTGTGAAAATATATTCTCATTGAGTGTGAGTGATTTTCATCCGATTTGAGGTAGTTTATATTGTTCATTTTCTTTAAATGACATCTCATTGTATCCTTGATGATTTATAATGTGTTGTTTTTTAAAATTAATATATATGTGATATTGGATATAGATTTTGGTAAGCGTTGTAATGGTTTTCACATTTGGAATATAGGTTTTTTTAGTTTCTTGAATTTCAATTATGTGATTTTAAATTAAATGTCTTCTAATATACACATAAGAGTCTATTTCAAATATAATTTTATGATTTATGACCATTAAAACTATTTGAGTCGTTTTAAATTTAAAATCATGGTTATATTGTGTTTCTAGGAATAATTTATATGGATAAATTTGATAAATTGATTTAATGAATTGGATATTTTGATTCAAGTGGTTTTATTGTTCATTCATTAAAATTTGGTTTTAAAGTATATTTTAAAATAATACATCAATTTATGGAAAAATTAATTTCACCTTGATCTTTTTTTCAATGGTTTTTTGGGAACATTGAAATACTTACTTTACAAAACATTTAAAAAATTCATTTGAGGCCTTTAAAATTGATATTATTATTGTGTATTGTGTCTCCATGGGGTACATTTTAAATTTCTATCCATAATTTTCATTATTATTATTTGATAATGTTTTTTAAATGTGATGGTGTTGGAGTTTATGTGTGAGAATTTTTTTTATTATATTTTTTTTAAAATAATAGGATTCGTTTTTGGTTTTTATCTAAGCCAATCTCCATTTTTGGGTTATATCCTGGATGTCTCACGAATTGATAGAGGTAATATAATTGTGAAGTCAATATATTAAATAATGTTTTTTATAGGGTTTATTGGTTTGGATGATGATCACTCCTTGGTGGTTTCTGTATCATGTATATAGAGGACTCCTGAGATGTATTTAATAAGAAAACTAGTTTTTTATGTTTACTGATATGTTGATAGAATCATTAGTTCCAACCATGGAATATATCATTTTGTTCGAGTTAATATTGCATAAATTTAATATTTTTTCCAATGAATCCTTATTCATTTAGGAATATTTAGTTGATTAAAATATATTCCTCGTTTTTATATCCCAAAGTCATGGGATTATTGTAAGAAAATATTCCCTTACTTTTTTGTGATTTCCCATTGGTATGTTTGTTCTAAATATTTTTATTTTCATTTCATTGTTATTTTTGTTACATTCACATCTATTTATAACATGGTTGATATATGATTCAAAAATAAAATTATAGCTACTTAAAAAAATAGTGTAATGTTTTTGGAAGAGGAATGTGATTAGGCCTGTTTTTATAAACATAAAGAAGATCCACATTTCTATTATAATTGTTCTCAAAAACTAAATTTTATATCTTCCCTTACATATTCAAAGAAGTAGGATATCAATTAAAATTTGTTAGTACATGTTTTTTGGTTTCATTATAGCTAAATATTATCAAAATATTTCAATGTACACATTAATTGAGATTTTAAAAAACATCCTCCGAATGGATTTTCCCAAACTCCACTGTAAAACCTTACTATGAATGTATAGTTGACATAATTTATACACCTATTATTTTATCCATCTCTCATATTTTATTATAGGTACCATTTATTTAATCTTTTTTGGGGTTTGATTTCATATATCATGATGATAGATGATAGTCTGTTCTATTTAGTTTCTATAGGCCATGAGGATGTGGATATAGTGGCTTTGGTTTGGATTTCAATTTGGAGGATTTTATTTAATCATTTTCAACTAAATATTTATTTATCTTATTATATATGTTATTTATCCCTTAGTTTTAATTTATTTATTGCTTTATTTTATGAGTCATTCCTTTTATCCTTTATATATTTACTCTATTTTTTTATTTTCTATTGAAACTATTTAATTTTATCATAGTTGTTAGTCTTATAGAGAGGTTATGATAGATTTATGATCTGGATACATGATATGGTCATTCAAATTCTAACGGTGAAATAATTCACAATTATACATTCTTGATAACCAACTATTGGTTTTTAGCCCTTTGAAATCAACAACCCTAATAAGTACTTGTGGTGAAGAAGCTCAGGTGATGATCTTGGTCAGCCAGGGGTGGTATTTTACAATCAATGTAATTGAATCATTAGACCATGGGAGTAGGGCTAATTGAAACATTTCTTTTATACAACACATTGATGATCTTTATCATTAAATTTATTTAATTCATAATCATTCTAAACTTCTTTTCAATATATATATATATATATATTAATTTTGAGTACCCCTGAGGTTTTTTATAGAGTAATTATTGCCACATTTTGAGATGATTACAGTTTAATATTAATCCTTTTATATATTTTATATGTCATATATTATAAATTTATTTCAATTAATATTTTATTGTCTCCATTATAATGATATGATTGAAATTCATCACTATACCTCTATACATTAAGGGGAAAATGAACTATTTCCTCATTGATATCAAGGACATCAATCAAACAAATTTACCAGGACGTGGTTATAATCCACTAAAATAGTTATCAAAATTAATTTTATTTTCATTTATATTTATTATATGTATACAATAGAAACCTTTTTGTTTTATCTTTATTTGAAAAAATTATTTATCCTCATATTTATATAGTTTATGATATTCCTTCTCTATTTTACTATGTGATGTGTGAGTAAAATAATTATTAAATAATAATAATTTTACTCTTTATCTATTATTTGGAGTATATATAATCATTGGGATTTAAATTATTTTCAACTTCACCAACTAATTATCTTCTCTTATTAGGAAATATATGAGAAATATATCATTATGTTACTCAGAGAATTGGATGATGGAAAATATATTCCTAATGGAATTAATATATTGTCTCTATGATTAATGTTTCTAAAGATCCATCGAAATACCAAACTCCTTTTCACATAAACAATTATTCTATAACTTTTTTCTCTTGGGATATGTATGTTACACATAATGATTGGTGTTATCATTTTTCAAATGAATGAATAAAAAAATATCAATAAAAGGTTCATGTATTCTGCACCTACTATATTAGGAATCACTCATGAATTTGTTGAATTACACATTACATTGGTTGTTTCTATAATTCATATTATGTGTAACCATTTTATAAAAAATGGAATTTATTTTTGAGAGTAACCTAATTAAAATTCAAATAAATGATAAATAATGACTTTAGTAATAATAACTCATTAATCAATTGTATATCGAAACTTTTAAATTTATATGTGTCGATCTTGGTTCTTTATGATGTATTTCTTATAGTGTTCAATATATAACATCAAAAAATAACAATATGGTGTAATTATGAAATAAAAAATGAATTATATATCAAACACGTAATATTATATATTTTTAACATAAATATCTGAACGTATACATATATTTTCCTCTATTATTTCAGATTTTTTCGATATTATGTAGCAAAATAGAAAATAAATAACATAATATTTTGATTAACTCTACGTAATATTCTCCTTAATATCCTTGTATCTATATAATTTCAAGGGATATCCTAGAGGAATTTATAATAGGAGTTACATGAAACACTCAGTAATGGTAAAATCGATATAACTAGGATAGTGTGATATTGAAATAAGAAATAACGGTAACAAGTAATCTTAATGTAATGTATCTCAAATTCTCCCATTTAATTATGGAATTACAGTTTAATTTTATAGTATAATGGTATAAAATATAATTATAAAAAAAACATATACATTATCCATTTCATTATTACAATAATTGAAGGATTTTTACAATGACAACATAATAAAAGTGGAAAATAAAATTCTACTATATTAATACATTTATCTCTACATAATACGAACTTCCTCATGATGTCAGGAAGTTTAAATCATTACCCAATCAATTGGGGGTGATATAAAATTTTGATCCCACCCACACAAAATTATAATTTCATGAATATGTGTAACACATAGAAAATAAATCACGAATAAAGGATTAGCATAAGAAAAACCAATGTGAAATGGGAAACAAATTAATGTAGTAATTCATAATCAAATTAAGTATAAAAAATAAAAAAACTATTGGATTCTACAATTATGAAAAATTATAGTTGATTAATAAATTATAACCTATAAAGAGTGATCTCAAAATAAAATAAATATAAAATGATGAGGAGTTAGTGAAATGTATCCTATAAATAATTAACTAAAAAATATGTAAATGAAAGTATAATATTGGTAATATAAGTGATTTTACCTGAGAAAAATATAACATAATACATTTTCATGAAAAACTATGCTTTCTTTAAATAATAACCCTAATAAAAATGATACATGAATATGAATAATAAAATAGAAAAATTACATTTTATTATGTTTGATTTAAAGAATATATTTAAAGGGGAACTTGAAAAACATTCATATTCACATATAACATTTAAAAAATAAAATAATATACCTAAAGTAAACATGTATATAGAATATAGAACAAATTTATGTGAAAGGGTGAAATGGAAGAGGAATCGATGGGATGGAGTGATTGAGAAAGAACATGTGCTTATGTAAAAATTAAATGTAAGGGTTTTTGGATACATCAAGTCCCATATCTAGTTAGTACACTTATATAACCTCATGTATAATAAAATTAAATAAATTATATGTATGTTTCATAACATTCATTACATTAATATCATAATTAGTTTTCTTTTCAATATATTTATAATGATTTTATTAAAACAAAGGTGTTTAGGCCTATACATTCATGGAAAATTGTTTTTTGATTATAAGGTCACTTCAATATTTCAATGAAGGCTAATTATCTAGGTTAAAGAGGTCATAATATTAAGAATACAATAATATAGAGAACAATAATTTCTAAAAGTTTAAATAGTCACAAAATTCAATTTTTTTCCCAAATAATAAATTTTAAATGGGTATTAATGTTATTTTTTAATTGTCTATTCGTGCAGGTCATTTTATTGACCATAATGAAATTATTTTTATTTTTATTTAATATTAAAATTATTTACCCCTTCTTGAATTTCATGAAAATTATAATATTATTGTTAAACTCATACTAACAATAAAATAATTTATTATAATATTTATTCAAGGTAGTAATAATTTCCTAATTATCACATCATCATTAGTGGTTATATCATCCAATAATGAACATTTCTTAAGAAGAGTTGCATTAATTATATTATGTTTTTAAATAATATTTATAAAATTAAAAGTAACTTATACTATGATTTAAATGTTGGATAATAAACTTATTATTTAAAATATGATAAGAAAACTGAATGAAATGTGAAAAGTAATATTGGGGTTTGTTACATTACACTTTACGAAGACTCGTTTTCTAAATTAATATGGGATTCAAAGGATGGTTATTTGATGATATCATAGCATATACAACATGGATATTAATATTGAAGTAAATAATTTAGTTCATCCTAGGCCATGTAAGAAAATTTACCTGTTATAATAAGTGGTGTGGTAAAGAGTTTTATTTATATAAGGTTGAAAGGTATGTTTTAAATAAAATATTTTTTCATTAAATAGTGATGAATATTGATTCTCAAAAGTAAGGTTATTATTATATAATATAAAAATATAAATTATATTATACATCATACGTTTAGAATCCCAAAAATATATTTATACATTACAATTGAAAAATATGGTATCAATACTTTATTATTATATTTTTTAATATATTATTCTATTCATGAAATACCAAAATATAATCGTTACATACATTCTACCTAATCATTCCATAAATGAGTTACATTTTAATGTAAAAATATTATATATATAGTTATTCTAAAATCTAAATCAACTATAATATTATTATTTTATAATTTTATATAAGATCAAAGAATTTGATTTCAAAAAAATGAACATGTGGAATTAAATTATATTACAGTGATTGAATCATATTTCATTATATTTTGATAGATATATTTTCACATTTAATTTATGGTAAATATTAATTTTATTTTTATTTCATTATTAACAACAATTTTAATTTTATTATTATAATGGTTATATTTTATTTCTAACGGTCATCTGCAATTGTAATAGTAAAATAATTCTAATAATTATTATAAATACCTTAAGTTTTAATAATTAATCATTTATATATTTTTCACTCTTGGTTATCAATATATTTTAAAAAATAAAATAAATTTTCAAATGTTATTTTTTTGTTTTTATCATTGGTGGAATCCAACTAATATAAAATTTCATTATGGACTATCAAAAGTTCGTTGGATCTAATTATTATTATTTTATTATAAAATATATTTTTTATTATATGTATTTTATTTATCATTAATATTTAATAATTTATTTAGATGAAATAATTTTCTTATCCATTATTATGGTGGGGTGAATGTGATATATTTATACCATATTATACAAAAAATATAAACATAGGCATAGAAAATGAGACACAAACACACACACACACACATATCTTATGATGGTATATTAAAATTTATAAAGTATGTTTCATTGTATGTATTGAAAAATATTGGGTGATAGATGTTCATTCATGGTTGTTGTATGTTGGATGTTATGGAACTATAATAAAATATTTATATTCTTCCGTATATGCATATTTTTTATGGTCACCATCCTTTTTGGATATAAAATATGAGGAGAGGAAGAGATATCATAATTAGACTATAAAAAGTATTATTAAAGGGTATGTAGAGAATCAATAGCACCCACAATAAAAGATCAATTTGAATCTACAGTAAATGTGTTTATATTATTGTGGTTTATGGGTTGATCCCCCATATTCTGAATATCCTATATGATATTTCCACAATCTGTTGAGGTGATAATTTTTTTTAGTTTTTTCATAAAAATAATATGTATTAAATTATTCTAAACTTAAATAACGATGTTTTTTATTTTTTCTTTTTTTTGTGCATTTTATTATGTATTTGTATTTATTGTATTTTAAAGTATTTGTTTCACCCAAACACCCAGTCTCAAGAAACAGTGAAAAAAATATTTATTATAAATATTAATTCTATATACTATAAATGATGATTCATTATTATTATTTTAACTATATATTTACTTTCCAAAATTTTTATGAATGGATTAAAATTTATAATTTAGAAACAATTCAATAAATACTATATAAAATATTATATTTATAATATAGTTAATTGTGGCTACATTTTTAATGATGATTTTTTATTAGAAATTCATATTAAATACATTATTGTGATGTAAAAATGCATATTTTTAATGAATATTTTCACTAAAAAAATAATATTTTTTATATGTGTGTATGATACAGCCAAATGGTATTCGAGTTTTGAATTTTTATTCAAAGTTCAATAAGATTGAAAAATCCATTTATGGTTATGGTCATGATTTTCTATGTTGGAATATTAGTCTTGATGAATCTATCAAATAACATGAGTTTATAAAATAAATAGGATAATATATTCATATATAAAAATGATTGTACATGAATAAAATCATTTTCAATGTTGTTTTCTAATGTTGTACATCACATCTGAAATGGAATCCAAATATTTCAAAAAATGATCGATTGGTTAGAATATATTTTTCAAATAATAAATTGAATAAAATAAACATATATATTTTGTATGACAATATTTATAATATATCAAATAAATATTTTATATTTTATGAAAACATAAATATTTCATTGGTGACAAAATATTTGACATGGGATACTCAAAAAATCTACATTATCAATGATTCATGCCAAGATTATTTCCCTCCAATGGCCTGACGGACATTATTTTTTAATTTATTTTTGATAATCCACCTATCAAGGGGTGAGGTGAAACCCTTACAACACCCATAGGTGTACGTATTACATTCCCCATAGGCGTTAGAGAAATTCATTTCCTGTAGGCTTCAAAAATTACATACAACCCAGACTAACTACTTGGAACCGCTCTTCCAGATCATCTTTCACCATGGAATCATATATCTACCTTCACATTGCTATTCGTCCAGTCTTTACCATGCATTCACATTCTTGTACAGATGGTAGGTGCCATACCCTCTCATTCTTGCGATCCGTTTAGCTTCTGCTATAGTGAAAGCTCTATGCTCATCCTCCTTCTGGATCCTGTTCCTTGTAGGTTCTCTAGTTTTCATATGCACTAATGGTGTCCCAAAGGACTTAAGGTTTCTCAAAATCCTTGAGGTGGCCCGAAGGCCTTACTAACCTAATGTCCTGTGTGGCCCGAAGGCCGTAAAGGACTCAGGAACCAAATCGGTGTCCTGATGGCCCGAACAGAGGAATATTCCCAGTTGTTACAGTGAAAAACAGTTCCTGCTACAGTTCTTTCTTTAGTACCTATTTCAGTAATGCAACAATTACCACTAAAATACTTCTACAATATCCTAGAAATTATTCCTTCACCTTGATTTGATCCAGGGTCACCTGGATGCACATAAGGATTCCTCACCAATCGGGATGAGGCTCATGTACCAAAGATTCATTCAATGACACAATATCCCTCAATATTTGAAATAAAATAATAAGTGAATTGTATTTTATTTTCATTGTAATTAAGATAAATTTTGTATACTATGATGTTTACTCATCCTAATGTATTTTCATGTCCCGCCTTATCTAATATGGGGGATGTGAGAGAAAAGTGCCACACACATCCCTTTTCAAGATAAAGGAGAGATAATGAACCTTGAGTCCCGCCTTCAATAGCCCTGGAGAGGTGACCAGCACCAAGGGTATAGAATATCACAAAAAATGGAATGCATTAACCTTTTTAATGAAAACATGATTGGTATATAAGAGGATAAAAATATGAGACAACACCAAACATTTATATAAAGTAAACAAAAATACAACCCATGAAAGATTTAAAATTAAACTGTGAAAAAAGTATAACCAAAGCACCAAAGTACCAAAAATAGAGACTATGAGGCATCACAACAACTATCATGATTCCCGAGCTAGTACAGTCCAACATGGTTCTCAATATTCTCCTAAAACCCTGAATATAGTTTTACAATATAGGGTGAGTATACATGTATACCCATTAGGAAAACTATTGTCACCCATGCAGAAGTGGGGAATATAATAATGTCTATATGAGAGAATGGTAGAACCTCAATACACCTTCCAAGGAGTACCAGTCAACCTGGCTTAACCAAGGAACACTCACTGACTAACATAAGTCAATTAAACTAGGATTACAAGCACATTGACAGTTTGGTTCCCGACACCACTTTCCCACTAGTTAGATGCCCAACCCTAATGGTTAATGTCTTGATGCTACCAATCTTCCAAAATGTTGTCACACTACCAGAACCTTCCCACACAAACTTGGGTATCATACCGCACACATATACAACATGTAGAGACAAGTGACACAACCACACCACACATCCTCACCAAGGACACCTGGTCCACAAAAACTGTGCCTCTTTCCAAAAAATACATGGGTCTCATCCTGATGGCAATTTGGAAGCAAACTCGGCCCGCAAACACCTATTCCTATCACCCACACCACAACATTCCTGAATAATCATGGTCTATATTAAACCTCAAGCCATTACATCCTTCCCTGATATACTCGATCGGTACGAACCTAGAAGAGGGTGTGGGGAAGAAAGCCAGTAACCAGCCATCCATCCTCCAACCGATATGTTCGGAAAGATACCCGACACTATGAAATAGGGGCTTTGGAACATGGTTTTCCACAAGGGTGGTGTGCATATAGAAACCATAAGGAACTAATATTTAAACATATAGATAGGTAAACACTAATCCCAAACTAGAGTTTTCAAAACAAACAACCAGTCCATGTAGAACCACATTGCCCTTACCCCTATATACACAACCATACAAACAGAAACAACCAGATCATAAACCCACCCTCATTTTCATTTAACCACATCCCATTTATACATTAAGTTTTTCACTTTAATTTATTCTAGAACAACTTGGGGAAACTACCATACACAACATCTACATCTATTTTCAGATAGATCAAGGACAATAAACACTACCAAGGAAAGCAGTGAAGTAGGGACCAAGGTAAGGAAATCCATTTTAACACACATCCCTAAAAACAATAGAGAACAACCAACCTATAGTCCCTCCTGACACCCCTTTTTTCCTAGAATCCCATTCAACCACTAACAACTATCATTATTCAAAGTTATCATACTCAATCATGCCCTCACAACAAAACCTTGCTACCCCACTCCACAACAACACCACAACAAACAATCATATGAACATGAATTCATGAAATATCCCAGTCATATAGCCAAGATGGTCAACCACTGACAAGAAGCAGTCCCATAACACGACATGTTAGACAATGAAAACATAAACCCAAGGCAGTCCCACTACCTACAAGTTTATCCATTCCACATTCAATCAATCTCTCAACCTAAGATTCCATCACACCTCTTATACCACCCCATACACAAATCCCATAGCAAAATACCACTAAACAACAGCCCCACTGCACAAACATACCCTTCCCCATTCACAGAACCAACCCCTATGTCCACCCCTCGTACCTGTGACAAGGTTACCAACATCAACGTCACACAACCCCCAAGAAGTAAAAAACCCAACCAAACACAAAACATAGACACACAATGAAGCTAATCATATTAAGATTTATTAAGAGGGGTTCATTAATTCCACTTTAAATGATAGTGGTGATCCCCGAATAGCTTTTATCTTGGGGAATCAATTTATTTAACCAAGTATATGTGATTAAGTAGATTTCATGTTACACCCATTTAAAAAATCATCACAAAAAAATAGAACATTACATGTTTTCAAGAAAAGACAACCAATGGACTTGATTTTTAGAAGGCATACTCCCATAACAATGCATTAAAAGAAACAAATATAGCAGATAAAATAAATGATCAACATCATCCATCTTCAAATTCCTACCTATTATCTTTTAATCATCACTTCTATACCATTATTGATTACTCATTTAAGAGAAGTATTCACCTGTTATTCACAAAGAATCACTATTACACCACCCCACATGTACTAAAATAATGATAGGCCAAAGAATCCCTATATGAAACAATAGAAAACACAAACACCACCTTATTCCAAGAATAGGTGATCACGCATACTTTATGAAACATTAAGAAAACTAAGTAGGAAAGGGATCTAGCATAGTAAAATGACTCATCTAGATAGGTAACCTCTAGGCGCACCAAGAGAAGAGAGACGAGAGGACCTAGGATTTTTTATTATAAAAATCTAGATCCTATATCAACGAAAGGAAATGGTTCCAAAGTCCATTAACGATGGATCGTGGTAAATATCACACGTTTGGAATATCTCAATGTCCCTTGAGAATTAGTCTATTAAATATATACTTAATATCCTCTAAAAGGACCTTAAAAACTCCCAACAAAGGCTTTAAACTCGGTTTACATCAAATAATATGTAAAAGGGAAAATATGTAACACCTGCGAGAAAAAAGAAAAACTAGAAATTTGAAAAAGGGTGAGACACAATTTGGTGTGAAACTATCATGATGTCACCATTTCGGTGAAACCGTTTTGTGAAACTAGATTTTTGGGAATCTTTAGAAACAAACCACAATGACCCCTAAGAACACCAAAAGAAATGGATTCTCACAAAGAAACATGTCAGGTAAATCTGAGTCATTACATCAGATACCTCTCATATTATTCTTGACCTCAAGAATTTGAAACCAAAATCAGAAAAATAGTGGTATGAACAACCACCCCATAAGATATATCTAAGGGAAAAACCACCATACATTTTTCAAAAACTAGAGTGAAAACCCTGAAATCCAAGAACACCTCCTTGACATCTATATATCGAACAATTTTACAAACACTAATACCCCACTGCTTTGACATATGTATTAGGGAATCAATTCATACATGTCAATATACTATCAGCTTGGGTGGAACTAACACTCCCATATGGGTTCAATCACATCTTTATTAATGGGTCGTGATTAGAGATCAGGTCCCTCCCTCCCCACAATCAGGACTTTTCACACACATTCGGAGTACATGGAAGAAACTAATATTATATCAAATGAGTTCAAGCATTATATCATTTGAAAAGCACAGAAAAAAACATAAGAGAAAAACTCAAAAATGATCTGGGTACTGGGCATGGATACGTGCCTCATGTTCCCAAGTACTCTCCTTGAGACCACCATGCTTCTGTAGTGCATGAACCATGTGAATGGTCCATCCATGAATCATTTTATCCTTACGATCCTCTATTCTAACTAGTCTCTCCATGAATTTCATGTCGTTCTTGATATCCAAATCACCCCCATTCAATGATGTGGGAGTCACTGTGTAGATACCGACAGAGCTGAGAGACATGGAATACATCGTGGATCCTCTCCAACTACGGTGAAAACACAAGGTGAGATTCCACCATGAAAACTCATCCCAAGAAATTGAAAGGTCTGATGAACCTAGAAGAAATATTTCTCTCTCTCGAAAACCTCTACATCCCTCTTCTAGGGGAATCCTTCAATAAAACATGATCCCCAACCATGAACTCAAAAGGCCTCCTCCTATGATTGGGATACGATGTCTATCGGTTCCGTGCTGCCTTCATCCTCTCATGGAAAAAATTCACCTTCTATGTCGTACTCTGCACCACATTCGTTCCAAGAATAGCTTCATCCACAATTTCCATCCAACCCAAGGGTGAATGACATGAAGTACCGTATAGATATTCGAATGCATCAATACCAAATTCCAAGTGAGATCTATTAATGTAAGAAAACCCACGATGGAAAAATGTAAAACGCAAGACCCACTAAAGTTCAGAACACATCCCTGTAATATGTCATCCAATGTCTAGATGGTCCTCCCTGTCATTCCATATATCTAAGGGTGGAAAGTAGTGTTGATGCATAACTAAGTTCCAAAGTCATGCTGCAATACGTTCCAGACTAGTGATGTAAATGGTGTATCTCGATTCAACACAATAGATCTTGGAACTACATGAAAATGCACCACCTCATCCACATACCTCTTGGCTAAGGAAGACACTACGCTTGACACCTTGATCTCTAAGAAGTGTTCCAATTACTTCAACCAATCCACTACTACCCAATGATTATCACATCCTCCCTGAGTCATGGGTAAACCTATGATGAAATCCATTGATATGTCACCCACATTCACTCAGAAATTTCTAAGGGATGCAATAGACCGTCAGGAACACGATACTCATCCTTTACCTATTGACACACTATGCACCATGACACAAA
Organism: Viscum album; assembly: GCA_963277665.1. Lineage (NCBI taxonomy): Eukaryota > Viridiplantae > Streptophyta > Magnoliopsida > Santalales > Viscaceae > Viscum > Viscum album. Next base: position 93,651,105 of record OY728135.1, read on the forward strand.
CTCTGCCACTTCCCGCTTCACCCCAGTCCACCAAAAATGTTACCACAATCCTTAGTACATTTTAGAAACTCTTGTATGCACCACCAGGGGTGAACTATGGAACTCGAGTAGAACTCCCTCGCACATTTCTGTGGAGACAAATAGATTCCCACATAACAACATATGATTCTGACTATCCTTTGACCATCCATCTGAAACATCACCCCCAATAGTGAGATCATGCATCACTTCAGTCTCCGAGTTTCCCCACTCAGACTCCTCCACATACAGCACCATGGAATACTATATTGTCATCTGAAACTGGTAGCCTATTCCACCATCCACTCCTGTGTCTAGGTGCAATGCAGCCAACTCCTCTATTTCCTTATTAGTATCCAAGGATTCCCAAACAACCTACTTATGCGGATTCCTACATAAGGCATCGGCAACCGAATTTCCCATTCATATGGTTTAAGAGATATCAAAGTCATATTCCTAGAAAAACTCTATCGACATTTGCTATTTCATTTTCAGGTCTCGTTTGGAGAAGATATTCATCAAGATATTGTGATCCGTGAAGACCATAATGTACTACCCGATGAGGTAATATAAACACAAATTTAGTTCAAATACGACTACTACATGATCCAGATCATTGGTGGCATGGTTATGTTCATGTGGATGTAACTTCCTAGACCCATAAAAGATCGGTCCCCACTACTACATCAGCACACATCCCAAGCCTATACATGATGTTTCACATAGCACTTCTAACATCACCCCTTCCTCTGGGAAATCATTGCATTTTAACAAAGGATAGCTCCCCTTCAGGTAGTTGAATGTTATCTAACACTGCTCACTCCACCCAAAGTCCTACTCTTTTCTGGTCAAAGCTATTAATAGGGCCAAAAATCTAGAGAAGTTGGGTTTGAATCATTGGTTATATCTTGCTAGACACAGGAAGCTGTGATCCTCTACCACGTTCTTGGGTGTTTCCCAATAAAAAATTTCCTCAACCTTTTATGGGGCCACTACTCCTTTTTTGATACAACACATGTCCAAGTTAGTTAACCTCTCATGTCCATAACATTCACTTGGAAAACATCCCATATATATGGTGTTGTGGGAGGACCTCCAAGATCATCCCGAGGAGGTAAGCATGCTACTCCACTAACTTTGAGTAAATCAGAATATCATCGATGAATAGAATGAAGAACCTATCAAAAAACATGTTGAGGATATATTCATGAGCCCCATGAACATGGATGGTGAATTATTAACACTGAAGGGCATGGCCACGAACCCGAAGTTCCTATACCTTCACTTGAATGCGGTCTTTGGGATATCTCCGTCCTTCACCCTCAACTGGTGATATCCATACAATAGATCAGTCATGGAGAACCATCATGCTCCCCTTAACTGGGCGAATTGATCGTCTATTCTTGGGAGAGGGTAACGGTTCTTGATTATTACCTAATTTAGTCTCGGGTGGTCTATTCCCAACCTCAAGCCACCATATTCCTTCTTTTCGATCAAAACTAGACCACCCCATGATGACACACTCTGCCATATAAAACCATTTTTCATCAGGTTGTCTACCTGAATCCTCAACTCCTTCAACTCATAAGGTGTCATATGATAAGGATCCATCTAAATTAGATAAGAACCGAGTTTCTACTCTATTACAAACTCCATTCCATGTCGAGGGGTAGATTGGAAACATCTTCAGGGGAAACATCCAGGAACTGCCCGAAAATTCCAAGAACCTCCACCATCTATATGTCTATTAATCCCACTAGCAGCTCTGTCGACAAAGAGAGAATATACTCCACACACCAACTTCCCACCTAACATCTCTTCTCACTAATAAAAACTATATAGTGGTCATCCACACCTGGAAACATGACTCTTCCCATGAATGAATTTATAACAACATGCAATGAAAAATACTAGTCGATGAATTGGAGGACATCGTATGGATGCATCTATGGAATAAGAATATCCCCACTTGACTGATGTAGTTCCAACATCAGTCTACATACCCTAAAAACATCAAACAAACTGGTATGACCTTCAATTGGAATACAAAACAATAGTTTCATGGAAAGTCTCTCTACAACTTTTCCAAAGTAACATGATATACTGGGTGAAAAAAAGGATTGTGATGCTCTGGAATCAAAATATTCGCACACAATAGTAACAAAAAGACTGATCATACCTCAAACAACCTAAGCCCCTACTCGAACTACTGCCTCGGCAGCGTACAACTCCCCACACCCCTCTCCTCTTCCATTTTTCTATTGACCACCACCCTAACCACGCCCTTGTCATGTTCCCCAATAAGCACCATGAGGTCAGCCTCCTCCAGCACCATCTACCTTTGGTGGAGCGGTAGATCACTGCCCCTGCTGCTGGAAAGGTCTACTAAAAAACTGATGCTTCTAAGGTGGGACGTGAACCTACCCACCCCTTCCATACTGAGCTTGAACTAGGAATTATTTATAATGATTTACATGGACGCCATAGAAAATAATCCTTATTCCCATATGCTTGAGTAAAGGTCATGGAAGGGGACATCCAAACTGAAACTGTTTAGTCCTACATCCCACCAGCTGAAACCTAGAAGGCCCTGACACTGGAGACCTGATGTCGACTTCCTTCCCCTTCAGCAAACTCATCATGCTCCTCTATTGATGTGCACCCCCTATGGGTGCATTCTCTAAACTAATTAGGCCCTCTTATGAACTTCTTATTATGTTGGTAGTGTGAATGGAGTGATGAAATACTGAAGAGAGGTTCCGAGTGCTTCCTCCTATCATCTTTTCCACAAATCCTCATTTAGAAAGAGATTCAAAGCAATTCATAGGAGATCCTTGAACTTGATCCCCAGTTCCCTGACCTACATACTCTCCTACTAGAGGGAGACTATCCCCTGCCTCTTCTAGGCCTTCATCATCTAAGAAAGAATCTCTGCCCGAAACTCCATCTCAAAGTAAGCCCATGAGACATCGGTCTCCTTTCTCTGCCCGAGGTAAATCAGCCACTGCTGATGTGCCACTCCTCACATTCAGATCCCTACAAAAGGAACCCAATACTCCCTCACAAAATAGATCAATGTAAAGATGATTTTCATATCCTAATGCAAGTTCTATATTTCTAGGTTGGAAACATTGAATTCATACATCCCTAGGGTCTTCCACTAGAAATCATGAAGGGAATTTTTCAACAATTATTCTTCCCCCTCTCGATCGACCCGCTCTTAATCAACCAAGTCATCTTGTAGGGCCTCAACTTCTTGTACTACATGTGGGCGATGACTGGGTTCCATATGTGAAAAGTTAAATAAGGAACTTCTATGCCCATGTATTGTCCATGAAATTCCACGTTATTTTTTTAAATTATATGTGATTAATTTTATAACTAGAACTCTGAAGGGACTATATTTAAAGGCTCAGTGAGCCCGGAATAAGTGTTTGACTATTTTAAGTTTATTTAAAATAGAACAGATGAACAATTTTGGAAACTTCTATATGGGTTCCCAAATTAAAAATACGAGGGCATGGTTTTGTCGGTAATGATGACTTTACCTAAATAAGGACCTAAAATTGACCGGTGTGGGTCAAGGGAAAACATTAATTTTTAGGCGTTTTTAGAAACTTTTATTAAAATAATTTTGGATGAAAAAAATAGTTTATTTTATTTTATATTTCTAATTTCGTTGTAGTGTACCAACGCTGCAACCTGAGTGTAACAAAAACAATGTTTCATAAATGTAATATCGTAAGGATGTGGCAAATTAGTGTAACAGAAGCACTAAAATGTGTTTTCCCTATTTAATGGGATATTCGAATATGGGATCATTGTCATAATTGTGGATTTATCTGAACTTGTAGGTTTGGAATTGGCAAGATAAAATTGACGGGTCACTGTGACAACAAATTATTTTCTTATACCATTATTCTCTTCTACAATCATTTGAAGGACTGACAACAACAAAGGAGGGCTGCAGATCAAGGAATGATGAACAATAGTGATATGATCTTCTCCAATGAATGATCCAACCTCGAGGTAGGGGTTTTATTCCATGTGAATTTCCTTTCCTCATTCATGGAATTGTGCGAAAAATGTGGGTGAAACCACAAATAGGAGACCCACAGATTGATCTCTTATGTGCGAGGGTTTTGATATTAGGGTTTTGAATTATAGATATACATGTTAGATTCTTAAATCTGCATCTAAACTGTGTTTCAATTCTAATGTGGATGGATTGGGTTGACACGAACAAGGCTGGGTTCCCTCCTTTGTGGGAGTTCTTGTGTTCATCATGACCAAACCCCCATATTGACAGAAATAAAAGCATGATCTTGTATTAGTGATGAAGATAATTTATGGATCCCAAATGCACTCATGGATCTGGGAACAGACCACCAGAGAAGACCCGGTAGCTCGCGGAAGAGACCGCATGCCCTCCAGGATATGCAGTGGCATGCGACAACAGCCATGTGTGGGAGGCGTTGCGTCGTGGTGGTGGATGCATCCCATGAAAATCAATGTGAAGGGAGGATTGGGGCCACTGAAAATAGCCATTGGTGGCATGAGTGGATGTGTTGATCCACTATATGTCACACTGCTAGAGGGCCACGGTCCTTCTTGATGGTGATGGTGACATGCAGCGACTGCCTTGTTTGGGACATAGTGCTCGCCGCATCCCAAGCAGACCGGACTAGCCCACCAAGCTGGCCGGACCCGCATTCTCGTGGGCCAAACCCATTGCCCAGCTGGTCTAGGCTGGGACCCATAGACCGGGTTGGACCAAGTTCGGGTCAGTTCGGTCTGACGAGGTCAACCAGACCCGAACCCAACTAGACCTTTTTTACTAAAATGTCCATAACATCCAAACCTTGGATCCGGTAGATGAGTTGTTTGCGGCGATGGGAACCATTAGACGAGGCTGTCCTTTTGACATAATCCATGTGAGATTCCATGCAGGTTGATTTATTATTGATTGATTTAAGTGTATATTATTCCAAAATCAGACATGCTATGAGTGGAAATCCTACGGTTGGATGTGATGAGAATGAAGTGATGATCAGACCTCTATGGCTCGGTAGCCAAGTTGACCTCAGTGGCCTGGCATACGATAAGACCTCAGTGGCCTAGAAGCCAAGAAAATCTTAGTGGCCTGAAAGACGAGTGGAACTCAGTGGCCTGGATGTCGAGAGGACGTATGTGGCCTGACTGATGAGCAGACATCAGTGGGCTGGTAGTCAAGCGGACCATAGTGGTCCAATAGACGAGAAAACCTCAATGGCCTAATATACCTTAGTGGATCATCAAGAATGAGTCCCTCGTTAGTACAAGATGTACAGTGTCATGATTGACAATATTTATTTATATAATTTAGGTTATACCTGTGTTAGATGAAAATTCTCAGTGTATACATCTCCATTGTGGTATTTATTTGTGTTTTTGGGTCTCTAATAAGTATAATGTTACTCACCCTTGCACATGGCTTCATCCGCATGTGTCGTGTCTTGTGTAGATGATTGATGCTTTTCCAGAGACCTTGGTGGTCCATGACCAGGCGGCACCCAGTGATATCAGACATGTGAGGCATACTCCTACAACTTTTGTAAGATACTATACACCTAACCATCATGTAGGTTTTTCCACCGAAAAATTATTTTCTACCATGTAATCCCTTATTTACAGCTTTTCTTTTGATGGGTTGGTATTCAGATCTATTTTACTTACATCATGTACTTCTACATTCTATGGTTGTCATAGTGGCATGCATGTTTTACTTTTTATTGTTTTGGGATGGGGTTGTGTGTGTGTGTGTGTTTGTGTCTAGGTACTCATAAAATGACTCCCTATTGCACGATAAATCCATTAACACTAGTTTACAGCCCCTGGCCTTTGGGAGGCAGGATTGGGTTAGTCATGGAATGTGACCTGAGGGATGAATTGTGACAAATTGGTGTCAAAGGTGGTCGATTATACCTTAATGACCTAGGTTATGTGTTTTTTTTTTGGAGAAAAATGTTAAATGTTTCATGTTTCACTTTCAGCCTTAGGGAGTGGAGTGTTGGTGAGACAGCCGACGTATCCATACACCTGGACCCTGAATTATTCTTTTCAACTCGGTATAAAAAACCAATTGTTTCATTCATCATATAGTATTTTGAGTGATTCCTCAAGTTCATCTTGAATCATATCACCAGTTATAACCTATTGATTATGGTTCATCATGATCTATTTCAGGATACTGACATGTAGGCAGCTAGCAAGGATTCCAATGCATGACCACAAGGATGGTATTCCCAACGATAAGGCATCATTATAGGGACTGATGTTGGATATTGCCCAACTAAGAGGTTCACCAGCATTGCCATCAACCATTGGTATGTATTTTCTACCGGTTCTACCGGTAGAGGAAACATGTAGTCTTGGTTACTTACACAAGTTCTAGAGGAAGAGACCTCTAATGTTCATGAGTGAGACTGACCCCTAGGAGGAAGAGTACTGGCTTGAGGTGGTTATGTGAGTCTTCTGTCTGGTGAGGATACCTCTTTATTAGAGGGAGATCTTAACTACGAGACTTCATTATTGGTCAGTGGAGAGATGGTGGAGATTGACAATGCAGACACACTATGAGGATACCGTCACCTGTAAAAACATTTAGGGACTCTTCATAGAGGAGTTATTTCTAGAGATGTTTCACCTAGTGTGCATTTAAGAGATACTACACATACAACAATGTGGTATGACAGTAATGGTTTACTCAGCATGATTCAATGGGCATTATCACTACTCCATGAAAATGATGTGATACCCATTCATCTGGGCTGGATATTTTGAGTAGGGACAACACTAGGGGATCTAGGCGTCCATGGTATCACTTAGCAGCCATACTCAGGCTAGGGTGATAGAGTAACCCAACTCATGGTGAGATTCCTGGAAGATTAGGTGTTAGCAGTAGGGGATACCAGTAGACCTTGAGTAGCGGAATCTTCAGAAATTCATAGAAGGAAGTAGACACAGGGTCCCAAGATGGCCAAACATTTCGAGGGATGACCCCACGATGAAGGATCAGCAGTACAAGACCCCCATCCTGGAGGGAGTCATTAGAGGGGAAGGTTGTGAAACTCATGAAGGAGGAAGGAGACCATGGATCTTTATTGCTCGACTTTCCATGTATAAAACCATAATATGGTCAAGGGAACGTCGAGGATGAGGCATAGATTTGATCGGGGTGGTCCCCAAGGCCACAAACATGGTAGGGGAGTTGGAAGATTAGCATGCAGTGGGAAGAGGTTCAATGTGCTACCACCACCACCCCATGTGGTCCAACATAGGCTACAGGAGATGATGGATAGTGGCAAGTCTAGCTACATGTGATGGAGGCCGACGAACATGGAACTCCTTGTATTATTAGTTGTATGAACTGTGTCTTCTTCAATTTAGCTATATTTCTTATAAACACACATTCTGGTCTATCTTTCCTTGCCACGATCCTTGTTCGCAGCTCGAAGATTACGATGGAGCCATTGGCTCGATACTTACGATTAGAGACTCCTAAGGGAGGGGATTCGATGATCATACATTGTTTATGGAAGTGTATGGTTACTTGAGGAGATGAAAACATCAGTTGGGATCTCCTAGTAGTGACATCAATGCCTTACGACGTCATATTGGGTATGGACTGGTTATCTATAGTTCATTCCCATATCGACTGTATTTGGTGAAGAGTGCGGTGTGTCAGTGAGGAAGGGACCAAGTTTCCCTTCAGAAGAAAGAAGGTATCCCTTGGAACATAGGAGGGAATTTCTTGGAGGAGGGTGTAGCTGATCACTCACTTGTTGGCTAGCCTCACCCTCAGTGAGGTGGATATGAATAGTCCAAACATTCAAAAAGTGGTGGATGAGAATGAAGACATCTTTCCTGAGGATGTCCTAGGATTACCCCATAGTATGGAGGTTGACTTCTACATTGATTTTTACCCTGGGAAAACCCCGATATCCACACCAGCAGTTCTAATGGACACTGAAGAGCATCATGAGATGAGGGTGAAGATGTAGGATTTGTAGGGGAAGGGATTCACGAGGCCCATGGTTTCACCCTGGGAAACATAAGTATTATATTCCAAGAATTTAGTCAAGATTTCAAGGATGTTTGTGGACTTCGGACACATGAACTAGGGGATTGTGAAGAATAAGTATCCACTAACAAGGGTTTATGACATGTTCCATCAACTGAAGGGAGCGAGATGGTTCTCGAAGGTAGATCTCATATCAGGCTACCATCAGCTTCGTGTATTGTTTGAGGATGTAACGACGACAACCTTAAAATTTCGGTATTGAAACTATGAGATCTTAGTGATGCCTTTAGTCATATCCAATTCCCATCAGGGTTCATGGGACTCATGAATAACATCTTCCAACCTTACCTTGATTAGATAATTGTGGTCTTCATTGATGACATCCTAGTGTACTCAACATACTAGGAGGATCACGCTACACACCTACAGATAGTCATAGATACACTTCAAGAGAACTATCATTATGTGAAGCTCTTGAAATTTTATTTCTAGATTCAGGAATCCCACTTTCTGGGACATTCCATTTCAATGGATGGAGTTGTAGTAGTTCCAAAAAAGATAGAGGGAATGATTACATGAGATCCACCCAGGAGAATGACATAGGTACAATGATTCTTGGTTTTGTCTTGGCACTATCGGAGGATTGGGCTCAACTTTTACAGGGTAGCAGGACCCTTATTGGATTTAACATGGAAGGGACAACCCTTTGTGTGGATGCATAAGTGCTAGTAGAGTTTTTTGAAGTTGAAGAAGAGACTGAAAATTTCCCCCATCTTAAGACTACAAGAGGAGACCATTAGGTATATAGTATACAACGATGCATCAGGGTCTGGTATGGTTTATGTCCATGTGCATGTGAAAGCATTTATTGCCTATAGTTCATGATAGTTGAGGCATCATGAGAAGAATTATGTAACCCATTACCTAGAGCTAGTAGTGGTGGTATTTTATTCAAAGATGTGGTGACACTACATGATGGGTGATAAGTTTACCATCTATTTTGACCAAAAATTATCAGGTACATCATCTCCCAAAAGGACCTGAAATCTAGGTAGTGTCAGTGGATAGGGTTCCTCCCAGACTATGACTTCATGATTTTCTATACTCTTGGGAAGGTAAACGTGGTATAATACATGCTCAGTAGGCGATCATGTTTGAAGTTTCTAAGTGAGGCGTCAGAGCAGTTATCCATAATGAATATATCCTCCATGGATGGTGATGGATCATATTATCTTCCATAGATGTCTCTCACTCCCCCACTCTTACAGTGAGTTAGGTAGGAACAACTTGTGGATGTTGACTGCGGGGCCCATTATGATTATTTATCCTCATGACAGGCTCCTGACATAAATTTTATATGTGGGAACCACATCATCCTTTTCAAAGGGCTCATAGTTGTGCCAGTGGTATATTGTGAGTATGTTATGAGGGATTTCCAAAACTCCCATTTGGCGGTACATCCAGTGGTGGAAAGGAGGTATAAGGAATTCTGACATTAGTACTGGTGGTCGGTGATGAAGAATGTTGTAGACGAGTTCGATTCACGGTTCCTTACTTTTCAGCATGTGAAGGCAGAGCATTAGGTTCCATTAGGCTTGACTCAGCCTCTTGAAGTGTCAGAGTGGATGTTCGATGATATATAGATGGACCTCGTGATGGTTTTACCCCGCACATATAGGGGGAAAGATACCATCTAGGTGGTTCTTGATAGACTCACCAAGTTGTCACACTTCCAACCAATCTAAGAGCAGGGGTTGGTAGAGTTCATGGGACACCACTACATGCATGAGATAGTTTGACTCCACCAAGTCCCATTGATGATAGTCTTGGATAGATACACATGCTTTGAATCTATATTAGGGAAGGTATTTTAGGAGGAGTTCAAGAAATAGATCTTCTTGAGAACAACTTTCCACCCCTTGATAGATGGTATGATGGAGAGGACTATCCAGGTTTTAGAAGACATGTTTTGTTCTTGCATCTTGGACTTGAAACGTAGTTGGGAGGATCACCTACCAATAGTGGAGTTCACATACAACATTAGCTACCACTCCACCATTGGTATGTACCCATTAGAGGCGCTATATGACATACCATGCAGGTCACCATTTTTCTGGAAAGATCCAGGGGGTTCAACACTCGTGGGTCTATAGATGGTATGATCTACCACTGAGATGGTGCAGGTCATTCAGTAGAAAATGAGAATTGCACAGACCAGGATGAAATCTTATGCTGAGAGGAGATACAGGAAATTTCTGTTTGAGGAGGGATACCATGTGTTCCTTCAGGTCTCACCTTGATGGGGATTACATAGGTTTTTTCGGGGTGGAAGGATATATCTAATGTTCATCATACATTTTTTGATTTTGATCATAGGTGAAGAGGTGGAATACCACCTAGATCTCCCCCTACAGATGTACTAGGTGAAAAGTTTCTTCCATGTATCACAACTGAGGAGGTACGTTCATGATCCATTGCACGTCAAGTCACAACCCGTCCCCTGGGGCTCGTGCCCTCGCTACACTAAGCCCACCTCTCGAAGTCCAAGGGCTAGCGACTAGCACCAGCGGTGTCAACCTACATGTGGGTGGAATTTACCTAAGTACCTATATGCACACACACTCTCATCCACATCCAAACACACTAATAAGGTGAAACAAGTACCAATAAAACAAAGGTGAGTGCAAGTACAACTGAAAGTAAGTGGGCCAGAATAGAAACCCAACAAAGAACTAAAAAAGAATGTATGAAAAAGAATTTATGATGGATATCCACAAAAATCCCCACCTGATCCTGAGATTAGTGATTCTACTTGAAGATGAAGTAGTACGTCATGTCCGCTCAGTCCTACCGGTCCTTTCATGGTCCTAGGACACCATGTCCACTATTGTAGCATCTGTTAGTCTCATCTCCCTGAGCACCCCTGTTGTAACGTCAGTCTTTTGCACCAGACACAACACGTACGGGAGAATCCCATGTAGGGGTGAGTAACATAGTACTCAGTAGAGGCCCAAAAATAAAAAAGGAAAAACCCCACAACAATTCCTCAAAGTAAAGCACGGAACACAAGAAAACTCACCCAAGGTATATTCTAGTGTAGTAATGGCAGCATCATCAGTCACATCATCAAAAAACTCAACTGCTATAGAACTCCTCCACTAGCGAGTACAGTGGGACTTCCATGTCACAAAGAGGTTCTTCCCACTAACCTTGGACTGCTTAGGTACACCTCCCCAATCATGTACTGTGGGACTACAAAGTCGCAGAGAGGTGTTTTCCAACTAATCATGGCCAACTGTGGTACTAATATTAATTGTGTACCTTGGTCTTGTAAATTCATATAGAGGTGCTTCCCACCATGGGTTTTCCATGTCATAGAGAGGTGCTTCCCACTGGTCCTAAATTCAACAGTCTTCAGGTCTCTTCGAGTCGTAGGGTAATGTACGTAGTGCACTTGGGAGAACCACTCCTCAATCCCTTATTCACATCTCACATTCTACTAAAGTCACCATAGAGTGTTCCAAAATATTTATCTCAATGAGAGGGTCCCAACGCTACAAAAAGATCATCAATCGGATGCACAATTTGCAAGATACATACATTTTTGTAACCAGGGGACCGGTCGTGACGGGCCCCGGTCATACTCGGTAAGACTGACCCAACAAACCCATCCTGAGGGTGCCACATACCCTAGTTTATTTATATGTACTTGAACCAAACTTTGTGCAGGGTGGGTTTGGTGTGGTATGACTTGGACAGTGGGCCAGGCCCTATAGGCCTCACTGGACCCGTCCTGATTGGCTGAGGCTCTGGCCTGCCAAGTTTCCCAGCATCCAGATCTTGTATGACCCAGGCTGAAGAGGGTGCGGGTCCAGCCTGCTAGCGTGGGTCAATCCCGGTGAGCTGCGGGTCTGGCCAACTGGGCGGTTCGCGCCCATCCAGGCCCACCTTGCTGGACGCGGCCAGACGATGCATCCGTCCACCGCCCTCACAGCATGGGTCACCGCGGGGTGCCTCATCTATCATGGTCGGGCGACCGCAGCCCATCATGTGAGACATGGCTTGGGGCCACGTTTTCGGACCTCCAGTGTGGACGAGTGACCGTGTCCTCTACCTCTAGCGGGCAGCTTCTTCCGCTACGTCACAACCCTTCATCCGGTGCACTATCATGGTGTACCGCCTCCTAGTTGCGTTCGCCACAGCGGCCCACCGCTGGCAGTCATCGGCGCTACCGTCGATGCTGACACACTAGTGGATTCTTCCATGGACCACTGGGTCCAAAATAGTGGTCCATTTTTTTTCTCTTGTGCCTGTGTTCTATGGGGAACGTCCACTCCACCGTGAAGGTCTCAAATATTTATTTCTATTGATTCAAGAGTTTGGCCATGAAGAATACTCACGGCAGAGGCACACATGACTTGTTTATGTCGGCCCACTCCCTCCACATTATAATTTTACAACACAATGGAGGTCCATAAATTTTAATTTTAACAATATGGATAATTCAATCCAAGATAAAGAAACCCCAAATAAGTCCCCCTCCCGCAAGATCGCACGTTCTACAGATTGACCTATTTGTGGGTTAATCCACATTTGTCTTTTCTATATAAGGATGGGAAAAACATTACTATAAAATATCCCCAACCTCTTATGACATTTGATTCCATGGTGTTCTTCTTTGTGGGATTTAAGACTTCGACGTCGCTTCCCGACTCTGATTTTTGAAAGGCATAAAGATGATAAAGTTCCACCGACATTCATCATTCTTTGCTGGGGTGGAAGTCCGTTAGAGTTTTTCCAGAGAATCCTCCAAATTGTTAATCCATATTTCCATGATGTGTCAAACTATAAAAAGGAACATGTCACAACATCCCATTATGATGTGATTTCACGTCGTTACACTGTTTTATTTAAGAAACAATGACACTCAAATGTGAGAGATAAAATAATAATAATTCTTTTAAATAATTAAATTATTTTGCTCAAAATGTCCAATAAATAACTTTTTCACTCGGCCCTTTCGGGGCGAAGTTAAGTCATTTCAAGGAGAATCGCAAAATTTTGAATTCAACGTTGCCCTAATATTTTCTATATGAGAAACTATTCAAAATATATAAAATCTTGCTCACACATTTAATTAACGTAAGATAAAAAAAGTTCAAAATTCTATTCCAGGCCCTTTGGACCTCGGAATCACATGCCGTCAAATTTTGAAGTCTCGAAATAATTCTATATAAATAAAAAAATACATTGAAATTATGAGAAGTTAAAATATCCCCACCTTAGTGATTTATGTCCCTGGAATCCAAAACAATAACAAAACAAAAAGATTGGGGTACTGAACATGAATCTGAGCCTCCTGCTCCCATGTGCTCATCTGGAGATTCTTGTACTGCCATCATATGTGCACTAGAGGAATCAACCACCCTTATAGGACTCAATCCTTTGGATCCACTATCTCCACTAGGAACTCATAAATAGTCACCCAATTGTTAATGTCTATCTCACCCCAGTCAATGACATGCGATGGATCATGCACGTACCTCCTTAGTTGTGACACATTAATAACATCATAAACCCGATGCATCTGTGGGGAAAGATCTAGGCAGTAAACCACCTCTCCAACTCTGTATAGGATCCAGAATGGTCCGATAAACCTCATAGATAACTTGTTACCCCGACCAAATCTTTGTAATCCTTCTAGGGGTGAGACCCCAAGGAACACAATATCTCCCACCTCAAACTCCAATGGTCCTCACCTCCTGTTGGCATAAGACTTATGCCTACTATTTACAGTCCTCATCCACTATTGGATGATCTTCACCTTCTCTGTGGTAGCCCATAACAACTCTAGAACCATGAGTGTTGACTCCCCTTGGTCTGTCTAACATATGGGTGATCTGCAAGGCTTCCCGTACAGGGCCTAAAACGGTGCCATGACGATGGTGGTGTGACAGATGTTCTTGTATGAAAACTCAACCAGTGGTAATTGGTCCTCCCAACCATGACCAAATTCTTGTATGTAAAAATGAAGCATGTCCTTGAAGTATTTTATGGTCCGCTCTATCTGACCATCCGTCCGGGGATGAGAAGTTGTGCTCAAAGGATGCTGTGTCCTGAACGCCTCCTGTAATCCCTTCCACAACTGGGGTGTAAATCAAGCGTTATGATATTAGATGATCGTCAAAGGCACCCTGTGAAGCCGCACTATCTCCTGGATGTAGAGGTGTCCCAATACCTCAACCGGTCCCTGCTCCAAAATGGGTAGAAAGTGAGACGACTTAGGGAGTCGGTAAATGATCACCCAAATAGAGTCATGTCCTCTAGATGTTTGTGGTAACCCCATCATGAATTACATAGTGATACCATCCCATTTCAACTATGGTACCTCAAGTGGCTGATTCTAGCCTGCTAGAACCTGGTGTTTGGCCTTCACTTGCTAACAAATGAGGCATCGTGTAACGAACTCGGCCGCTGCTTTCTTCATCCTACCCACCAGTACTAACACTACAGGTCCTGGTACATCTTCTCTACTATAGGATGTACTACCAAGGTAGACGTATGAAATTCCCTAAACACCTACTCCTAAAATGCCACTAGTCCCTACTCCATCATAGTAAACTACATACCCAACTCCCTCCTCTAGTAGTATCTAGCTGGGGGAACTAGTGAGTCTCCGCCTCACCTCTAAGAAACTCTGCTGGAATTTCTCCATCCACAAAAAGTGTTTTTATTTCCTTTTCAATGCCGATAAGGGTGCTAACACCCCTAGAAAAGTCAGGTCGGTACCTATGATAATAACCAGCCAACCCTAAGAAGCTTCATACCTCAATCACGCTCCTAGGTGACTATTATGAAAGGACCACCTCTATCTTCATCAGATCTACTGCGAATCCATCCCCTAAGATGATGTGTCCTTATAAATGGACCTGTTAAATTCAGAACTGACACTTCAAGATTTTATCATAATGTTGGTGCTCTTATAGTGTATCCAAGACAATCTGAAGGTGTGCTGCAAGCTCCTCTACCGACTCTAGGTACACCAAGTTGTCATTGATGAAGAACACAACAAACTAGTTGAGGTAGGGCTGGAAGATCATATTTATGAGGCCCATGAACTCTTCTGGGGCTTTGGTCATGCTAAAATGAATTACCAGGAACTAATAGTGTCCATACTGGCACCTAAAGGCTATCTTCGGTACATCTTCATCTCGTACCCAGAGCTGGTGATAGCCTGGTTTGTGTTCTATATTTGAGAACCACTTCGCTCCCTTTAGATGGTCGAAGAGGTCATCAATTATTTGTAGTGGGTACTTGTTCTTCATGTTAGCCTAGGTCAAGCACCAAAAGTATACGTACAACCTCTAACTCCCATCTTACTTCTTGGAAAAAAGCACCGGGGCTTCCCATGGTAAAATGCTAGGCCTTATAAACCCCTTTTCTAGAAAGTCATCCAGCTGTGCCCTCATCTCGTGAAGCTCTGCAAGAGACATTAGATATGCCGATGTGGATATCAACGCCGTCCTAGGGTACATGATGATACATAAGTCAACCTCTCTATGAGGATGTATCCATAGAACTTCATCAGGGAAAACATCCTCGTACTCTCCCACCACTACAGGGAAGCCTGGACTCCTCTCCTCCATTTCACCTAGGTTGAGGCTATCCAAATAGATAGTGGTATGATGTACAATCAAATGAAAGAATCTGTCATGCACTGTTTGGGTTTCCTTCTCGTTGGTGAAGGAAAATCTAGTCCCATCTTCATGGACACACCACACTGTATGCCTAAAATTGTCAATCTGAGCATGGATGGTGGATAACCAGTCCATACCATAGATGACATCGTAAGGCCATGACGTTGCTACTAGGAGATTAAAAATTAATTTATCACCTCCTATAGTAATCTCACACTGCCGTCACCAGTGTGTAATCATCAAATACCCTCCCGTAGGAGTTTTTAGTTGTAAGGATTGAGCTAAGAGCTCCACTAGAATCTCTGAGCTGCAAATGAGATCCATGTAAAGGAAGGAGTGACTATCACCTTTGTCTATAAGTACTATAGCTAGGGTGGAGAAGACTCAGATCATACCTTAGATCATCTTTGGAGGGCCGTGGTCATAAGCCTCTACTTCCTAGAGCTGAGATCTCCCATGTCCGCCTGCTCCTTGAGGTCGGGGTGGGCCACTTGGGGGGGTGGTGATGGTAACACCTAGAACTGTCACCCACTGCCTGCCGCTCGACTAGCTCCCCTTCCATGTCCTCCTCACTTCAGAACTCCTCACTTGAACCGTTATCCTTTCCTTGGAAGCCCCTAGACCATCTGCTGGTCATGTGTATGGCAGGTCAGGCTGTTATGTGCCAGACGTCCCTTCCCGCCACATGAGTTGAAAATCATGGACATCGTCTAACTCCCGTGGGTTTGGGAGACTCCCACTGCTGATCCTAAGTCCTAGGGTTGACCTATGAAAGACCTAAACCACTTTGAAAAATGTGTATGCTGTCTACTTCCTGCCAAAGACTCTGCCTCTTGGGGTCTGATGGTAGCTCTAGGTGTGGGCTCCTACTTCGCCAAATCATTCCCCATCATAAGGGCTCTCTCAAGTGCCCCAACCTTGGTGGGGATTCTGAGAGACACCACAGAATTCATGATCTCCCTCCTGTGTCCCTGATCAAAGGCTCGAGCAATTAAGATAGGTTCTGACAATATATATGTGGAGTAGTGGGAAGGCTCTATGAACCTTTCCGAGTACTCGGCCACCATCATGTTTTCCTACTGTGGGTGAAGAAAATTCTGGATACACCTAGAGTGGATGGTCGTGGAGAAAAACTCTACCGGGAAAATACTGTTGAATTAAACCCAAGGGAGGGCCGCCTTATCATGAGTCTGGATGGTCAACCTGCAACAACTCCATATTGAGCCCTTCAGAAGGATAACTACCAAGATCTCTATCTGGTTAGGCAGTTTCTTCACTAAGAGGAAGACCCACTTCATAGCCTCCAATGAGTCCTTAGTGACCTGAGGACCTGTCTCTCCCCTGAACATGGTAGGCCTTTGTCTTTGAAACTCATACAGGGCACTGAACCTACAAATGTACTTTTCCAGAACTGCTGGCAATAGATGCTGACCTTCGGGTGGTAGTAGCACTAGTGCACCACCTGGTGGGGCCATCTCTAGAACTGGTCCATGTACGGATGCCTCTTCGCTATGAGAGATATCCTCACAACCTCGTATCAGGATCCTGGATGGTCATCCATGTGGAGGAATCCTTACATTGATAAAGATGTACCACGGTTAGAAGGTTATATCTAGTGGGATGACACTTATTAAAAATAAGGAGACAATTATACATCCTGATTTTTCATGTCATGAGTCAAAAATGGAATTCAATGTCTTGGTGTATGGATATGTCAGCTGCCACACCAACACTAGACTCCCCGAATATAAAAGTCGGACTCGCAACACTTAACATTGTTTCTCCAAATCAAAAATCAATCTTCTGATCTTTGAGGGAAAACCAACCACGATTTGATATGAATTTTTCATGAACCATCCCCTGCAGCCCATGCCACGAATACCCCAAGCCCACCTCCCAAAGGCCAGGGGCTGCGACTAGCACTGAAGGCGTCAACCTGCAAGTGGGAGGCATTTTCCAGAGTACCTATATGCACACACTCCCAACCATATCCCAAAACACTGAAAAGGGGATACAAGTACAACTAAAATATAGATGAGTGATAGTACAACTAAAAGTAAGTGGGCCATAATACAAACCCAATAAAGAACTGAAAACTGCAAGTACAAAAAAAGAACTCAAATGCACATCCACGAAACCCCCCTCCCCCCTGATCGTGAGAGTAGTGAAGCTTTTGGAATCCGAAGTAGTACGTCTTGTCTGACTGGTCGTACTGGGCCCTGCGTGGTGCTAGGCCACCAAGTCCACCATCATAGTGCCATTTAGTCCCATCTCCCTGAGCACTAATGTTGTAACATCGGTTGTTTGCACAGGGCACAACATGTCTGGAAAATCCTGTGCAGGGGTGAGTACCACAATATTCAATAGGTACCCCAAAACAAAAAGGAAAAACCCCACAACAATTCTTCAAAGTAAAGCACTAAAGACAAGATTTCTCACACAAGTTATATTCTAGGGTAGTAACAGTAGAATCAATAGTCACATCATCAAACACCTAGACTTCTAGAATACTCATCCTTTAGTTTGTACAGTGGACCTGCTAAGTCACGAACAGGTGCTTCCCACTAACCTTAGACTACTTAGGTACTCCTCCCCCATTGCGTACTATAGGCCTAAAAATTCATAGGGAGTTACTTCCCACTAGTAATTTCTAATTGACGTACTCATCCTAATATCATATTTGGTCCTGCAAAGTCATATAATGGTGCTTCCCACCATGGTCTTACCAAGTCACAAAGTGGTGCTTCCCACTAGGCCAAAAGTCAGCAGTCTTCTAGTCTCAGCTATTCACAGGGTTATGTACGTAGTACACTTGGGAGAACAATTCCCCAATCCCTCTATCACTTCTCAAATTCTACTAAAGTCACAATAGAGCATTCCAAAATATCGTCCTCATTAAGAGGGTTCCAACGTTGCAAAAGTTTCGTCAATTGGATTCTCGGTTTGCAAGATACTAGCATTTTAAAACTGGGGGGCTGGTTGCAACGAGGCCCAGTCCAACATGGTCAGACTGACCCAACCAACCCATCATGGGGGGTCCCACATAACCCGGTTCACTTATATGGACTTGACCCAACCTAGTGTGGGTTAGGGTCGTTCTGGTCTAGCCTGGCCAGTAGGCAAGAGCCGACTGGCCTTGCTGGACCTGACCTTGTTGGTCGAGGGTCCTTCCCACCGAATCCACTGGTGACACACTCTAGTCTATCAAGACCCGTAGAGGGAAATGGTCTGGCCTTCCAGTGCGTGTCCATCCCACTAGCGTGGGTCTGGCCCAGTGAGCCATGGATCAGGCCAGCTGGTCGGTACTCGCCCCGTCCGGTCCTTAAGAGGCGGACTGGTCCACGTCGCTAGTCACGACTGAACGCAGTATCCATCCGCCGGCATCGCCTCCTAGGTCATCGCCGGGTTCCTCCTCTAACAAGGTCCATTGACCAAGGCCCATAGCATGAGACGTGGCTCGGTACCGCGTCTGTGGTTATCCAATGTGGTCGAGCGACTGCTTCTTCTGCCTCCAGCTGCCTGCCAGCCAGCGGCTTCTTCAACTATGTCGCGACCATTCCTCTAGCACGCCATTGTGGTGCACCGCTACAAATGTCGACACACCGACATATTCTTCCACGGGCCAATGAGTACATACTAGTTGTCCGTTCTTTATGCCTCTTGTGGATGCGTTCTCTGGGATAATGTCCTCTCTACTGTGAAGGTCTTAAATTTGTCTTCCCATCGATTAAATAGATTGACCACAAAGAACACCCAGAGCGGAGGGGCTGGGGACTTGTTCAGGTAGGCATGCATCCTCCACATTATATATTTACAATATAATGGAGTTCCATTTATTTTTATTCAAAAAAATAATAATTCAATCCTAGATAAAGAAACCCCAAAGAAGTCACCCCCACGCAAGAACACACGATCCGCAGATTAAGTACTTCGTGGGGTAATATGCGTTCATCATTTTGAAATAATGATAGGGGAAATTTTAAAATCAAATAACCCCTACCACTTATGACATATGATGCTACCACATTTTTTCTCAAGGGATTTACGATGTTGACATTGCTTCCCAGCTCTGATCTTTGAAAGATGTCGACGATGATGAAGTTCTTCCAGTGTTCGTCGTTCTTCACTAGGGTGAAAGTCCGAAAATGGTTCTTTGGAGAATGCCCCAAATTTTTAATCCATATTTCCTTAGTGAGTCAAACTATTAATATGATCACGTCGCAAAATTACCATAATTACGTGACGTATTTTTGCTACACATTTTTATTTAAGAAATATCATCAAAGTTATGAGTCATTAAAGTGTCGTTATGCTGCAAGTTTAAGGATCCATTAATGAGCCTCATTGATTTGCATTATTTCCACCCTGTCTCGGCCCTGCAACATCGTTGTCTGCCAATCAAAAGTGAGATAGAAAATAAAATAATTCTTTTAAATTGTTTTATTATTTTTCTCCAAAAGTCATAAAAATAACTTTTATGATTAACCCTTGTCGGCCAAAGTTAAGTCATTTCAAGGAAAATCCTGGTGTTCTAAATTCAATGGTGCTCTTGGATTTTCAATATGATAAATGGTTCAAAAAGATAAAATCTTGCTCACACGTTTACTGAACATACCATAAAAAGATCAAAATTCCGTACCGGGCTCTCCATACCTCAGAATCACATACCGTTAAATTTTGAGATTTTGATATAATTCCATATAAATAAAAATTTACATGGAAATTATGAGACATTACATGTCATCGACTGGGGTGAGATGGTTATTTATGACATGCCAGTGTTTGTGGAGTTTCTAGTAGATATTGTTGACAAATAGGAGTGGGTCCTTCATCAGCGGTCGATTCCTCTGGTGCACGTTTGGTGAGAGCACAGGAATTTCTATGAGAACACATGGGATCAGGAGGCCCAGATCAAAAATCAGTACCCCCATTTGTTTTCTTATCCAATTTTTTGGCTTCTGAATATGTAAAGACCTAAATGTACGGGTAATGTAATGATTTCGAAATTACATTTAATTTTTTTTAAATTATATGGGATTATTTAGAGACCAGTTTCTCAGACATCACTTTTTTCTGAGGCCCGGAGTGTCCAGAATAAGTGTTTGATCTATTTTCAAGTTTATTTGAAATAGAGAATAAGAGCAGTTTTGGAAACAGCTAAATGGGTTCCCAGATTAAAAATTTGAGTGCACGGTTGCCTCTCGAATGTTGACATTATCTAATGAAGTACCTATCATTGATCGGTGCGGGTCGAGGGAAAAGTATAATTTTCATACTTCTAAATAAATTTATATTAAAATAATTTTCCTAAGGAAAAATAAAAATAAAATTTTTGTTTATTTCATTTTAAATTTGGAATTTTCTTGGAACATAACAATGCTGAAACATGAGTGTAACAAAAACATAGTTTTGTAAATGAAACAGCGTAACGACGCTGCAAAAGAACATAATAGAAACGCTGAAATGTGTTTCCTCCATTTAATGGGTTAATTGAATACGGGGTTATTGAAAAAATCTAGTATTTATCTGAACATGGAGATTTGGTGTTGCAAGAAACAATCAACGAATCGCTTTGATGAAAAATTATTTCTGTTTTTCCTTCATCTGTTCTTCAATACTTCGAAGGATAATCAATAAAAATAGTAGGTTGTGGATAAAGGAATGATGAATGGCAATGATGTAATCTTCATCAATGAATGATCCAAGCTCGAGGTAGAGGTTTTATTCCAAGTGAATTTCCTTTCACCATTCATGGAATTGTGTGATGAATGCGGGTCAACCTATCAACAGGTTACCCATGGATCGATTACTTATGCGAGAGTGTTTTGATCTCAAGGGTTTGAATTATATATATACATGTCATATTATTAAATCTTTATCCAACATGTGTTTAAATTATAATGCGGAGGGATCAGGACAACACAAAAAAGGCCTGGATCACTTCGTTGTGGGTGTTCTTATGTTCTTTGTGTCTGAACCCCCATATTGACGGCATGGAAACCTTGATCCTGTAGTAGTGACATCGATTATACGAGGATCTAGAATTACCTTGTAAATCAGAAAACAAACCACAAGAGTAGACCCAGTTCCCTGCGGAAGAGACTGACGATGCGCCAATGGCACACTGCAGTGGAAGATGTGGCCCCCAAAAACCTCAGTGGGTAGAGGATCTAGGCCACCGACAATAGTCACCATTGGAGAAAGCGCACACGATAAGCTATGCCGCGTCGTATGGCTAGAGGACCGCCATCTAGCTAGACCACAGCGGGGACCTGCAGAGCCCACCACATTCTGGGCGGAGCAGACCTACCACCCAACGGGCCAGACTTACAGCCCAGCCATTCTGAGCCGGGCACAGCGGACTGGGTTGGGCCGGGTCGGTCTAACTCGGTATGACTGGACCTGGACCCAACTGGCCCCTTTATACTAAAACGTCCATAACTTCCAAACAGTGTGTTTGATTGATGAGCTGTTTGTGGTGATAGGACCCTCACGATGAGGCAGTTCATTTAAAATACTCCAAGAGAGTTTATATGGAGTTTGAGTTATTACACATGGCTTTAGGATTATATTTTTCTAGAATCAAGCATGCTACGAGCATAAATTCTACAGATGACTTTGACGAGAAGGAGCTGACGAGAAGACATTTATGGCCCGGTAGCTGAGAAGAACTCAGTGGCCGGATAGATGAGCAGAACTTAGTTGACTGGTAGCTTAGAATACCTAATTGGCATGGAAGACGAGCGAACCTCAAGGTCCCGGTAGCCGAGCAGACCTTAGTGGCCTGATTGAGGAGTGGAACTCAGTGGCCCGGTAGACGAGCAGACCTTTGTGGCCCGACAGACGAGCAAAACTCAGTGACACAGAAGACCTCAATGACTCATCGTGGATGAGTCCCTCACCATTACAGGATGTTCAACATTATGACTAAGAATCATTGTTTCTATATTATAGGTTATACCTATATGAGATGACAATTATTAGTGTGTAATTTTTTTTGTGATCATTATTCGTGGTTTGGGGTCCCTATTAAGTATCTATATACTCACCTTTGTAAAGGCTTTTACCACACATTTCATATCGTGTGAAAAATGATGATGCTTTGACATAGACCTTGGTGGTCCTAGACAAGGCAGTGCCCAGTGAGATCAGACATGCGGGGTGCACTTCTATGTTTTCTAGAAGCGACTCTACACATACCCTTCAGGTATGGTGTTCTACAGATGGATTATCAAAAACCCTGTAATCCCTTTTTTTACAAATTTTCTTTTTTAGGGGTTTGAATTCTGGACCATTTTAGATACAACATGTAATTCTACATTCAGTGGTTGTCTTAGTGGAATGCATGTTTTCATCTTCATCATTTCAGGATGGGGTTTTGAGTGTGCATGTGTACAGGTACTTAGAAAATGCTTCCCACTTGAAAAATAAAGCCATCGGTTCTTGTGACCATCCCCTGTCCTTTGAGAGGTGATCTTGGGGAAGTCATGACATGGGCCCCAGGGGATGGGTCGTGATAGCCCTGAGTAGTATGAATTTTTTTTAAATATTTATTTTAAATATGTATTGAAATTTAATTTCCAAATCACCCAATGAACATAAAAACATAAGTCATTATGATGCATGTACCTTTCCAAGGTTCTATACCCTACAATCAGCGTAGACTAACTTGGTCATTTGGTAGGTCCAAAACATTGCATCAGATCATGGGGGGATTCAAAATCTCATGTCCTAGCCAGTCCTCCCTAGCCTATTTCATGCACTAAGGTTGAGTAAAACTATTTCCCTACCATCCTGTGGAATCCTCATTATGCCTAACTCCGAAATTCATTCTATCTCTCAACCATCATCCTTTGATACCATTTTGTCATGACTCGCCATTTCCAAAATGAGGTAAGGGACATCAAAGTGCCACACCCTTCCTTCTTCAAGATTAAGGGGAGATAATGACCCCCAATTCCCACCTTCAACAGGCCCCATAGTGGAAACTGGAACCAAGGGTATATAATCTCACACAAAATGGATGTCATTACCTTTGTAATGAAAACATGATCATGAGATAAGATGGTAAAAATCCCAAAAACACCAATCATTTATATAAAAGAGACCAAAATTTAAACCATGCATGATGTAAATGTATACTATAACAATAGTATAACCAATGCACCAAACCATGTACCAAAAGAAAGAGACAAAGTAACAATAGATGCCCGAGCTAGTAAAGTCCATCATCATCCTCAAAGTTCTCTTGGAAACTCGAAAATAGTTGTACAAACGTTGGGTGAGTATACAAGTATAACTAATAGGAAAACTAAATCCACCCATCCACAAGTGGGGGAACATACTAATTCCCCTGTGAGATAACAATAGAACCTCAAAGAACCTACCAAGGAGTAATAACCAAACCAGCCTCACCAATAAACACTAAAAAAACACAATTCAATTAATGTAGTAGTATAAGAACATCGACATTTTAGTACCCAACACCACTTTCCCACTGGTGAACTGCTTATCCTAATGACTAAAATCTTGACGATATCACTATTCCAAAATGATGTCCCACTAGAACAACCTACCAGCACACACCTAGGGCTCAAAACACACAAAAATCCCACCCATAGACACAGAGGCCACAACCAAACCACACATCCTGCACACAGACACCTGGGACACAACAATCACCCCTCTCCCCAAATAACTCCTAGGCCTCATCCCAAAGATAATTGGGAAACTATAATGTCCTGCAAACACCTAGGCCTCTCACCCACAACACAGACTTCATGAAGGATCTTGAGATATAGTAAACCTCATGATATTACACCCTTCATGGATTTGATCAAGCGGTAAGAATCCAAAAGAGGGTGTGTGGATGAAATCTAGTAACCAACCATCCATCCACCCATGAGATGTTGGGAAAGACACCCTCCCCCATGAAATGGGGGTGTTAGACACCTGGTTCACAGCAAGGGTTGGTTGTATATTTAAATCACAAAGAACTAAAATTTATACATATAGGTAAGTAAGAACTCATCCCAACCAACTATTTTTATAACAAAAAAACCAGCCATGCAAAACGACATTGAGGCTACCCCTATATGCACAACCACACAAACAACCAAAACCAGAGAATAAACCCAACCAATGTTTCATTTAACCACTATTCATTCATTAACCAAGGTGTTCACTTTAATTTATTCCTACACTACCTAGGGAAAATACAAATCCCCACATCTTCAACTTATTTCAAAAATCTAAAGGCTACTAAACACTACCAAGGAAAAATAGAATTTAGGGACAAAGTTAAGGAAATAAAGTTTGACACCCATTCATAAAAACAACAGAGAAAAACCAACCTAAAGTCCCAATATACACCACCTTATTCCTAGATTCCCATTTAACCACTTCCAAATCTCATTCATTAAAGTTCTACCGCTCAATAATGCCCTCACAAAAAAACCTGGTTGCCCCACTGCACAACAAAACCACACCCAGAACACCTATAAACATGAAATCACGATAAAACCCTGTCCTACAGCCCCTCTGTCCGTAACCAGTCCCATTTAACAAAATGATCTACAGACACAACATAATCCAAAGTCATTCCTAATTCCAACATGTTTATCCATTTCAAAATCAATAAATCTTGGAACATGAGATTCCACCACACCTCATGTACCACCCCAAACACAAATCCCACAAAAATATGCCGCCAAACAGCATCCTCGCTGCACAAACATAACCTTAACCATTCATCGGACAAACCCCTTTGTCCACCCCCATATATATAACAAGGTTAACAACAATAAATTCACACAACCCCAAAAATTAAAAAACCCAACCAAACACAGCACACAACCACACCATTAAGACAAGAATATCCAGACTTATCAGGAGGGGTTATTTAATTTCACTTTAAACAACATGGTTGATCCTATAACTGGTTTGATCCTAGGGAATCCATTTATTTAACCAAGTATATATGATTAAGTAGATTTCTTGTCACAACCATTTAACAAAGCATCAGAACAAAAACCGAACATCACCGGTTCGCAAGTGATGTCCATCAACAGACATGATTTTCAAAAGGCATAAAACCCCAAAACCCCATAAAAAGAAACAAATATAGTAGATAAAACAAATGATAAATTTCGACCATCTACAATTTCCTACCCATTATCTTTAAATAATAACTTATATTCCATTATTTATTACTCATTTAAGAAATTTACTCACCCTTTATTCACAAAGAATCATTAGTACACCCACACCGCCTGATAAAAAAATAAATAGAGGAAAAGGAATCACTACATGAAACAACATGTGACCAATACTCATCCATGCTCCAAGAATAGTTGATCACGCGAGCATCATGAATCTCCAAGAAAACTGACCAGGAAAGGGCTTTATCACAAGCCCGAGAATTTTCTAGAGTTTACGGCTCTAGGTGCACCAATAGAAACGGGAAGTGAGTACCTCTGTTTTTTATAAAAATCCAGATACTATATCAACGAAATGAAATGGTTCCAATGTCCATTAACACGAGATCATGGTCAAGATCACGTGGTATGAAAATCTCAAAATCCCCAGTGCATTAGGATATTAATTATATACTTCATATCGTTTCAAAATACCTCAAAATTCCCAAAACATTCTTTTAACTAGGTTTAACTCATATAAAATGTAAGAGGGGTGAATCTAAAAAAATTGGGAGAAACTAGGAAAAATGAAAATTTGGAAAAGGGTGAGACATCATTTGGTTTTCCAACATTTCGGTGTTCCACCATTACATTGCCACTATTACAGTTCCTCCATTTGGGTGTTCCACCATTATGGTTCCACCATTTCAGTGTGCCATAGTTAGGGTTCCATAGTTTCGGTGTGCCACTGTTTCGATGTGCCACTATTAAAGTACCACCATCTCAGTGTGCCACTGTCACGGTGCCACCGTTTCGGTGAGCCACCCTCTTGGTTCCACCATTTCGGTGAAACTATTTGGTGAAACTAGATTTTTGGAAAACTCTGGAAAAAAACCACTATGATCCCTCAGAATACCACAAGCACTAGACTTTCAAAAAGGAATCACCCGGATAAATTTTATTCATTACATGTATCTTATTTATTAAATATGTTGAGTATATTTATATTAAATCATGTGTAATTTAATTGGGTAGTTGTGATGAATAACCTTACGTAGTTGAGACAAACTAAGGGTGAATTGTTTTTATGTCAGATAAATTATTGTAATATATTACAATGATTATGTTATTTAAATAGGAAAATTTGACTCATGGTCTCTGTAAAGATTTTTTTCTTAAATAATAAATTGTATCCTTAAAAATATCTATGTAAATAAAACTTAATCATTATATAAATAAAGTTGAATATATAACATTATCATATGAAACTAATGAAGTCGACATTATAATGAAGGATTATTCCAATAATGGTATATTCCAAAGAATAATTTATCCATATGAACATTATAATGATAATAGTTAAATGGGTTTGCAAGATATTGAGCCTATATATCTCCAATGATCTTGACTTTAAGGTTAACATTTTTATTAAAAAACAGTAATCCCAATACAAAGAGAAGAGTCATAGGGGTCTAATGTATTACAACCCCAAAGCATCATTTTTGAAAAACTTCAAACATTCATGTCCTCATGAAGTATAACATTTTATATCACTTAATAAATCATTTTATGTAACAAAATCCTGAAATACACCCTATATAATTTGATAATAAAAACATGGGTCCCTAGAAGTATTTTTAGGGGTTCATTTTTTATTTATATCCTAAATTTAGTAATTTTTTATTACTGTAGGGGTATGTTGTATTATTTAATGTTTATTATTGAAAAAATATTTTCATTTAATTATTCTTGATTCATATAAAATGATTCATTATAGGGTAATAATAATTTAAATATTTTTATTAGTAGGATACCCTTTACTACTGATAGTTATGATTTGTTGTAGTGATATGTTAATATCAGTATGAGGAGGATCATTTGTATTGATAAAAACTGATAACTCATGAGACGCATATTCATGAACCTGAATCTGAAAAAACCCATGAAAAAATATTCCAAATATATATATATATATATTGGTTTACATAACCTCAATTTTCTTATTTATTTCTGAAAAGATAATTGTGTGGTAACACATCTCTTATACATAGGGATTATGGTTCATGAAATTATCTTCAGAAAAAAATTAGATTCCCTATTTCATGGAAGTTGTACTCAGAAATAATAAAATTTCATGTATTATAGTATTCATCTAGTGTATAAATATTCTCTATGTAGAGTATATCAATTTCTATATGTAACTACACTTTTGTAAGAATGCATAAAATTATCCACACACAGGTAATCATATATGACATGGGTTATAATATTTTTTTCAATGCTTCTCCCCCAAACATAAACATTCTTATATTGCATAATTTTAACAAGTATGCCCAAAAAAATCATCATCCAATCAAATAGAATGAATATTTTATCGGAATGCATGTGTTTTGAGTTTGTATCTATAGAATTAGAAAAACACATGCTATCATAAAGTAATTTGGGTAGATTAATAGGGATTTAGATCACGGTCCCTGTTTTATCTAATGATCATTATACCAATATGAATTCTTTACTAGAAACATGATTCTATGTATATGGTGGTGTTCACTATTTCTCCATGGGAAGGTGCATTATAGTTTCATACCGGCTTTCAGATTTTTTAGTTACATGTATTGTAGAAAATCTTAAATTATTGAAACAAGAGGCACACAACCTCATAACCTATTTAATTTCCATTTATAGAATCACTAATTTCATTATATAGGGAATAAATCATTCGATGTTTCATTCATAATTAGATCCCTAGTTCAGTGGTAGTTTGGAAAGTATATTTTAGGGGGGGGACAAGTGCTTTGGTGTGATGGAAAACACCAAGGATAGGTCTTAAACTGATTATTTATGGTTCATTTTCTATGTTATCATGAGGGGTGGTGGAATTATCTGAGACACTAGGGACAGTTTTTTCATGGATTTATCAGCCTTCTTTGAAGAGGTCTATTTTTTCATATTGACATTTATATAATTCTTAATTTATTATCTCATTTTACATGTAATATCATGATCCTATTAGTGGTCAAATATAATTATCATATTGTTGTTTATTATTTATTGGTATAGTTTGCAAATTACTGGTTCATTATATATATTATCAGATCATATAAATACATGATTAACCCAAATTTAGGGATTTGGTTCCGACCTATTGTTAGTGGAATAAGGTGATATATCTTAATTCTTAAAATGTTGTTTGGTGGATATGCTAGTTTATAAAGTCATTCTCTACCAATGAATTTTATTAAAAATATAAAATGAATTACATCAGTCTTCATCATTTCAATCATCCCCTACTCATGTTGACATTAATTAAGAAACCTTTATTGTGAGGTTTCTAAATATATTCCCCAATGGGTTTTGTTTCAATCATTAATACCTAACAAAAATCATTAGTGAATTATAATTAATAAAATGTAATTGGGTATGATATTTAATACATGGAGGTATTCGATTAAAAAATATCAAATTTTTCTACAAAAATGATATATTATGAAATCATAGACCACAAATGGGTTTTGACATTATAAGTAATTGATAATGTCAAAATAAGGTCACATGATGTAATTATACATTATTTTCAGCTAAATAATTTTTCAATAGATAAACTATAGGGGTTTAAATTATTTATGTATCATTTATAATCTCATTTTCAAAATAAAATTTTATTTTCTGGTGGTTATTGGGTGTATTATAACATACTAAGCCCCATTAAAATTTGTGTTATAATGACATGTTTCCAGATAGATTTCATATTCTATGGTTATAAATGATATTATTAATTGTTTTTAACATAAAAAATAGACCTTTTTTGGAACAATAAATAATTATAAATAGAATAATTTGATTAGTTTGAATTTGTAGATATTTATTTTTTAAAAAATATCAAATAAATTTTTTTATTGTCATATACATAAGTTGTTTAATTAAATAATTAATTTTGAGTTATAATATAAATACTAATTTATTTAATTAATAATTTAATTTTTTTTTGAAAATGATAAATCTAAAAATGGATATGGTATCACGAGTGTTTTATTAGTCTTTTAAGTTCCATAACATGAGATACCATCACAAATCAATATAAATTGTCCATTTATACATTTCATTTATGAGTGCATTTTTTTAATCTAAACAAGCCACTGTCAAATGTGTCTTATCTCATTGGAAACATATAATTCCTACAAAATCCATAAACATACATATGGAGGCTCTTTGTTACACATTCTATGTGGGCTATGAGTATTGATTATATAGAGACAATTGAACTAACCTATAGCTATAAATAAAAATGAATAAGTGGTGTAGTTTTTATTATTCAATGAGAAATAAATAGTTCTTTTAGAGATATGTATGTTTCCTCAATTAAGATATTTATCTTGTTTTCTTCATCCAAGAGGTTTTCTCCTCTTTTTATCCCTATTTTTATCAATTTTACATTGATTGGAAAGAATCACATTATTATAAAGTGGATATCAATATGAAATTAGTAATGGGTTTTAAGGAATTTTTCCCTTCTTGTAATAGGTTCCCACATTTCGAATCCTAAAGAAGATCTATATTTTTTTAGGTTCAATTAATGGGGAATGATCATAAATAATTTCAATAATAAATTATAGTCCAATACTATTTTTTTGAGTCCTTATATCACTAGCGTAGAATAATGTTTTTGACACCTATTTTTATTACATGTCAATGTAGGTTATTATGCGACATTATATCAGGAAATTTTTTCAATAATATTTTATCATTGGTTAAATATAAATGAAATTTTAGATAAATTATTCTATTTTTTCACTTTTGTTATTTTATAATTGACATGAAAAACCCTATTTTTTCATAATGGTTTTCAGATAACTAACATAATAATCATAGAGTAATGGGTTATTCAAATTGGGTATCCCAAATCCGATGTTGAAAAACTATCATAATGTGGTTTTTATATCGGTTATAAAATAACCATTAAGAAAAAAATTAAATAATTTTTTTATCCCTCCACCATAGTGCAGACGTGATGAGAACTAGGAAGAAAAACTAGCAAAACCAAGAAGAAAACATACCAGTAAAACAACCAACTAAACCCATTTACAATTACTATATTTTAAATTACAATATATATTAAGAAAACTAATATATAAAAAGAACTATAAAACCATATTCCCATCCAACAACATTTACCATTACAACATTCAAAATTAAAATATATAATATAATTAAACTAAAATCCAACGACACCTATAAATTTATTTTAGAATAAAATATGTAAGTGTATCAGTGTCTACTCTCTACATAGGAAAAAGTCATAAAACTAAAAAAATTAAAAAGAAAATGTTTTAAAATTTATCATGAATAAAAAGAATGAAATATTAATAAAAAATCTTTAATGAAACCTAACCTGATAGAATATCATAACTATCCCAGTTGAGATTATTTAATACATAAATCTTGACAAATAATATTCATATAATTTTTCACTTTCTTGTTATTGTAAATTCCTTTTAAAAGGGTTTGCCAATTCAAAATAACATTATTATGTAATATATTGAAAATTTACTATTTATAAATGAAAATTGACTATTTATTTCACATATTTGATCTTGGATATCCTATTTTTTATAGCCTCTCAAAAAAATCCATTCTATTTATGTAAATAATAAGAATGAAATATATTTAAAAGTAATTATAATAAAAAATTTATTTATAAATTAAAACTTATATGTCCAAATAATTCTTAAAGGTTTGTCACACTTTTCCATGGATTGAGAATAATCTGTAAAGTTCTTCATCACATGAAAAAAACACTTAACATCTAATGTATATAGATATAAACAAACATTTAATTTTATTCTTTATTATGTTAAAAGATATATAACACTTTGTGAGATATATTTCTCATACCATTTAAGATAATGAAACATGAAACACTAAATAAATTTATTATTTAGAAATATTTAATCAATATAAACTATTATATACACTTCATTCATTGTAATTTATATATGTGAGATAATATGTGGGTCCTGAAATCTATATAAATCATTCTTTTCCATGTTCTTTACACATTTTTTCAAGTCACCAAATACAAATGAAAATACGTATAATTTTCATTAAATTAAAGGTATGAAATGATTTATGTTGATACTTATGTGGAGAAAGCATGCATCGTGATGATGCCCAACTAATCACCAGTTACATGATCCATGATTTTATTTCTCAAAAGATCCATAGTCATTTCACTCCCACAATAATTAGCTTTAATTGGAATCTCATAAAAATCAAAAAAAAAAATGAATTTTTTTAAAATTGTTCAAGACTACAAGATTTTGTATCTTATGTCATAGCACATTATATTGGTTATTATCTATACAATAGTTCTTTACCTTTAAATTTTTTCTGTACAAAATAGAAATATATATTAACATTAAAATTTAATAAAAATTAATAGAAAAATAAAATGAAAGTAAAAAAACATTAAAATATATCTATTGTAATGCATAGAAAAAGTATAGATAGACAAAGTAACAAGTGGTTGATACTTTGTCCAACTATTGTCACCTCATTTGTAGGTAATGGTACTCTGATTGATCAATCTATAATATCTTGTATAATGACCTGACAATTCTCTACCTCTACCTGTTATTGATTAATGTTAACTTAAATATAATATATCATCCCATACACATCAATATGATGTTGGAGATCATCAACATATAACATAAAATAACTAGGAAGTTGTTATGGACGGGTTTTAGGTGTAGGATAATGAGTGGGGTCCATAGGTGGAGGTGGATGTTTGGGAGATGATAGAAGAGGTGGAGGAGTGAGAGATGTAGTCTAAAATTGTCTTTTCATGTCTGAAAACATCAACTGTATCAAATCTCTGATCCTATCCTCCATATTCACATGAATATATTGAATTTCATATTATAAATATTCTATTTTTTTTATAAAACCTTCCATTGAAGAATCTTGAAAAACTGGAAACACTTCTTTCTTCGATGAACCCTTCATGTATTCTTGTACAGGCCCCAAATGTTCAAGATTTCTCAATGTTGTAGTTAAAATATCAATCCTACCCTCAGATAAAAATATCTCTTATTTTCTCCTCTCCTCAATAGAATTATTTATGAAATATTTCTATAATTTTGTAATAAATCACAATATATAAATAATTGAATTAACATAAATAAATAAATAAAACAAAAATCTTACAATCCTCTCAGCTACAACCCTCAAATCTTCCATTAGATATTTTACTTTTGTTCTCATCCATGTCATCTTTCTTTTTTTCATGTCTATCCTGGGGTTTAGACGGGAAACATCTACCGAGCATAAAGACATAGCTCTTAGTTATTGAAATTTTTCATCAATAAAATTTATTCCAATAATTCATACACTCCCACATATAATGTATGAGGTTATACATTTCTAGATTTGATCTCATTATGATATCTCCTCAATTCATATAAATTGTGAATAATGAAATCATTAATAAAATAATTAATAATATCATTATGATAAAATAGCTTCTAAATGATAGCATTAAACTTACCAAAAATGACTCTTCTCTTCCACATTCATCAACATTATTCCATATATATTAATTTTTAAAGATATATATATCACATGGATTATGTTTTTGCATTTGACCAAAACAAATCTGTTTAGAGGGTTGATTTAAATGACATCCATCCCCAAGTAGATAAAGTTGAACATTTCATCTTGATACCTCTATTATCAGGTATATCATATGTCATCTGATAAGAATGGTGGAAATATATATTAATACAAACACTTTATGATATTTAAAATAATTAACAAATTATCTTACCAAAAATGTGTCCCAGAAGTCAGATAATGTCAAATTTTCAACACTTTTTAAATCATAAATCAAAATACAGATATTTATTTTAGCCTGAAAATATATAAAAGTCTTGCATTGTTTTGAATTTGGACCACTTATAATATCATTATAATCAAATTCTATCAGTATCATTGATTCCTAGTTATAGATATCTGATAATTCTGGTAAATCTATGGTCCCAAATTTACCAACCCGCAAACTCTTCTTTAGACCTATTGGAGTAGATGTATCTTGTAATGGTGGATAAGTCTCATCATGAGAATCATGTATATGTTCTTACCTATAGGTATGATTATGATTATCTCCGAAATTATGTTGTGAATCAGTTGATTGATATGTCATTATACAAAAAATAAATGCAACAATCAATCTATACACAAATATTAAAATTCAACTATTAAAATACCAATGTAAATAAAAAATTTTAAATATATAAAACGACAAATTAAGCTAAATAAAACTTTAAAAAAATTTATTCATTTTTTTATTGTTAACTAAAATGATAACAATAGTAATGATATATGATATGATATATAAATATATGAAAAAAAATCCAAAAATTGTTTGTGAATAGTAAAACTCTACAACATATTAAATAATTTTTATAGAAAAAAGAGTTTTTTTTTCAATATTTTATTATAAAATATTTTTCTTTATATTTAACATGATAGATTTAAAAAAATATTTTTAAATAAAATTAATTAATAGATAAGTAACTTAATGGTAAACATGGTAAAATAAACAAAACTAAACTAACAAAAACAAAAATATTAGCTTATTATTTATAATATTTTTATCAATAGAGAAAATAAAATAAAAAATCTCATAAATTATGAAATTTAATAAAATTAATAGTAAGTAAACTTATGTTACCAGTAATATTATTAATAGACTAAAAGATGGTTTCACAAATTTATTTATCACGATCATTCCATATGGAATAAAAAATATCTACAATGTTCACATCAATATTATTATTATTATTTCCATGGAATTATATATATAATATAAATCAAACTATTCATTAAGTATATCATCACCAACATAAATTTTTTTCTTTTTTTAAAAATTTACCACTTCATATTATATTGATCCATAATTATTATTATTTTTCATTTTTTTCAATTATAAAAGTATAAACTGTGTATTAAAATCTATATAGAATAACTAGTGTCATTCAAAATTCATCGTGTCTGACACTATCATTAGTGATAAACCATATTCAGTTGGAAATTGGAACATGAAATTTAATGTAATCAATATCCCATATTTTATCAATGACTCCATAATACACACTTGATGAGGAAATTTAGTTTTTTTTTTAACATAAAAAATTTACCACTTAAACAAACACTAATACACTATTATTCCACACCTCACTTCGGTTGTGATGATATCTAATATGACATGTATAGCTATTAATTTCATAGATGGACCATGTTATCAAATTTAAACATGAACATCCCACTAACCATATCACTGTTTTATATTCATATGATCTACCAGGCATGATCTCTTTATAAAATGGAAAAACTATTTTATTTTTCTCATTCAAAATCATTATATATATATTTTAGAATAACATTGTTTAATCACATAAACATGAAACTTTATATATATTTGAGCATAATCTATAGTTTTAAAGATGTATAAATGTTCCTTATTTATCAGTTAACCTATCAACGATTTAAATTTCATGCAATGGATCCCCTTTCCCCCATAATTACCTCATTAATGGAGAGATGTAGGCAAACCAATGTTTCCCAATGTAGACAAGTATATTATAGAAAACTCTATAACCTCCTTAAAAATATACTTCTCGACAACAGAGGCTTTAGGTCGATATGTGTTATTAACATAACCCTTGAATATCTCTATATACTATTTAAAGGGACACATCCAATGTAAATATAAAGCTCCAAAAATCGTTATTTTTTGAACAGAATAAACCATTAAATGCACAATGATATTCGAAAATATAGACGAAAATACCATTCCAATTGAAAAAGTATCGATACCGTTTCACTCCCCAAATTGTACATATCATTCATATCAATCACCTCATTAGAATTTAAATTAAAAACATTTCATACCTTCAAGATAGTCATTATGACTTGGATGAGACATATTCCGTGCAACCAAACTAGTAGAGTTGTCGCATCATGATGCGAAAATCATGAGATTTCATAATTTTCAACATTAAATACATTAAAGGCACAAATTTCATAAAATATCACAAATAACCCCATGACACTTTTATTTAGTGAAGACAATAACAAATGTAAATTTTTTCCCACTTAGATAATTGATTAAAATATGAGGGAAAGAATGTCCACCTTCCCTCAGATTTGAAGGTAACTCTAAACTTATTCCCATTGAGCACAAGTAAAATATTTCATTCAACCCATATTTATTATTTCCATTAATTTCTACCAATATTTCAATCAACATTACATATATATTTTTCTCCACATTAATGAAATCATTTTTATGTTTGAACTCATGATATATCCTTTATGGTAGCACAAAAAATATTGACAATTTATTAAAAATATTTCCACCATTACAATTTTTCTCTTTCTAAATTTCAAATAAATGTTTTTCATGATATAAAAATACTGATAAGTAGATAATGGTTTTGGAGAAATAAAAAAATCTTGTTATCCATTGAATTCCTTTTATAATCTTCTATAATAGTGATCTATAGGCAAAAACGTTTGATGAATAGTTTAACCTGATTTTATCCAATGATGTAGTTGATAATTTGAAGTCTATTTTCACAGATTGGAAACGATTTATACCCCTTAACACTTTATCCACAATCATTTCCAAATACTAGTATTTTATTTCAAGTGAGAATAATAACTGAATTTATTTGAAAATATTTCATTTTATAACAATAATAAACCATAAAACTATCCTATGTTAAGGTTTTAAAATCATAATTAAATTGTTACAAAGGAACATCAAAATAATCTTTAGTCTATTGTATTCTATAGATCATTAAACTCAATATGAAATACTTCAGTTTCATAAAACATTTAGTATATAAGTTTTTAATTATAGGTAAAACTGACCATTAAATACGTGTGATACTAAGGCTTCGATATGGATTCATTAAATACATGAATTTCTGATGTTTGAGATTTCTAACTTCATTTCTGAATATATGAAACCATTGATCAATTTTCATCCACTAGGGACAATCATCCAGATGCTATAATTTTCCATTAAATATTTAGTCATTTTCATTTCTTCCTAACCTTTATGCATTATGTGATTTTTCAAGTAGAATTTTCAAATGAGGAATTATATGAAGATACAAAAATTCCAATGAACATGCCACTATGAATAATAAGAAAGCATGCAATTTTGTTTCTACTAATACCGTGATGTCCAACAATTTGGACACAATGGAAAAAAATCAAATTCCATCTTATATAGAAGAAAATCATTCATACCAACATTTATTTTTTTCTACCCTAATCCCATAGGGCATAGTATTTTCTTCTCTGTATAAATTTAATCTTAAAGAAAATTATCTTTAGGAAGAATCTATTTCAACAATTCTATCAAATTTGGAAAAATCTTTTCAATACAATCAGGTTTCACCTTCAATTTAACCAATCTCAACACCAACAATAAAACCATATATTCTAAAGAACTTAGATACAATTGTTTTTCAACATCCCCATATAGACACCCAATTTTAGGTTCTTTCTAAATTATCTCAAAATTATTATCACAAATCATTCCTTCAATTTCATCATAGTTGTCGTGTTGTAATAAATAATCATCAATAGATCCATAATAATGCCCAATTTCAACATGCTTTATCTACGTAATGTAACTCAGATTAAAACCATAAAATATTATATGATATTTGATATCTCTACATTCAATATCTTCATATTTAAAAATTTCAATAATTAACAAAAAACATGTCACTTTTTTCGACCATTTCATTTAGAAAATTCAAAAAAATCATTAACACCTTCCTCATATTCACCACTTATTATAAGCATCATAATCCAACTTCAACTCGTTATTATCTATAGAAAATATCAATAATATTTATATTTTCAAAATAATATAGGCATGATAAAATTGAGAATAAAATATTCAAGTCAAACTAGATTTTATTTTATATCAACAATGTTATAATTTGAAAGTCACACTACATTGAAAATTTTAAAATATTTATATATATATATGTGTATATTTGAAAAGTATAGTTATAAATTCTAGAGAATAATGGAAAATAATTTTAAAAATAAGTTATATTTCATAAAAACAAATACGTTGAAGTAATTTAAATAAGATAATTTATTTAGTATAATCTCTCTTTTTTCATTTTATTTTAAGTGAAATTAGATAAATCATGAAATTGAATATTATTTACCAGAATCCAAATCAAATTCACATTTTACATATTGATTTTAATATTTATCTTTTATTTTTTACCAATTTTTTCATGTAGAAAGCACCACTTAGTTTTAGAAGAAAATTTATTTCATACAATAATATAATCATATAGTATTGTTCAAACAACACATTAATGAATTTTTCATGTAGTACATATATATATATATACATATAAAATTAATGTTATATGTTATTTATTCTTAATGTAATGTAAAAATTATACAAAGAGTTTTATGAACTTTGTATTCTATGAAAAAAAAATTATTTCAATATACTACACTAATAAAAAAATTAAATATTTAATTATACATTATTTGAGACAATAAAAAACCAAATATATAGGAATAATAATTTTTTGAGTGTGAATAGTTTGTGATCAATGTTTAATTCCATGAAAATATTATATAAAAACACTACCTATATGGTGGGATAATGCTCTAAATATTAATATTAACATAACCTAATTTTTGAATAGGGATAAAGAGTTATTGGGGACAAATTATGACTTGGGATAATGATTGATAGGGGATAGTCAGCACATCAATATCTATTATCATTCATACGAAATGGTTTAATTATCCCAAATATAGTCAAAAAGAAACACACACACACACGCACATATATATATATGTATCATAATATTTCAAATATATGTCAATAAACCAATTGAAAGTTAATATTGTTTATTCCCCAATGATGTGTATATTATGCTGAAAATAACTCACAATATACAGAATACATATTTATTATATGGTTTTTCAAATATAATAATATTTTTATATCACATTATAATTGTTGATATGCATATACACTACTCATAGGTTATTTTATATTAACTTGTATGAAAGTATAAATGTATGTATATATTAAATTTTAATATTACTATGTCACTAATAAATGAATAACACTAATTGTGAGATATCCATATACAAAGAACTGTATGAAAAAATAATAAATTATTCACAAACCTCATCTTGATTAGAAACACTTAAAGACTAAATGTAAAAATTTAAGATGATATGATTTATAAATATCTATGAAATAATTTAGTAAGAATAGCCTTATATAAAATAGAAACACCTAAACATTAAGATATTATGATGAAATTTACGATCTAACATATTACATTATTTTATAATGAAATCCATACATTTTAACTTAAATCAATTGATAACTAATTTATATGAACATGATCATCCTAGATTCATGATGTATAGATTTATATGTGAAAATTAAATGATAAAACTAATAAAACATGAGGGTTTATAAAGATTCTAATGTGAGATCTGAGTAAAGAGAATATAAAAAAAAGATTTATGGAATCAATGACCTTGAACAACTAAAAGAGAGGATCAGTGTGTGGGGTTTAAATTAGAGTTAAGAGATGAAAATATTGAATGCGCAACTATGAGGATGATAAACCATGAGGATGTATGAATATGGAAAACCACGATTTGATGCCACTAGATCTAAGAAAGTGGTCAGGGCATTGACCTTAGAGAAACAAGATTTATTTCCTGGAATTAGATAACAATAAACTGATTCAAAATGTACATTCATAAAATTTTAAATGTAATATCATGTTAGTTATTTAATTACCGATATGATAAATAATTATTTAATTTTTATCATGTTTCTTATATAGTAACTGAGGTGAAAATATTCTTTATCAAATCAGTTAATTTATAATTGATGTTTTATAGAAATTAATATTTAATTGTCATGAAAATTATATAATAAACACTAAGAAAAATAACGATTGTATTTTTTTACCCCCTTTAGCATATAATAGACACAAGAAATCTCTTGCAATAAATTGTTTTTTTACTATTTTACATGGTTACAATATATAGAATAATTTAATAAAATGATTTTGAAACACCACACTCTATATCCATTGTGCATATGGAAGTAATTTTCAATAATTTTATTCAAGGTGAATCCATGGTATATGATTCAACAATATTAATTTTTGTATTGACATTGTGGATAAATAACATACCATTCTATGGAAGGGGTAATATTTGGATAATATTGTGAGTTTTCAAACCACAATCGGTGAAATCATGTTTGTTATGTGGATTCCTTGAGATGATAGAACATTAATTAGATATTTACTTTTATAATTAATATTTTTCAACTAAAATTTCATGTGACAAACACATATCTACAAAATTAGAGAATGATAATTTATTTAAAATTATGTAATGTGTATTTCAAGGGAAAAATAAGGGGGACATTTTTCAATAATATTGTGAAATCTACATAAATTCTAGAAAAGTAATCCACTATTTGATAATGTTTTATAAATATATTTTACAATAATTTTTTATAAAACTATTGTATTATTATTTATTTTTGTGATATGAAAGAAAATAAGACGAAAAATAAACCTATAAATATGTCCCACAATTTCATGGGGTTCAAAATCTAGATATGGAAAAATAATTTGTAAGGGGAGGTTTTATATTTTTTAAGGGAATTTAGGGTCACATAAAATTGTTTAAAACAAAAATCAAGGATTGATGATCAAATTTTGTTCAAGTGATATATTTATGGATTTTGTTTTACTTTTTTATATTTGAGATATTGAAAAATTTGGGAGTTTATTTAGACATTCTATTTCTCATTATTATCATGTTTCTTCAAATTTCCTTTCACAAATAACGCATCCATCAAGGATTTTTTCTATTTTGAGTCCTTTGGGTTGACCCCAAAAATCTGAGTAGACAAAGAGAATAATTAAGGATCTTTATAAAATTTTTAGTGTATAAATTCCTTTGAGACAAAAATTTTACACGATATCATCCCATTACAATATATATAATTTATAAAAATCATTACCATCCCGGGTCCTAAAACATTAGCCTACGGAATAATTCAAAATAAATTTCCACACAAATCCCAGATATTAAACTACCTTAAGGAAATGCTTGAATAATATATAAATATATGATAACAATCCATTATAGCATAAATAAAAAATATCAAATAGGGAAAACCTAAATAGATAAAAAACTATAATAAAATGTGAATTGTGATGGATAATTGAAAATTTCAATGAGAAAGGCCCTATATTAATTTAATAGGTCGTCACTATTTAATACGATACACTTTTATTGATGTGTATCAAACATTTATATAAAAATATGAGCGATTTATTTAGATTATAGGTAAAAATTACATAGTAGGTTACCCCCAAATAAACCTAATGATCATCCTTTCATGAATATACGATTATTGATATTTATGTGACAAGGATAAATGTAATTCATCCTAAAAAGGAGGAAATTGGATAATAAAAATTGTATATAAAATAAATATAAAAATTAATTTTTAAAATATCATGATAAATTAAAAGGTAATGTTGAAAAATAAATATTCACTCAAGATTTGGGCAGCAAACCCTTTTTCAAAATTTTATTTACCTAGTGTCTAAACAAATATGAAGATTCTTTAAAATTAAATTCACATATAATTTGGAAATTTAAATCAGTTTTTTGAGCGGGAATCTAAGGGAAAATGATTTATACACCCTTAATATAATGCAATATCAACAAATCTATCATTTTTTAACCATGGAAACAAGTCATTGATGGGGGGAATAAGAACCAATTTTTGTGGAAATTGAATTCTATAGACATTACACATTATCATAAAAGTAATGTAATGATTTTACATAACTTTTTTTATTCATAATAATTAAATATTTCATGGAACCAAGAGTAGGACATGCATAACCATCCATGTGTTTTCTATAAAATGATAGAGAGACAATTTACTAAAGCTAATATTAGATACCCCAAACTAATAGGACCCAAAAATGAAAAAAGATAACCATTCTAATTAAATTAAAAACCACATATTTTAAATTAGAATTTTAAAAAATAAATTCCAAAAAATACTTACGAAATATAATATATTTTATATGTTATTATATGTGTATAAAAATACATTTTTAATGATAATAATTGTTCCCATGTAATATTATTTTGTATAAAATCCAAATAACCATGTAAATGGAATTTCCACGAATGTACTTTTACAATAATATCAACCCGTAAATAATATTTTGAATAATAAATAAATTTAGGGGCCCATCTCATCTATAACTACAATTAATATTATTTTTTACAAAATAAAGAACCTTAAATATACAATAATCAAATGATAATGGTTCAATGAAAAATGATTTTTCTTAGGAAACCTAAACATAGTTATCGTTGAAACATCATTAGGATGTACTCAAAATATTAATGTTAGAGAATTAGGATAAAATACGGACAATATATAATAATCCTAACCATGAATCCATTGATAGTATAATAAATTATATAAAAATTATAATATTAAAAAGATAATGAGTACAAGGGGAAAAATTCATTATTTCTTATCATATAGAAAAATAAATTGATTATTGGATATAAAATACCAAAATAAATTAAAATAATATAATTTTTACCATAAAAAAAGATCTGAAAATATTTTAATTATAGTTATAATAATTATTATTTTTATGTTTTCGATGAATTGACATCAAAATAAATTTTCCCATGATTTAAAAAATGTGGATATAAATATTCATTTTCCACAATATTTTATTAAAATTTAATGTATCAAAAGAGAATTTATGAAATTTGTATAAATACTATATTATTTACCCAAGAGAAGTCATCACGAAATTTTATGGGTGAAAATATTTTAAATTCTTCTAACACATTTTTCTCTCCCATTCCTCCATATTTATTTTGAAATTAAAGAATAAAGATCAATCTAATGGTATAATCATTCTCTAGAATTCCTTTCCCTGATAATTTATTATTAGAATAATCTTCTTCATCATTTTTAATGGGATTTTATATTTAATTCATCAAATTTAATCATAAGAGTGAGATTAGATTTATATTTACTTATATACATAATCTCATGCATGTATTTAATACACTTTTATCTCAAAGATGTCATTATGTTAGAATATACATCCATTATATAGTTTTTGATCTCAATGATACTATAAATATCCCGTTGATAATATCACTTGATTATTGATTCACTGGTGTCTTAATTAGGGTATAAATCAGGTGAATAAATGATCTATAAAGGTAAATTATTTTAAATTTATTGATGGTCCCTAGGAGATTTACTGAACATTTTTTCCAAAACAATTAGGTTTCTAATCACATTATTCATGTAAAAAGTATCCTCTACCAAACTCGGTCCTAAAATATTTATCTTCCCATCCCATGTAAAAAAGAATAGATATTAACAACATTATTGATATAATTCATCAAAATGTTTTATTTATATAAAATCATTATATTTATTGTTATAATAACATTACACTAGAAAACAATAGTCTTCAAATACTCTTATAAAATACCCTAAAAGATATAATTTCACAAAATTTACAAGGTACACTCGAACTAATAATCCATTTGAAGATGAAATATTATGATTTATTCTAACAAAAACACAAGTAACTCATAAGGATTTTTAGAAATAAATTCTTAAAACATAGATCCTCATATAAATGATTTTTATGGGATATTAATTAATTTTTACCATATCATTTACAAAAAAATCCCCAAATATAAAATTCAGAGACTTTCATATTGGGTATGAAAAATGGGTAATGTTATGTTTGATTATGAATACATATATGAAGTATATTCTATATTGGAAATTAATTAATAAATAAAATAGTTTGTCATAATATCATCCCAATTACAAAAAACATGTAAATAATAAAGAATAAATATACTACATTGATTTTATGACATTACCAGTTTGTAGGTGAAGTGTTATTGGGAGAGTTCTATGATTTATCGCAAAAACAAAATCTAAAAGAATATTTTAAAATTTAAAGATAGTATTTATTAAAACAAAATTGGATTGAAAAAAGGGATTGTTAAAAAATTATATTTTTATTATAATTATTCTAGAAAAGTTACCCTACTTAAAAATTTAAAGTTCTTGTTACATGTTTCAATACTTTATTTAGTTAACCCTTCATCATATTTATAATATTTTACAATTCTGTATTTTTTGTTTAATATATGACTATTTGAAAAAAAAATCCATCATTGAATATGTAAAATTAATCCATGAAACCAATTTT
The DNA here is from genome assembly GCA_963277665.1 of Viscum album. Lineage (NCBI taxonomy): Eukaryota > Viridiplantae > Streptophyta > Magnoliopsida > Santalales > Viscaceae > Viscum > Viscum album. The sequence goes on from OY728135.1 coordinate 93,695,419, forward strand.
ATCACTTTTATAAAGGAAAATTATAATATAAATTAGATAATAAGATATCTATAGTCCATTGATTTTTGTACTCATGGATATGTCCCACTTGAAATATATTGATGTTGGAAATAACAAGAATATTTTATTTCAATATTATTTATTTCTGGATCTTGTTAAAATACTATAATATAATTAAATAAACTAGATAATCTAAACCAAAAGTTCTATTATATCATTATTGATCCATAAAACCACCTATTTATATATTAAAGGATTTAAGATAATGGATGGGGCCTTAATGATTCATTGTGGAGACTAATACCTTAGTAAAAGTAAATTATATAATTAATTGATGAATTATATAAGTATCTTTCCATAATGTACTAATCTAATATAAAGTTCACTAGTCTCATATACTTTTTAGTGAATACAATAGTACAATTACATCATGTTGAATTTTGGAATTTAATGCTGAAATCATATTTGGATTTCATTTTTGTTTGGGTGTGTTTCATTCCTTTCAATGGTAGAGATCATATGTCAGTGAAAATTATCTAATGTTTGGGGATATTTTGTTTGTTTGAATTAATGTCATTTGGGTTTATTTATATTAAATATTTGTAGTTATGATGATAGTAACTAGAAAAAAAATTAATTTATGTTAAAATTTGTTATTTTTCGGCATAAATATTTCATAGGACACAAGGAGGAAGAATGAATTACAGAGAAAAAATAATTATTTTATAAAAGATGAAATTTTACTATAGTATTATCTTTTGTTGTGTTTTTAATATGTGGAGAATCATTTTATTATGTATGTGAATCTTGATGCAATTATACAATAAAACAAAGATTTATGGCCAAAATGACTCATGTATAGTTGTTTAATATTTGTTGGTCACCAGGTTTCAATTTAAATTCTAGAGGAAATCTTCTCAATAACCCTATGATTCCCCCACATGTAGTGAGTGAATCCAAATGTTCTAAACATCATTTTTTTCTTTTATCTCAAGTGAGTTTCTACAGTCTAGTTTTCTCCTTAATTATGTAGTCCTTTGGGTATATGGGTGTGATCTCTTAGTTTTTTAATTAGAGTTGACACAATTGATTTCTTTTCTAGGATTAATATTTTGACCACCTTCATTTTATTTCTTCATTGGTGATTCCCATTACAGTTTCTTATTTCATTATTTATTGTTGTTTTCAGTTATATATTATTTTTACCTATAATTAAATCCATCAATTTGTCTTGATTTCAGTTGAGTTTTTAAGTGATTTAAAACCCATGATAGAGAATTTATATTATAAAAACCCCAAATTCCAATAGAATTGAAATTGTTTGTAGGATTTGTGAAAAAAATGGATTCATTTGGAAACTAATTTTCAGATAAAGAGATAAAATTGAAATAAAAATGGAAAATACATTAATTGATGAAAACCTATGATTTGGTTTTGAAATGAGAAACGAAAGTGTAAAACTTATTGTGGGAAAATTAATTTATAATAAAATTTAAATGATTTATTTTCCCTTGATTAATTAAAGGAAAAATATGTGATCTTATGTGGTTAGATGGTAATTAAGAGTAAAACACTATATATAAGCCCCTAGAATCATTTTTATGATGAAAACACAAGAATAAATGTACTCTAGAATGATTTTTTATAATTTGGGGTTGATTTCTAATCTCTTATGATGTGGTACATGTGAACCCATTGAGTCTAGAACACTTATTCATATGTGTGAGGATATTTTCACTAGCATAGAATGTACCACATGGATTATTACATAGTTCTATGTTATTTATAATTTGATGATTATATTCCTTTAATTTATAGAAAAACACCCTTCTTTTAGATAGCTTTATATAATTACTTGATAAAAAATTTCCATTTACGGATGTTTTGAAAAATATTTTATATCTTAATAAAGAAATCAATTATTGTTAAAAATGTGAAAATTCCATTCCATGCCTTAATTAATTAAAATTTAAATCATATTTCGTTTAATTTCTATAATATTGATTGTGGAACAATTGGTGAGACCCTAATATTAATTATAGCTCACACCCTACCTTTACTATTGTGGGTAAGTAGATTTTGATTTTACACTTCCATGAAAAGGAAAAAAACTACTTATAGGTGGTGGAAGTTCATAATCCTTGGGACACAGAGTGATTGAGGGGACCAATATAGATGTAAATCACAGGTTACAAGTGTTCATATTTGTGATCTATCTTGTATGGTGCTTTATCTATTGATAATGTCTTATTGGGTACTATTTTAACTAGTTTGTTTTTGTGCATTCACCAATTGGAGTGTCAATAATACTAATTTGTATATTCCTTATTTCACCATTTTTGATAAAAATCATTTCACTTTGTCTATAAAAATTTTCCCAATACTACAAACTGACCTTGGGTATCAATAATTCTTTTTAATCTATGTGATGTTCAGGTCTAGTTTCAGGCTACTAGGGTATCCAATCATGTTCATGATAATGTAGTATCAAAGGGTTGTTAGGTTTATCATAATTCATTAATGTGAATATGGTGTTGGGTTTTCCTCATATACATGATGTAGGATTATTAGGACATCGATTTTTTTATGAGCGAGTGACGGACCAACTCTCATTGTAAAGGGCCTTAAGTCACTCTGGGTTCTTGGGAAAATTGTCTTTCATGATTATTTTTATCAATTTTAAAAATATTTCCATGATTTTGATCTGAGTATGTTGAAATCCCAATCTTTATTTTTTGGTTGAATATATATATATATATTTATTGACAAAATTGTTGATATATGTATCCTTGATGATGATTTTAGTTTTCCATACTATTGTTTTGTACCTTCATACCTCAATGAAGACATTTTAATTTTTCAAAAGAGGAATATGTGGGTGAACCACAAAAATCCAATCCTCTAGTCCACTGTAATCTTGTTTATATTATGGCGCAATTGTCTATGATTTTGAAAGGGTACATGCACACATTTTCGTTTAGTTGTTTGGAGTTGAACCTCAAATAGATAAATATAGGTTTCATTATCATGATTTGAAATATTATAAACCACCATAATTTCAAGGTTTTAATGATCCTCATGAAGATGACGATATGTTGACAATGATTTAGATAATTTTTTGATTACATTGAAATGTTGGAATCTAGAATGGTGTGATATTTTACCATAATGATTGATGTTCCTAGCCAGAGATAATGTGATTCGATGATGATGAGGATGAAGAAGCTTTTGGTAATGTAATGGTAGGATACTAGAGTTACATTAACTAATCAATTTTATCCATATTTAATAGTATTACTAAAATCAATATAATTTATCAACCACCATTATTGTAAAATAACCATAAAACAATAATCAAATATTTTTTTGATCATTCTCAGTTTTAACCTGGCGTTATATCCCAAGAGAATATGAAGGCTCAAAAAATTTATGTGGGTATTAGACCTAATATAAATTCATAGTATTTCATGTTTAATATCTATTCAGATTATGATGTGATGAATGTAGTGTTTATGGTAGATATTGACCTGGATCATAAGTTATGGTTTCTAGGAGTTCCTTTTTATCAAAGTCGTAGTTATTTGAGTACCAGTAAAAGGAATATAAATGGGGACTAATATCATGGTGTTTCAAGATAACAAGAGTCATCTAGAACTCATAAAACTCTTATTAGCGGGCCTTTAACATTAGTTCAGTGTTCCATGTTTGGTCCTCTAAAATAGGTTCTTACCAACACATTAATGATCTATAGCTCTTGTGGTCTCGTAGGAGACCTATATAATTCATTCCATTTATATTCTTCTCTTCCTAGTGGAACATGATAGTAATCACTAAAATGTACTATGTTCAAATCATATGATTCAATAATTAGGGGGTTCCAACAATAAAAATCTTAAAATAAGCTTCCTTACATTTTCAAAGAGTCTATAGAGGATGATGATATGAGTCCAATAACAGTGAGAGGTACTATAAGTATATCTTCATCAATAGTGATTAACAATATTTCATACATTTCTATCTCATTATTTTATATCAAAATCTATTTTTAGTTTATTAATATTACTATAATGATTTATATTTTTTGACAGATAATACAATCAACCTCACAATAAAAAGGAAGGAAAATCATGGGTTCCATTATTTTTTTTTCTATTTATCATATATTAAGATTACATATAGTGTTCTTATTGATTACATGAAAAATCTTGACATCCGTTTCAAATATAGATTGGATGGTTTCTCATAAGGCTCAAATTGACTATTATCTTCAATGGGTCTTTAGTAATATTCCCTATGATGTGTGTATTTAGGGATAATGGGACCTAATGTAATGTAGATCTGAACTAACCTTTCTAGAATTTGGTAGCCTAGTATTATTGTTTTCATTTGAGTTAGAGTGATGATATTTTAGTAATGATCCAACACTATTTTCATCGACTTTCCTAGAATTTTTTCATCTGATTTTTTAGGATTTCCTCTATTATGAGTGGTTGAATTTTGTATTTATCTATTACATTTTACTCTTATATAGTATATTCCTTATTAACATATGAATCTCACAGTGTATAAAAATTTTGACACTCATTTGGATGATCTTCTATAGAAAGGTTTCACATGCCTACTTGTGTCACTATGGGTGGCACCTATTCACTTTCAAGGATAGCTGACATATCACTTTGAATTTTAATTTATTAGAGAAAAATGAATTGAGTTATGACATAGAATAAATACCATTTTCCACAGATGGTTGATTTAATTCACAAATTAAAATGGTAGAAGTTTGTTTTCGAACTTTCAACTTCAATCTGGTTATCCCCAGTTAGTAATAAAAGGGAATTCCATTTATAAGAACCACATCAAGAGTATGTATAGCCATTAGCTATATATTATAATGCAGATAGGTCTAAACAATTCACTTGTTGTTTTTATTTCAATGATGACTATGATATTCCATTTGTAACATAACTCATTCAGAGTTGTATTTTTGGATGTTATCATAGTTTCTTTTCTATACAAGGAGGGATATGTCCATTATTTATGAGTTATTATAAAAATATTGATTTATCATCTACATTATGTGAATATTTCGAAATGTAATTTTCAGATTTACGAAGTTATGTTATTTGGAAAAGTGGTGTCAAAATATAGTAGTTTAGTATAACTTGATAAGTTGAATTTTTTTTATTTTATGGGAGAAAACTTGTAGTGTTTTTTAAATTCATATATTATTATATTTGGAGGATATGACCAAAAATTCATTAGGTATTTCTTGAAATTGGATTCTTTGATGACCTCTCTAACTGGGAATGGAGTTTTTTTTTTCTGGGATGAGAAATTTCAGAGTTCATTTGATGAGATGAAACACATTTTAACTTTACTCTCGTGTAGAATCTTACTGATTCCATGAATGGAAATGTAATATTTTGTGATACATCAGTTTGGGGATTGAGTTGTATCTATATACAGGGTGAGGAAGGGTTGTCCTATGTTCTAGAGTTCTTATGACACATGATAATAATTATACCACCTATGATCACAATCTTTAACCTATGATTCATACTACTAATTGTTGGGATGGTAACGTTTTTGGTTATAGATTTTAAATTTATTCAACTCAAAAAAATCTTGAGATATATCTTATCAAAAAAATATTTGAATTTATTCCATAGTATTTGGGTGGAGTGTCTCTTATCTTTGGTATTATTAATACCTAAACCCATTTCAAGGGGAATGGTGTTGCTGATGCTTTGAGCATTAAACAACTGAACCATGGCATGAAAGAATCATTAGGATAGTTCAATTTGATGGATCAATTTTCTTAGTGGAATTTTAATATCATGGATAATGTGTCTAAGGTTAATTTGGTGAGAACACAATTGACCTCCTCAATTATCTATTTTATTATTTTGTATAAATAGATTGATGAAAAATTGTTTCGAAATAATGACTCTCTTTATGGTGGGGAGAATGATCATGAGTGGTTATTCTATTATGTGGATATCATATCCTTTCAAAATTGGTTCTTTTTTACCTTTTTCAATGAGAAATATTGTGATGGTGGATTGATATAATTCCTTGCGAGTGGTGAACCATGAAACAAAAAATATTTGTTTTGATATGTAGAAAACATTCTAGAGGGAAACTATGAGACATGGAATAGATAAATATGTTTCGAAAAGTTATACTTATATATATAACAAATAAAAGTACTATATATGTAACATCCCAGTTTTTAAATAAATAAATACTATATCCAATAGCATACAAGATATTCCATATCGAGCATAAATGAATGAATAAATTTTACTGTTAAAATGTGTCAATTATAACCATCCATAAGATTGGAAGGTTTGAAAATTATTAACTAAATTATAAAAATATGGTTTACAGATGTATATATAATTAGTTCTTTAATGAACAATTAAATAAGAATTAAAATAAAACTAATAATCAAAATAAAAAGAAAATATTTTTGTGGGAAACTATTTTAATGCACATAAGTATATTTTATATCAATACTATAAAAAAGTCACCATTTTGGATTATATTAATTATATATATATATATATATATAATTTTTAAAATTTTATGTTTAATATTCTTCCTATGTGATTTATAGACACGATAAATCTAATTTTACACATAAGAATTTATATTATTCTAAATCTGATTCTATCTCGTTTTGATGAAGTATTTTTTAAAAAAAATCTAACACTATCATAAATTTTATTTTAAAAACTAAACATCATTTTTGAAATTCGAATTCCAAAATTATATTAGTGTGTATTTTTGTTATTTTTATGATATGTTTCATTTTTTATGAATAATAAAAAATATATAATTTTAATTTAAAACTGATTTTTCATATAAATAATTTATAATGTTTAATTATATATTCAAAAGGATTCAAATTAATATTTGATCTATTATAAATACATTAATACTATTTTATTAATTGGATTAACATTATTGTAAAATTTAGATATATAAACTAACTAAACCTTTGAACATTTTCACTTTAAAAACCTTCATTCTTGCCCCATCTCAAATATTTATTTTAAAATATTTTTAGGCATATACTGTTTTTTTAAAATCTATTCTATATTTGGAATTATATATTCTAAATTTATTAAATAGTAACCTTTTAGTTTTTGGAAATTTAAATTTTAAAATTTTTAATTTTTATTGCAACGATAAAGGTTAAATCATGTAATTAAGGGAAAAAATAACTATGATAAGGATTATAAAATTACCTTAACTCTTGTTATAATTTTTTTTGAGTGAGTGTCAAAGAACATAATCCTTGGGCTGAATTTATGAACTCTTGTGGAAACATGGATGACATTAATCCCCATATAGTATTTTATTTTAAAAAAGGAAAATCTTATCACACTAATGTTAATAATAAGTGTTACATTTTTAATATGTGGTCATCAAGAAGATATCTTTGACCATAAATAATCTTTTCAAATATAAAATATTCATCTTTATTATGTAAATTTACTTTTTAAAAAAATAATTAAATTAAATTCTTACACAATGCCTATGAAAGAATTATTTTATTAATGGTTATAAAATAAATGTCATTAAAAATATTAAATTTAATATAATTTTATTCAATTAATATGATAAGTAAATTTTCATGATGACCACAAAAAGTTGAAAATGTAATTAAATAGTGTTTCTGAATTCAAATAATTATCTTGATATGTTTAATATTCAACGAAATGAATTGTGTCAAAATTGACATTAATGATATTTAAAAATAAATAATACTTTATTAAATGATATAAAATTACTAAAAAATATAAATTCAAAAAAAATATAGTAATATGGTTTAAAATTTTATCCATGTTTCATTTATTGTTTTTTAACATCCTATGGTATCTATATTAAACCTCAAAGAGTAAAAATTTATGTTCTTATGATAAGAATAAAAGGTATTAAATAATGGTTAAAACTAAATGATAAGGGTAATAATGTCACCAAAACTTGTAAACAATTATTCTATGACATTATATCTACCAAAATCTATCCTATATTGTAAATAACTAACTTTGTTTCCAATTGTAATTGTAAATTAATTTATAATAATTGAATATTTTGAAAAATACCAAGAGTTACCCTCCCCTCCCATACAAAAGAGAACCTATTATTCTCATTTATCTATTAGTAAAAACACTATTTATTTTGACACTCTCTACCCATATACCTTCATGTAATATGGATTCTAATTCTATAGGCCTTGGATTATGCATAACACCACCCTTTATGTTCTTATGGTGTTAAACAATTACGGATTTCTAAAGAATAGTTATCATTTTTAATTATGTGTTTATATTTTTTTCTTCTTCCATATCATTAAAATAATATTTATACATGATGAAATAAAATATATAGTATCATACATATACTAATATTTTACTATTTTAATATCATCAGCAAAATCTCTATCCACTTCCATTGAATGGGAAAATAATTTATCATTCGTGCGTACAACGAACTACCACCCCGCGAACCAATGAAATGTGTTTTCCACAAACATCCATAAGTCTATTTTGAAATATATAATTATCATATATATATTATATTTATGAAACATTTATCATTATTAATATATAATATATCATTCAAATTCTTATCTTTCTATGAATGGAAAAATGATAACGGAGTTTGTGCATATGTATGATATATCACTTCCATAAAGCAATGTGATTATATCTTCCACATTACATAACAATAATGATATATATTTTAATTATTAATATTATATTATTGATATTATTACCAATATAGTAAGATAAAATGATATTTAACATCATTTTTGAATGATTATTGAAAAACTGAAATGTTCCTCATGCGTTCATATAGCTTACCGTCTCAATGAGTGTAACATAGTTCATTTTTCATATATATATATATATATATAATAGATGGATATAAAGGGATAATTTATGTATAAATGTTATAATTATTCCATGATTATTATTTTTGTGATTATGGAATCATGACCACTTTGGTAATTGATATAATACAAATGTATTTTTTGACTCAATACTGAATATCATGAAATTATATAACATATACATAAATATTTATTTAAATGTTATAACATGGTAATAAGTGGTAAAAATGGATAATAAACATGTAAAAGTTGATCATTTTGGTAAATAATGAGTATAAGTGTAGTATTCATAAATAATATTTGTATACGTAACAAATCATTCTCAAGGTAAGAGAATTTCTTTTGATAAATCTTATTTTAATGAGTTTTTAAAAAAAGTTAAAAATATTGTATTTTACTTATAAGAATAGAGAATATTTTCCCACTATCATGATTCTTTAAATACTTGATACAAAATTTCTAATTTTTTTTCTATTTACAATGAAAATTGTTTCTTTTGGATGTACGTAGTGTTCCAAATTTAAAATTCAATTTCAAAAAGGGAAGGATTTTCATATCCAAAATTAATTTTCATATGAGTTTAAAATTATTTTTAAAATTATTTATGATAAAAAATTAAAAGAACAATTTTTTTATTCATTATATTGTATATGAGTGTCCCGACCCCTCCCCCGGGGCCCGTGCCGTGACTACCCCATGCCCGCCTTCCATAGGCCTGGGGATGTCGACTAGCACTGGAATGGAATATCCCTAAAACCGAGAAGACATTGCCTTTAAACCAGTAAAATCACACAAACCAAGCACACATCAAGATACTAGCACAAAGTAAACTATATAGTAAATAGGGTGTGTACAGTAAGTAAAGGGGCCAGAATACAAGCCCAATTGGAAAGTACAACAAAAACCGAAAATAACTCCTGTGAACACCCGCCAAGGATCCTACCAGAAGGGTAGCTACAGCTCTCGAATGATCTCCTCTATAGATCTTATCATCTAATATTCACCTCCAAGAAACCTCCAGTCCTGGTAGACTCGACCTCGATCAACGTTGTTCCTCTTCTGCACAAGACAGATCAAGGTGCGGGCATAGTCCGTATAGGGGTGAGTATAACGATAATCTATAGGGACACCGAGACCCCCTAAGGTCTCCCAGAATCCCAAAAGGATAAACCAAAAAGGAAGAAAACAACATCCAACTCTACTTAGTTATATTCCCATACATATACCTAAGTTATCAAGTATACCCATCATGTTCATGAGGAAAACAAGGCCCAACTCTTTATCCAAAAGCACAACTGTTCCATGAAGGAATGAATACCACTAAGGTAAGTACCACAAAGGTAACACGACACAGAAGATTACCAAAAATGTAAAGACTCATCTCACACTAGGTATAACATAAGTGCAGAAGTTCAGATGATTAGTCATATTACTAGATCATCTTACTTTGTCGAGAAGCTCTGTGTTTACCCACACGGGATCGAAGATGACTAAAATAGGATCTGAATATGACCCACACAAGATCTGGAGATGACCCACATAGGATCGATATGTGCTGACCCACATAGGATTGTTGAGAGTTGACCCACAAAGGATCCTAAGATGGCCCTCACATGATATGATGATTCCTCATGTACACCCAGACACAGAGTTTCTGCACTAAGAATGCTTGATTCCAAGAGATTCAAATCCTCAATCCGTCGTCTAACACTTTAACTGCCACGAAGTCCCATGAAGAAGTATCCAAAGGGTCCTTCATATTATAAGGGACCCAACACGTCAGAAGGTGCATCAATCAGATGCCCGGTTTGTAAGTTATTAGGATTTTCATTCCAAGGGCTCAGTTGTATTCGATCCACCTAGGTCGTACCCCAACATTATCCAAAACTCAAGTGGAGTATACCAAAATGACCATCTTGATCCAAGGGTTCTGGCACCATAGACGGTTTTTCAAACAGATGTCTAGTTCACATGATATGGCCAAACCTATTAATCTATGTCCCGATCGGCCCGGGTCCGGTCTGACCCGGCCAGACTCGGCCTGGCCCCACCCGAACCGGTACGGGTCGACCTGACCCGGTCCGGGTCCGACCTGTTTGGACTGGGCAGTGGAGATCCCGGACTGCTAGGTCATGGTCTGGCCCGACTCGTGAATGGGGCTGCTCAGCCTAGCCCACTAGGTGGCCCACGGTGCAGCCCATCGCTAGGGTGGCCCCTTGCGGTGGGGGTCTCCCTATCCACCTCCCAAGAGGGGAGGCGCTCCCCCCAGGTCACCCGAACGTCCCATAAGATGTTCGGTCATGGATGACTAGGTGGTGCCATGTGGAACCATCGGCTGGCATGCAGGACTTACCAGAGGGGTCCCGCTCTGCGTGACGTGGCCAGACAAAACGACCGACCCTCCTTCTAGTGGCACGGACACACGCCACTCCTCCACCACGGCTGGCCCGATGCCAACCGCCCTCCAACCTCCTCTGCGGCCAAGTGGCCGCAGTCTCTATCTCTGGCGGCTCGGACATGCGACCCCCACGCGGTCGACCGTTCTACTGGCCACCACTTGTTTTCTACTAGCTCTAGTCACCAGCACCAGTTGCCGGTGATCTTCTTTGGGTAACCGAGAGAGCTCTGGTGGCGCATTCTTCAATCCTAAAGAACCACTACTGGTCTCAAGACGTTTTGGACATTCAATGACCAACAAGGTCGGATTCCATTCGACCTGAAGTCTTGCCTGCGAAGATCATGTCATTCAAAAAATTATTGGAGGGATCCGACCGTGTTAGCTTGGCCCATAGCCTCCGCGTTAGATCATTAAAAGACGGCTTTTGAAGAGTGAATCACAACATGTAATCATGATGATCAAACAAGAAAAACCAAATTCAAAACCCCTTACTCAATCATTCGTTGGAGACAACATGAGGAAAAAGATGATGATGATGAAGATGCTGACTCCCGTCGCTCCCGCAACATGCTCCAAGGTCGGTTCCACGTTCTTAATCCAGAGAATTTTCTTCTTTGAAGAGTTTCTTCATTTGGAGGATATTTCTCCGAGGCTCTCCTTTTCTAACAATTTCCCCCACAAAATCATGAATTGTGAGGAACCAACATAATAAATTATGTTTATTAATTAAACAATTAAAGTTGGATCATTAAATTGGGGGAAAACCAAGAGATTCCTCCCATTAAAAGAGTGGATTAGGTGGTCCCCACCCCCAAGATTTAAAAAGTTGGTTTCAAATAGAAATAAAAGTCCTTGTTTTATTTTTATTAATTTCATTTTAACTCTCCCATGAAAAATCCGAAAAACAAACTTCCACCCTCAACCTACTGCAGTTGAGTTAAAGGTCACCTTAAGAAAATATCGGTGCTGTGAGTTCAATGGTGTCCTCTGATTTGAATTCTGAGAACCGTTTCAAATTTTCTAAAACACTACTCGCACATTTACTAAAATTACATAAAAAAAGTTTAAAAATTCATTTCGGGCACTCCGAGCCTTGGAATCACGTGCCGTCAATTTTCTTAGACTCGTAATATTTCTATATAATTAAAAAATACCACATGGAAACATTCTTGTATTTACAATCTCCCCACCTCAGGGCTTTGCATCCTCAAAAGCCAAAACATAATCTAGGGAAACTAGTGGGGTTACTGAGTATGAATTTGAGCCTCCCGCTCCCATGTGCTCTCCTGGAGGTTCCCATTCTTCCAACGTACGCGTACCGGTGGAATCAACCACCCATGTAGGACTCTCTCCGGTAGATCCTGAATCTCCACTGGAACCTCTGAAAACGTCGCCCCATCCTCGACGTCTATCTCTCCCCAGTCAATGATGTGTGGAGGATCATGTATGTATATCCTCAGCTAGGATACATGGAAAACATCGTGCACCCGATGCAACTGAGGGGGAGAGATAAGCGGTATACCACCTCGCTAACACTACTGAGGACCTGAGTGGTTCCAATGATACTCGGAGATAACATTCCACCCCAACCAAATATCATCAAACCTCGTCGATTTGAGACCCATAGAAAGACATGGTCACCAACCTGAAACTCCATAGGTCTTCGTCTCTTGTCACCATAAGACTTCTTCCAGCTCTGTAAAGTCTTCATATACTCCTGGATGATCTGATCCTTCTCAATGGTAGTCCGTTCCATCTCTAGTCCCATGAGTACTGACTCCCCTGGGTCAGTCCAGCAAAGAGGTGATCTTCACGGTCATCCGTATAGTGACTCTAATGTTTCCACACTGATAGTGGAGTGATAATTATTATTTTAAGAAAAATCCACCAAAGGCAAGTGATCCTCCCACCTACAGCCTAAATCAAGGACCCAAGCATGGAACATTTTTTTAAGGGTCTAAATGGTTCACTCTTTCTCTCCATCCATCTAAGGGTGGAAGGAGGTGCTCAAAAAAGCCACGTTATGAATGCCTCTTGCAACCCCTTACATAACTGGGAAGTAAAATGTGCATAACGATTGGAGACAATCATACATGGAACCCCATGAATCCGCATAATCTCCTACTCCTAGAGGCATCCCTTTACCTTTATTGGTCCATGCTATCTGATAGATAGGATGTGGTCCAACATGGTGATTCGGTCAATGATCACCCAGATACAATCATGTCCCTTGGACATGCGTGGAAGTCTTCTCACGAAGTCCTTAGAAATTCCATCCCACTTCCACTCAGGAACCTCTAGTGGATAATCTATGCCTGTTGGAACCTGATGATCTTCCTTCACTTCCTAACATGCGAGGAATCATGAGTCAAACTGTACCACACATTTCTTCATCCCTCTCCACCAGTGCTGACGCTGAAGGTCCTGGTACATCTTCGCCACTCCTGGATGTACCGCTAAAGGGGACGTATGAAACACCCTCATCAGTTCCTCTAGTATATCCACTAGTACCATAATACATTCTCTAAAGAGGATGATGTGCTCCCCACCTTCATAAAATCCACCTTGTGAATTTCTTGTGGAAATATGAGCCTATCGAGCCTCGCAGTAAGTCTCCCCAAGTTGCAGCTCCTTGACTCGCTGAAGGAGTGGGAGTGTGACTGTTAGAGACTGAAGATAAGATGCTCCATATCGATCCACGTAGGATATCCGTAAAGCGGATAGCTTCTCTATCGCCTCACTCAGTAATTGTATACCACATCTCATGCTGAGTGAATCTGCTACTACATTCCACTTACCAGGAGTATATACAATCTCAAAGTCATGTCCTGGAGGAACTCAAGCCAACGCCGTTATATAAGGTTCATGTCCTTCTAGGAGAAAAAATACATGAGAATCTTGTGATCAGAGTAGACTATAAAACGTTTTCCCAGAAAGTAATTTCACCACATATTCAAGGTGAAGACCACTACTACTAAATCCATGTCATGGGTCTTGTAGTCCTGTCCATGCTACCTCAACTGTCGAGAACCATACGCGATCACTTCTTGCTCCAGTATTAGGACACATACGAGTCCGGTCCCTAATGCATCTCAGTAGACTATGTACCCAACGCCCTCCTCTGGTAACCTCAATATGGGGGCACTTGTCAGTCTCTACCTGAGCTCTTGGAAACTCCTATGGCATCTCTACAACCACACGAAGGGTTTCCCATTCTTCATCAATGATGATAAGGGTTCCACAACTCTGGAAAAGTCAGGCACAGACCTCCGATAGTAAATGTCGAAACCTTGGAAACTCCGCACTTCCGTCACGGTTTTGTGTGGCTCCAAAGTAAGCATAATCTCAATCATCACTGGATCAACCAAAACTCTAGCCTCTGAGATGACGTGTCCTAGATAGTGGACCTCTCAGATCTAGAAATGGAACTTTGAGAGCTTATCATAAAGCTGGTTCTCTCAGAGTGTGTCCAGAAGTATCTGCATATGATAGGTGTGCTCCTCTTATGTGGCTAATTATATCTGAATGTCATCGATGAATACTACCATAAAGCGATCAAGGTATGGTTGGGAAATCCTATTCATGAGTCCCATGAACACTGATAGGGTGTTGGTCACACCAAATGGAATAACCATGAAATCATAATGGCCATACCGACATCTGAAGGTCATCTTCTATACATCATCGTCTCTTACCCAGAGTTGGTAATAGCTTGATCTGAGGTCTATCTTCGAAAATCATTGTGCTCCCTTCAGCTGATCAAAGAGATCATCAACACTTGGTATTGGGTAAATGTTTTTCATAGTCTCCTAGTTCAAGCGCCAATATTACACATAGGGTATCAAACTCCCATCTGCCTTCTGGGTGAACAAAACAGGGTCTGCCCAAGGAGAAATAATGGGCCTAATGAACCCCATTCTCGACAAGTCCTTCGGCTGTACTCGCAGTTCTCATTTCTCTATGGGGTCCATCCAATATGCTGGTGTAGATATTAGTGCCTTCACGGGGTACGTGTTGATGTAAAATTACAACTATTTGTGAGGAGGTAGACCTGAAACATCATTGGGGAAAACATCAGCATACTGGTTCACCACTACAAGATAACTCAGACTCTCAACATCAACTGCTCTGAGGGTAAGGCTATCTAACTAATGTGTGATCGGATGCACCCTCATCCGAGTATGTCCATCCTATACTCTAGAGGTTCCCTTCTCTCCGGTGAAGGAAAACATGGCCCCATCCTCACAGACACACCACTAATTGTTCCAAATA
This sequence comes from Viscum album, assembly GCA_963277665.1. Classification (NCBI taxonomy): domain Eukaryota; kingdom Viridiplantae; phylum Streptophyta; class Magnoliopsida; order Santalales; family Viscaceae; genus Viscum; species Viscum album. The sequence goes on from OY728135.1 coordinate 93,710,994, forward strand.
TAGTCGATCTGAGCATGGACTGTGGATAACTAGTCCATACACATGATAATGTCGTAAGGCCTTGACGTCGCTACTAGAAGATCCTAGCTGAAGCTATCACCTCCTAGATTAAGTTCACACTGCCGACACTAGTGTGTAATCGTCGAATCCACTCCCACAACAGTCTATAGTTGTAAGGATCGAGAAAACGACTCCACCGAAATCTATGACCTCCGAATGGGGGTTGTGGAAATAAATGAGTGACTGAAACATGTGTCTATATGTACTGAAGCTAGGGTGGAGTAGAAAAAGATTGTACGTTGTATCATATCTGGAGCGCCATGGTCATAGTTCTCACCTGCCTAGAGCTGAGCTCATCCCTATCCACCCACTCCCTGTGGTAGGGGTGGACCACCTGGAGGTGGTGGTGGTAGATCCTAGAATCACCTCCCACCGCCTGCTGCATGGCCAGCTCTTCTACCATGCCAGCCTCTTGCATGTGGACCTCCTCGATCGAATCTTATCCTCTGCCCAGGCGGTCCTTTGACCATCAGCTGGTCCTCTATACAACGGGATCGGGCAGTCGCAAGCCATTTGACCCTTCCCGCCTCACGATTAACACTGCATGCTCCTCGCTTGACCTTCTCTATCTATATAGTCATGCAAAACCAACCATGTATCATGCGGTCGTTCATCAATAGTTCTGGTCAACTTGGGCCTCTGCATTATTTGTCTACTTCCAGCTATAGATGAATCTGCTATGTGATGTCTGGTGGTGGGTCTCACTGGTGGTGACTTCTTAGTAAGGAATATATCCACTAAGAGGGCTCTCTCTAACACCCCCACCAGCGTCGGGATGTTGAGAGAAATGATCGCAGCTCTAATCTTCAGTCAGAGAACGTACTTGAAGGTTCGATCCCGGAATAAAGGGTCTCGCACCATGTGTTTGGAGTTGCATGAGAGGTCGGTGAACCTCACTGAATACTGATCCACAATCATGATTCCCTACTGCAAGTGGAAATTCTAATGTATACACATTGAGAGTAATGTTTCTGGTATGAACTCTGCCCTGAAAAGGCTCTCGAAGTCTGCCCAGATAAGAATGACCTCGTCATGAACCTGGAGGATCAGGTACCACCATATGCCCTTTGCTTCCAGAAGAAGACTGGCATCAAGGACCACCATGAGATCAGCTGGTGTTCCTACCAGTCGAAAAACTCTAACCACTGCCTCCAACCAATCCTCAGCTACCTGTGTATCAGTCTCTCCCTGAAACCTTGGTGGCCTCTTGCGCTAAAACTTATGCAACTCACTCAAGCGGCTTGAACCCTCTACTGTTGGGGTTGGTGGCATCAGCTACCCAACAGGTAGGGGTGCTACTGGTACACCACTCGATGGTACACCTACTGTAAGGGGGACCAGCATCAAAGCCTCATAACTCAGTGGGATTTCATTGCATACTCTACCTAGAACCCTGAATGGCTGTCTGCGTGGAGGCATCTTGAAAATAAACAGGTGCACCACGGTAAATAACTTATACATAGTGAGTTGACTCAAAGTGATCACAAAGAAAACATTCCAAAAACACACACAATCAATGTTTTCATGCACTGAGTTGGAAATCAGAAGTCAGGGTCCTAGTGTATGGATACGTCTGTCACTACACCAATATTGGATTTCCCAAACTAAAAACCACACTCCTAAAACACAACACTATTTCCACACAAAAAAGAATAGAGTCCTTGTTCTTTGGTAGAACCTAACTCCTATAATACAACTTTGTCACAACCTATCCCATGGGGCTCGTGCTGTGACTACCCCAATCCCACCTTCCGTAGGACATGGGTTGGCGACTAACACCAGAAAGGAAAATCCCTAAAACCTGGAAGACATTGCCATTAAACATGTAAACTCACACAAAAAAAGAACAAATCAAGATACAATAAAAAAAGTAAATGATATAGTAAACAGGGTGTGTAAAGTAAGTAAAGGTGCCAGAATACAATCCCAACTAGAAAGTACTAGGAAAACTGAAAACAGGTCATGTGAACACCCGCTAAGAATCCTACGAGAAGGGTAGGTACATCTCTCGAATGTTCGCCTCTGAAGATCGTCTCATCTAATTTCCACCTCAAAGCAGCCTCTAATCCTATTACCCTCAACCTCGATCCGCACTGTCCATCATCAGCACAAGACACAACAAGGTTTGGGCATAGCCCGTGTAGGGGTGAGTATAACAATACTCAGTAGGGACCCCGATACCCCTTAATGTCTCCCAGAATCCAAAAAGGATAAACCACAAAGCACGAAAACCACATTCAACCCTACATTGGTATATTCCCATATATACCTATGTTATCAAGTATACCCATTACATTCATGAGAAAAAAACAAGTCCCAACACTTTAGAAAAATGAAAAACTATTCCAAGAAGAAATGAATACCACGAAGGTATGTACCATAAAGGTAATTACAAATAGAAGATTACCACAAAGGTAAAGAATTAGATCACACCAGGTATAACTTATGTATGAAAGTAAAGATGATTAGTTGTATTACAAGATTATCTTAATTTATCGTGAAACACTACTGTTGACCCGCACGGGACCGAGATGACCCGCAGAGGATCTGAAGATAACCCACACAAGATCTAGAGATGAACCACACATGATTGGTATGCACTGACCCACATAGGATCACGGAGTGCAGAACCACACAGGATCCGAAGATGGCCCACACAGGATATGAAGACTCATCAAGTACCACCAGCCAAAGGGTTTCCACACTAAGCATGCTTGATTCCGGTAGATTCTACTCCTAAAGCCTTCGGCCGACACTTAAACTGCCACACAGTCCCACTAATAAGTATCCAAAGGGACCGTAATGCCATAAGGGACCCAACGCGTCAGAAAACGTGTCAATCAGACGCCCGTTCTGTAAGTTATTTTTGTTTCCATTCTGAGGGCGCGATTGGATTCTGGTTTGATCCAACCGGGTTGTACCCCAAATTTATCCAAAACTCAAGTGGAGTATACCAAAATGACCATATCAATTCATGTATTTTGGAGCCACCGATGGTTCGTCAAAATGACGTTTAGTTCCTATGATATGGTGCATCTTGGCCCAGATGGGCCCGGGTCTGGTGCCACCCGGTTCAGGTCGACCCGACCCAGTCCGGGTCCGGCCGGGATGGCTTGGGCGGCGGCGGTCCCAGCCCGCTGGGCCATGGTCCGGCCCGACCCACGACGAGGGTGGCCCGGCCCAGCCCGCGGTGCAGCCCACGGCTGGGGTGGCCCCTTGTAGTGGGGGTCTTCCCTAGCCACCACCCGGGAGGGGAGGAGCTCCCCCCAGGTCACCCGAATGGCCCATAGGCCGTTCGATTTTGGTTGACTAGGCGCCACCATAGGGAACCACCGGATGCCTCGTGGGACCCGCTGTAGGGATCCCGCTCGGCGTGACGATGCCGGAAAAAACATTCTTCCCTCCTTCCGGCAATGCGGACACACACTACTCCTTCACTGGGGATGGCTAGATGTCGTCCGCCCTCCGCTCTCCATCGTGGCCAAGCGTCCGCAGTCTCCCGCTCCAACGGCGCGGATGCGCGCCGCTGCTTTTCCCCACAACTGTCCGGTGTGCCGACCGCCACCAAGCTATGCCACGGTCGATGGGAAGTGGTCACCTCTTCCGGCATTTCGGACACACCAGCACCCCCTCGCAGATGGTCGTTGTGTCGGCCAACACTTGTTCCCTACCTGCTCCGGTTTCCTACACCGGCCGCTGATGATCTTCTTCGTGTCACCGGGAGAGCTCCTATGGCCCATTCATCAAACCGAAAGAACCTTTGTGGGTCTCGGGACATTTCCATCGTTCCAAGACAATCAAGGTCAGATTCCATTCAACTTAAAGTCTCACCCGCAAAGATCACGTCATTCAACGAATTATGAGTGTGATCGGGCCTTGTTAACTTGGACCGCACCGTCCACATTAGATCGGTAAAGGGTGACTTATACAGATTGAATCAAAACGTGGAATGGCGATGAAAAAACAAGAACAACCGAATTCAAAACCCCTATCTCGATAATTCATTGAAGACGATGTGAAGAAGAAGAAGATGATAATGATGAAGATGCTGACGCATGTCTCTCGCACAACACACACCAAGGTCGGTTCCATGTTCTTGAACTGGAGAATGTTCTTCGTAGGAGAGGTTATTAATTTGGAAGATATTTCTCTAAGGCTATAATTTTACAATAATTCCCCCCCAACCTTAAGAAATGTGAGGATCCAAATTAATAAATTAAGTTTATTAATTAAAAAATTAAAGTTGGATCATTAAATTGGGGGAAAACTAAGAGTTTCCTCCCATTAAAAGAGGGGTTTGGGTGGTCCCCACCACCAAGATTCAAAAAATGGTTTCAAATAAAATCAAAATTTTTGTTTTATTTTTATTATTTTCCTTCTAACTCTCCCATGAAAAATCTGAAAAAAATAACTTCCAGCCTCAAACTACTACGGTCGAGGTAAAGGTCTTTTTAAGTGAATATCGGCGCTGCGAGTTCAACGGTGTCCTTGGATTTCAATTCCAAGAAACGGTTCAAAAGTTACAAAACACTGCCCATGCATTTACTAAACGTACCTAAAAAAAGTTCATAAATTCATTCCAGGAACTTCAGGCCTCAGAATCAAACGCCATCAATTTTGGAAGACTCGTAATATTTCCATATAAATGAAGAAAATTACAAGGAAAAATCTAGCTCTTTACAATGAGAATAAAACAAGAGGTGGACCAAATAGCTCAGAGAAAGCACATTATAGCTTAACATGGGGTGGCCCAAATAACGTAGGGTAAGCCTTTTACATCTTAATATGGGGTGGAGTAGATAGTGTGGTAAGATCATAATATATTAATGAAATGTTACACCATGATATCCCTCCAATTTATTGGGTCATAAAAATTTTGGAAGTCTTCTATATGTTTATTCTATTTAAAAGGGTTTTGAAAGGGGATTATGAATATGATTATCTAAACCACCGAAAGAGGTATTGATTTATTTCTAATAGTTTAAATGATATTATTAGATCAAAATTTATGTATTTTTTTCTAGTGGAAAGTATTTATTTTATATCATTGATGAACATTGAAGATAATGGTAAATGTTATTTGAATTTTTATGTCTTTACAAGACAAAAGGATTCCTTTATATTATATCCACTATTGAGTTTTCCATGATCATCCCATAGTTTTTAATGTTTCTCATAGGATTTGTATAGGAAAGGATAATCTCATGTTGATATTCATAATGATTTTTCATGAGATAAATACTTTTTTGTTTCAATGATTTTAATATGGGTAGAAAAGTAAATAGAGTTTAATTGTCCACTTATAATGTATGGGTCTACATTTTATGAATTTATCCTAATTTACTAAAACACTGAACTGAAAAGATCCTTGAATGTGAATTCAAGATAAAAAATATATGAATGTGTAATGATTAAGGCTAGTTCCTCGATTTTTTTTATCAAAGTATAACTTTGATATATTTAGAGGTTAGGATAATATTGATATAATTCCCATAATTTCATTTTTACATCATGTTTATGTTGAAAAGATATATAATCTTGAGACTACCATATTTCATCATCTACGATATATTTGTTTTGGAATAGTGTTCCATTGATGAAACATGTAAATAATTGTTAGAAGTAATTAAGATGGATATATCCTTCAAAATCATCAACCCGAGATGGTCAAAACATGAATAGAATAGATTTTTTAACTGATGGCTCATTTTTCCCTAGAAATAAATTTTGGTGGTGTCCATAGTAGAGAGAAACATGATCTACTAAGAAACAACATTTTTTATTAGATAATTTAATGAAGAAACACCCTCATTATTTATTGGATAATCTAACCCATCAGTAGACTAATAATGGATAAATTCCCTAAAGAATATATTTAATGACGTGGGATATTCAGAACATCAAAAGGAAACTCTTTCCTTTTATCATTCTGAAGGTGAATCTGGATAATTGTGATATTTGGTAAAGAATACTAGATAGATAAATGATATTGTTTCCATGAAATAAGAAACATTTTAGAATCATGTCTTTCAGATGTATTTCCCTAATGTTCTTTGAATTATATTGGAGAAACAATTCATTGAATTTAAGAAAAGGGATGATGATTCAGGGACTTTATATTAAGGTAACATCATCATATTGGAAAGGTATGTTCATAATTTTATTCAAGAAATTGATAATAAAATTAATATTTTTAATTTGGATTGAAGCAATGTTTGTGGACATATTTGTAATCATTAGAATTTAATATCAATAGAAAGTGCTTTATTGTGCTGAAAATTTTTAGATATAGTTTTCCAACACTTATGTTCTATGAGATGAAAAATAGTAAGAAATAGTCATTAAGGAAATAAATGGAGATGAATCCAACTAAGAAGCTTGGTGGTAAGCACCAAAAATATACCATGTGTGGAGAAATACATTTCAGGGAATGTTTATAGGATATGGGAAGTGATTTAGGTGTGTCCAACTTTGTCACAGGATCCATGGATATAAAACAATTTCCATAATTATCCAAGTAATTTGAAAAATATAGCCTTCAAATGGTTAAGTGTTTTAGTTTAAAAGATATTTTTCACTGTTTTAATATGTTTCTTAATTTAGTTTCACATGATGTAAATCATCATCATCAAAAATAGAATGGTGTAGAAAAATAATTTTCTACTATTACAGTTGATGTTGGGATTTCTATGTAAGCGATGATATCTCTAGGGATCCAAGTATTTTTCAAAGGATGGTAATTTTTTTAATATTTTAGGCCCACTCTTTTGATGATTTAAGTAATGGGAAATATTTTGGAGACATTTATCGAGTTTTGATAAATGTTTTAGGTTCATGTAACCTATATATTTATGATATGAAATTGTTACTTATAGAAAAATTACTTTTTTTGACATAATGTCAAAAGTTATAGATAAACGTTAGGGTTTATATGATCTTTTATTATGGGGTAATTATGGGATTCAAAATGAAAAGTATTATATAAACATTGAGGTTAAAATTTTTTCATTAATGTTCCATGTTTTATTGTTATTTTTATGTATTTTATCATATTGTTTATAGTTATATAAGATTTATATAGTTTTATAAAATAGACATTCCATAGACTGTGTGCTAACCCTTTATGTTTTGAATGGATGCATGAATTGAACCCATAACAGAAGAGTGAAAATTGTGCATCACCTACCACAAGACTATATTATATCCCGATTAGTATGATTTTATCTTTTATTTTAAATGATTTTATTGATTATGAATAAGCTAATTTTTGTAAAATATGGTTTATTAGATAGATTTACTAAGGATTGGAAAATTATTTGGTGATAAGGTTATTAATGTTATTTTGGAAGTCGTTCAATATTTTGTAAATCCTATAAGATTATGGTAAATATAATTTATGAGGAACAAAGTTTGAATTTTATTTGGAGTCAAATATTATGTTATTGTATACTTGTGTTGATTTAGGCTATTTATTGAAATTGTTAGAATAACATAGAGATTATGTGATTTAGGCCATTAAAGATTTGGTATGAGACATTAAGAGTTATTGATGTTATTTTAAAGAATATGAAATCAAATCCTTTTATTTTTGGTTTTCAATGAGAGTATAGATTTTTTTTAGTATGTATGGATATTTTTTAAATTATATATGTTCAGCTTATGGGGTTACTATTGAATTTTGGTGATGAAAATAGTGTTTCTTCATATATATTTTTATTACTTTTTGAATTTTTCATATCTTGTACTAAAGTTTTTAGGTTTAGTTAATTCATAATCATATGAAGAATAAATTTTCATCCGTTTTATGATTTCATGATTTTAAATGTTGATTACAGTGCTCCGAGAATTTAAAAAATTCTTACTCATCATTTAGAAAAAAATGATGATGGTTGAAATTTATTAAGATATGAAACTAATAATTTCAAGTAATTATATTTCCTTATGTTCTTAGTCTATTTAGAAAAATAATTCGACAACTCTATATAAAGTATCATGAAACATGAATGTTTTTTGATAACTTTTCATACTATGAAATCAATAACCTTTTAACCCATCACATATTTATAGGTTTATATTGTTAACTTTATGGTAACCATGTTCCCTATTACTCTTCAACAGAACTGGATAGTTTTTTTTCTATTCAATGTCTATATTTTCATATATGGTGCCCTATTATGTGTTATACAATGTAAACTTCATACATTCCATTCTCACTTTTAATATTGATGTTTTATTCACCCATATTTCGATATGGGATTTTAATAAATTTATATTGATTAGTCAAACCATGGTTAAAAAGACCAAGATAAAATTTTGAGGACACAATTTGTTAAAGGGTGGGGTGATAATTTGACAAACTGTGTTTAAAAAAATAAAACTCTATTCAATAGTGTAAAAGATACGCCAAATAATTTTGAAACAAAATACTAAATATTATTGTTCAAATATTACTATTATAAACAAGTCATTACAATGGAGGTTATGAATAGGATTAATTAAATTATGAAAATATTTTTTACACATTTACATATAATTAATTCATTGGTGTTGAAGTCATTATATATGAAATTAAAATCCTATTTTGAAAGCAGTAGTAAATATTTTTTTGAAATACTATTTTAATGCGTACAAGTATTACTTAAAAAAATAATATAAAAACATAATTCTTGTTGGATTAAATTAATTAATTCTGTTTATACTATTTTCAATATAATGTTTATAATTCATGATTTATGTTTACAAGATATTATAAATCCATTTTTACACAATAAAACCTAAAATTTTATAAAATAACTTTTGCTACCATTGATTGACATACTTTTCTAAAAACTAAATTCTGAGACTTTTAAAAAAAATTTCTGAAAAAATAGTTTTTTTAAATAATAATTTCAATGTTATATTAGGGTGAATTTATTGTAACTTTTTGATATGTTTCATATTTTTTTAAATAATTAAAATTATATAATTTTATTGAAAACTAACTTTTTATCTAGTGAAATTACAATGTTAAATTATATTTTTAATAGGATTAAAAAAATAGAATAGATAAATTATAAATATATTAATACAATTTATTTTATTGGATTATTTATTATATTGAATTTATATATAAAATCATTGTAAACATTTGAGCATTTCCACATTAAAAACTCACTTTCATGCCTCGACTACGGGATTAATTTTAAAATCATTTTAGTCACATATATATTTTTAATTTTTCAAATTGGTTTCCATGTTTTTAATAATAGGATCAAATTTTATTAAACATGTCCCTTATATTTAGTGTCCAATATGAATAGTAAACTTTGTAATTTTTATTACCATAGTTAATAGTGAATTAGATAATTATATGTAAAAATAATTATGATAAGTATTATAAAATTATTATAAAAAATTACCTAATATTATTTGATGATTTAGTGTAAAAAAATAACCATTTTTTCTAAATTTATTACCTCTTAAATCAACTAAGATGACTTTAATAACCTTATTGTATTAAATTTTTAGAAATGTCAAACATGTCACAATAATATTTTCAATAAGTAAAAAAATTTAATATTTGGTCATCCAGAAGATATATTTAACCATAAATAGTTGTTGGAAAGATAATTTTTTATCTTCAATATGGAATTTTTTTTAGTGAATAAATAATTAAATTATATTATTACATAATTCTTAGGTAGTAATTATTTTATAAATTTAAATATCACATAAATATTATTAAAAATATTACAATAAATATATCATGACATAATTAATGTGATATATGGATTTTAATGACTACCTTGTCTTATAACATTTTTATTATGTTTTCTTCAATTATATGTGTTATTTAAATATTTTTAAATATAAATTTATTTAATAGTTTCAAAATAGATATTATTAATATAATAAAATGACCAATATTTTATTAAATGATTTAAAAATACTAAAAAAATTAAGTTGAGAACAATTATTGGGGAAATGTTGAAACAATCATCCAGGATTCATTTATGGTTTGTTTTTAATTTTATGGTCACTATATTATCCCTCAATGAGTAAAAACAAATGATGTCACAATAAGAATTAAAGAACGTAAATAAGGGTTAAAACTATATGATATGGTAATAATGTGACCCCAATTTACTAAAAAAACAGTGGGGCATATTTTGACCCATGTTTATATTATATTATAAATAACTCAACTTTTAGATAAGTTTAATTCATACTTAATTTATATTGATTTAATATTTTGGGAAATTACAAGATTTCCCCTCTACACTCATATAAAAGGGCACATGATGTCCACATTTAATAACACTTAAAACCCCATATAGTTCGCCCAATAATTACCAACAAACCATATATTAATGAATCCATTAATTGTAGTTCTCTTAGTTTTTGAATATATGAACTCTTAGTAGTCTAAAGTTGTTAAGCAACAAAGTTTTTCTAAAGAAGTTGTATATGTTTTAATTTAGTTTTTCAATTTTGTTTCTTATTCCACCTTATTATAATTTACTTCAACCATGATGAAATATGAACTCCAATATCCAAAATATAATTATATATTATTTTTTCAATATCATCACCTAAATCCATCTCCACTTCCATAAAATGGGAAAAGAAGTTATCATTCATGTGTACGGCGGACTATCGCCTGACGAACCAATGATATTATTTTTCCATCATCGTCTCTATTATAGTTATAAATATGGAATTAATTTTCATATTAAATATTCATGAAAAAATTATAATTATGGATAGATAATATATCATTTACATCTTATAAATCAATAGAAAGAAAAATGAAAATGTCATTTGTGCATACATGTGAATTATCACCTCCACGAAGCAATGGGGTTCGTTTTTCAGTACCAAATAACATGAATGATAAATATTTAAATTATTAATATGATATTAATGACTTTATTATCATTATGGAAAGATATAATGGTAATTACCATCTTTTGATAATGATCATTGAAAAATGGGAAGGTTACTCTTGCATACATATAGATTTTCATCTACATGATTTCAACAGAGTTCATTTTTCATATCCATATTTAAAGGATTTCTCTAAAAGTATAAATGATATATAAAAGTGGTAATTATTCCATGGTTATTATTCTCGATATGAATTAATAATGATAATTTTTACTACATCATTCATACGGATATAATATTCGACTTTGGTATCAAATATTGACAAAATGTGTAAAGTAAACATAAATAATTTAGTAATTGTTAAAACGTTAAAATAAGTGGTATAAAAGGAATATTAAACATAATTTTTTAATGCAATTAAATAATTTACATTGGTTTATTATTAACTATGTTAAATTACATAGGTAAAAATTAAACTCATGGTAAGTGTTTTTCATTGGGAAAATATTTTTTTAAGTTTGATTTTACAAACGTCAAAAAGAATATTTTCCAGTTACATGGAATGATATTATTTCACCTATTAGTAATATTTAATTCTTTTATGATTATTTTACGATTTATCAATGTTGTTTTAAAATATAATGGATTCTTTATAATGTCTGCAGTTTTTTATCTTAAAAATCCATTTTTAAAGGAATTTGTATTTTAAAATAAAAAAAACTGATTTTATTTTGAGTTTAACAGTGTTTTTTAAATGATTTATGATAAAAATATTTCAAGAATACAAAATTATTAGTCATCCTATGGTACATATGCAATAAAATATCGGTGACTCAGATTACACATGGAAATCCCATTACACCTTAACATGGGATGGATTAGATAGTGCTGGGTAAGCGAGTTACACCTTAACATGGGGAGGTTCAAATTACTCTGGGTAAGCATATAATAGCTAAAAACTATGGTTGCACCCAAATAGAGCTCTAATTAATTAAGTAATGAATATTTTAAATTCAATCATATGTAAATTTCAATTAAAATGGGTTTTAAGGGGTTTATGAATATGAGTATCCAAGTTACCAAAAGAGGTTTTAATTAATTTATATTGGTTTTAATGATTTTATTTGTGTGAATTATATTTTTTTATTATGTTTAAATGTTTTATTTTATATTCTCAATTATAATTAAATATAATTTAAATAATTATAAGATTTTTAATTTTTTCCTCGTACTAATGGTTTCCTTTCACTTCTATCATGTATTGATCTTTTTGTGATCATCCCATGTTATTTAATTCTTTAACATGATTTTCATGGGAATCGATGAATTCATGTTTAGAATCATGAATATTATTTACAAAAAAATAATTTTTTTTCTATAAATAGTTTTATATGGTATAAAAATGGATATTGTGTATAATTGTCCACTTATAATGTATGGGTTAACATTGTAAGATTTTTTTCCTAATTATGTAAAATTATAAACATAAAAGATACTTGAAAGAGAATTACTATTCAAAACTATAAAAATATGTAATGTTTATGTTCAGGTCCATAAAATTGGTATCACGGTACACTTTAGATAACTTTAGTGGCTAGTATAATGTTAACAGAATAACTATATAATATTGTTTTTTACTTTATGGTTATATTGAAATGATGTAGAATTAAAAAATGACCATGTTTCATCATATTTGATATATTGATTCAGAATGGGTTTTCACAGATGAGATGGGGGAAAATATAGTCATATGAAACTGAGATGAAAACATCCTTCAAAATAATCATCCCAAAATGGATAGAAAAGGAATATAATATTTTGTTTTAGTGATGGATATGTTGACAAAAGCAATAATTTTTTGAGGTATCCATGCTAAATTGGAACCTGAACTAGAAAAAAAGAACATATATATAGTGTAGCATTTCATGAGTCCAAATCCTCCATCATTATGTGGATTATATGACTAAGTGGTAGATAAATAATGGATCAATTCCCTAGAGAAGATATTTTATATCATTGGATGTTCTAAAAATTAAAAGTTAACACTTACCCTTTATCATTTTGAGGTGAACCCAAATGATGGTGGTATTTATTTCTAAATACTTGAGGTAAATATGATATTTATTCCATGTAATTTTAAACATTCTCTAATCTGTTCCATGAAAATAATTTTATGATGTTTTTCGATATAGAATTGAGAAAGAGTTTATGAAATTGAAGGAAAAGGATAACGATTCACAGGATGCATATAAAGAAAACATCACTTGATTATAAAGGTATGTTCTATATTTTAACCAGGATATTGATAGAAAAAGCAACATATTTTAAAAAATATATAAAAAATTATAAAAATATATTTAGACTCATGTTAATTTTAATGTTATGATAAAGTGGTTCCTTATGATGAAAACTCTTATATGGATTTTTTCGAAAATTATCTATTGCGAGATAAAAAGAGTAAGAAATGATCATGATTGTAGAAAATAAGGAAATGTTATACTAAAATGACTAGATTTAATAACCTAAAATGTTTATAACGTGTAAAATTAAATTTCAAGTATTGATTGAAATAATATTAGATGTTTTTTCAGTGTTGTTAGTTTTGTCACATGATTGTTACTGTAAAGAAAATATACATTATGAACAAAATAATGGGTTCATTGATAGAAATCCATTCAGGAGGTATTTTATATCCCATGAGTTTTTTCATTGTTCTAATATTTGTATGAAGTTAGTCACTAATGATGGAAATAATCATGATAAAAATTTCAAATGTGTGGAAAGGTCATTTACTAATACTTCAATTGATGTTGGGCCATCTAGAGAAGTGTTGATATCTCATGGGAGCCCTATATTTTTTGACAGATTATCAAATATTTAAAGACTTATGAACACCACTTTTTATTATTTATTTAATGGATAAATATTGGGTTAAATTTAAGAATTTTTTTATAAATGATTGAGATACATGTAATCCTTAAGTTTATGATATGTATGATTTCACTCAAGGAAAAATGATTTTATTTTTGTGGACATAATTTTAAAAAATCAGGATAACTATTTTGGTTTTTAGAGTATTTTCCTTTTGTGGTAAATATGGGATGAAAATAGAAATTATGATATAACCATAATTTTTTAGTATTTTATAATTTTTTGTTATAATGATATAAGAACTAAATAGGTTTAGTAAAAATATAACCTGCATACCTTTTGACAACCAATCCCATGGAGAAATGCCAAAATAATTGAACCCAAAATTAAAGTATGACAATTTTTCTTCTCATAAAACTAGCCTATATGAATTCATTGTTATTTTGGATTATTTTGTTTTCAAATAATTTATGAATGATGAATATGTTAATTTTGGTAACATATATTTTATCAAATATATTTCCATCAGATTGGAAAATGATTTTGTGATTAGGTTATTAATGTTATTTCAAAGACATTAATTTTATTCAAAATCTTATAAGATTAGGGTAAATATAATATTATGAGGAATAAATATTAAATTATCTTTTTGAGAAAAATATTATTTTACTACGTACATATGGTGACTCAAATTATTTATGGAGATGGTTTGCATATCATAGAGAATATGTGTTTTAGGAAACTAAATAATTAGTTTGAGAAAATAAGAGTAATTGATGTTATTTGGAATACTATGTGATTAAATCATTATGATTTTTGGGTTTCAATAATAGTATATATATTTTTATTAAGTATAGTTATATGTTGAATGATCTATGTTGAAATTTGCGTGATACTGTTGAATTTCGTAGATTAATTCAACCTTTTATCATATAAAGGTTTACTACGTTTGACAACTTTTTATATATTGTACTAACATGTATGGTTTTGGTTAATGATTACTGATAGGAGGAATATATTTTCATCCTTTTTATGATTTTTTTATTTATAGAGGTTTATTATAGTGATTCAGGGGTTAAAAATAAATTTATACTCATCAGTTAGAGAAAAACATTGTTGTGGGAATTTATAAAATAATGTAAATCTAATTTTCAATTATATTTCCTTATGTTATTAGTTCATGTAATAAAATAATTCATATACTATATGAAATTTATATTAAAATAAAAAAATTATCCTTTAACTTTTCTTACGAATAAATCAAAGACCTTTTAATATATCACAGATTTATGGTTTTGTGTTTTTTCACCTTATCATGACTATTTTATATATCACACACCATCAAAACATGGTAGTTATTTTTATACCCCACGTATTTGTTTTCATTCATGGATCCTTAGTCTGTTCTATCTCTAGTGACTATCACACTTTCATTTTTATCTTTTCAAATGGATGTTTTTTAGCCTTGTTGTGATATGGGATTTTAATAAAGGTATTTTTTATAATATAATCCTTGTTACCTACCTCGAGATGATACATTAAGTAAAAAACTTTGCTAAATTAGAATATAATGTAACATCATGAGTTTTTAAAAATAAAGACTATGTTTGAAATCATACAGGATATGTCACATCTAAAAAAATGAACAAATAAAATATTATTGTTTAAATTCACCATTATAACATCGTTATTAGAATTTTTGGTATAATCATGAGTAACTAAATTTTTCAAATATGGTTTACACATGTATATAATGATTTTTTTTGTGAACAATTAATAATAAATGAAAATAAATCCCTTCATCAAAATAAAAGAAAATCCTTTTCTGAAATACTATTTTATTACGCATAAGTGCGATTCATACAAAAAAACAAAAAAAACACAATTTCTAGATAACATTAATGAAATATATATATATATATATAATGTAATCAATATAATCAGTAATATTCATCCTATGTGTTTTCTAGAAATGGTAAATAAAATATTAAATATAAAAATCTATATTTTTCTAAAAGTAGTTTTGTCTCCTTTTGATATCGATCTTGTTATAAAACAGAATTTCAGCAATTTTATAAATATTATTCAACAAAATAAAATTCATTTTTGAAATATTAATCTCCATATTAGATTAAGGTAAATTATTGGTATTTTTTTATATGTTTCTTTTTTTGATCTATAGTGAAGAATACATCATTTTAATTAAAAACAGGATTTTAATCTAAATAATTTATAAAGTTAAATTCTACCATAAATTTTGTTTAAAGAAAAATTAGAAAAATTATACAACTATTAATAATTTTTTAATCATTTTTATGTTGAATTTTGATATAAAAACTTATTAAACTTATGATCATTTTCACTCTAAAATCGCATATTCTCTCTCAATCAATGCGATTAATTTTAAAATAATTTTATAAAAATTTGGGTTTTAAATTTTAGAAATTAACCCCATTTTTTGAATCATAAGTTCCAAATTTAGTAAATTATTCCATTTTTTTTAGTCCATAAAAAGTGAAAATAAAGAAATTTTTATTATCATTGTTATGGGTGATTCAGGTAATTAATGGTAAATTTAATTTCTATAAGGATTATAAATTTCCAAATAATTATTCATAATTTTATTGGATGGGCGATTTATGATGAAACTCATCCTTGGGCCAAATTTATGACCTCTTTGAACCAATAGGATGACTTTAGGAACCCAATATTATTTTATTTTAAGAGAATTTAAATTTTTCACACTAATGTTCTTAATTTTCATTTAAAATTATAAAATTCGATCTTCTAGAAGACATATTTTACCATAACGTTTATCTGAAAAGACAATATTTATATATTAATCATTTATTTTTTTAACTAAATAAAGAACTATATTAAATTTTTTCACAATACTTATGTAGTAATTAATTTATTAATTGAAATATCAATTAAATAGTATTAATAATATCAAATAAATATGATTTGATATAGTTATTTTGATATAATAATTTTCTTGGTGAACTTAATATGTTACCAAGGAAATTAAATATTTGGTTAAAACTGTATGATTTATCTTTATATTTTTAAAATCCTAATTGATGAATAGTCGAAAAATTGACATTAATGATATTTGAAAATAAATAATATTTTATTAAATGATATATAATTACTATATATATTAAATTATGAAAACATATTTTGATATGGTTTAAAATATCTTCCATGATCCATTTATGACTTTGTTTTCATTTAATAGTATATATATTAAATCTCACTTAGTATAAATACATGTTGACACGATAAGAATTAAATGGGTAATATAAGTTTTATTACTAAATGGTATTCATACTAAAGAGAAATAAAATTGACCTAAAATCATCGAACAATAATATTTAGTTCCATAATTATTCGTTCTTTTGAAATAACTCACTTTGGAACCATTTGGAATTGATAATTAATTAATATTAATTTAATATTTTGTGAAATTCCAAGAGTGCCACTCCCCTCTCATATAAAATAGAACCACTTATTTTCATTTATTAACGTTGATAAAACATTTTTCTAACAATATCAAACAAAATAGATTCTTAAAATCCCTACCATCAATCCAAAGGCATCTGGTTTGGAATACAAAAAACCTCAGTGGTCTTAAGGTGTTAATAAATGATTGATTTCAAAAGAAGAGGTATCATTTTTAATTAAGTGTTTTTATATTTTTTATTCTTCAAAATTATTCAATTATTAATCTAACATTATGAAATAATAAATCCATAATCCTATATATACTAATACTTTATTATGTTAAAAGATTCCCCCAAGTTCATCCCCATATGAGTCAATTGGAAAAAGATGTTATTTTTCATGTGTATGACAGACTACCAAAATGTAAACAGAGGAAATTAATTTTCCATCACCATAACTCAAGAATGGTTAATATTATATATTAATTAATTATATATTATGTGATGATAATATATCCATTAATATATTATCTTTCCATCCATATAAAAATAATAACTTCTTTCGTGCATACATGTGAATTATCACCTCCACAAAGAAATATGATTCATTTTCCATCACCACATAACTTGAATGATCAATATTTAAATTATTAATATTATATTAATAGAATTGTTATTATTATGGAATTCTAAAATGAACTTAATTTTTTATATAATGTTCATTGACCAAGGACATGTTACTCATGAGTATGCATGGCTTACTATCTTCATGGATTTAACATAGTTCATATTTCATATCCATATTTAATGGAGGGATTTGAAAGTATAATTAATGTATAAAAATGATTGTTATATAATAATTATTATTATTTATAATATGGATTATTCTCCACTTTTAATATAGACATTATACAAAATTAATTTTGAACTCATGTATCGAATATCATCAAAGAATCTGACGTAAATTTAAATATATAAGTAATTGATATAACCTTGTAATTAGTGGTATAAAAGTTACAATAAATGAAAAAAATAATATTAAGATAGTAAATAATTAACATAATTTAATTAATCCTTAAGATAAAGGAAAATACTAAAAAATTAGACTCGAGGTAAGAGACATTTATTAGAAAAATATTCATTTAAAGTATCTTCTTAAAAAAGTAAAAAACATTGTTTGTTTATATATATGGAAATATTATTATTTCGTATTACCATAGATATTTAATTAATTGTTATTAATTTATAAATTTTTATTGTTATTTCCAAATAAAATGTTTTCATCATGTTGTGTTCGATGTTTCAATTTTAAAATTCATTTTTAAAAATGAAATGTGTATTTTGATATACAAAATTGATTTCATTATAAGTTTAACAAAAAATCGAAATTATTTCTCTTAATAAAATTGAAAGAATAAATGTTTTTATAAATTATGTAGTACTAGTTTATAAATCATATGGTGTCTTAGATAGATCCTTGAAATCCAGTAACAACTTAACATTACGTGGATCATATAGCACTTAGTAAGACCATTACATCTTAACATGGGGTGGACCAGATAGTGATGGGTAAGAATATAATATCATAAATGATGGGTGATCCCAAAGAGAGCTACAATTCCTTAGGTAATAAATAATTTTTAGTTATCCATACAGTTATTCCAATGAAATGTCTTTTGAAACAGGTTTATGAATATAATGATCTAATTCACCAAAAGTGGAATTAATTACTTATTATGGATTTTAATGATTTTATTTAAGAACCATTTATGTATTTTTCTCAACTGGAACTTTTTTATTTCATATGGTGAATGGACATTGAATATAAATGTAAATAGTATATTATTTTTCATGTGTTTACTAGACTAAGGGTTTTATTTCTCTTATATCACTTACTGAGCTTTTTTTTCTGATCCCAAATTTTTTATATTTTTTTATGGTATGTGTATAGGAAAATATGAAGTATTGTTGAGAGTTGTGAAGAGTTTTAATGAAATAAATAATTTTTCTTTTGAATAGTTTTACATTCTAGAAAAAATGAATACTAATTATAATAGTACACTTGTAATGTATTTCCTTAATTTTTTAGTGTCTATCCTATTTCTCTAAAACTATAAACCAAAAAGAACTATAAATGTGAATTATAGTTAAGAAAACAGTAGAAAATGTAATTTTTATCATTGAGTCTTATATTTGGTATAAAATGATGTATTAGATATCTTTATAGGTTAGGATAATTTTAATAGAACACCCATAAATGATTTCCACTTTATGGTCAAGATAAAATTATATTTCATTTAATGATTACAATGTTTCTTATTCCATGACATGTTTGTTATGATTGGTTACCCACAATAGAAATAAGGATACTATAATTATAAGGATCTAATATAGAAATATACGTCCATATCATTATCCCGATATGGTTTGAATTTGAATAGATCATTTTGTTTTAGTAATGGAATAATTGAAACAGTTAATAAATGGTGGTGGTATCCATGCTTGGGAGGAACCTAATACACCATGAACTTAAATTTATATAGTGGATTACTAAATAGGGAAACATACCGAATAATTCAATGGATCATTTGACCAGTGGTATCCAAATGATGGGTTATTTCTGTAGATAATATATTTTATGTCATGGGATGTTCATAATGTCAAAAGGTAACTCTTTCCATTTATCAAATTTAATGGTAAATCTGGTCGATTGTGGTATTTGGTTAATAATACTATTGATAAAGATGATATTAATTCCATGGAATGTGAACCCTATCACAGTCACTTCCTCGAAAAATATTTCCCTAAGGTTGTTTGACATAGAATGGAGAAACTATTATTGAATTGAACAAAAAGGTTGAATATTCAATGGTTGTGAATGAAGAAAACATCACAATATTATGATGGTATTTTTTAAATGTAATTTAGATACTTAATAGTAAAACTAATATAATATAATCTGGATTTAATCCATTTATATGAAGTAATTTTCCCAGATTATAATATAAAATTAATGATAAAATCATTTGTTTTGATGAAAAAGATGATATGATGTTTTCCAACACTAATTTTTGATAAGATAAAAAACGTATAAAAAGGTCAAGTTAGTAGGAAATGGAAAACTAGAGGTAAATCCCCAAAATGTTCTATGTGTGGAATATGAACTTTCAAGGAATGTTTGACTTGATCTGGGATGTGTTTTCAATGTGATCAGTTTGGTTAGAGGATCGATGTCCATAAAGAAAAGGATTATCAACAGCCCAAGAATGAGGTAACCAATATCCATCCAATGATGATTCTATTTATGTGCAACGAGTCGGTTCATTATTATAATATGTTTCCATAGTCAATTTCATGGTATGGAAGTCATTATGATCGAATGTAGAATAGTATAGCAAATTCATTTACTACTACTTTAGTTGATGTTGGTCCATATGGAAAAGTAATGATAGCTCTATAGAGTTGAATATTTTTAAACGGATGATTATATGTATAATGTCTTAGGAACACTTTTTGATTTTATATGTAATAAATAAAAATTTGGATAAATTTATCAATATTTGATAAATTGTTTAGATACATGTAACCCTTATTTTTTATATGAAATATATTTTTTGAGGAATAATGCATTTATTTGTCTCAATATGATTTTATAAGATATATATAACCATTGGTGTTTATATAATCACTTATTTTTATGTAATTATGGGATGAAAAAAGTAAGAGTATGAGGTTAAAATTAAGGTTAATAAATTTCATATAAGGGTGAATATATTATGTTTTTTTTTTGAGTATATTATCATATTTTTTCTAATTATATTGTAATTATATAGTTATAAAAAAAAGTAAAACCCATAGACCGTGTCATAACCCATCACTTTGAACAAGAATGCTAGAATTGATCCCACAACCGAAGGCTGAAAAGTGTGGATCACATACCACTAGCCTACACGATTTCCCAATTAGTATGATTTTTCCTATTTTTCAAATAAATTTATTGATGATTAATATCTTAATTTTGTTAACATATGTTTTATCCAACAGATTTCCCTAGGCTTGGAAAATGATTTGGTGATTAAGTGACTAATGTTATTTTAGAATATGTACACTATTTTGGGAATACAATAAGATTAAGGTAAATAGAATATTATGAGGAATAAAAGTTTAATTATCTTTCAAAGTTAAATTTAATTTTTTTATGTCATTATTCCGATTTAGGTTATTTATCAAAATAGTAAGCATATCTTAGAGGTTATATGATTAGGATGCTAAATTTTTTGTATAATACATTAAGAGTGGTATATGTTATTTGGAATAATATAGGATCAAATAATTATTATTATTTCATTAATTATTAATATATAGATAATTTAATAAACGATGGTTAGTTATTTAATAATCTATATTTGAATTTGGGTGTTACTATTGAATTTTTGAGATTAAAATAATTTTTGTAATTATAAAGGTTTATTAATTTAGTGAATTTATTAATATTGTACTATTTTTTTGTTTAATTAATAAATATAAGAGGAATAAATTATCATCATTTTTTTGGATTTTGTGATTTGTATAATTTTATTAAAATACATATGGAATTTAAAAAAGTTTTACTCTTAATTTAGTGAAAAAGATGATGGTAGATATTTATTAATGTATGAAACTCTACTGTTCAAGTAAGTATATTTCTTTATATTCATTGTACTAGTAGTCAACTAATTCCTCAACTCTATGTCCACTTACTTTTCATACTAATATACTAATTTCTTTAGACCCATCACAGATTTATGGGTTTTTGATTGTTCACTTTATCATTACCATGTTCTCTATCACTATCCATCAGAACATGATTGATTCTTTCCACTTCTATTTCCACGTTTTCATACATGGTAGCCGTGTATGTGTTATCTCAAGTGACCTTTAAATATTACATTATAATGTATCAAATGAAATTTTTATTGAACCATGTTCCAATTTCTATTTTCGATTATGGTATTTTCAATATTTAAACCCAAGATACCAAGACTATGTTCCATTTACAAGGAAAAAATTTATAAAATGAGAGAGAATTTAACATCCTTGTTTAAAAAAAATAAAAACTATGTTTGATAGCGTAAAAGATTTACAACTTTAATCTTAAACGAACAACTAAATAATATTATTTAAATGTAACCAATATAACCTAATCATTAGAATAGAAGGTATATACATGATTAACGAAATTATGAAAATATGTTTTTCAAATGTATATATAATGAATTATTTTATGTCCAATTAATTGTAAATGAAAATAAAACCCTTATTGAAAATAAAAGGAATTATTTTCTAAATATGTTTTTAAACACACAAAAATATGATTTATAAAAATAAATAAAATCGATATTTTAATTATAATATGGAAATTTATATATAATATATAAAATATATTTTTTATCATTCATCTTATGTGTTTTCTAGAAATGATAAATCTGATTTTACACATGAAAATCTATATTTTTCTAGGAGGAGTTTTACTGACCTTTGGTGGAACTATTGTTTTAAAACAATGTTTTGAAAATTTTAGATTTTTTTTGAAAAAAACGATAATTTTTTAAACTATAATTTTGAATATATATATAGATTAATTTTTTGGTTTTCCAAATAATATTTATTATTTGATTAATAGTGAAAAATACTGCATTTTAACTGAATAATAACATCTCATATAAATAATTTTAAATGATATATTATATTTAAAATTGGATTTAAAGTAACATTACATAAATAATACATTTATTTGTATAATTTAAGTCATTGGATTCATTTTTATATAGAATTTAGATATGAAAACATTGTAAAATTTGGAACATTTTCACTTCAAAAACATCCTTAATGGCCCCCTCTATGGGATGAATTTTAAAATAATTGTAGACAAAAATATTTTTTAAATTTAGAAAAATTTATTTCATATATGTGATAAAAAGGCCTAAATTTAGTAAACTGGAACAATTTATTTTTTAGACAGTAAGAACCGTAAACATAGAAATTTTTATTACAACACTTGTGAGTAAATGGGGTAATTAAGTGTAAAAATCATTATGATAAGGATTGGAATATATTCTTAAGACATTTTCTAATATTACTGTATTAAATTTGACCAAAAGTATCTTTGGTCTGAATTGATGACCTCTTGAAGCCAGATGGACGACATTATTCCACATATTGTTTTTTATTTTCAGAATAAGTTTCTTTATCACACTACAGTTTTTAATAAGTATATCATTTTTATTATGAATTTATATTGAATATATATTTGAAAATGTATATTTATTGGAATGAAATAATATTTATTATAATTCTAGAAATTAATTCATTGAATAAATAACTATGCTAAAATATTACATAAGGATTGTGCAGTAAATATTTTAATAATTTTAAATATTAGATATATGTTATTAAAAATATAAAAATAAATATATAATATATAATTAATGTGATAAAATAATTTCATTGATGACCGTACCATGTAATAAAATTATTTAAATTATTTTAAAAATTAATTAGTGTATTATTGATATTTGTTATTTTCATTGTAATTAATTGGATCAAAAGAGAAAACAATAATATTTTATAATAAATAATATTTTATTAAATGATATAAAATTTCTAAAAATACTAAATTCATCAAAATGGTTTCTATAATGATTAAAATTTCATCCATGTTCCATTTATGGATATTTTAGAATTTAATGGTCACTATATTTACCCACAAAGAGTAAAAATCCTTATTATCCCTGTAAGACATAAAGTCGTGAACTTTTGGTTAAAACTAAATGTTGGGGTTAATAATGTGAATAAAACATGACCAAAAAATTTTAATAGATTATTTCTACCCATAATTATTCTATTTTTTAAATAATTCACATTGGATCCATTTGTAAAGGAAAATAAATTTATATTAAATTTATGTTTTCAAAAATTCAAAGTATACCCCTCCCTTCTCTAGTAAAAGGAAACCAACTATTATCATTTGATAAAATTTCATAATATTTTTAGTTCATCAATTTTATAACTAGATAACTTAATATAATCCATAAATTAATTCTATAGGAATTTTTTTATGATTTAAAACACCGTTTATGGTTTTAAGGTGCTAAGAAAATATGATTTCTAAAAAAGAGGAGTTATTTTAAATTTAGTGTCCCTATTTTGTTTATTATTATAACTCCTTAAAATATTGTACAACCATGATGAAATTATAAATTTTTTATCCTCCATATATTGATGTGTTATTTTTTTAATATCTTCACCAAAATCCATCTACACTTCCATAAAATGGGAAAAGAATTTATCATTCGTGTGTATGACAGACTACCATATTACAAACTAGTGAAATAAGTTTGGAATCATCATCCCTATAAACTATTTATAATGATGGAATAAATTTTTATATTTTACATTAAAGAAATATTTATCATTATGAAAAGATAATATATCATTTGTGTTCTTATATTTCCATGCACATAAAAATTATAACAAGGTACGTTCGTATGTGTAAAATATCACCCCACAAAGTGATTTGATTCATTTTTCAGTACCATTTAACATGAATATTATAGATTTAAATTATTAATATGATATTAATGATAGTGTTATCAATATGTAACTTTAAAATAATTATTTATTTTCCTTAATGATAATTGAAAAATGAAGACATTACTCATATATACGTACGACTTACCATATTTGTGACTCTAACATAGTTAATTTTACATATTATTATTTAGTGGATATATATAAAATTGTAACTCATAAAAAATGATAATTATTTCATGATTATTATTCTTTTAATGGTGGAATAATGACCAAATTCAATATAGTCATCATAAAAAAGAAATTTTGTTCTAAAGAGTTAAATATCGTTAAAATGTCCAATATAAAACTAAATAATTAAGTAATGGTTATGACATGGTAATATGTAATATAAAAGGAATAATAAACTTTGGGAGGTTATTAATAAATTAAATAATTAACTTATATTTATTATTAAGGAATATATAGGACATATGTGTCAAATTATAATTGAGGTAAGGCACTTTATTTTGAAAAAAATATACTTTAAATGATTCTTTTGATAAAAATTAAAAAAGAACATTTTTCAATTAAAAAACTTGAGAATATTTTTCCAATGTTATGATGATTTAATTATTTGATTCCTATTTTATATATTTTCATAGTTATTGTCCATTAAAATGTTTTCATTATGATTTTCATAGTGGTTTTATTTTAAAAGTTTTTTTAAAAGGAAAGGCTATTTGGATATCGAAATGATATTTTCTTGTGTGATTAAAAGTGTTTTTGAATGATTTGTTATTAAAAAATATCAACTATAAAAATGGTTACTTCATTAACTTATACTTTAGAAGTAAAAATTTGGTGGCCCAAATAGCACCTAGAAATTCAATTATAGACTAACATAGGGAGACACATATAGTGCTTGGTAAGCCTAATACAACTTAACAAATAATGGTCAAGATTTTGTCAGGTAAGCTCGTAAAATCATAAAGGATTTCAACACCTATATTGTGTCCCAATTAATTGGATAATGAATATTTTGGATATATACCATATGGTTATTTCAATTAATATATTTTTGAATGGGGTTTGGGAATATGATTCCCTAAGTACCTGAATGTTGTTTCAATTAATTTTTATGTGTTTTAATGGTTTTATTTTTTAAACTTTTTTGTTTTTTATTCATTTGAAAATGTTTTATTTCATATTCTTAATAAACATTTAATATAGATTAAAATTTTATATTATTTTTCATGTTTTCATTGGAATAATGTTTTCCTTTGTCTTATATCCCATTCTGAGTTTTTTTATCATCCTTCATTTTTAATTGTTTTCATTGGTTTTGTATTTGAATGTATAATGTCATGTTGAGAGTCATGAATATTTCTAATTAAAGAAATAATTTTTTTGTTTTGAAATATTTTGTAGGGAGGGAAAAATTTAAAATCATTGTACGTTTCATCCTATTATGTTTGTGTTTCCATTGTTAGTGTTTTTCCTAATTATCTAAAACCCTAAAATTAAATGATCCTTGAATGTGAATTATAGTTCAAAAGGCACTATAATAGATAATGTGTAAGGATGTGTACATACAAGAGAAATTGTATATTTCTTAAAAAACATTAAGTGTGGGTATGGTAGTGGGATGATATTTCTATATCCTTTGTGGTTGGTTTTCTATGTACCCCATAATGGAATAATGAGATATAGTTTGTGATGGATAGAATAAATTAATTAGCTAAATTTTCACACATTATGGATGAAACAAAAGATAAGGATGTGGGATGTATCTACATATAGAATTTTCCGAAACTGTATGGAGTTCTATCTACTATAGTCTCTGATATGGAACAATATTTCACTTGTCACAACTAGAGAGGCCTCAATTAGGATATAGTATCCATTTTATGTTTGGGAATAGAATATCAACCAGACAAGAATTTATAGACTGAATGGGAAACACTTTTTTTAGATGATATTCTATAAACATATGTTCTAGACTTTGGTGGATCTTGGGAAGACTCTTTGTGACTAGATAAGTTTTCCTAAAGCAACAGTAACCCATCAACCAATATAATTTTATGTTTTGAGGAATATTGTTGTTTTCATTGATGATATTTGTTGTGTTGGATGGATATTGGATAATATTATTTGATTAGATTGAGGTTGGTCTCTGAGTCAAATACAAAGATTTAGTTTATTCCTAATAGAATGTTGACGGAGCAGAGCCATTATAAATCCTATAATTGTTAGAACTATTTTTGTTTTCAATCAATGAATTTCTATTTTTGAGAGTTTCACCTCAGTAATTTCACTTATGTCTTGGGAAACATGAAAATCATACACTGTGGTTTGTGGGTCCTTTGGAAATTTTTTATTGGGTGGGGAATGTTGCCTACCGTTTGGAACTTCCAATGTAATTAAATTTGATCAAAAAATGATTATCATGTATCCTTTTGACCCTTATATTATTTTTATTCATGATATTATTGATGTTGATAATGATTTATATTTAACTAAGAATATAAAAATGATTGTTTATTCTAAGAAAAAGGGTATTCTTGGGAAGATAATACCTGTAGTATGTGCTCTATGGAAGTAAGTTCCTAATTCAAATGAGACGTAAGAGCATGAGGTTCCAATGAGAGAGAAGTGGACACGAAAAATTGATATGTACTCCACCAGATAAATTTAATGAGAAATTTATTTATGGGTAGTGGTTATAAAATCCAATTAACTTTTCTATAGTAATAATTGAAATTTGTTTTAATTATATTTTTATCTTGGTTTATTTTGATAATTTTGAGGATAGAGATCTTTTATCGATGAAAATGACCTAATGTTTGGGGGCATATGTTTGGTTGAGTTAATGGATTTTGTGTTGAATTTCATGCTTTATGGGTCATTTTTCTTCTTTCCATAGTCTTAATAAGTAATTTATGTTGTAAATACTTAGTTTATGGTGAAAATTTTTCAGTGGACAAAATCTATGAGAATGGATTTTGATGAACAAAGTTCACACAATAAAATATATAATTAAGCAATAATGTTATCATTCATTGTGTATTTAACCAAACTTGATGAATTTTTCATCATATTATCAATCTGATAGAGATACACCCTAAATCCAGGATTTTCGACGTAGATTCATCATACCCAATTATTTTAATAGAGCTTCTTGATTGAATTATTTATACATTCTACAAGTTCTCCCCGTAGAACCTTTCGATTACTCCAGCATGTATTGGGTGACTCTAATCCTTTTAGATCTATCATATTGGTATTTAATCTCAAGTGATCATCTTTGAATTGGTTTTATTCTTCCTTACCATATATATCAAGTAAATTAGTGTGATATTATGTTTTCCAGTTCAATCAGATTTAACACTATGGATTTCTAATCTCGTATTTCCTTATTATTCATCTCCTCCTTCATTAATTATTTTTAGTTACCATTACATGTATTAATTTGATCAATGATTAATGTAGGTGTCACTATATTGTTTTTCCAAAAAATTGAAAAAATTGCTAACTTGATTGATTTGAAATTAATTATTTAATGATTTGAAAATCCATATTTGATACAAGTAATTGTTTATTTTGTAAATGTCATAGAAATTGAGAAAAACTACCAATTTTATTATAATTTAAATTGTTGGGTGAATTTTAGAAAAACATAGTGGCCTGATGTGGAAATTGATTTTGAAATAAATTTATTAAATTGATATATGATTTGAAAGGACATGAGTAGGAAGAAACCTATGATTTTGTTTCTAAATTATAAAGGTATGTCGAAACTAAATATAGTAAATTGTATTTTTAACTAATTTGAAATAATTTATTTTACCCTAATTGATTGATATATGTACCAAATCACATGTGATCCTAGGTAATTAGTGGTTAAATAGGAAAAATAAGCAAGGATATGAACCCCCAGCACTAAATTGATGATGAAGAATCTAATATAAACATATTACTGCATATTTTTCACTAATAGAGAGTTTTTTATTTATATAATGTGTCTTGTTATATGTGCACATAATTATTCGATATCACAAATTATGTAGTGTGATTATACATTTAATAGAATACAATGTAATGAAAGGTGAATTTCCTGATGTTATGATATGGGTGATTCGATTATGAAAAGTCATTGAATTTTAGTACGTTTTTATTCATTAATACTGATTAATTTATATATCTTATATAAAATGATTATTTAATATTTTTTTGATATATCATTCATTCCTCAATTATGAAAGTATGTTGTTTTTAAAATATGTAAATTTTATACCATGAATTGTTTATTGAAATTGATTGAATATTTCATTTAATTGTTCTGTAATTGATTATGGAACACTTGGTGAGACCCTTCTAGTATTTATAACTCACAACATAACTTTCCATTTGAGTGTTTGTAGGTTATATTAATGTAGTTCCACGAAAAATAATGTATGATATATAGGTTTTTGAGGTAAATGATCCTTGAGATCTAGGGTTATAAAGGTGAGTCATGGGGATTTTATCCACCTGTTACATGGGTATACATTTTTGATTTATCATCGAAGTTGTTTTTTATTTTGATGGTGTACTATTTGGTATTGTTTTACCTTATTGTTTCTTGTACATTATCCCAATGTTATGCCATGAAAACTGACTTGTTACATTTTTCTTACACTACTTTCAAGAAAAAAATCATTTCATTATATTTATTTAGAAATGAACGTTTTTATTATCCAACCAATTTGAATTAGTAATTCCCTTTGGGACTTTTTTAGGTAATTTCTATATCATGGTACTAGGGTATCTGTGTTAGTTTTCAAAAAAAAAACACTCAAATAAAAATTCATTTCTTATCATTTTTTATACTATATAGTGTAGTTCTAAGGTCAGATGGTACAAAACAATTAGGGGGTGGATGGTAAAAAAGTGGTATATTATTAAAAAAATTTATTCTAAAATTATTCTTTTCAAATTTTTAAAGTCACAATACAAAAATATTTAATTAACACTTCCTATCCTCTTATGAAACAATGATATATCAAGCACAATACACTTGGATTAATATGGCATGACTATGAAAAACATTCCCTTTTCGGTTTTGGTTAATCCATCCATTTATCTATTGTCCTCTATAAATGAAAGTGGTTGCACAATAGACCATTCTAGTCCTATCAATAGAGGGTATCAAAGTGATCCTACTAAATAGTCATAATAGAGTAATAAAATTCCAACTAACCACTATTAATACGTGTTCATATTACAACATAAAAGATATTTGATTTTTTTTCTGGATAGTTCAACACCGTATAATAATTCTCTTACTCTATAAGAGTTCGGGAAATAAACATCCACACATTTTCCTTTAGGAACATTAGTTACCAATGGTTGTCATTATGTATATTAGTCTTTATCACCCGACATAATTTTATAATTAATGGTATCTTTTTTAGTAACTCAAATACTTGAATATAACTTGTCTCTCTATGTTGAATGAACCCCATCTCAAGTATCTTTTTTCTATCATCAATATAATTTTGTATCATGTTATCTATACTTCTCAACATTCACACAACTTTTCCAACTATTTCTTTCACATATAATATAACACACTCATTTTGTATTTTTTATTACTATTAAAATAAATAATGTGATATATAGTGTTTACCACACACAATTATGAGCTAAATGATCTATCATGTACTATAGAAATAATATTATTAAAATATGGTAATTATAACCTAAAAATTGTTTTAGTGATGATGGAAACCAGTAATAAATTTATTTTATTTATTTTGAAATTGATTCCTAAAAAAATTATTTATTTAATCCTTGGGAATAAATACTCAATTTTGAGAATTAAATTGTATAAGGTTCAGAATGGGGAACGTTCAAAACAGGAGTTTTCTATAATAGTGGGTTTTCATTATATTTTTTATTTTCAAGTTAAATGAATTAATATTATAAATTTAATTAGATGAAATGGAATTTCTTTTTGAGATCATGTTTTAAAAATAAGAATAGTATTAATGTATAATTTTTCTCAAATTTGTTTATATTTGCACGAGTAATGGTAAATACCAATTTTACAAATGAAGTTACATTTATGACGTCATCTTGATATCATAGCGAATTAAAATTTAATAAAACAATTTTTATACAAAATATATATTTCATATTTAATATAAAGATTTTGATAATTTTATTTCAATATTATAAATCTATGTTTGACATTATTTTAATCTATTTAATTTCATTATTTATATAAAATCTATTCTTAATACTTCTATTTTGTCCTGTTCTCATAAGGTAACATTTTATTTTTATTTCGATTAAATGATAAATAGGAATTATTTAAGTAAACTACAATTATTTCTATAGGAATTAATATTAAAAAACATTTTTCTATAAAATCATTTTTATTTTTTTACAGGGGTTTTTCAAAACATTTCCTATTTTAATTGTGAAAAAATATATTGAATGAAATATATGACACTTCTATAAATTTCATCAAAAAAAATATTAATTTCATATGCAAAATTAGGAAGATAAAATTTATTAATAATCTGAATTTCATTTTTTGGTAATTAATAGTAAATATAGTAAAACGTTTTTACCACAATAAAAGGAAATGATGGCCAAAAAACATTTAAAATAAATGGAATGGTGACAGATTATTATAATAAATATTAAAATATGATAATAAATTGGATGTTATCAAGTTAGTGTTTGGATTTATTTTTTCTATTTCCAGATTCCATTCATTAAGACTACATATTAATTTACAACATTGAATAATTTCAAGAGTGACACTCCCCTCACTTATTAAAGGGAACCTCATATGCACTCATAATCAAACCCTCTGATCCAGTTAACTCTACAAATTCCAACCCAAATAGTTTCCCAATATCCCACAATATATACTAGATGTTCTTTCCCACCAAAGGACTTATTCTATAGGTCTTGAGATGTAAAAAATATTCTTTTCCTAATAAGATTTATAACTATTAACATAGTGTTTTCATATTGATGTCATCTTAGACCTTGTTAAATTATTATCTTACCATGTTGATATAAAAACAATAGTATCTTTCATATAATAAAATTCTATTAATCTAATGAAAAAAACCAGTTTTATCTTCTATTCCATTTAATGTGAAATTAGAAAAACACTAAATCATATATATGTAGCCCTATATCCACATAAAAATATAATTATTTTTAAATACCTAAATCAAACAACTTGTCGTAAATATGGGATTAAGTAATATATAATATTTTTATGAAATCAATTTGACTATTTAAAAATAATATATTTCATACATTCTAACCTATTCGTTTAGTTATGATAATATTTCGTGTGCATACAAGTGGTCTACAACCTCTATGATGCAATATGATTAATTTTATATTTCATCCTTGTGTATATGGATATACGTATAAAAATAATGGATAAATATGACACATGTTACATATATATGATTCTAAAAAATTTAAAATATCATCTAATTAATATTTTTTAACCGAGAAGAAAATTGAAAAGTTCTTGTATTCATATTTAGGAACTACATTCACCAATAACTGATGTGATCAATTTTTCATGAACATCATAGATGGTTATTTATAAATTAATTCATGATGTATAAAGATGATAATTCTAACATGTTAAACATCTTATATGTTATGTAATAATGAAACAATTAAAGACATTCAATGCACAGCCGTCATTTTGAGGTTACGATCCAAATGACCTAAAAACGTTTATTGTAAACATAATATATTTCATAAAAAATAAAATTAAAATAATTCAACTGAAAATAATAATAATAATATAATGAATAGTAATTTTTTTTATTATTAATGTTTTAAAATATAATAACTTATTTTTTGGGAGGTATAGAATTTATGAATTCATTTGGGAGTTGAGGAAATGGATTTCTCATATTACTTTTTGTTCTTTGATACCTATTCCATTTCAACCATTTTTTCATAATGTGACATATAAAATATCACAAAGATATATTTTATCATTTATATATTTAAAATAATGTGAAATAAAAATCATTTTCACATTCTATCATTCAATGCTCTCATGATTCAATAGTTTTTTATGATGTAAGTGATGTTTCTATAATTTTTTTAATATTTTAAAAAATTATTCCATTATTTAAATATTCATTAAATTATTTCAAGAAATATTTTTCTTATAAAAAATTCGGAAAAATTCAATTTTAACTAATTGTTTTCTTTTAAATTGATTTAAAATAAAATAATTAATTTATTATAGAAAATTTATTTTGTGCATTATATAATAATGTTGAGAAAAATTATGTTTTTAACAATGATGAAATGGAAATATTTTCCCACCATCATTTCCATTATTAATTATGATGATTAAATAACAAGTTTCCATTTTTCGTCAAATGAATATCCATTTACCATTATTTTATGAATTTTGATTTTTAAAAAATTTCAACTGAGAAAAGATACTTCATATTAGTTATACAAGACATGTGAAAGTGTTTTTGATGATGGGGTGAAATTATAAATTTACTGTTATGTTAATGAAACATTAAATTAATAAATATATTTGTTTCATGGTTTGGGGGACGGTTCTTTTTATCATATTTTTTGTTTCTATGATCCCATAGTAACTAAAAGTTATTATTTTTTAGGATTTATAACATGACACATTGCTATTATTGAAGGAGGTGGGAATGGGTAGTGAACCAAAACCTGTAGGGGACTATGTACATTAGTTGATGGGTGGATATAGAATTATATTACTTTCCAATTCATTGGTAAATAAGATATATTTAGTATATGTATGTTACTCCATTTAGAATGGGGTTGCAGTTAATTACTACTATGTAGTGAAAATGTTAACAGATGAATGTTACTCCTAAGAAAATATGGATGTTGTTAACATGAATTAACATAACCTAATAAAGGCTAAAATTAAACATATATTTTTATTCAAAAGATAATTTCATAATTATTCAATCTGGTGATTCCATGATAAAATAATGATTCTCTATTTTTATTACATGTGTTTTCTATGCTTGAAATTTGATTTTAAGGAAATCAATTTATTCCAAATAGTAAAAAATATTCTTATGATTTTAATGTATTTTTATGATCACCTAATTATGAAATATTTTTATAAAGGTAAATATTTCTTTAATTATTATTATTATTTAATTGATGATTCAGAAAATTTATATAAAAAATGAAAAATACCTTATGTGTTTTCGTGGTTTAAAAATGGATCAATGATTTTCCATTGTTTTTATATCAAAAATTTAATTTTTATTTTGTTATCCTATCTAATAAAATGTTTTCAATAGATTATAATGATTATTAGAATATATTATTAATTATAGATATCAATAAGGAAATCTTACCTTGAAAAATTAAGTATTTTCAGGCAATAATCATGATTGTTAATGTACGAATCTTATTTTTTTCAAAAAAATGACACTTATTGTTATTATTCTGCATTTAATGTAATAATTGTCCAAATTATCTAAATTTAAAATTTTTAATAGTCATGGTAATGTAATAATGTTAATTCTTTTCTATAAAACACAATGTTATAGATTTTTAATGGTATATGTCATCATAGTTCATAACAGGACAAGGGAGTGAATCCAATCCTTCAAAAATCACTAATGCGAATATTACATTATGTGTGACTCTCCAAACATGAAACAAGTGGATACCCCATGATATAGTGGTATGTGTCAGACCCTAGAAGTGTTGTGTACCATGGATTTCTCTGATAGGTATTTTTTATTTCGCACTATATATGGGGGTAGTCCAATATAATTGGATTTAGTATTATGGTTTATAAAAAATTAGAGGTTAGAATGTTATTTGAGAAATTGTAAAAAGTTTTATATAGAAAATTATGTTAATATTTGGTATAGAATTATAGTTCTTTTTAAAAAAAATAGAGATATATAAATAGTAAGACCCATTGTTAAGGACATATTTGTGTTTATCTTAATAATTTGATGGTTTATTATTGTTTAATATAATATAATCAAAATAATTTTTAGTAAATCGATCATAATAGAATGATCCATGTTATAAATGGATTTTACGTATAATGTGGTTGTAATTTAGAAGAATAGTATAATAAGACATAATTTAGAGTGAGAAAAATCATATAGTTATGTATAAATAGTTTTCTCAAGCAATAATTAACAACCATAACATAGTAGAGTTTATAAATGCACTAAATTTGAGAAACATTTTGTTTCATGGACCTTCATGTGATAAATATCATAAAGGTTAAAGAATTCAATTTTCTACATGTCAATAATTTGAGAATATGTATCATTTGAAATCAATTAAAGGAAAAGGATTATTTTTTATGTCTTCTGAGTGTGGGCATTATGAAAATCAATGTCATAGGGTGAAAAAGGATAAGTGGATCAATATGGTTATACTAGTAATTGTATTTTACTGTATATTGAGGAAACTATGAATAACATATAAAGGTTATGTATTATTTTAATATTATTTCTTATGTTAAAATATGTAATCATGATTAAATTCAGACTGATGAATCCTCATACATTATTATTATTTCATATTTTATGATATAAGTATTAAGGAATAAAAAGACCAATGTTAGTTAATGGTTTATAATGGAGGCTGAATGATTGTTGTTATGCATTTGGATTTGAGAATTATGATGTTGTGGAATTTTTTTAATGACATTATATAATATTTTAAATATTATGAGAATCACAAAATGACTATGGATTTTTATTTAATTTTCATTTTACAATCATTTATTAAATGGTTTTTAAATACATTAAAAGTTATTTTATGAAGATTTGGTCTATTTTATGGTGTTTATTTAAGAAAACAAGATTGAGGGATAGAAAATCCTTATGGTCAACATGTTCTGGATAAGATATAATTGTTTAGATAAATTATAGATATATTCTGATAATGTGAATTTTATAGTATGGGTAACCCTGGGAATTGGTAAGTGATTTAATTATTATTTTATTCTTGTTATTGTTAAATAATTTTATAATATTTTTTTATTATGGTACACATAAACTAGTGTGTGATTTTAATATCAATTTATTCTATATTAACCAATGGATAAAAATGTTTTCATGTTTTGGAATGTTATAGAGTATTATTACAGTTTGTGGTCATGATGATTCATTTAATTTTGAAAAATTGTAAATTGAATAATATATGAATAAGTTATACTCATGTTTGGGTATATGACAGAATGAGTGATTAAATTTTTATTTAGATAAATGTTTTATTAACCTTATAATAATATGTGATTAAATATTTCAAATCATCAGGGTTTCATTTTTGGGCTTTCATATTTGGAAGATTATAAATGATAATTATTTCTGTAATGGTTTATTTTCAATATTTGGGATGTTGGTGACAGATTATAAATATAACAATGAATTTTTATTAATATCAAATATTATTATAACTTTTGATAATAATTTTTTTAATAAATTACTAAATTGAATAGGAAAATTTTTTAATCTTTTTTTGATCTTATTATCCATAAAAATGTATTTTTATTTAAATTGGGAAGAAAATTTCAACATGGTTATTTTTAATCTATTATATGAAATTAAGTTGGGGTGAAAATGTACTTGATGTACATTTTAATGGTTAAACTTCACTTATGGTATGGAATGGATTCATATTGGCATGTTTTCTCCTATTCACTATTCTTGATGGTAAAACAAATCATCAAATCAAAAAAAGAGGATGATAAACCTATTGAACGTTATATATAAATTATTAATAATATTTTAATATATGATTTATAAAACCCACTTATATGTATGTGTATTGCAGTGGTAAGAGCATGCTTTAAGAAATTAATTAGAAATGATATGTTTCCTAGTGTTTATATAGCAATTAAATTTCTTTTCAAAAGTAAATGTTATAAATATGTGTTAAAATGTTTTTCAATTTATTTTTGTAAATATATCTTGAACTCCATGGAATTGATTCTAAAAATATATTATACTATTTTTATGGGATACAAAATAATATAGTGAGGATGTGATTTCTTTAAGGGGTATAATTTAATTAACCATTATTATATAATGTTTACTATTTTAAATAAATATTATTTTAGATAACATTTAACTCATGAAACATATTGCATAAATGAACCATGTTATACTATTGGAATATTATTATTTAAAAAAAATTATAACATATAAATTTATTTCAGGGTTATGGAATTGTGTAATTATATTGTGAAATATTTGTGGAAAACTATTCCAAATAAAAATTTACTATTAAATTCGTAAAAATAAGTACTCGAGGAAAAAGATGTACTAATATAATGTAAATATAAAATAATTTTTATAGGGAACATTTTATCTAAATGATGGGATTCATGATATTTTATATTTTCATTTTAAACTAAAATTTCATATTTTAAAAAATTTATATTATAAAATTGAATAAATTTTTGACATCAACATTCCGAAACTATTTTAAGAATAACTTCACTAATTTTTCAATAATATTTGATTTTAATGATGAGTAGTAAAGAATACCAATTTAAAAAATAATGTCAGTTATAGGAATTTATCATGGTATAAGATCCAATTAAATGTTTATTAAACATCTCTATAAATGAAATATATATTTATGAATCAATATAAAAAATTTAAAAATATAAACTTGAACTTAAATATCAATGTTAATCACTGTAGAAATATAAAGAATTTCTTTATTAAAATAAAAAATAATTCCAGTGCATAATTTTTACTAACCCTTTCACAAGGTAAAATTTTCATTTTAATTTATTTGAAATTATTCAATGGGAATAATCATTATACATAGTTTTTTATAAATTTATTCCATACTAAAAAAAGATATTATTCTCACAAATTGTTCTTCATTTTTTTAATTAATACCAATTGTAATTTCTGCCACTTTTGGAAATTAAATCTTGAGAAATGGATTTAATATTTAGAATCAATAGGTTAATATTTCTTAATGATATATATTTTGTTTTATTTTATAATAAATATTATCAATGGTAAATGTTTACCACCATGGTAAATCATAAAACAAGTTAATTAAGGTTCATGCTAAGTGGTAAGTTATAAAATCATAACATAAATCATATTGGATGGGATAATTTCAACCATTTTCACTTTATAATTGAATATAAATTGTTTTAGTTCCACTCTATCATGATTATGTCTTTATACTATTTTAAACCATTGATTAATTACAAGAGTGTCACTCCCCTAACTTATCAAAATTGAACCTCCTATCTTATATTAATCACATACATTGAGGTATATATTATCAAATATCTACACAGATACCTTCCCAAAACCCCACCACATATTCTATATGTCCAACTATAACAGAAGGACCAATCTAATTAGTCTTATTGTTTAATCCAAAGGAATTTTTTCCAAAAGATGTATAACTATTATCTGATTGTTTTAATGATTATTTCTTCTTGCACATGCTTAAAATATTTTACAAAAATGAACATATATTCAAATAATTATATTATTGATACTAAAATGTTATTATATTAGTGTAGAAAAAAAATTTCCTCTTCTATTTTCATCCATTACAAACTGAATGCATTGCATGTGTGTATGCATAGACAAAAATTTCCACATTACGATGTAATTTCCTTCAACACTACCTCATATACATCATTATGAAGATGGAATAAATGAATATATAACAGTTGTTTTTGACATAAATAGTATTTTAAAAACATTATGTACTACTCACCGTCTTAACCATTAATCCCACTGGAAAATTATAACATCATTCATGTCTTCATGTGGACTAACCCCACAACGAGGTGATACGATTTATTTATCAAATCCATATTCCATGGATGGTAATAATGAAGGATATAATGAATAAATATGACATAAATAAGATAGTAATTATTATAAAATGGTAAAATAGTATCTTCTTATTCATAATTTATACCCAATAAGAAAAAGAAAATTTTATTCAATTTTATGTATTGTCTACCATCCCCATGAAGTAATGTTCTTGGATTTTTTATAAACACCATACATAGAGGGCTACATAAGTAAATTTTAATAATAATAAAATATACCTATGACCATTTTTAAAAATCTGATGTTATTTTCAATTTACGAACAAAAGACATCAAATAATCTATAGTAATAATATCTAATTTAGCAACTAAGAAGATATAGAAATAAATCTAATAAAAGAATTAATGATAAATGAGTGAACATTAATTTTATTCTTAATTATTTATAAAACTAATAAATTTAGACTATTCAAGATTCAGGGAATGTATTGCATGAATTAAGACTCGAGATATGGGATTTCTTATTTCATATTCCATTCATCGAGACATATTCTATTTGATCCACATTTTTTCATTATATGGTTTTTAAACTATCATGTTAGTGTATTTTAAAATTCATTAAAGAATATATATATATATATATATTTTAAAATATTTTACCTTTTATATTCTTTCATTAAATGTTTCTTCTATTTTTATAAAATATTGAAGGTATAAAAACCAAGAGTTACTATAGTTGGTTAACTCTACATCCCAAATTAATTATATAATGTATAGTCTATAGAGACATTATTCATGAAAATATTTTAAGTTGAAATTATAATTTTAATTTAACCAATTTATCATTATTTATTAATTTATAATTTCAACATTATATTATGATGAATATTTTGGATTTTTCTATGAAATTTGTTTTTAGTTGAAAAGGGAAAAATACATTTTTATCAAAACTTTGAATTGGAGGAATTTATTATTATATTAGTAAGAATTAATTTTATATAACCATTTAATTGATCATATATGGGTTTAGTTAGTTAAATTACATATTTTTAAATACTATTTTGAATTTAAAAAACATATAATTTACATTTTTTGAACCTATGTAATGTTATTAAATAAAATATACTATCATCACCCATTTTCATTAAATAATAATTATATAAAGCTCAGTTATAGATTTCGAGGATTTCCCCATAATGTAAATTTTTTTATATTAAAATTATTTATATTTTGAAAATAAATTAAAAGGGAAATAATATCCTACAAATAATTATTAATCTTAAAAATAAATTTATTTAAATTGGTTTTCCTAGGTACGTCTGCAAATATTAAATTATTTTATTACATATATTAATTTTAAATTATAAACCTAATTTAATATTATAAATTACCAGTTAAAAATTATTAAAAATGATCTATTTTGTTTTTATTTATAAATATTAAATTAATTATGTAAAACTTGGTACCATGATAAAAATGGTAAAAGTGAAAATTCTAATTGAAAATGATATGATAACATTTTATTGAAAAAGTGTGGAAATGAATTGTTGTGGGATGACAGAAAATATTTCATCTCTCAATAAATAATTATTCTTTTTTCCAAGCCATTTGATAGGTGAATCATCTTCTCCCTTTATATTAATTGAAATATTTAGAAAAATTCCATTCTCGCTACTTAAATAATGTGACCATTACAACAGATTCATTACCACTAAAAATTTAGTTTATTTATTATAATTAATAATTAATTATTTAACTAAAATAAAATTTCACACTAATATTCTTTTTTCACAATAGATTATCAAAATACCTACCTCTCTATGGTTTCTTATAAGGTAAAGACCAGGTCCTTAACATGAGTACTAATTTTCCCTAATTTCTTTTATATTCTATATTAGATTTCTAGATATATTTTTTGTAATTAATATATAATGAAAAGATTATTTTCTATACTTATTTTTTTAATTATTACATAATATCTATTAACCACCTTTAACTTTTCACATAAGGAAAGTGGAAATAACATTAATCTATGTCTAGGACTATCACATCCATGAAGTGTCATTTTTCTTTTTTCCTTATCAAAATTACATGAACGGTCGTAATGATGAATTTCATAAATATATGTGATTTTTATAATATATTTTATACTTCAATATATAAATAATATAATATAATTTCATCATATTCTCTGTAAAAGAAATCATCCACCATGTGTACGTGCAGACTACTACATCCATGGAATGATGAATTTATATATTTGTTTTCATATCACTAATTCAAAAATAGTCAAGAGAATGTTTTTATTAGATAAGTATTATTTTTATAAAAATATTATTATTTTGAAAAGATAAAATATGAAACAAGTTACCAATATGAAAAGTAAAGTGTCATGGTAAATTCCACAGCCTAAAAGAGTGTTTGGATATATAAAAATGATATGTTCATACAATGTAATAAATTCATATATGATATTATATTATTATTTTAATTTTTTAATATATATATATATATCACAAATTAATACTAAATATAGATATTATAATAGTGGTATACTTATATTAGAAATAAATGACTTCAAAATCATCAATTAACTTTGGAATGTTCTTGTTTGGGTTGGATTAATTACAATACTAGTTCTAATATATATATATATATAATGGATGATTATTGTAATTTAATTTTTTTATTAAAATGTATCGTAAATAAGTAAATACTTATTTTATATTAGTTACATAATGGTAAAATAAGTTTTACACTATTTAGTTAAGATATTAATATCCATTTATTAAAAATCATTGATACATGATCATTACCGATTTCATATTTAATGATTGTAACTAAAACACCCATTGAATAAAATTATAAAATTTTAAATATTTATAAATCATAAATTATTTAAATTTTATGATCTAAGAATGTCTACCTTTATGAGAAAAATACATTTCAACACTACTATTACAAAACTACATCAAAACAATTAAGATTACCAAACCATATATTGAAAATATATAATAAAAAAATACAAGTAGAGAATGATTATTAATGAAGATGAAATAAGGTTATAAGTACGAATAGGGAAATAAAATATGTTATTGGGATAATTATTATTTTATACAAGAATGTAGATAACATTAGGCTCTGATGGACTTAAGGTAACTGTTCTTTATCTCAAATTTTGATTCATTAAGAAATGATTATTTATATTGTACAGTAATACCCATTAAGAATTTAATATTTTGGTTGTCTAACTATTAATTGTACTTAACATTATATTTTAAATTCTATCCTTAACAATATTTTTATTAAAATTTTACTTCAAATCATTATTGTTCCCAACAATACAAACCTTTTTATGGTGAAGTGTGTGTGTGTGTGTCGTTATCCTAGAAATTACATCTCTATAAGGAAACTAAAAAGTTAATGTGTCTATGGAAAAGATGCACCAAGGGATAATCACCATTAATATTCATGCTTATGTCTCAATTCAATATTCAATTATTCTATGTTTATTTTTCCTAAGGATGAGCACTTGGATAAACAATATATAGGGATATGATTTTGATATTTCACATGATCTATAGTAACATTATCAAATAATTTACTATATATTTATTTGGACTCATACCATTAAAATTATTTATCTCAATTATTAACTTCTATTGATAACATACAACTTTTAATGTTCCCTTTCCACCAAAAATATCATTATTTATAAGTTAAGAGTAATTAATATTAAAAATATAATACCACCAAAATTTTATATTTATTTTAAAATATTCAATAAAAAACCATATTATTCAATTTATTTATTTTCGAAATTATATTCTTAACCATATAATATTTCTCAAAATTTTGTTAGTCTGAGGGATACTTATATATAAAGCAATTCAATTTATTAATTAGAGATATATTGATAATATTCATAATTTTTATTTCAATACAATTTTTTATTAATTAATAATCCCTGTTGGTTAGGTATTATATATTTTAATCATTCCATCATATAAAAAAATTATGTAAATAATGTTTTATAAGTGTGGACCGATATTGATACCTGCTTGGTGAATCGGTAGGACTAATGAGACAAACTAGATAGAGTATTGGTGGATTATTTATCCATTAACTTATGATTTCTTAGCACAAGTAAATGGATATATGTTATTGATTTCTGAAATTATACATTCCATCGGAATAATATCCATAAATATTATGCAATGTTTTATTTATCATCATGGTTATTGTGTGTCCACAATATCATTTGATTATTGTATTATTTTGATTATTTATTTTTTCCTTACTATTTAAAATGTTTTTATTCTATGATAAATCCTTTTATAAGATACTACATGGTATCTGAGTGCAGAATTGTATTTTTTTACTTTTCCTAAGAAACCTAGTATATAACATTAACCTCATAGGAATTGAGTTTATATATTCCCTTTAAATTCAATAACATTACTCAAACACCAACATAAAAATAAATTATTACATAATTTTTATCACCAATATAATATTAAAATAGCAATATATAATTTAATAAATTGAAATTTATTCAATTGGAATGTTTACATAAAGAGTATTAATAAAATTTATGGATTAAAAACAACATTGGTTAGTAAAAGTTTCTAATATTTATATTTTTTATTTTTTTTTAAATGTTAAATATATATTTTTTATGAAATATAATCATATAAAATTAACATCATTTTTGAATTTAATATATGTTAATAATCTCAGTATGATTTTTTTCTTTTTTGTGAAGTATTTAATTTTTATGTGAATAGTGAAAAACATATTTCCTAACTAATTTTGTTTATAATTTAAATGTTTTTAAGATGAATATTTATGAAACAAGTTATTCCTACAATTCCATATATATATATATATATCTATAATATTACATGTTCATAAGATCATGATTAACAGTCTTTTAAATAACTGAAATGTTATTATAAATTATTATTTTATAAAATATTATATATCCAAATTTAAACATGTATTTTCATATTTTTAGTATTTAATTTTACATTTGGAAGCTAAATTTGAATCCTAATGTACGAAAATCATAGTAAGGGACCTCTTCTATTTTTTGTATCACATTAGTTACCATTATTAATATTTAATTAATACTAAAGATTGTTTAAATGATTAATCTAAATTAGACAAAATATCTATAAGTTTAGTTTACCCTTACACACAATAGAAACCGTTTATTAATTATTAATTTAATTTCCACATATATCTCCAAACATACCACTCATAACTCATCTAACTTTATTTCACTTCCATTCAAAGCCCTTAACATTTTTTCCATGGAATTTTCTATTTTATTCACTTATAAAAGGTGAACAATTACACACCTTCCATACATTACATCACATTAAAATTACTGTAAATAATAGATCCTAATTACCTATATTATATGTATCATACACTACATAAATCCCATTGTCACAATAAGATAGCCTAAATACACTATTTTCAAAAAATCCCAGAGAATGTCTATTGTCACACTGAATGAATCAAGAATATGTTAATCTTTCCTTATTATTCACTATTTCTTCTTCCACTAATAATAAATTATATACAAAAGAGTATTATAACATTAGTATTAATGAAACATTAATATTTTATTATAATATTTTAATATCCCATTTATGTATTCTCCAAAACTACATAAAAAGAATCATCATTTTTTATGGGGACTACCACCTACAGGCACATTGTGTCATATTTTTTTAATCCTTATTGTATATATGGATCAAAATGAATTTTATAATAAATAATGATTTTTTTTACATCATTATTTTGATTTTAATATTTGAAATCATTTTTTACATTCCTTTAACATATCATTTTGTGTAGATCGTTCTTTTCAAATGTGTGTATATGGGGATTACGACCTACACAAAGTGATTTGTGTTCATTTCCAGTACTAAAATAAATGGATATCATTAAAAATATTTTTTATTTTTAAAAATTATATTTACACCAATAATGATATTCTTGTGAATTTAACATATTTTATAAATTAATGTATCCATGTTC
The DNA here is from genome assembly GCA_963277665.1 of Viscum album. Lineage (NCBI taxonomy): Eukaryota > Viridiplantae > Streptophyta > Magnoliopsida > Santalales > Viscaceae > Viscum > Viscum album. The sequence continues at coordinate 93,755,679 of OY728135.1, forward strand.
AATGTTCCAAGATATTCACATAAAAATTTACAGAACCCCCTTGAGGAACTAATATAATTGTAAGAGAAACAATAAATGAACATCATATGACAATAAATAAGCCCCAATAAACTATTTGTATGTGAATAAGTTTATTATTATGTTTTTTAAATATCATAATTTAATTGTGGTTGGTGATATTTTCAAGTGAACAATGATTTTATACATAATGAAATTGGATCTTCCATAATCCCCTCTTAATATAATAGTTATGATTTATCTTTCCTTTCTCCAATATATTATAGATTCTTCAAAGGTAGTTCTCGTATATTTTTCTATAAATAACTATAAAATATACATAGTTTAATAATTATTCCGTCATTTGATTTATACATGTTTTATGTTGTTTTAAAATACACACCATTATGGGAAATTCATTTAAGGTGTTTTTTGAATCTATATTTCACATCAACCATCACCTCAAAAAACATTCGTAAACCTTGAATAACCTTTACTATTAATATTTTTTTTATATCCATTATAGTTCATTTAATATTTTAAATGAAAATTATGATACCTTTTCTCTATATTATCTATTTCTTATATTGAAAATCATCATAAATATTGTTCTTGTTTATTCTAATGTCTATGAAACATATCTGAAATGTTGCTAAAATTAAACTATATGATCAACAAATAGGTTCCATTATCGTATTAATTTCCAAACTATTTTTTTAATTATTATATGGTGAATCTTTATATTATATATTTAAAAAAATTATTCTTACCATTTAATGAATCCAAATTCATTATCAAGTTGTTTTACCATGTTTATGACTTATGTATGGATTATTTTTAATCAAATGAAATACACATGTTTTGATATTTATTATTTGATTTGTGTCCCTATAATTAAATATCCCTACGATAAATTGGTTGATGTTTCCATCCTCTAAGATATAATTTTATGTGGGTATTTTTTATAACCAACATTAGGGCATGGCTATTTATCCGAGAATACATTTTTATGTTAATGAGGATGCGAACATTAACTTATACTTATGATTTCATGTTTATAGTGTTTCCACTAACGTTTCATGCCTTGTTCTTATGATATTTTCATGTTTACTATGTGATCTTATTTTATCATTAGTAATTTTCATGATTTTATGGTTATAATCATACTCATTATGATATCTTGTTATGTCCCGCATGTTATGTAAGTTAGTAATTTTTATCCTCTTACTTGTCATTATAGATTACTGTTTTTGTTATACATGGCTCTAAATTTATCCAATGAATATACAAGAGTACCGATCATAATCAAAAGGAAACTATGGAAATTAAATAAAGGCAATTTTTTCAGGATTTGAGATGTTTTATTTATATTTATAATCATCCAATGAAAATATAATGTATATCCAAACCTCTTGTTTGATAAAAACTATTGAAATGGTATGGTATAATATGTTTTAAGGTATTGGGTCACCATAGTGGTAATCAATGTAGGTTATAGTTATTTCTATATATTAGAATAAGAGAACAATAGTTAGAACCCTACGTTTAAGTAGTTTTATATGAGAATATGAATAAATTGTGGGACATTTAGATTATGTGGGTTTTACAAAGATTTAATAAATGTCTAGGCAAAGAAACGTAAATTGAGTTTTGGAAAAAATCCATCTAGGGGTAATAACATCTAAAACAGTTTGTCGGTAATATCTTTTTCATCATTCTGGTGCATGGTGAACTGACCCTTACTTCAAACCTAGATAAAAACTCTAGAGGGATATTCTTTTAATAATTAAGATTCACTTAACAAACCATTATGAATGATTCCAACATATTTTATAGAATTTAATAACTAGTTGGGTTTTGGGAATGTAATTAAAGGATAACAATGTAAAACATTGAATAAAAAATAGAGATTCATAAGAATAGATGTTTTCCATCATTTATGAGTTATACGTATATGTTTATGGTTTTTATAGTAAAGATTTATCTTTTTCTTCTCATCGCTATATTTTCTTCAGGTTTAAAAATTAATGGAAAAAGGAGGAATCATGTTATCGATATATAAAATAAGTAATTTGATGACATACATGATGAAATGTCTGACATGATGAGAATGGAAACTACAAAATTAATTTTTATACTAGCACATATGACTCATGTTATGAATAATAATAGGAATCAAATGGAATTCCATCCAAGAGATAAAGGTATAGTTGAACCATTTATGTGACAGAGGCCTCTAAAATATTATGGATCATCTAGTCCCATAATTTCTAAAAAAGTTGTTAAATATATCAAAATTATATGTTATATCCTTCAATTCTCAAAACCTAAGAGCATTTTACTAGTTTTTTATCGACTTGGGGACAAGGGGATCAATGTGAAAAAATGATAAAAAATTATAATGAGTATGAAGGACATAGAATCCATGGAGTGTGATGAATTTAAGAAGACTATTATCAGTAAGTATTTTTTATGAATTCGTTCATAACATTTATTATTATGAAGATATTTTTTGATGTGTCATCAAAGTGGGGATAAAAATGAGTGATTATAAGGGGTTGAAATTTAGAAAAGGAAAATTTAATGTAACCCTTGGGAGTGACTATTAAAAAATATGAGGGTATGATGTTATAAAAATAATAATTCTAAAGGTGTGGGAAGAGATGCCCATGAAACTATCTCATGGGGGAAAGGAAGTGATTCCTGTTTTCAAATGAGGTACATGTAGATATCACATTTAAAATTGTAAGGAAAAGTCCCAATAATGCGATGAATGAAATAAATATCCAAATTAATCCTCAACCTAACTTCTAGTTCTAAAAATAAATAATAACACTAAAATTATAATAAAAAATTAACTAAACCAAGGGGTTTTGAATCTTACAAATGAAGACAACCTTTGAGACCCAATGGCCAATTAAGGGCATCTTCTATCAATACTTTAGAGTTTGATAAAAAAAATGGTGTATAGATATATATTCTAGTGAATCATTAATGAATAGTTTAAATACTATTTTTGATAGTTATATGAATTATTTCATATTACTATTTTTTAGTACAATTATTCAAACATCACCGTAAAAAATGGTGGTTAATTTAAATTCTAAACTATTGGTGGTTGATTTTTTAATCTCAAATATATATATATTCCATTGTTTTTTATATGGGATTAATCTCTTAGTGGACCATATCATAATTACATGAGTATAATATTACGTGATTTGGGAATGGATTGGTTGTCGTTTTATAGATCTCACATCATCTACCAAAAAAAGGAAATCACATTTCATTTTATTAATTGTCCTCTTATTCAATATAATGGTAAGTATGTGAATGAATGTTATTTATAATCTATAACGGAGGAATACATATTATTACCCTTTGATCAGGATTACATATAAAAAAATATTTAATAAAAATGTATTAATTATCATGATGATATTCCCATTATAATGGAGTATGTTAATGCATTTCCCAAATTCATTCATGTTCATCACCCTGATCGAGAGGCTGAGTTCATAATTGAACATATAATTGGGACTCTATATATAACCAAGAATATTTATAGAGTGGACCCATTTAAAGTATAATAACTAAAAAGGATAATATAGAAACACTTGGACATAGGATTCATATGCTAATGTGCTTCATGATGGTGCCCACCAGTTCTCTTTTTCATGAAGAAAGATGGGTAAATACATCAATGTATTTATTATCATGAACTAAAAAATTATCATGATAATTATTAAGTATATATTTCCATGGGTTTATGATTTATTTGATTAGATTTTTGGAAATCAATACTTCTCTAAAGTTAACCTTCAGATGGTACATACTTAGTTTATCGTGAATAAAATGCATATTCATAATACCTACTTTCATACAAGTTATGAGCACTATGATTTCATTTTCATAACATTTTTACTCATAAATTCTCTAGAAATATTCTTATAGTTAACGAATATATTCATTAGATATTACCTCGATGAATTTTTGGTAGTCTTTTTCGAAAACAATCTTATATACTTAAGAAATGAAGAGTAACAAAATGATAAGTTTAATATTTATCTTAAGACATTATCGAAGGAGAATTTTTATTCAATGTAATGATAATGTGTGTATCAGGTTTATGCATTATAATTAGTTCATAATTAATCACATGTTAGTGGATATATATGGATCCCTAAAATATAAATGTTATTGAGGATTCTCTACTACCATTATCATTGAAAGATATGTATAGTTTCCCCAATCTAGCCGGACAGTTTCCTTAAATTATATAGAATGTTCCATGATTTTCAAACACACTATCCACGATTACTCTTAAGGTAGGGAATAATTTATAGTAAAATTTATATATAGAGAGATTCAAGGATTTGAAGTAGAAGTTAACCTCATTGCTAGTACTCATCATACCCATAAGTGGAGATGTTATGTTATTTATAATGATTACACAAAGAATAGTTTGGGATATCAAATCATATGTAATTATAATGTTACATACACATCCTTAAGATATTTGAAGTTTAATGAGATGAACTATCCAATATAAGACATTAATATGACTATTATAAATTTTTTCTTTAAATATATAGAGACTTTATCTCTATGGGGAGAAGTTTAATATATATATACATACATCAATATCCAACAATATGTTTTCACATGGAATGTGATCACTATAAATTATTTAATATAGTCATAGTTGATCAAAGATTATGATTTATCAATCCACTACCATAATTTAATGGTGAAAAATTAATATATGCTCTAAGTAGTAAAGACAATGAAACCATCATTGTGATGAGAATTGATAAGGTTATTATATTATTTGACATAAAAATGTTATATATGAGATTTATAATGAAAGTAAAATAGTAAATAGTTTAACAAATTATTTATCATCTATCAATATATGAAAAAAAAATTTAAAAATATTAAAAGGATGATATGGATATTCAATAGAAGGAGGATTTTGTAATGAAGGGAAAACCCTCAAAGTTCATGGTTGATGAAGAGGGGTGGGTTTAATTTGGGAAATGGATATATATACCCTATAATAGAAATATTAAGATGATATATTCTAATGATTTTCAAATATTATTCTTCTTTATCCATCTAGAAAACATGAAAATATATTGATGTATTTGTGAATGATATTGGTGGAACAATATGAATAATGAGACCATGGAATATTGTTTCAGATGCTTTCACGGGGGAACACATGAATCCATCCGATTCGGGGACGATGACACAATTTGTTTCCCTACATTCCCGCTTTCCATAGGCAGGCGACATCTATTCCTTATTCAGGGACGTTTTCTTCTTAATCGAAATAGGATGATGGGATGTCGGTTCATCCTTCCGTGGATTCCTCCTAAGAACTTGTCACCTAGTCCGGGTCTCCCTTATAGATTAAGTCGTGGTTCGTGAATCTTATTCCTGGTGCCATATCTTTGTGAACACTGGTTAATTACACTACTTCCGTAAATACATTCCATGGGGTCTTGAAATGGTAGTAACCTTCAGTCAGAGTAGATGAAAACATCAGACATTTCGGGGTATCTCTGGATGTGTGGACATTGGGGTATCTATATTCTTCCTTATAAGAGGGAATCTCAAGGGCGCAGAACCTGAGGCATCCCATGTCAGTCGTGAGGTATCTTATGACGGAGGCATGATTCTGAGGTTTTCCTCAACTTACCATGTTTAACATAGGATGTGCCACGAGTTTAACATCTTGCAGAGATAGTTACACCTAAGGTGTGTCTTATGAGGTTTTCCTCTAGCCTATCATGTTTAACATGAGGTAGCTCGTGAGTTTAACGTCTTTCGAAGATGGTTACGCAAAAGGCGTGTCTTCTGATCTTTTCCTCAAGCGTGTCATGTTTAACACGAGTTAGGCCACAAGTTTAACGTCTTGCAGAGATGGTTACACCAAAGTCGTGTCTTATGAGGTTTTCCTCATGCGTTTCATGTTTAACACGATGTAGGTCGTGAGTTTAATGTCTTGTAGAGATGGGATAAGAGTGATCATAACATCCCATGGGGATGAATCAAATTTGTAAGCAACTAAGAGGGGTCACAAGAAATGATTACCAGATGGATGGATCAGAATGCCCAATGAGGACGGATCCGATGTGGTGTGTCCCATAGATGGAACATGTCACACCATGAAGGAAGATCTGGACACCACTGAGGGCGGATCAGGGGGTGTGCACCCCGGAATGGTGGAACACCATGGTTTACTATTAGAAGAGATTGAACCTTGTGGAGATTCCATATGTACCCTATGTGGATGATATGGATCAAAACCCATGTAGTTCAAAGGGGTTGTGAATCGGGGTGTACAAAAAGGGCAATGACCCAGTTACATGCTAGGGCTTACACATTGAAAGCATCCTGTCACAAGAGGGATCGTCTTGGTTAAATGGTTATGGATGTTGTGTGGCTTATGCATGGTTAACTGCCCAGGTGCTGCTAGGAGCAGTGAGGAGGAGGATGAAATATATCATGCCGGGATGTGGGGGCCAGGGTAAGAATTAGGATGTATTATAGAATGTTGAATAAAGTGGTGGGGGAATGAGATGGAGCCGATGCGAGGGCGACAGTGAAGTTGGGCTTGATCCTCGAAGAGTCTTCCTACGTATCCCCGTGGTTGAGAATCAAAGTCTGTGTAGTTCAGTGGGATAATAAGAACTGAAGTGAAAGGGGTCGGAACCAGTGGTTGTTGGGCTTGTACCTCAGGTAGGCTTCTCATATACCTTTCCTTGTAAAGGATCAAAGTTTATGTAATTCGGGATGGTGTGGGTGAACATACGTGGAGGGGGGTCAGAATGACCAGGTATTGGGCTTGAACCTCGGGATGGATTCATACGTACCATGCCATGGAAAGGATCATGTCCACGTAGTTCAGGAGTGGGATTCGGTGAATTGACGTGAATAAGGACCTGGGGTCTAGATGGATGGTGGGATTTCTTCTCATGGAGTCTTATTACGTACCTTGCCTTGGAAAAGATCAAAGTCCCCGTAGTTTGAAATTGTGTTTGGTGAAAATATGTGGAGATGGTATGAACACCGGGTTTTGCGCTTGAACCTCAGGGAGGATTCCTACATACCTTTCCTTGGCAAGGATCAAAGTCCACGTAGTTCAGAAGCGGTGTTTGGGGCTTACTCTATGGGCGTCCCATGGAGGATATCATGGTCGATGCTTACCCTAAGCTCACGTGAGTCATGCTCTGTGTGAGAAACAAGAGGCATTAATAGACCTGAAAATCAAGATGTAAAGGGGCATACATGAAGGGTGGTGAATGGGTCATATTCAAAGAAGCTACCTGGGTGCCCCTATAGAGTGGAAATGGTGAATGGGGCTTACACAAGGAAGTTGCCCAGGTGCTGCTATGGAGCATCAACGGTGAATGGGGCTTACGCGAGGAAGATGCCCAAGTGCTACTATGGAGCTACAATGGTGGATGGGGATTATGCCATAAACCTTCCCAGGTACCTCTATAGAGCAGAAATGGTGAATGTGTCTTGCGTGAGGAAGCTTCTCGGGTGCCGCTATAGAGTAGAAACAGTTAATGGTCCATACTTGAGGAAGCTGCCCAGGTGCCGCTATGGAGTGGAAATGGTGAATGGGTCTTAAGATAGGAATCTTCCCGTAATGTCTTCCTTATGTCTGGCCATGAGGGCATTCCAACTCACTGGTGGGTTGAGACATATAATTGGAGCCTACACCTATGCACTAGTACACAAGAGGGATAACGCCAAGGACAATAGAATCGGTCCGAACAAAGGGAGATGAAAAATGTGAATCACATTCCCGACATTCAGAATGCGGTGAGGGTGGTGTGACGTTGGAGGATAACTATTTACCATGTTCACAACATATCATCCATGTCTCATTATCCTGAAATGGGGATAAACAAATGAGGGTCTACTGTTGATCGTGTTCGAATCACAGGACCTGACTCGAAGTGTTGTCCAATGACTTCCGGGGCGTTGGCCGAGGACAGTAGGTGAGTTGAGGCAACATGGGACCAGGTAGTTTGGGGTCACTTTAGACATGGAATAGGATGAAGATCCGAATGAAGGACACACAAATCATGTGGTGGAGTGATGGAATGTTTGAACGGATTCCTACGCTCTTGAAATTATGCCAGTGTAATCACGGCATTAGGCATCTTATGCTTGGATCATAAGACATATCTTGTTTAGAGCGACAGGCATCCTATGTTTGGCACATAGGGTGTACTACAATTTATAGTCAGGTAGATAGGACTGTTGGAATATCATCCTTAGAGCATAAGGCATATCTTTTTTGGAGCAAGAGGCATCCTATGTTTGGAACATAGGGTGCACTACAGTTTATAGTCATGTAGATAGGACTGTTGGCATCTTATACTTGGAGCATAAGGCATCTCTTGTTTGGAGCAACTGGAATCATATTATTGAATGATAGGGAATGTTATAGTTTAAAGTCATGTGGATAGGACTATTGGCATCTTATTCTTGGAGCTTAAGGCATCTCTCATTTAGAGCAAGTGGCATATTATATTTGGAACATAGGGAATACTACAGTTTATAGTCATGTAGAGTGGACTATTGGAATCTTATGCTTGGAACACAAGGCAACTCATATATTGAGTAACATGAATCCTATGTTTGTAACATAGGGTTTACTACAGTTTATATTCACATAGATATAACTATTGCAATCTCAAGCTTGGAGCGTTAGGCATCTCTTGATTGGACCAAGAGGAATCCTATGTTTGGAACATATGGGTCACTACAGTTTATAGTCATGTAGAGTGGACGGTTAGGAATAAGTCACCTAGAAATGGTTGGTGTTGGGACTTATGTAGGGGCGTCCCTTTCTGGATGGACCTAGCATAAGAGACAAGTGGTAGGGTTTGAATGAGTCGCTTAAGGAATGGTTCGACTCAAGGTACTCAGGTAATGGATGATAAGAATTTCAACCCACGACATGGGAAAAAACCAAGAGGAGAATATCCACTCATGGTTTTTCATGGGGTTTGGAGGAGTATATATAATCATGGTATTCCATATGTGGAAGGTGGATGTGCATAAGGGCGCAATGGAAAATGTCGACGTCCCGGCCTGAAAAGTTTGTTGTGTGCCACTCCATTTTTCATGGGGGTCAGTGATGGTAGTGAAGGGACCAGCTCGGAGGGCCTAGACCATAGCCCAACAGTGACCCCAAGTGGGGGTGTGGGGGTGCATCCCCAGATTTATTGACCAGTGGATGCCAAGGTAGGAGCATCGCAAAGGATAGGTCTTTGTGAAGTATCTTCGTGGAGAAATAGGGCTCGTGGAGCATGGGGTTTCATCGAGAATATTCCCAATGGAAAGGTGCTCACAGGTCAGGGAATCATAGAGCAGTTTCACAAAGGATGCTACTCATGGAACATAGACTCACTGAGCATCTTCGCAAAGGAATCTACTCGCGAAGCATAGACTCACAGAGCAGCGTCACGAAGGAAGCTACCCCCGGAGCATGGACTCGTGGAGCTGCTTCACGAAGGAAAGAGGAGTTCCATGAAATGGGAGATCGGCCATGAAAGGAGAAGAATGACCGTATTTTTTATGGGGGGTTAGATGAGTATTTATAGGCAAGAGGGGCCGTGAAGCAGAGCTCATTCAACGTGAAGGTGGAGCTTGCTCCGCCGCGGGTTCACGAATGTCAAAATGGTTTCTCACAGCATCCTGCCTCCTTGCTGTACATTGTGTTCGCAAATGTCAAAGGCGTTTGTGGAGAATCCCACCTCCTTGCTCTGTAGTGGGTTCAACAATGTCAAATTGGTTTGTGGATTATCTCGTCTCCTTGCTCCGCGATCGTTGAGGGAGCTTCGCGAAAGGACCCCGCAAACTAGTTTTCCAGCCCAACATCAAATGCCCAAAACTCCTAATCTGTATCTCCATTTGGGCCCTACGACCAATAAAATCGAAGCTTGAGAACTAGGTTAAAACCATGGACCAGGTATAAAATAATTTGGAAAATTTTTGGATGTAATTTCCAGGGTCAAAAAATGACCCCCTATGAATGGTGTCTAATGAGGACGAGGAGGGTGAGGCAGACCACATTCTGCAGAAATGACTGAGGAAAATGCATTCCATGGGGTCCATTGTATCTCGATCGCATTGAGGAAATTACCGACGAAATTTATAAGACCGCATGGGACATGGTTGGTGCAGGAAATAAGAGATAATAGTAGGTCCTGTATGAGAGTGCAAAACAACAGATGGAGTGAGGGGATCAAAATGGGACATCGGTCACCATTGGGAGCATCCTAAAATAGGTATTTCATCTGGAGAATGGGGCTCTTTGAACAGCCGATCTGGAGTTCCTAGAAGAAAGAGGGAGGCATGACTGGAGAATGAATCTCTCAAAACAGTCGAATTAACATTTTCCCAGTGTGCTCTTGTGCACGGGCAGGGTAACTCTAGGGTACTTGGAATTAATCCATACATAAGGGAGTGGAATGTGTGAATGAAGATACTCAAAATTCGTAACATTGTAGGGGTGTTGTAAAAATAAAGGATAACATTGGACCGTGTTCGAAACACAGTATCCTAATTGTGTTAGCCTGAAATGGGGACAACAAATGAGGGTCGGCCACTGGCCATGTTCGAAACATGGGGCCTGACTCAAAATTTCATCCATTTTTATTTCCGAACATTTCCCCTGGACAGTAGGTGAGCCATAGGCTGAGCATCCATAATCTTAGGGGGTTCAATTAGATGAGAAAGAGGTTGAGGGTCCCAATACAAAGAATACAAAGCATGGGGGATGCAGTGATGGGTTGTTTGAATAGAATCTAACACTCTTGAAATCATGCCATGATGGTCGAAACACATTAGGTTGGCGTATCTGTCTGATTAGGGAACCAACATACTTCCGAAGAGGACCCATCTGGTAAAGACCTGGAATAACACATAGTTTTGCGTCATACGATAAGGACGGTGGAAATAGATTAAAGGTCATACTTCATGTACCATGATCGGTCCCAAGGGGGCAGGAGGATTAATGACTCTGAGGATGGTCCCAAGGTGAGATGATTGGATTCCACTATATATCCCACAATGATGAGAATCAACCCAAACATAGTTCTAGAGACATAGTGTGGTCGTAGACTGATACTGGTATGGGAAATCCTCTCTAGAAAGGGATCTGGTGCATCCCATGATTAACATGGGAATCAATCCGTATGTAGTTCTGAGAGAACAATTTAACGTCATGATGGATGATGAAGGGAATAATTGTGCCAATACACATCCTACCATAACTACTAAGCCCACGTGAGTCATAATCGATGTGGGAAACAAGAAGTAGTTGTGGTACTTTCCTAACACAGGAATGAACATGTTAGGGGCGAAGGGAAACTCGGTGAATGACATCCCAATGATGCTGACCCATCCATGTAACGCACCTAGATGCATGAAGAAGTAAAGCCGAGTATGTTATAATTCTACTTGAACATAAGGAAGTGGAAATATGTGAATAATGATGCTCGAGATCTAGAACACATTGATGGCAGTGTGACGATAGGGGATGTCTGTTGTCCATGTTCGAAACACAGCATCCTAATCGTGTTAGCCTGATATGGGGACAAACAGATGAGGGTCGACCGCTGACCATGTTTGAAACACGGGACCTATCGTAAATGTCATCCAGGGTCCTCAGGGATGTTGGACTGAGATGGTAGGTGAGCCGAGGCATAATGACACCAGGCTGTGAAGGGGGTCCCTTCGGATGTGTAAGAGGATGAGGATCCAAATAATGGGCTCACGAAGCTTGGACATGAAATGAGGGGAATGTCCCCAGGAAAATTCCACACTTTGGGATCTTTGTCAAAACACATCTGAGTATGACAATGAGACATATCAGTTAGAGGGAGTCGAGTCCCTTCCCAAGGAAAGGGGTCCTGGGGTCGCACACTTTCAACCTAAGGTCGTAGGGTGGACCATTAAGGGGGGCTTGATTTAATGTACTGTGTGCAAGGTGGAAAAATAGCCAAACATGATGCATAGTTCCCATGGGGAGATCATTGTTTTGGGTCATAGAACTCAGACCATGCTGGTAAAGGATATGGGAAAAACATGGTGCAGATATTGAAAAACTCGACGTGAATGAGAACATAAGTGGTACTCGCCACACCGCATATCCCCATAAGGGTTTGGCCCAAGGGTCTAGAAAAAGAGGGGAAGGATTGAAGATTCATGGGATGGACCCGGAGACAAGACGCCAGGGTGTTCATATATATCCCATGAGGATGCGAATCAAGCCAGACGTAGTTCTAGAAGATGTCTTGTAGTTTAACATCTTACAGAAAGGACATGGAGTGGTCTTAGTTTATGGTCATAGAGCTTTGACCATGGATGGTAGGAAATGAAGGAGACACATGGTGGGATAATTATAAAACCCGACGTGAAAGGGAACCTGGGGTTCCGATCACCATGTGTTCCTTGGGAAGGTTTTTGCTCAAGGGACCGAAAAAGAAAGTTAAGCTGAGCCAGAGACAAGGTGCATGGATGTTATTATGTATCCAATGATAATGGTAATCGATCTATACGTAGTTGTAGGGATGAAATGGTAAGATACCAGTTCCAGGGATAATAAGGTTGTGCGGGTCTGACCCTCGCACCAAAAGAAGTTGTATTTGATATATCTCATTTGTCCTTTAGGATGAATGGGTGTTGTTTTTTTTGTGAAGCGACGGACCTAGGATAGAAAGTCCAGGAATCGCCACAAGAATCAATCCATATGCAGGCATTGGAAAATGGTTTGGTGTGTGACCGATACTAAGTATGATGTCCCCTCGAGTGAGGAAAAAGTCATGCAATGCCATTTTTCGTCATGCGGCCAGGATGATAATGTTAGAGTTTAGATCCATGTGAAGGTACTAGGCAATATTGTTTAATGTCATATGGAAATGACGTATATAGGAGTGTTGAGGTTTGGGATTGGAATGCGCACAGTGTGGTAAAACATACATGACGTGAATCAGGACCTGGTCTATATCACACCACGCATGATTCCATGAGAGAAACCTCAGGCCGAGGGGCTAAGAAATATTAGAGGAAAATGGGTAGGAGAAACTAGCTCACAATTGAGATGGACCTAAAGAAGAGATGTCTGGGTGTTCCTACGTATCCCATGGGAATGGTAATCAACCACACAGAGTTAATGAAGGGCCATGTTGTTCAATGTCTTGCAGGACAACATACAGTTTAATGTCATGTGGGGCATGAAGTAGTGGGGTTAAATCCTCAAAAGGGGTATACGTGGTGCGGCTAATTCAAACCCTACGTGAATGAGGACATAATCCCATACCATTCCACACAGTCCTGTATGAGTTAAATCCCTAAAGGAAGAACAAAATAAATAAATTAGCGGAACTCAAGATGGACCCAAAGACAAGATGCCTAGGCGTTCCTACGTATGCCATGGGAATTTGAATCAAGTTATAAGTAGTTATATAATAGATATTAATTTATGGTCTTAGAGCTCAGACCATGGAGAAGTGGAACTCTTCCAAATAGGCACAGACCTCGATCTCAACATTAATCCTACGTGTGTTGAACTCAGTGTAAGAAATAATGGTGGAGGAGATCTTCTCAATACATGGACTACACATAAAGGGGAAGTCAGTGCAGAGCCCTGAAGAATATCGAGCCATGGCTTCGTCCTCCTAATGTGCGAATGAAAACTGAGGGATAACACCAAGAATCTCGATATTCCACTCAGACATGATGGGGTGAAAAAATTAAGTGAATCATGTGACCAATATTTTGGGCTTAAGGGGGTTGGTGTGACAATAGAGGATAACTGTTGACCATGTTTGAAACATAGTATCCATATCGTGTGACCTGAAATGGGAGCAACAAATGATAATTGACCACTGACTATATTCTCAATGTGGGACTTGTATCAATTTTTTGTTCGCAACCCTCGAGGAAGTTGGCCCATTGTGGTAGGAGGGCCCTTGGGCCGAGCATCCATGCCATTGGGGGGCAGTCCCTTTGTCAATGAAAGATGATGGAAGACCTAGTAAAGGAGAACACGAAGCCAGGAAGGTTGGTGGAAACATGTCCGGGTAAAGTCTGAAACTCTAGGCGCTAAACTAGAGTAATCATAGGCACATTGGTGAATCGTCGTAGGGGGCTGAGGGGGGATCAACTTGAGAACAACCGATGTGAATAGATGAGTGTGAAATAAAGAGACTGAGAACTCTCAAGATAATGTGGTTTGTGGTGTTGTGGTCACAAACCCGATGTGAATGAGGACATAAGCCCATATCACCCCATAAATCCCTCTCATGGAAGAATACAGGGCAAGGGGCCTAGATAAAAGGGAGGTTTCTGAGAGATGGGGATGGGACTACAGATAAAATTTCTAGGTGTTCCGACCTATCCCACGAGGATGGGAATCAATCCACGCGTAGTTCCTGAAGATTTCGTGCAGTTTAACATCTTACGGTAAGGACGAGGAGTGAGGGAAAGATACCCCAATGTAAGCTATGTGTGGTATGAAGATTAACCTGATGTGAATGATTGCGTAAGACCATATCATACCGCACAATCCCAAATGGGGATTTGGGGCGAGGGGCCTGAAAGGGTCGAGGGACCTAAGGCTGGGCCACAGATATAAGGTAACAACCAGCTTGTAATTTAAGTTCTTGTAGGGAGGATGATTGTTATCTTAGTTTAAGGTTATAGATCTCGGACTGTAAATACCTATTTTAATGTCATATTCAAGGGAAATGTGAATGAAACGGGCGTATCACGGTGCCTATGAAAGGCCTTAGGGTGGAAACAATGATAAAGGACATCTATTGACCATGTTCGCAACATAGCATCCCCCCTCTTATATGAATGAGGCAAGAAATTGTGTGTCGACCATGGATCCCATTCATATAATGGGACTTGTACCAATTTGTATCTCAAAATCCTTGGGGCATTGGATTTAAATGGTAGGACAATCATTATGATATGTATCCATTCCATTCGGGGGTCCTTTAGGATATAAAGGATAATGAAAACCCAAATGATGGGGCTTGCGAAGCATGGCAGGACCTATTCTCATGGAAGGGATGATAAATGGAGAGGTGTCTCAAAGGGAGTATGTGCAGCATGGTGAAATAGCCTGACCTGAATAAGGACATGAGTCCATACCACACAACACACTCCTAGATGAGAACTCGGGCCAAGGGGACGGAAGGGTGGTGGGACTTGAGGTTGGGCGAAGGATGGGTAGTCCTATCCAGTTTTCAGTTTATTATCTTGGGGGACAAGTGATGAGTGGTTTTAAATCCTTCAGTTTGGATGGATCATTCAGTTTATTGTTGTGTGATGAGGACGATAGTGATCTTAGTTTAAGCTCATAGAGAACATACCATTTTGATGTTTATTGTCATGTGGGGTGATAATGAGCAGTTTAACATTATGATTTATAATGATGACTAGTTTAACGTCATGACAGACGAAGATGAACAGTTTAACATCATGTATGATGAAGATGAACAATTTAACATCATGCATGACGATGATGAATAGTTTAACATCATGTTGGACGAAAATTCATTTTAACATCATGTGGGATGATGATGCAGTTTAACGTCATGCAGGATGATAATGAGCAGTTTAACATCATGAAATATGATAATGAGCAGTTTAACATCATGAAGAATGAAGATGAATAGATTTATGTCATGCCAGATGATAATTCATTTTAACATCCTGCAAGATGATGATGCAATTTAACGTCATGTGGGATAAAGATGATGGTAGTTATGTAGTTTAACATTTTGCAACTAGGACATGGTTTTTACACAGTTTTACATCAAGCCACTAGGATGTGAGACCTCAAGTATTGTTTCGATAGATGTATGGTCATCCCTACCTCATTGTGATGGGTTTGGATGATGGGGGAATCTCTATGATGGTATTTCCATAAAATTCCTTGATCGCATGCATGGATGTTCTCTGTGCGTGAGATGGGCTACCTCACTATGGACATTCCACAAGCTGGTGTCAAGGCCATATGGGAGTACCTCCATGGTTGTTGCAATGTGGTAGTTGAGATGAAATAGTGTGATGCAAGGGTATCAAGGATGATATCATCCCCATAGTTCAGAGGGACGATGAATCCAGGATCATTGGTACGATGGGGCGGTGGAGTTTGAAAGGCATGGAAGCCTGAAACAACAGTATGGCGGGGCGATGGAGCCTAGAAGGCTTGGATGCCTAGAGTGTCGGTACGAAAGGGGAGACGGAGCCCGAAAGGTATGGAATCCTAGAGTGTCGATACGATGGGGGTGACGAAGCCCATAAGGCGTGGAAGCCTGGACATCGGTACGACAGGGGCGATGGAGCCCGGAAGGCGTGGAAGCCTGGAGTGTCGATATGACAAGGCGACAGAACCCGGAAGGTGTGGAAGCCTGTTGCATCAGTACGATGGGGTGACAGAACCTGGAAGGCATAGAAGCCTGGAGCGTCGGTACGACGGGGGTGACAGAGCCCGAAAGGCTTGGAAGCTTTGAGCTTTGGTACAGTAGGGACGATGGAGCTCGGAAGGCGTGGAAGCCTGGAGCACGGTATGTTGGTGGCGACACAGCCCGAATGGTGTGGAAGCCTGGAGAATTGGTACGACCGGGGCGACGGAGCCAAAAAGGCATGGAATCCTGGAGCATCGGTACAATGGGGGCGACAGAGCCCGGAAGGTGTGGAATCCTGGGGAGTCGGTATGACGGGGGAGATGGAGCCCGAAAGGCAGAATAAGAGTGATCAGAGTGTCCCATAGGGATAGACCGTACTTTTACTTCCCTAGGAGGGATCACCAGAAAGGTTTACCCGATGGATGGATCAGAACTCCCAATGAGGACGAATCCATGGTGGTGTGTCACATAGATGGAAGATTTCACAATATGAACACTGATCTGGACACCACTGAGGGTGGATCAGGGGGTGTGCACCCTGGAAGGGGGAACACTATGGTTTACCATTGGCATGGATTGATCCTCGTGGAGGTTTCCTACGTACACTATGTGGATGACAGGGATCAAAACCCACATAGTTCAAAGGGGTCATGAATTGGAGTGTACAAAAAGGACAACCACCTGGATACATACTGGGGCATACACATGGAATGTGCCCCATAACAAGAGGGATACACTTGGTAGGATGGTTATGGATGTTGTGGGGCTTATGAATGGTTAGATGCCCGGGTGCAGCTAGGAGCAATGAGGAGGTGGATGACATGATCCAACTGGGATGTGGTGTCTCGGGTAAGAATCTGGATGGAATATTGATAGTTGAATGAAGTGGTGGGGGAATGAGATGGAGCCGATTTGAGGGCGACGATGAAGTTGGGATTGTTCCTCGAAGAGACTTCCTATGTATCCCCATGGCAGGAAGTCAAAGTCTACTTAGTTCAGCGGGATGATGGGAACCGACAAGAAGGGGTTCATAACTAGGGGTTGTTGGGCTTGAACCTTGGGAAGGCTTCATACATACTTTACCTTGGAAAGTATCAATTTCCATGTAGTTCGGGATGGTGTGGGTGACCCGACGTTAATGGGGGTCGGAACGACCGGGTGTTGGGCTTGAACCTCACAGAGGCTTCCTACTTACCATGCCTTGGCAAGGATCAGTGTCTACATAGTTCAGGAGTAGGAGTCAGTGAAGCAACATGAATGAGGACTTAGGGTCCAGATGGATGGTAGGATTGAACCTCTTGGAGGATTCCTACGTTCCTTACCTTGGAAAAGATCAAAGTCCTCGTAGTTCGGAATTGTGTTTGGTGAACCAATGTGAAGATGTTTGGAATGACTGGGTGTTGGGATTGAACCTCAGGTATGCTTCCTACATTCCTTGCCTTGGAAAGGTTCAAACTCCACGTAGATCAGAAGCGGTGTTTGGGGCTTACAATATAGGCTACCCAGAGATGATTTCATGGTCGATGCTTACCCTAAGCTCACATGATTCATGCTCGATGTGAGAAAAAGAGGAAAAAACAGACCTAACGGTCATGGTGCAAAGGTGCTTACATGAAGGGTGGTGAATGGGGCTTACAGAAGGAATCTGCTTGGGTACCACAATGGAGTGGAAATGGTGAGTGAGACTTACGCAAGGAAGCTTCCCGAGTGCCGCTATGAAGCGGAAATAGTGAATGGCGCTTATGTGAGGAAGCTACCCCGGGTGCCGATATGGAGTTGAAATGATGGATATTGATTATGTTAGTAAGTTGCCCGTTTACCTCTATGGAGTGTTAATGACTAATGCGGCTTACGTGGAGAAGCTTCTCGGGTGCCGCTATGGAGAGGCAATGGTGAATGGGGCTTATGCGAGGAAGCTGCCCGGGTACCGCTATGGAGTGGAAATGGTGAATGGGTCTTACACCAGAAAGTATCCCGTAATATCTTCCTGATTTCTGTCTATGAGGGCTTCCCAAATCATTGGTGGTTTGAGGCATATAATTGGACCCTACACCTATGCACTAGTGCACAAGAGGGATAACGCCAAGGGAATTGGAATCGGTCCAAACAAAGGCAGATGAAAAGTGTGAATCACATGCCCGACATTCAGAATTCGGTGAGGGTGGAACGACGATGGAGGACTACTTCTGACCGTGTTCACAACACAACATCCATATCACATTAGCAATAAATGGTTAAAAAATGAGGGTCGACTGTTGACCGTGTTCGAAACACAAGACCTGACTTGAAGTGTCATCCAATGTATTCCTGGGCGTTGGCCCAGGACAGTAGGTGAGCCAAGGTGGCATGGGACCAGACCATTAGGGGGTCCCTTTAGACGAGGAAGAGGATGAAGATCCAAATTAAGGACACACAAATTGTGCGGTGGAGTGATGGAATGTTTTAACAGAATCCAATGCTCTTGAAATTATGGCACTATAATCACGACATTAGGCATACTATACTTGGATCATAAGGAATCACTTGTTTGGTGTAAGAGGCTACACAGGTTTGGCACAGAAGGTGTACTACAGTTTATAGTCATGTAGATAGGACCGTTGGCATATAATTCTATGAGCATAAAGCATCTCTTGTTTGGAGCGAGAGGCATCCAATGGTTGGAACATATGGTGAACTACAGTTTATAGTCATATAGATAGGACTGTTGGCATCCTATTCTTGGAGCATAAAGCATCTCTTGTTTAGAGAAAGATGAATCCTATTATTGAATGATAGGGAATGATACAGTATAAAGTCATGTAGACAAGACTATTGGCATCTAATTCTTGGAGCATAAGGGATCTCTCATTTAGAGCAAGAGGAATCCTATATTTGGATCATAGAGAATACTATAGCTTATAGGCATGTAGAGAGGAATATTGAAATCTTATGCTTGTCACACAAGGAATCTCTTATATTGAGTAAGAGGCATCTTAGGTTTGTAACATAGGGCGTACTACTATTTATAGTCATATATATTGGACTATTGGAATCTCCTAACTGGAGCATAAGGCATATCTTGTTTGGAGTAAGAGGAGTCCTATGTTTGGAACATAGGGTTCACTACCATTTATAGTCATATAGAGAGTACTATTAGGCATAAGTATCCTAGAAATGGTTGGTGTTGGGACTTACGCAAGGGAGGCCCTTTCTGGTTCAACCTAGTATAGGAGCCAAGTGGTAGGGTTTGGATGAGTCTCTTAGGGAATGGTTCGACTTAAGGTACTCATGGAATGGATGATGAGAATTTAAACTCACGACATGGGAAACAAACCAAGAGGTGAATATCCACTCAAAGTTTTTCATGGTGTTTGTAGGAGTATCTAGAATCATGGTATTCCATAGGAGGAAGGAGGATGTGCATAAGGGTGGAATGGAAAATGTCGACATCCCATCCCAAAAAGTTTACGGTGCGACTCTCCATTTTTTTAGGAGTAAGTGACGGTAGTGATGGGACCATCTCAGAGGGTTGGGACCACAACCTGGAAGTGACCTCGAGCGGGGCTGCAGGGGAGTAGCCCCTTCTGTATGGACCATTGGGCGCGAAGGTAGGATCCTCGCAAAGGATAGGTCTTCACGATGTAGCTTCGCAGAGTAATGGGGCTCGTGGAGAATGGGGTCTCATGGAGAATGGACTTGTGGAAAAGATTCATGAAGGAAGTTACTCACAGAGCATGGAATCGTAGAGTAGCTTCGCGAAGGAAGCTACATGCAGAGGATGGACTCATGGAGAATCTTCGAGAAAGAAGCTAATCACGGAGCATGGACTCATGGAGCTGCTTCATGAAGGAAAGTGGAGCTCTGTAAAATAAGAGATCAGCCACCCAAGGGGTGGAATGAACATCCGTCTGAAGGGGGTGAGATGCATATTTATAGGCAAGAGGTACAGTGAACTAGAGCCTGATCGGCACGAAGGCAGAGCTTGCTCCGCAGCGGGTTCATGAATGTCAAAATGGGTTCACGAAGCATCTCGCCTCCTTGCTCTGTGGCATGTTCGTGAATGTCAAAGGGGTTCATAGAGCATCCTTCCTCCTTGATCCGTGGCAGATTGAAAAATGTAAAAGGGGTTTGCGGAGCATCCCACCTTCTTACTCCGCGATCACGGAGGGAGCTTCGCGAATGGGCCGCGTGAACCAGTTTAACAATCCATCTTTAAATGTCCAAAACTCTTAATCTGTAACTCCATTTAGGCCCTATGACCTGTCAAATATAATTGTGAGAAATATGATAAAACCTTGGATCATGTATTGAAGCATTTGGAATATTTGTGGACACATTTTCTGGGTTTAACTAATATTTATTGAAGTTCGTTGTTTTTCTGCATGTGAATAATTAGAAAAAATTTCTAATGTGGTGATATAACAATTTACCAAACCTATAGATAAATGGGTTAATGACACTATTGATGTTTTGACTGGTTTAGAAAAGATACAAAAAGTGGAAAATGTTGTATTGGATATGGTGTGAGTTTATAAAATTAGGTCTCAATTCAATTCAACATTATATTACTTTTCACTTGATCCACATGTAATTATATATATTAGAGATGTGTTGTGGCAGGATGGGGAACCAATATATATTAAATTTGATCAAAATTAAAGTATCACCTCAATGTTTTGTAAGAGTATTTATAATGATCTCAACTCAAAGTTGATCTTTAGTACATCTAATCATAGACAAAATTATTTCTGATATTAATTAACTATCAATGAAGCATGTTTAGAGACTACAATATGGACATCAAAGTAGGCTATTACCAAAAATTTTCCCCTGATCAAATTCTCACAATTTGTTTTTATAATATATCAAAAATGACCGTATTAATCCCTCTATGAGAATTAACATACAAAAACATCATATTGGGATGATGTTGGTGAATGAATATTTCTAGGAACATAATTTTCTAAGAAATTTTACAAAACTTGAAAACAATTTGAAAAAACATTGTAATGATTCAATTTTTTAGAAGAATTGTACACATAAGAGTTATTGGGACATAGAGTTTAGTGTCGGTGATAACTTGATTCATCAAATATATCCATGAAAGAGGGTCATGAGGATTAGGAATAAATTTAATCTAAGTGAAAGTTATATTGTACCTTATGAGATCCTTGATCACATTGGCATTGTGGAATATGAACTAGTGCACCATCCTAACCTGATCAAAGAACATGATGTGTTTCATGTATTTCTCTTATGAATGTACATACAAGTCCCCTCATATATCTTGAATATAGAGGCGGTGCCAATGTAGAATGACATCTCTTATGAGGAGCACTCAGTGGGGATCCTAGATCGTATAGACAATGTTATTTGTAATAATTAAACTTTTCTCATCTAGGTAAAATAGAGAAACCATGATTTTGATGAAGAAAAATGGGAATATGGAGATACCATGATAAATAAGTAACTGATATTTTTTCACCTTAGTATTTAAAATTATATTTTTATTAAGAAATTTCATAATATAAGATAATGAAACATCATGTTATTTCATTATATATATTCAATTTTAAATCAATTAATTTTCCACAAAATAAAATGAATATAAATTAATTAATTATTTTGATCTATTTTTATGATTAATATTAATAAATATAAGATAATTTATTTTGAAATTCAATCTATTGGTATGATTTTATAGAAAAGTAATAAAGGAAATAATCATAAATAATTGTTTGTCTAATAAAATAGAACAATCTATATATTATATATTTAAAATTAAAAGGTAAAAATATAATTTTTTGATATAAAATTATATAAAATCAACATCATACTTTTTATTAAGAATTCAAAAAAAATTATTATTATTTATTTGTATTTTTCTGAAATATTTAATTTATTAGTGAATAGTGATCAATACATATCTTCATTAATTATATAACTAATTTTTATATATTTAACATAAATATTTCAGAAAAAAATTTCTAGAAAATTATATTTTGTTTATTAATATATTTAATATATCATTTTAATAAACTCATGATTAACAATTTCAACCAAATAATTATTTCATAGTAGAATCTATTTTTCAAAATATTATATGTTTTCATGAAAAATAATTTTAACTGATTTCTAAATCAAATATTATTATATTGGAATTAAATTTGGATTCATAAAGTGTAAATTTTATGAAATGGGTCCTCATATTTTTTAGTAATAAATTAATTATCACGATTAATATTTAATTAAGACTAATTATTATTTAAATTATTAAACTAATATAGCTCAAATTTTCATATGTTTATATGACCATTACACCTTCTAGAACCCATTTTTAGATTGTACAGTATTTCCTAAATGTCACACCATCCCTAAAACAATAACAAATCAAACTGTTATCCACTTATATTCTTACACATTACAAAACATCCATTTCTGTAGAATGGGTCATTTTCCTCAATTATAAATGGAGACCCATTCGACCCCTAAATATTTGAACTAAATATATAGATATAAATTAAATATTTCCCAAATTAACTGTCTTCTATGTGTGCTAGACTTCTATAATCACCTAGTCACCATATGATTTCATAACTTTTCCATTTTTTATGTGACTTGAAAGAGGGAGTTCAAGGTCCCCACCAATGTATCATTTTATTCTTATCATTTCATTGTTATTATTTATTTTTATATTAAATATAATAACTTCTAGCCATACGTGTATGATAAAATAAATATTAATGAAATGAATGCATGTTATTATACTTATTTAATTTCTCTTTTATACCTTCCTCAAAAACATTAACAAAAAAATAATGTCTTCATGGGTCTGTATGGGATATAACCTCTAATGAATGCCTATTGTTTCTCATTGAATAAGAATATTTATATGTTTTTTAGTGAGGAAATGTGGCCAATTTTGTCTTCTCACTTAAGTAGCTTCACAATGTTTTACTTATTAATTATAATTCTTGTAAATACAATTATTTGTTAACTTTTTTATAAATGCAATGAAATTTTTGGGTTGTGATTATTTTCAAAAATAGTGAAAATAAATGAAATTAACAATAACTAATAAATGAAAAAACAATGAGATTCGTTAAAGGATAGAAATTGTCATGAGAATATCTTCCAAGGGAATATTCATTCTCTAGTTTTAAACATTCTTAGTGAATATACTTCATCATATTTGTGCACAGCATAATATAATGTAGTTGTGAATGAAAAGTGAACTTCAAAAAAACCATGATATCTCCACAACCACCTATGAAACTGAGGGTTAATTCATATAGAATAGGAATTTATTCCTTAGATGACGAATTATAGTATTACAACCACTGTAGTTATTCATTATATTAACCAAAAGAATAAGGTAAACAAGTCATCATGTTAAAGAACCTGATTACACCTCTAGGATATTTCATGGGTTATTTACTCATCATCATGAGAATAAGAGTTCAAGGGGATAGAATAAAATGAATAAAATGAAATAAAAATAATAATGAGAGATAGAAAAAAAATAATTAAATAAAATGAAATATAAGAAACTATATAATTAAATAAAAATAAAAATTTAGATAATAAGAAGAAAAAAATAAAAGAATACAAAGAAGAAGAAGAATTTGGTAGCATTATGTAATAAGAAATAATAGTGGATGAGTAAACTTTTTATGTAATATTTCTCGAGATACAATTTTAAACGAAACTAAAACTATTTTAAAATAATAATATGTAAAATAGAATATGAAAGAAAAATGAATTCCATGAACCGGAATCTTCATCTATGGGTTAAAATATTTTGGTAGTGGAAGTAAAGCACCAATATTTATTGTGTGGGAAAAATCATCAACCATCCCTTATTCGAGTTTCTGCTATCATACAGTGAAGTCCATTTTCTTTTAAATAATGGATCTCCATTGAATAGAGATATGGAATTATTTACTATAGATAGTGGGATTTTGAATGTTGGAAGTGAAAACAAATAAACAATGGAATATTCCTTTATCAGTAACATTACATACATTTTGGTGTGGGTTCAGGGCCTGTATAGAAGTGCTCTAGAAATAGTGTAGAAATGGTGAAACATTACTTCCTCAATCCCTCTAGATTTCAAAGCATTCATAGAGATCTCATGTTATTGTTCATGAAACCCATTCCCCTAATTATGATTCAGGGTCTTCTTCCATGGTCATGAGGTTATCCATGGTTTTTTTGGTAATAGTAAGAGGTCATTTAGACTAATATAATTGTATTATGGAATCATCCATATTGTTTCTCGACGAGTTAGAAATGGAGGCAGTGACTTGGATTGGTGACAGAGAAGTGGATAGTTGTGTTTGGGAGTGTTCTGGGTAGGTGAGTTTGTGGTGGTGTGAAATAACAACATTTTTTTGTTGAAACTGAATACTATCATAGAATATATCATCCCATTTGTAGATATAAATTTCTCTCCATGAGCATTTATGTATTAAATCCTGACTCTTATAGATTAGAAACCCACACCATGGTTGGATCTTGGATACACAGTGATCATATAAACATGGGTTTCAGATCACATGTCTGTCCCTCGTGGGATTTGGACCACATATACTTCATTTGGGATCCTACCTATACGCCACACACTACATGGTCATGATCCCCAATGTGACTCACATCCCTACAAGATGGTTTTAGCACTCCTAGTGGTGGCCAGACTAGCACGTGGTTGGATCATATTGATTGAGGTTGGGATAAGAATAGCCTATTGTTTTTACCTAATCAATATGAAAATACATAGAAAAACATGCAACCAAAATTTAATATATAAAATTAATAATTTAAAATAATAAATATGATTCGTTATAATCCCTTTATATTAATTTAATTATAAAATAAAATTCTGTAATAAAACATTCTATTACATGGACGTATTAATTGAAATGTATTGGAAATCATTGATAAAAAACATAAAATTATTCATAAAAATTGACTCTGTCAAATACCTCACAAATAAAATATGATTCTCGGCTAGAATAAAATCTAATATTTGAATTAAATCGGTCTCCAATTATACTAATATTAAATGTTCAATGAAATAAAATAAAACAATTATCAATGATAATATAACTAATATAGTGAAAATATATTTATGAAACAAGATTTTGGGATATATTCCCCACCTCAGGTATGTTGTTTTTGCTTGTCATATAATAATTATACTTACTAGTGTCCTCATGTACAGGGGAAAAAGTCAAGTTTTATCCCTTCATCCAAGAATATAAAAAAATAATTAATGGTAAGAAAATCCAAATTTACAACCTAGATATAGAAAAAAAATAAAATAAATATAGATATTTCCATTAAAAATAAATCAATATCAACCTCCATACAATCCAAATTACTTGAACCCACACTTTTTCATGGACCTTAAAAATATCCATAGTCACATAAATGTTACCTGCCACTCTAATTCAAATAGATGATTTATGGATATCTGTAAAAGAAATACCACCATTATGAACAATACTAACATGAATAAGTGAATGAAGAGCTAAAAAACTTAGAGAATGGTTGTTCTATTATGTTTTAATGTGTGAGGGAAATGCTGACCAAATCCCCTTACAAACATCCAACTCAAAAAATACCAAATCAAAAGTAGTATGCAAGAATGATTAAAAAATGTTATGTAAAGGATATTTACCCACCTAAACTATAGGATGATAAGATGATACCAAAATATGTAACACTATATATCTGAAATAGATTCTTGAAGAAATACCCCACTAACCATGATTAAATGGAAAGAAAAAATTAATAAGAGAGGCTTTGGTTTTGGATGTATTGACCTAAATCCACCATGAAAATATAATAATGGGAAAATAAAGACATTAAAATACCATTGAATTATTGGTTTACTTTGTTAAAGAATATAAAAAAGGATACAAATCAATGAGGGATTCTAGAATACTTTCAGAAAGTGAAAATTGACATCCCTCTATTAGAGTCCTTCCAAAAAATCAAAATGTTTGAAAATTTTATCATAGAAATTTAAAATAAACTAAGGAGACATTTTTTGATTGATTGAATATTAATAACAATTTTTTTTCCCATTTGACACAACCATTTCCATAAATATGCCAAGATATAGGAAAATACTCTATTCCATACACCATTAGATATATATATTTTTCTGTTGATTTATGTGATCATTATGCTTCTATAAGTTTTATACCTCACACACTATTTTTATCATTGAAAATTACACTATTGAAACTAACATGATTTGTGGTTCAACATATGAATAAATAAAAAAAGGTATTCATTTAGGGTTTTCTTAATAGAGAGAATATATTTATTTTGGTAGTAGTCATCTATGTTCTCACCCTAGAAGACAAAGATTCACCATATGATTCAACCATTATTTTAGGAAGATCATTCATGAAATAGAAAAGATAATCGTAAACATAAAAGAAGGAACACATACCTTGGAACTTTGACATAACATGGTTCACTTCAACACCCCTGACTCTAAGTAGAAACCTCCAATCCATCGTTCACTTTATTCACACTATGATGAAAATTATATAAAACCTATTTTTGGTTATGTAATAATCCATGTATTCATAACATTAGGATATAAAATTTTAATGGAAAATAGCATGAAATAATTGTACACACAAAAAATGGAAATTTTAATTTCATATTGGAAGAATATATAACATCTTAGTTCATTGATGATTTATTAGATGACAAAAAAGTTTATATAGTTTCTTTTATTTATAACATTCAATATTTGGTTGTGGTAAGTCTATGTTCATTCTTATCTATTTAAAAACCCCAAAATATAGGTTTTAAACCATGTGTGAATTTTAGTAGGTCGGTTTCATAAGAGGTGACATATTATAGGTAATAATTTCCAATCACCATTATAAAACTCATGAACAAACATTGATTTTCATTCTAAAAAGGAACAACTCAGTCAAAGGATTGATCAACGAATATATCCGCGTAACTAACCCTAAAACTAAATCAAATATAATCTTTCAAAAAGGGGAATTAAGTCTCATTAGATATCCCCAAATATGTATAAAACCCACGATCATAGAGGTTTTATAAAGGAGATAGAGAATTTCTTTTTAACTGTTAACATTAACCCAATTTTGGACATTCAGTGGGTTATCCCTATATATATGTGGTTTCCAAGAAAATTGGTTTCACTATTTTTGAAATTTAGGATAATTAATTTATTCCCATTACATTTAAAATTAGAGGGAGAGTGTGTATTGAATATATGAAGTTGAACCAATTCACTTGAAAATACTACTTTATAAATCAATTTATTAACCAAATTATAGGGAGGTTATTAAGACGAACATCATTTTGTTTCTTGTATGGATATTCTATTTATTTTCAATTAACTATTTCTTTATATGACCATGAAAATATATCCTTCACATTTTTTTATCGAAATATTTCCTAAAAAGGATGAATTTTTTGTTGATTAAGTCCTAAGGTACATTCCAATTTTTTACGCACATAATATTATCAGATCTTATTAAAGATTTATTAGAGGTATTTATAATGGGATATACACTTCATGGTCAATGTTATGGTCATTTACTATGAATTATAAACAATTCATAAAATAATTGAAAGGAATCTTGGTTTGAATTTTTTAATGATTAAATTTATGGTTGATAAATGGATTGTGTTAGGGAACATCATTTAAAAATAAGTTATTTAGGTAGATAATTACAATATTGAACTGAGGAATTCTTTTCAATATATAACTTTTGTAAATCATGTAGGATATTGTTTCTTCAATGCTTGATATTATCTAGGGTTCATCAAGTATTTAATTAAGTATTATCATCCATTATCCATTTTAATTTTATTATAATTTTTTTATTATTAATATAGGGAAACAATTTGTGAGACAAAGAAAAGGATAATTATCCCACAAATAATGAAACCACAAGTTTTGGACTACCTATATGAGCTATATTGGGATTACTAAAACTATGATGTGGTAGAATACCTCTCTCAAATATTTGAAGGATAAACACAAGTGATATATTATTCCCTGAGGTTGTTGGACTATTCTACAGCCAATAACACAACCATTGAAATTGAATTTCGTGCTCTCGTTTTTACATTAGATAAATTAAAATCTTATTTTCATGGAACTAATGTAGTTGTCTCTTTGGATCATGAAGCCAATTAAAATGATATTATACAATCCAATTCCAATATAATATTTGATCAATGGAAACTACGTTTGAATGATTCCAATTTAGAGGTCTAGGAAATGAATGGTAATGAAAATTTTGTTGAAAAACAGCTCATTAGACTTCCCAACACCACTAATGGAGAAATTATAGAGAAGGACCCCCTAAATAAACTCATATCGGTATAAAAAATTAAATTACAGAATTTGAACTACAATAATAATAATATATAGTGGATTATATTTCAACATCACAGGTTTACTCTCGTCGTAACTACCATCAAAAGCAAAAACTCAAATCTTAATCATCATTTTACACTTGGTATGAAACATTCATTTATAAAATTTTCCATGAAAATGTAGTAATAGGATATTTTAGCACATTTAAAATTTAGTTTTTTTAGTATTCTCACACACATTCTTTTAGAGGACACATTATACAATAAATTATTCCTAGATGTTATTTTTAAGGGGAACATATTGAAAACAATTGTTCATAGATTCTCATAAAAATAGTCAGAAGTGTAAAAACAATTATTTTTTAGAAATACTTAAAAATACTTGATATTCTGAATAATTGAACTTTTTTTTCAAATATATGATATCTGATTAAGTACTTTTATGGGAAACTTGTCCAGTAATTTTGGGAATTATTATATTAATATTTTAATCAATTATTTCACAAAATTTTTAGAAGAAAAAGGCATGAAGATTAATGATTCAATAGTTGTGTGTGATTATTATTTTTAAGTATTTTATACATTTTTTTTGTTTCAAGGGTTATCACATGTCACCAAGCGACCCTCGTTTTAAATAATATTATTGAGAGAATGTTTACGAAGTATGTGGTATATGAAAATACATCTATAAACTACGATAGAAAAAATAATGGACAAATCATCTATGTATTTATGATATTTAGCGTATTTTGCAGGAAATGGATAACCCAACATTAAGGATTGATGTGTAAGTTCTATATTCCCAATATCGGAATACCATACAACCTATAAGACACCTATTCCTAAGATCCCAATTCAGCGGATATACAAAAAATGTTATAATCTATGAGTAGAGTTGGGGAAGTAAGTATATTAGGTAGTCATGAAGATAAATATGGATATTGTGTGTTGGAATTGATAGGAAACATTATTCATATGAGTTTGAAGAAATCATTAGAGAAACCATTGAAAATTATAGAATAAAAAAGAGAGAACTTGATTGGGTCATGAAAATATTATCCAAAAAATAGTCCTCTAACCTAAACCATATGTATATATCTATAATTAAAAAATGAATTCAGTGATGGATATGATTAATTACTTATGATAATTCCAGTTTATGGTTATTTATTAAAATATCTTGGTTGCTTTGATATCATGAATTAACAAGGAAACATGTTCACTATAAATTAGAAAAGGTAGAAAAAGAACCATAGAATGGAACTCCCAGAGAAAGTGGAAGAGATCAAACCCTTACAGACTATTTATTATCCACTTATCATGGGTTTTGGTTAGTATAATTATGTTGAAAAGACACATTTTGTTGGAAACCAGACGTTTAATTTTTTTCATTGGATTTATGACTTTAGTATTATTTTTTTTCACATCTCCCCTTTACCCAATTAGACTTTGATGAAATGGGTGTTACATTTTCAGGACCAATATTATTTTTGTTTGACCATATTGAATGGAAGTAAAAAAAGTAGTCAAGAAAAATTATTAAAAAATTATTTTTAATAGAGAAATAAATTCTTGTGAAAAGGTAGTATGCAATTTATCTTTTTAATCCCCATATTTTTGTTTCTGTGAATCTATTTTTTAATTATAATTATATTTATAATTATAATACAATTAATTTTTTATTTTTATAATTAATCTATGATATATGAGTTTCATTATAATCCCATGATTTTTTTTTATTTTTCAGTTTTACTGATTTTTAATGAGTATGATGTGAAATTTAATTGTTATAGTGAATAATTGGTAATAATTAAATGAATCAAGTTAATAGGGAATTGGTTTGACTCATTTTAATGAAATTTCCATTCAATTTTATTTCCTTAAATCTCTAAAATTCATGTCGATTGATTTTTTATTATTGTTTTATTCCATTATTTATTTTACAATTTCATATATGTAACAAACTTGTTTATATCGTCCATCTGATAGATTCCAGATCTGGACCTCCACTAGTCCCGAAGGGCATTCCTCATTCCCATGGGCTAACAGCTAGTTCCTAAAAATCTCTAGTAAACACTTGGGAATAATATATCAAAATAATATGTGTAAATTAAATTTTAGGAACATTTTAGAAATCAGGTAATACCCTTCCATATATAATATGTCTAAATTGAGTGAAAATGGTATAAATCTATAAAACATAGAATAAGGAATGTTATAAATAAAATGAACCCCAATAACCTTACTCACCACCCCAGTCTCTATCTTCTATAATAAAATAATTCAAACCAGCTTCTTAAACTCATTGACATGAATATTAATACAACTCTTCCCCTAGAAATCATTAAAGGCCCAATTTTCAAAATTAAATCATTTAAACAGAAACATATCTATTTTCTATGAAAGTAATAAATGGTCATATTAAATAATGTAAAATGAACAAA
This sequence comes from Viscum album, assembly GCA_963277665.1. Classification (NCBI taxonomy): domain Eukaryota; kingdom Viridiplantae; phylum Streptophyta; class Magnoliopsida; order Santalales; family Viscaceae; genus Viscum; species Viscum album. The sequence continues at coordinate 93,786,943 of OY728135.1, forward strand.
ATTTCAAATGAAAAAAATAAAAAATATCCTCTAATCAATCAAAACTAAAGGAGAAATATATAGGACAAATAAGAACATAAAACTAAGACGAAATGGATTTGATCAAATAATTACACATTATACCACCATAACCCTCCATATATTTGGAAATACCAAAGTAGATTAGTTTAAAAAACACATGATTGAACATAAATTATAATGTAGGTTTACCTATTATTTTCAAACAAATGAGATCATAATGCCAAACTGAACTTTTAATTAAGTACACTTTTATAAATTAAAAACATTGATAGTTTAAAATATTCATTTATTCCTTTAAAATGGGTAAAACAAACCAAAAGACAATCTCTATTTTCTAACATCCCATGAAAACATAGTTTTCTTGAAAAAATTATGGAAAATGTATATCTGGAAAATTTTAATGAAATATCCAACACATTTTCCTATCAATATTACACTTTCAACCCATTATAAAAATAATTTATTCTCAAGAAATAAATACAAAAATAATGTGATATATATACCATATAGATGAACTCGATGTAAAATATAGGTAATCAAGAATGGTGATAATAATGTTAATGAAACTTTTTAATCGTAATGGATTTATAAAACGAAATCCCTTAAAATTTCTAAAAGGAGCTAGTGTCATAAGTATCTTACCAAGGGTCCAATAATAATATATGAGAACATCTGAAATGTAATCTAGAATGGAACTAATGAAAATATAAACATTTTTGGGACTCCTACAAAACATCCTTTGATAAAATTAGTAGAATACATTTATCAATGGGGATAATGTTATTTTTATTGCATGGAAATACTTTCCCATAAGACAAGTAATTCGGTCCATCCAGGTCTCCTTATACATGGGAATATATAAAATGAATTCACTGTGATTAGGGTCGACCAATCCTTCTATAATAACTATCTCATTATGGATAACATTCATTTACTTAGATAACCCACTATCAAAATAGGAATTTCTCTCACACTTATCATCTACTATATTCTAGGATTCCCAGGATAAGTCAATAATTTATGTGAGAAGGCAATAATCACGTGAATGAAATATATTTCATTTGAAAATAACACTTACCTAACCTCTCACAACCTCATAAGTATCATCCCCCTAAAAATATTCAATCATAAACATCACAACCTGCTTATGAATTCCTAAAATCACACATTAGGTCAAAACAAATAGTCATCAATGTAATCTTGTGGGTGTCAAACAGGATTTTATATATTTATAAAAACATTTAAATATCCAATTGGAACATTATAATAGCCCACTCAGAAATATGAGTCACATGAAAAATTCATAATGTTTTTTGAAATTCCATTTAATCACAAAATTAAAATGAATCATTCAGAATATGATGAAAGTCTACATAAAAATCCATTCATTGCCTTTTTAATTTCTATTTCAAGTATATCAATATCCACAATCTAAAAATCATTTCAAAATAGGGCTCAATCTTTTAAATTTATAGAAATATATTTTAAAATAAATTGAACTCTTTTAATAAAACTATTTCAAATATATATATATATATATTAAAATTTTAATATCCCATTTGGAAAACTAAATTGGATTCTCACCTGACAAATAGAATATTATAATGGTCCCTCAAATAACATTAATCTATTTTGATGTCCAATCAATACCAATATGAATTCCCACCCCATTCAAATCCATTGAGAAACATTTTAAAATACACAATACATTTTTAAAGGACTATAGAAGCCTTTTCAGAATCTTTGGGAATGTATACAAGGAGAATGAAAACCCCAAAATTCCAATATAAATTCATTTTATTAATTAAACTATAAATGATAGGTTTATAAAATTTTAAAACATCATGAAAAATTAATAATGAATTTTATAACATGTAATACAAGGTGTTCCATAGAGGCACCTACCGAAAATGATGGATTCCAGTCCACACACTTGTAAATCTATTTTTCATTGGTGATGTATTCCAAAAGGTACAATATGTTTCCCTCAGATACCCATGATACACCCAACATTTTTTATGAAAACTGGGTCTAACCTATTAGCATAGTGTTCATCTGAATGGGAGGGGTTTTGGAGAGAGATAGAGAAACACTAGAAATGGATTTGGAATGTGTTTTGGAGGCAATTAATTAAGAATTAAATAATAATTCCATAAGATATCTTATGTAAGAATCATAAGGGTATTATTCCATATGGGGGAGAGGTGAATTCCAATGATGTTCATCCTTGGAGATTCTCACAAGTGAACGAGATAAAATGTGGGGGAGTTAATAATAAAAGATATAAAATAAGTAAAAAAATAAATGAAAATGAAAATAATTCATTTTGAACATTTTATATGGGTCACATGGTTTAGGACCATTGTTTATCAAACATTTCCGTAATCATGTTTCACCTACTATAAAATAATGGGGAACCCACATGGTTCCTCTTATGTGGGATGTATTTTTTAGCTAGTCATGCAAACAAACATGATAATTGAAAGTATCATGTGAAACCCACAAACACACAATCGTTGAATAGTTATCCCTATCCATAAACAAAACATACACAACCACAATTACATTATATATTTCAAAATTTCAGTTAAAACCCCTCAATAATTCCTAATGGTGTAAAAATAATCAATTAATAAATTAATTAATTCCACAGTGACCTGATGGGTTTCACAATATTTCTCATTCCTAAGAGGATATCATGACCTAAAACATTATAATATATCTTTATACTCTTAATTGTATAATAATTTTTCATGTCACCTACTAGAACATGAATAAGAACATATAAAAAATATTATAATGAAAATTTTAAATTTAATATGATCTAGACCTTTTTATTAATTTACACCTTATCCTTGATACCATATTATAAATTAATCATCATTTATCCCATAAAATCCTTGGATAACCTAGTTAGGAATGAGCCACATTACAATCCAATTATATCGACTCCCATCCTCCCCTTTGTGATTAGTATGATATTTTAAAGATAATGTGTAGCGGTGAGGGATTTCATAGTGTAATTAATGATCTACATTATAATGAATATGTTTTGTATGATATATCAGTTTTTTATGGGTAATGAGATAATTTTTTATAATTTTCATTGTTATACCTCATTAATTAAAATTATAAATATAAAAATATTAAATAAAGAAAATTAATTGTTTTTTTCTGAGGAGAATAAAAAATTACCATTATCTGACAAATGATTTTTCACATATGGGGGTATGTAGTGGGTGTGAGGTTTTTTCATATATAAACCTAAGAAATATTAAGATAAAACTAAAAATTTGTTTAAAAAGGAAAATAAAAAAAATATTCAAAAAAGTAAAGAAAATTAATAATTCCATTAATATTTTGTTATAATTAAATAGATTATGTCCTTACATTGAGTTCTAAGAAGTTGGAGTGTCAAAATTTTGAGTGGGATATTTCCATTGAGAATTTATTTTTCATATCATACATTATTCTTTATAGATAAACCCCCCTAAGATAATTACATATTTTGAACATCAATCACTACCCACCTTACACCATATAGTCCTTAGAACCTTAATTAAAAATCCCACATTTTTAGATATGAATGTTTTACATTAAAATGTGGAGAAGGAATTTAATTTTAAATTTCATGGAATAGAGGATGTACTCATGGTATGATCTTAACTATACTTGAATTTTGTATCATGGGTTATGAGAGATAATAATTCATTTTCATGTATATTAAGATGTTGGGCGTTTAATAATTATAAATTGAGAATATTTTATAGTTTTTTTCAGAAGATCCACCAAAAGCTTCTCTGTAAAAAATGAGATTACATTATTTTATTATTGTTTAGAAAGTTTTACATTAAATTTATTATATATATAGAAAATGAAATTTTAGCATTACATTGATTCTCATTTTTTATTTTTTGAAATTCAAATATTGGTTCAATTGGTTCCCTATATGTTTATTTGTTGAGATTAAAAGCATGAGTACAAGAATAGTCTATGTGTGGGAGTATTGATACCCTTATCCTTCATGAAAATTATTTTATATTTTATCATCGAATTTAAATGAATTTTTTCATTTTCCCCATCCAATTAAGTATTTTATTAAAATATAAGTGATATTCATTATAATAATTAATATTAGGAAAGAGAATTTGGAATTTTTTAATAATTAAGTGTTATTTTAATTATGGAATATATAATTTTATTAAACACTACACATGTCATCAGACCCATTTACTGGTAAAATATTATATATATATATATATATATATATATGAGAGAGAGAAATGGTTATTTCAACAGACTATTTAGTGAAAATTGGTTATGTCATATAAAAAAGCTACATCATACTAATTAGATAAGTTAATAACCCAAGTATGTAAAAACCTACTTAAATTAGAAATATATAAATAAGGATACATAATATTTCATGTCACATATTTAGCTATGTGAATATGATAAATCAAAAATTCACCCAAATTCAACTAGAGACACATCATCATACCTCCATCCATTATAAAAAAAACATGTGAGAGACACACTCCCATGAACGATTCCACATTCAATGAATAAAGATGAAAAAAGGTTTAAATCTTCATTCAAACAATTATTAATGAAAAAAATATGTTTATTCAAAGTTAAACACTATGTCAACAATAGTTTACTATAAAAATTGACCTTATCAATGTAAAAAAAAGAGAAAACACAAGCTAATTCAAAGGGATAATGGTTTGAATATTTGAATGATTTATTTTCTTAATACAATGAATATATCATTTGATTCCAAAGCCTATAAATATAGATTCAATTATATTTGGGAGAGGAAAAAGAGTGGAGGATAATAAAATACTTGGACTATTTCTATGGATTGAAACAATTTTATCATATCTTATCTATTTTTTATAAGTTATTTACCCCCCCAAATCGATTTTTTCTTCATCAATAATGGTAATGAAAAATAAATTTGTTTTGGAAGCAGTGGTGTCCCACATGTGATACATGATTTAAGGTAAATTAGCTACAACATTAATATGTTTTCATTATTAATGATTTTTAATATATTTTTTCATAACTTAATTTCAGTACTATTGTTTTTATTATATCTTAATATTAATTATTTAATTTATGAAGGAATTATATTCTCCATCAAATTAGTTTTTTATCACATCGATTGAATATTCTAAATTTATGCGGAGGGTGTTAAGTTATTATTGACCTTGTGAGAAAGGGTTAGTTACTAAACATGTTTTATTCAAAACAAAAATATCTGATTGGTTATTTCCATTATAAGTATAAGGAAATTCATTGTGGCTTTTAACATAGGAAGGATAACAGTTCAATGGAATTATTTTATTGTCATCATAAAACTTGGTCAAATGTATAAAGGGGATAAAATTTTCATATAATTTATTAAATAAATTAATAAAGGAAATATATTTACATTTAAATGACTAAAAAAGCTTTATAAATGGTAAATGAGACCTGAAACTAATCAGTTATCTCTCACACTGGATTATTTAATTTTGTTTCATTATTCCCTAGTTTTATAAATCAATATATTCCTGAATAATATTAGACTGGGAACTTATGAATATTGTTATGTGGAAAACATTTATATTGAATGTCAATTTTCCCCATATAGTGTAATGGTTTTCAAAATTCTCAACAATTTAACTCAAATATATCATCATGATGTGATAGTGTGAAACAATTTCTATTAAAATCATAATTATTTTTTTATTAAGTGGGGTGGTCATTTTATAGGTATTTAGAAAATAATATCTTCAATATTAATTTAAAAAAATAGAATTTTGGATACACTAAGATTTTCAAAAGTTGTGATCTTACCACATTTTATATTGGTCAAACAATCCTGATTATTTACTCAAAATAAAATTTATTAAATTTATGGTCATGATTTTATTTCAAATCATAAAAATACAAATGATTTTACCTTCTTTAAAACTGAATTCAATTTCAATTTAATCTATGTGTGTATGAAACAATGTATTGATGCTAAATATCCCTTCTACACATAACACAGATCAAATTTCCAATAAAATATATTCATTTAATGGATTCTATATTTATCATGGCTTGAATAAAAATTTATATTTTGTAATTATGATATTTAATATTTATAAAATAGAAATAAATCATCATAATATTTTTCTTCTTTAAAAATGAATAATTCTAGACAACTCAATATGATTGAATCACATTAATTTTTTAGAAAAAAAATATTTCTTATAATTTATCATATCATCTAGATATCATTTATCTTTTTTGGTACCAAAATCATCAGTAGATATATCTCAAGAAAGCTCAATTCCTATATAGAACCCTTATCTTTGGAACTAGTTTAGAAATGAAACAATTTATAATGCACATGTTTCTTTTAAAAAAATTATTTTGTGGGACATAATTTTTATGTGATCCTTTGAAAAAACTCTTCATAGATAATTTCTTATTAACATTCTATAATTATTACAATAAATATACAGAAAAGTTTTATGAAGCTCCTTTAATTTAGGACACCAATGCAACAATGTCTTATTGACTAAAAAACTATTAACATGTTCTCAAAATAACCCATAAAATCATTGAAATTCACTTGTATATAGCTACATCAAATAAAAATGACCCGTATGATGTATTAAATTACTAATGCATTGAATCTAAAACTCAAATAAAATTTCAGGTTGCAAATATGAAACCGGTGAAGCAACTCATACAATGAGTCTTGATGGCTCTTATATTATTTTGATTTTGTCAAACAAATATTGGACCTTCCTTAAATAACTCCAATGTAGATCCTTAAGGACTCATATTCATATTCCTTCATAAATTTTCTTCATCAGACAATTTATTTTAGACTTCACTCAAACAACAATAGAACCTCATTAACCTTTTTAATGACATCATATTTATCCTCAAATCAATTAAAATTGTCAGCTTAATATTCTCTTAAATATCTCATACATATATATTCTTCAAAAAAACATTACAAACTCTTTAAGAAATATAGCCTATATTAGAATATGATTGTATAGTGTATAATAACACAATAATAATAATTTATTAGTATATTATAAAAAAATTATATATAACTATGTTCTTCATCCATCATCACAAAATTCTGTATGGAATTCAATATGGGAGAAACTTACTCATATTCAATATAATATAATGAAATTACAATATTTTAAAATTATTTAATATAAATATAACTCATTCATTTGTAAAATTAAATCTAGCCTTTTATATTTATAATCATTACCCCTTAAATAATCACTATTTTCAATGTTTGTTTATCTCAACCATATTGAACATATAGGTAAAAGTGAATATAGTGGTGATCCACTAAACTAATCATTATAATTATTCCATGTTTCTCATTATAGATTCAACAACTCCAATTTTTTAAAAAATTAAATTCAAGATCCAATTTTCATAGAAGGATGAAACATAATGATTTTCATAGTAATGACTATTTACTTAGTCAACTCTAATCATTCAGGAGATAACCTTGTGTAGAACAAAAAGTTATTTAAACAAATTGTTGAATGTTTTCTGTAAGTTAATATGCATGTGATAAAAAATTTATTTCTAATTGTCGGGATTATTCAAAAAATATTTATCATGTTATTTTTAATCCTATACACTTATCCAAAAATGAAACAAAATACTCAATGTGTATATAATTAAAATTCCCATTTTCTTTATAATTTTTATCTTCCAACCCTCCCCTTTAACATAAACCTGATACAATAAAAAACAAGTTATATAAGTTTCATTTCCATACATAATTATCTATTTTAACAATTTTGTAGAGAAAATACTATTTTTATGCATAATGATAGAAGCATTAATTCAATCATGTTTTCTCCCTCTAACTTGTTGAGCCCATTTCCTCATCTATATGGTTGACACATCACTCTGTAAAGATATAATTAGTAAATTTCAAACTATGACTGAACTACTAACCTCTTTTAGTTTCATGCATGTTACCAAAAAATAACAACAAATGTGGAAGGAACATGTAACCCCTTAATTAATTAGTGCAAACAAAAAGGATTAAAATTTCTTCTCAACCATAATGTTTAATTCCTTCAAATATAATTAGAGAAATATTTATGTATCTATCATTTTATTTTATGATTATAAGATGATTTAATCCTTTTTTCATCCCACTAATTTTATCCTTATTCTTACATGATTTAATTACTTCATCTATTAATGAAAATTAGTTGTCAAATTCTTGCACTAGCATTCCCAATAATTCAACTTTATATGGAAGTGTGGTTATATAATCATTTATGTGATGTCTAGATTGATTTCACCTCAGATAGCCATTTCTATGAATATTTATTTTTTAAATTTCAAAATACCACCCAACATCAATAACTTTTTTATTTCTAATCACTTTTTATCCTTTAGTAAAAACACTAATAATTTTATCAATTTGTATATCTATTGAAAAATGATATAGATAAACAACATAAAAATGATCTTTTTATTAATCAAATACATTTCTTTTTCAACATGAATTTATGGAAGGAAGAAAATATTCCATTCCTACTTTACCTTTAAGGATTTATTTTATTTCACACTGAAGTGAACATATCCTAAAAATCTAATCATGAACTGAAATGTTTTATGACCATCATCACCACAGCTTCCACACCAATATTCTAAAAATAAAAATCAATTATGTGTTTCTTTTTCTTAATTTGGGTTTATAGATTTCATTTTTTGAGAATAAATATTCATCTACTACTAGTATCACCCTGGTTCATGAAGCTTCCCCAAAAATGATATATTATATCGTCATAATAGGCCTCTTGTCTTTACCTTCCACAACACAAGAAGAAATTTCTAAAAACGAATCCTCCAAAATGATAATAAATAGGTCTAGAATTATTTCATTGTAATTTTTCAAGATAATGATTATTTTTCATTAGGGAAGATATCTTATTATAATATTACTCTATTTTAGTCTTATAGAATATTATTCTCATTTCTCTTCATTTCCAAAACTATGTATTACATTTTTTTAAAAAAATATCAATTTTTATGAATTATAAATTTTTATTTGGACTGGTTAGAAATAGATTTTACTTGATTATTATCACCCTACTTCTCCAATATTTAGAAGACTTATATTTTACCTGCATAGACTTTTTAAATAATTTTATGATACTAATCAACCCATTTTGAGCTACTTAATAAATGGAATGTGTCTTAAATAGGACTTCTTATTTCACATCCATTTTCTCTTCAAGATTTATTAGTATCATATATAAATAAACCACCATTGATTTTTATTTCTTAATATCCTAAATGTATGACACATATTCCACAATATACTCCACATTTTAATTTTTCTACAATATTATTTTAGTTATATTTTTTATTATTTCATTCATAAGATATTTTTTCTTCTTAGAACCTAATTCTAACACAAAATTCAATATGTAATCATGTTTTATGCTTTATTATCAATTATTGTTTTATATCCTATCAAAACAACTATTAACATGAGTAATAAGTTCCATGAAATCATAATATTAACTTGTTTATATTGATATATATTTCCCCTCATACACATCAATTTCTTATTCTTACTATTTTAATTTTTTTTTTAATTTTAATATTTTTGGCTTATTTTATTTTTCACCATCCTCATTAAATATTGATTTAATGACTTTATTAATTGGGAAATTTATGGAAAACTATCCGATAAGAAAAAATTATATCCATTTGGTTATTATTATTCTTTTAATTTAAAATTTACCATTTTACACATCTTCAATAGAATATAAACATATTAATTTAAATCTTTACCATCATCTAGTTAAAATAAATTACTTTATTCTAGTTCCACATAATACATAAATTTCATATTTCTCAGGATCTTGAAGGATATACCATATTTTCATTTATTCTTCAAACCCATGTATATTTCTAACATTATCAATAAAAATTATAAATTAGTCTCCAATATTTTCATCATTATGCATATTCATATCCCCAATACTACTTATTAAAACATGTAATTTGGAATAAATGTAAATTTAATTTACATAAAAAAGGTTTAATTTATTCAAAAATAGTCATTGTGGTTAAATATACCATTTCGTTTGTGAAAAAATTATTCTAAGAGGAAAAAAAATAATATTATGATTTTATATCAACTTACATATTTCACTTATCAGATAGAGTCTTGTAAAACCCCGAACTAAAACTACATCTAAAATATGAAGTAAATCTTGACACCATGCATAAATCCCCATATCCATGTGGCTTCAGACAAGTATCTGGTGTCCAAGCCCATTGGTGTGTAAATTATACCCTCAATATTATTTTGTTGATATAATAATAATAGGTAAAATGAAACTAAAGAGACATATAAATAATCATAATAATTATGTGGGAATATAATATCTAGTACATGTAATATAAATTAGTGATCTCATAAAGTGGAAGGATAAAGTGGAGTAATTAATTTAGATAATTAAATAAGATAGGGTAGGGTTGTCTAGAATATATGTGGGTTTTCTATAATCTTCATTCTCCTATACTTAGTGATCTACAATAGGCACCTTTCCTGTCAAAGGATCTATAATAATGAATTCTGTATGAAAATCAAAATTCTGAAGTATGGTGTGAGTAATAGACTCTGTAACAAACCACAAATGAGTGCATACGGAAATTTTGTAAAGTATATTTTCTATATTCAAAACAACTATTAAATTTTTAATAATTATATAAATAAAATACAAGATAAATAATTCATTCACTAACCAAGCCTCCACAAACCCTGAGTTGTACCTTCTTTTGTACTATGTCAAATGGATAACTATAGATGTGAACTATAACCAAACTATCCATGAGGCTATTTTACCAATTACTCAGCTACCTCATGTTATCAATTTACATGATATCCAGAATATTATAGTCTCGATGTGTGACATTTTAAAAAATGTAATATAGTAGTCAATAATGATACATCGATCAAATTGAACTTGATGTATAATATAGTACATAGAATGTATAGAAAAACTAATATTTAATCCTCCTTGAAAATATCAAATCCACTATGAATTTTTCAATCCATGAAAAAAATATTGTAAAATAATATAAAAAATTATTTTCAAAATGGAGTCATGGATTAATGGATTTATAATTAACCCCCTATATGGTCATCTCGTTATTGAGAAGTATTCCTAGGGTTACTTCTTGAAACATTTAGGCTACTAAACTCTAATTTATTCCTCACAATCATAAGTCTCCTTTTATATACTTCCAATATAAAAATGATTCTAAATAAATGGTTTCATCATCAATCAAAAGAATTTCATAATCTGGTCTAATATTATTACTGAATGAACCAATTAATATGAATCTTCTTATGACTATATATACTAATTGTTATAACATGATAAAGAGTAGGTTTGTACCAATAAAGTTGTGAAAAAATAAATACAACTGCCATACCTTGGTAATTAGACTGAAGATACTGAAGGTAAAATATTTTCCTTAAATTCTTGATGATCTTGAAGGTTCCAAAAAAACATTGATCAATCTTTCTAATCTTCCTCAGATGTATATTCCCTAAATAAGGAGTCCCTCTAAAGAAAACTGGGTTTCCTATAATTATCTTTGAAGGCATACTCATATGGTTGAAATATGATACATGTATTCCGTGTGTGGTAATCAACCAATTCTAAATTTGGATTTCCCTTTTAGGTGACTCATAATCTATATTGAGCCCCAAAAATTCTGTCTCTCCAAAATCATGCCAAAAAAGAGGCCTCCAAAACATCCACACATTAAGAGCCTCATATGGTTCTATTTGAATTAAATAATGAAAAATATTTTAATATGTAAACCCATCAATGTATACTTTATCATACCAAGATTAGTTAATGTCAATTATACATTCTTGAAGCATATCCTACAAGATGTTTATTGTTCATTCATATTTTTTGTCTCTCTGAGGATAGTACACTATGAATAATCTCTGCAGATTCCCATTTTCCTTCTATAAATCCTTACAAAACTCACTCAAATGTGTCCATATATATTTGAAAAATGATCAATGGTACTTTATTAAATTTTATAATCTCACATACAAAGATCTTTTCCATTTTATCCACTGAGCGGGTCTTTGTGATTTGTAAAAAGTGAAAAAACTTTTTTAGTCTTCTGATATCCACCTAGATAGAATTTTGACTCCTCATGGTCCTAGTAAACCCTTTAAAAATTTCCATCAATACATACTCCCACTTCCACAAGTGGACTATAAGTGGATGAAGAAATCATATTGGATTCGGGTGCACATCAATCACCCTCTAGGAGGTGAGGTATTCAGGGATGAACCCAACAATGTATCTCTTCATCACTGGAAACCATAATGGGGACATTATGTCATTTCACATCTTCATCAATCTAGCATGTATATAATAGCCAAGAACCCTCAATCCTAGATCATGTGCTAATATATTAGACATTACATTTGTGAATTTCATACTAATAATTATAACCCAATTTTTTCCATCCAAAAATTATAACATAATATGGAAATTATAGATCAATTAAATTCTTTAGGACCTTTTAGGTTTTGTTTTTCAATAAACTTATAAATAATCCTATATAAACAATACCCATGTCTCTATGTGATAATGTCTCCCACTATGCCCAAAATTTCATATTTCATATTTATGCATCATAATTATCCATATAAAATACCTTCAAGACACAATTCATTCAATATCATTATTTATAACCTAGGGAAAATGGAAAAAATCGTGTGATGTAAAATTATCATCATGGGAAAATGTAGTAATTAATAAATTAATTTTAATAGAGACCATAAGAATAGAATAAGGGTATGAGACATAATTAATGGCAACGTGTATAACATAATAATATTGATACTCATACAAACATGGACCATAAAACCTAAAAACAAAGAATAAGTAATTAAATAATTAATGATCCATATGAATCAATAATAATGTTCCATGATATGGAAATTTTGATCTAATGGAACAACATAAACCCATTGAAGACGTTCAAAAAACATGTCGGTATCTTTGGAATCCTCTTTAATGAATACTTACAGAGCCATTAAAAACCCATAAAATTATGATAAAAATACTACCTACATCAAATTTAATTCTTCATAGAAAATAATCATTACTAAATTCATTGGTTCATAATCTGGGTGCACCCATCATATAAGCTATAAGAGACTAACCTGGCTCTATTTAGGTGATCCATTGTATATAATGTCTAAGAACCACGATTAAATTACATGGATATTAAGAATCACCATAAAACTAAAAAAACCATAATTTTTTCATTCATAACCTAATGAAACCATTTAAAATAATTGGGTTCCATAACAATCTCTTCAAAACTATACTAACCAATGGAAGAGAAAAAATTTCAATAAAAATATCACTGAAATATGATTAATCAGGGGAAACGAAATGTCTTCCCTAATAGTATATTTGAAGGAATATTAATCAATATTAAGATAGAATTGAAAAGATATCAATAATAAATGTCCTTATTTGAGAATATGTAACAGTAAGGGATGTAGAAATTCGTCAATGAAAATTATAGTAGAAGAATTTTAATGACATTTTGAGGAAAAGTTCCATTTTAATTTGGAAAAAAACTTTTTTAACTAAAAATTTAAAATATATTTTGAAAATCAGTATAATTGAAAACAATATTGGAAGTATGTAAAGATATCAATAAAAATCATTTATAATGTTTCTTTAGGAATATATCCTTTCCACTATCAAAAACACATTTTAAAAAAGTGAAAATCCTTTTATTTAGAAATAGTTTTGAGAAATTGTAAAGGAACCAATAAGGAAAATAATGGTTTTGATGGAGTAAAATCTTATTCATGTTGTGAATGTTAGAATAAATATTTTATTGAAAATTTTGAGAAAGAAAAAATGGATTTTTCTTTTAAAAACAATTAATTTTAATTAAAATGGGAAACTATGGTAAAAAAATCCTTTTTACAAACCAAAGGTGAGTATTGGGATATTTTCAAAAACATTTTTAGAAAAACAATTTTATAATTAAATGGATTTCAAATGAAAGAGGGATATAATGTTGGATATACTTAAATCAACCTTTTCTCAATTATTTTAAGAATTAGAGAGTACAAAATATAGCACTATTACCTGTAAATATTAAGAATTACCAATGGAGAATAAATTTAATGTGTTTAATGTGAAATGAATTATATGATCTCATTATTGTAATCATACTTATAAACTATTTTGGTAAATTATGATATTGTAACACAAGACTCCAATCACTTTGGTAACATTAAAATGTAATCCCCACGAACGAATATCAATAAGTGAAACTTAAAATGTTATGAAAATATTAATATAAATTATATAACATGTTAATGGGGAAGTATATACACCTCATTAGAGAATATAGTTATATAACATTATATATGTCACAAAGAGGGAAAATTGAAACAAAAAATCATTTCTCGTTTGGTAACTCTGAAAGAATAATCCTCATGACATATAAATCCAATAAGGGATATTAAAATAACAATAAATTTAATTATATGAATTTTAATACAAATTCATGGGAATTATTCACTATACATAATAATAATAAGGGGTGAATATGGCATAAATCTCATAAAAATGTATGTGAGGTGAGAAAACCATTACCTTATGCTTATTTTTCCATGACCATGAATTATTATCATATATAGTGGTTTTAAAAATGTTATTAAATCAATAAATAAACATATTCATATTTATAATATCATACAGGTTCCTTCTAAAACATCTTAAAAAGAATTTTTTAACAATCCTTCTTTATTTTAATTATTTTTGGTGTTAATTACCTTATTATGTATTTCGTGATTTTTTATAGATGTTACAAATTTTTTATATTATATTGTTCTATATTATACATAATAATAATCATATTTATGAATAAATTAAAATTTTATGACCAATCATGAAATTTGGTTTTGATAAATGAAGTATAAATGATCATAGATACAATAGGTCGTACGTACGAATGAGTAAAATTTAAATTTATCAATGATTATCTTGGAATGAAGAAAAGTAACATTTATATTTCCAAAATGATAATAATATCATATCTGCCATATTTTTTAGTTATATATATGTATATATATCATTCTTATGATGTGGTGATGAAAAAAGGACTCATATCTCCTCAAGGAAGCTGTAGTCCACACGTCTACGAATGACGTTATAATTATTTTTATTGAGTGAAAAGATGAAAAATAAATCTATATATTATATTTACACAATAATAAATATTTCATTAAAATCATAATTATTTCATCTATATCACATATATTCATTTTTATTACCCTTATTACCTTACATGTAATGTGTTAGTGAAAAAAATAAACACATCTCTTTGCGAGGTCGTAGTAAACATTACACTCGATAAAAATTATCATATGACATATGGTATAGAATGTAAAAATTTAAATATGATATAAGTATTCCATATGTATAAAAACATTATCAATATCATACATAAACCATAGATCAATCATCATACCCATTCATGATAGTTGGTAATTGAAAAAAACCGACATCGGTTCACAAGGTGGTGGTGTACATTATGGAAGAATAATGATTTCGTAATCCATTTGAAGGAAGGTGAAAAATATTTAGTTTATTAAAAGAACATAATAAAATATTATTTTATTGAATATACTGAGGTTATTATATAAGCATGGATTATGAAAAAGTCAAGGATGAAAAAAAAGAAATAAAATAAATATTCTTGTTGGTGAATGTTAAATCTTCATCTGGCATCCTTTTTAGAGGTTCAGTAGTCACAATATGTCCATAAAATAGTTTTTAAGAAATTTTAAAGGTAATTTTCGACATTATATTATTAGTTTAACCCTCAGTAAAACAAATTTTACATTAACCATGGTAAATAATATTTACCTTTTCACTATTTGTTTTGGTAAAAAATTAACTTGGAATTATTATATTATTTAAATTAATATTTTCAAAAATATAGAATCAATTTTTCCAAAATCCATTCATATAAGTGAAATATTTATGTTTAAAATTAATCCTACAAATGTGATGAGAATGCAGTTTTTTAAATAGAAAATATTCAATAGTTTACAATGTTTTTTTATAATATCGATATTAAATAGATTAAAAAGACCAAAATTAGATTAAATTATGTATAATTTGGATACATATACTTTAAAAAAAATTAAATGATAATTTTACTTTACAAATAATTAAAAAAATGAGACATTCAATTAAAATTATGTATTTTTAGCTATTCATAAAAAAATAATCTTTTACAAAAAATATATAAATTTCACCATCATATAATCATTACATTATAATTTAAAAAATTATTATTTTTTCAAATAAATATTTTAAATTTTAAACAAATTAAATTAAATTCAAAATCCATAAAATGGTTGAAAATTTGTGTTTTTAATAAGGGTATTTTTCTTCAAGAAGATTATTTTAAAATAACTCTATGACTAAGAATAATAATTTTATAAAACTATATTAATATTTATTGATATATAAAATGTATATTTATTTATAAAAAACCTTATTATGGATATTTTTGATTGATTACAAAGTAGAATGATTATGAATTTTAAAATAGCTTTTAGGAAAACTTGTTTTAATACTAAATAACAAACTTATAAAAAACAAATATAAAGTTGATTAAAAACGTATTAAGTACATTATATATAACTAAATAATACAACTATTACTTTAGAACATATTCAAAACATCTTGGTAATATTAAATTAATTAATTTATTGAAAGTAAAAATATTTACAATGAAAATTATTATTTTTCAGTATTCACGAGAAAAATCTATATTTTTTCAAAAAAATCCCAAATACCATACAAAGTAAAATTTGATATTTAAATTCCATAAAATATTATAAATTTTTCAATTTATTTTTATAAAATTTAGAAATATTGATTATAATATTTTTTCCATGCAGATCAATAAAAATTTAGTTATGAAGAAATTTAAAATTACCAATACATTTTGATTATGTTTTAAAGTAACAAATGTATTATTCAGTTAATAATTTTATTCTTTAAAAAAACTGAAGTTGTTACACACTTCCCCTTTTAATAAATTAAGACCTCACAATTTAAACATTATCTCAATTATTAATGTTTTGATATTTTAGAATACATTTTATTTGTAAAACCACATTGTAAAATTGTTAATAAAATATATTCTTTGTTAAATTTAATGTAATGTATGAAAGACATCTGTAATAACACTTAACTAGGTTTCTATGTGGGAGAACATTGGTGTAATGAGAATATATAGATATTGAGGAAAAGTGTAAATAATTATATTGAGTGGTAGAGGACATTGATAACAATAAAGTGAATGAACAATTGTACGTGAAAGGACTAAAAACCATAAATATGCAATGATTGAAAAGATAATTGGTTGATCTTATTTTAAGGTAATAGGATAAAATTTGGGATTTAAGATCCTTTTTCTAGAGTTGAGAAATTTTACTACTATCTATACAAATAGAATATGAAGAAAACTTAGAATGATAAGTATACATTCATCCTTTAATAAGTTTCCACCACAATATAATATTTTTCTCTAAATGATTTGTATTGAAAATGAAATTTTAATTCTTGAATCACTAAAATAAACTTTTGAAGACCGCATGACTATAAATGGGATAACAATATATTTTTCATGTTTTTATACATTAACCAAAACCAAAAAATAATATCACATGATGAGATAATTCCCAAATTGAGTAAAACATAATAATATAAATAGTAAATACCTAAAGATCAATACAAATCATTCCATATATAATTATCATCATTATTCATTAATCATTTCCCAACTATATTTAAAAAATAATTTTTAGAATGATTTGATCATATATTCATCCAAGATAAGTCAACTATTATTCCTCAAATAAAATCCCATATGTTTCTGAAATAAATAAAATGTTTACTTGTTAAGATTTCACTCTGACTAGAAAATTGTGTATTCCTGTTGTACGCATGTCATGACCTAACCCATTCTAGGGCTCGAACTGCAACTATCCCATGCCCTCCTTCATAGGCCTGGGGGTGGAAATAAGTGCCGAAGGCATAAAAACTCAAGGAGGATTTCGCCTAAGAACATGAAATGAGACACACAACCAACTCAACAAAAAAAATATAGTGAAAGGAAAAAAAGATACAAAAATACTATAAAAAGAAATCCAAACATGCATCAACCTATAAATATTATATGTAATTAAAATTAAATAGAATGTAAAATGGTAAAAATACATAGCCAACCAGAAAAGTACCATAACCTCTCTATGACTAAAAAGTAAAATAGTTGAGAGATCTCCACTCTTGGGTCGCAAAATATGACCACAATATGTGGTCCAGGAACTTATATCCCAAAGATCATGTGATGCGACGATCAACCTATCTGTCTTCTATCTATTCCATGAAAGGTGTGGGAAATTCCCATGTATGGGTGAGTATGAAAAAATCAGTAGGATACCCCCAAAAAGAGATGGGGGAGAAGTAAGAGAAATAAATAAGAGGAAAGTAGTATATAGGACAAGGTATAGTAAATGAGAGTACAATTCAACCCAATAAGAAAGTGAAGTAGACACATCCAAAACACAATGATCTAGATAATGAACTTATCATCGAGTATTCACTACGTATAATAAGAAAGTGGACTCATCCAACCATGAGAATATATACATGGAAACCACATGGAATTCCTCTTCTGTCTTCACCTCTCTTTGAAGGGGAGTAACGAAAACCAAAGGAGTGGGTACTGAAATAAGATACATATATATACTCAATCAAAGAATCCCAAATAAAAATGTGAGGGGATATCCATCTCATAGATCATACCAGGAATAAGAGTAACAAATAGTTCTATAAGTAACTACCAATGAGGCTCAGCATCCCCATGTCTGCCTAAAAAACGCATGTTAAAGGGACTCAATCACCACACTATGATACAATCCGTTTTGGGTGGGACTATCTAACCAGTTCATTTTTAGGTTACGTCATAAAGAATCATCTATATGTCGAAAGTTACCCTCTTACTCGTGAGTCTAACTTAACATTAATGTAAGTCTCTTCACTAATCCAAAGCTGAAAAGATTAATCCCTAATCATAGGACCCACACCGTATTATGTCAGGGGGATTCCTCTCTAAAACTTTTTATAGAGGATCCACACCCTGATGTGTTAGGGGGGTTCCACTCATGGTCATCAAGGACCCTTACCCTAGTTCGTCAGGGGGATTCCACTCTTATTGTCATAGAGGACCCACCCCCTGATGCATCTGGGGGATTCCACTCTTGTTCATTGAGGACCCTCACCCTAGTGCATCAGGGGGATTCCACTCAGATGTAGATCAAAGAGGACCCACTCCCATGCCAATGGGGGATTCCACTCTTATTATTTTAGAGGACCCACACCCTGATGTGTTAGGGGGATTCCAGTATTTTTTCCATGGAACTACACTAGCGATCCCTACTGGTTGGTACCTCTCGTAATGTATCGAGGAGCGTCACTAGCTATCTCAACTGGAGGGTAAGCTTAGGCAAACTTGATAAAACTGATTGATCACAGTTATTCTCATACATCGCCTAAAAAGGCATCATGCTTTGAATATCTCACATCATATGTCGAAATACAGTACAGAGAGATCCATCACGTTCTATGTAAAAAACAATAAGGATAGGCTATTCATATTCCAAGATCCGAGTCCAAAAGAAGGAGATACAAAAAGTATGATATTCATAAAGTGGTACATGGTGTGGGTGGTGTCCACACAACGTGTGACCCTATATCTTTTATTGGTTATGTACCTAGAAATATTTGGGTACTAAACTATGAACATATACCCAAAATGTGTGCAAGTGTACTTTGAGAGTAAATGGCACATCTAGCAAAAAGGATGATGAGCTCATGCTGCTCATTGTTTATCTGAAGGGAGAAAATGAAATTCTACCAACATGCCTCTTCAAGTGGATCTATATAACGAAATGAATAACTCTATCACAATCTTTGTGGAAAACAAATAGGATCGACTGTTCATCCACCTAAATCGGACTCCTGTTGAATCAACTGCATTTGACTGCATCATACATGAAGAGTGCTTCATAGGGAACACGCCTTGATCCTCTCACACATAATACAGATCACACTATTGTGATCATCATGGAAAACACATGGGATCATTTATTCATTTGTCCAAAATGGGCACCTGGTGAAAAAGTTGCATTTTACCTCAAACACCCAAATCGGGCCTCATGGGGACCATTCCATGATTTTGGTTTAAGAGATTGAATTTATTCTTGAAACGTCCTCCTAAATTCTATTGTCGTAATTCCCCCAATGATGTGCAATAAGACATCAAATGTAGTAGATACATTCGATAGCAGAATTCCAAATAATAATAATAATAATATTATTATTATTTTGTGTTTGATGACACTGAGCCTGAATCGTGAGACAAAAAGTTCTCAAAATGGCCTCAAAATGTCCACCACTTAGCAAGGGTAATGTCTCCATAGACAATAAATTAATCTAATGCTCCATGTAGGTGTTACATTCGAATCATAATTATAAAATAATATTATTATTGTTATTATTTTTGAGGTTCTTTTTTTACCCACTCCACAGGTCGTCGAAAGGTACTCAACATTGGTCTTAAAAATATTACATCAAAATCAGGATAACATTACTGCTTATGTCGTATGAATTGGACAATGCACTGGTAAGTTATGGGTGTTTCAATGTTTTAATAATAATAATATTATTATTATTATTATTACGTTCTTCTTTTTTCGTGGTTTTTCGAAAAACCCATTGGGGGGGTTACCATAGTTGGCTTCCTACCTCCACCGACGTCCTATCGTGCTCTGCCACCATCTCATCACATTGGTGCTCCGTATCACTGTCGGTGCACCCTGAGACGCCTCCTACGGCAAGTGCTCTATGTCTATCTGGTGGCACTGTTGCTTTCCCGCGGTCGGACCGATGTTGGTCTTCCACCAGAACAATGTGCACCAGTGGTCCTTATACAGACCACCGAGGACACCCTGGTGCTCTTAAAAGTTTTCTGAGACCAGATTTGGAACCCTCATGATGAGATCCCCACAGGATCATTCTCTTCTCTATGATCCATCGATGTTTCGACATGACAGAAAGTAGTCGAGGCTTTCAATCATCGTTGTGCTTCCTCAGACACCTGATACACAAAACCTTCATAGATTCCGAATCCTTGGATCATGGCCTTCATAGAACAATTCTTCTCTTCAATATAGGATGTAATTTCATCATGTCGAAAAGTTATTCGAAGAAGAGGGAGAAGAATGTGCAAAGAACACGAAGAAAGAGTGATTCATAAATTAAGCAGTCAATGGTCATTGTTAATTTATTCATCTACCAAGGATTTAAATGTAGAGAAGTTTATAAATACTAAAATTCAATAAAAAAAATTCAATCAGTGAAAGAATAGTATGAATGAAGAATACTACTAAGATTTTGGATCTGTCTTTGCATTTTCCGCACTTTGATATACTCAGATATGAAGTTTCCTAGCGATCTGAAAAAGATATGACATCAATTCTCCATCAGAATGAGAGGAGGGTTTCCCACTACTGTCATGGGATAAATGATCCAACTAGTTCTCATTTCCCTTAAACACATATTTAATGGAAACATCTAGCAGTCGCGGAATCTGAAAATCTCGTGCCCACTCATTTTATGTCGCACTTAAGAGAAACCCCCCATTCTAAACTCAACGAAGGTGTCATCTTTTCTATCAGAGTACCCATTCCATATTTATTTGATTATGTTTTCTAGATAAAATATTTAATTTTATTTATTTTATTTATGAAAATTCCCTCGGTGGATTTTTCGATAGATGACCAATTGTAACCAATGTTATGTCCCTACTAGGGTAAACTCTAGGCTTTAGACTCAAATGTGGAATCAAGATTTCTGATCCAAATTACATTTTGATATATATCCCATTTCTGTCACATAAATTGTATAAAATATACATAAAATTTTCATAAAATTTATTCTGGGTAAATTGGCCCTTGGATTCACATGTCGTATCAGCGCCTAGATCTTCAGGTCCTAGAGAAACCCATGCATGTTTCCTTGCTACTACAGAACACAAACCAAGGGGATGGTCTATCCTTGTATGGTCTTCTCTTGTCTATTATGTTCATGGGATCAAGCATGTATCTCCTCAATTGCAATAGGTAGAAAATATTATGCATCATCTCTAGATATGGGTGTAGGGTAAGGTCTTTATCAAACTCTCTAATCCTCTGAACAATATCGAGAAGCCCGATCAAACATGGAGATATCTTCATTTTTGGCCGAAAAACAACATGCAAGACCTTAGCATATCCTCCAACACCTGGAAAAATCACTCAGTCTACCCATCGGTCTGGGATGAATGATTTTACTCATCCGAAGCTTAGTCCTGAATGCCTCATGATGGACTCTGAAAAATCATGATGTAAACCACAAGTTATGATATGAGACAACGTCGGGGGTACCCTATGAAGGCAGTTGATCATCCATACATACAACTCCCCAAAATCTCCACCGAACTCTTCTCCCTGGTCACAGTGAAGTGCACTGACATCATGACTAGGTATATTGTCACCCAGATGGAGTCATGTCCATTCATTGTGCGTGTAATCCATGTAATGAAGATAATATATATTTCATCCCATTTCACACTAGGATTTCATGAGACTTCTACAACCCTCCAAAACTCTATGTTCATCCATCACCCACATCACAACCAGGACCATTTTTTGTCTCTGAAATAAGGTCCCATAATTCACTCTTTTAGAATCTCTATCTTGTTTGTCACCTATGGATATCTGAGTCATGAAATATCTCTCATTTGATGTTTTATAGTTGGGACTCGCTCTGTGCTCAAGAAGTGAAGGAGTCAACACCATCAACTGAATAAAAATTGTACCCACCTGCTCCACTAAGTTCAACTGTTGGGAGGGTAACTACTCTAAATCTTCCCACACATGGGGATCCTGGGACAT
Source organism: Viscum album (assembly GCA_963277665.1). NCBI lineage: Eukaryota > Viridiplantae > Streptophyta > Magnoliopsida > Santalales > Viscaceae > Viscum > Viscum album. Next base: position 93,810,110 of record OY728135.1, read on the forward strand.
CCTTCTAAGGCATATTATAGGAATATTACCTTCACTAGAGTATATACTATATCAAAGTTGCAGTCCTATAAGAATTTAAACAATCATCACTATCTTAGGTTCATGTCTCTCTGGGTGGAGACGTACCTAAGGGCCTGGTGGTCAGAACAAACCACAAAGAGCTCTCCTAGAAGGCAGTGTTACCACATCCTCAAAGATAAGATTACCACTTCCAGAACCAGGTTTTGATCTATGTAGTTTTTTTCATATGGTCTCCATAGGCTTGACCTATACTTGATAATTGTCGTATCAAGGATGATGTTGAGCAAGAAAAGGTACCAATCAATAGGAAAGGAGAGTAAACAAATGCAACCGAAAGATGTTAGACGTATAAAGAATATGGAATACCATCCAAATATTTGTCTCTCTTAGAAGGAGAGTAACCGCAAACCAAAAAATATTTTGTACCCACTATTAGAATTCCAAGAAAATGGAGGTTAAGTAGAAAAAATTCACTCAAAATTCTAGTACATGCTCTGAAACTCCACTACACAACCCCATAATGAATACACATGTCAGAGGGACACATCCACCACACCTTGATATTATCCTCTTTTAGAGGCACTAACTCTCCCTCACCATTTTTATCACATCACAAAAACATATATTAATGTGGGAAGGACCCCACTTCCTCATGAATTCAATGCTACATTGAACAACTCCAACACAATGGTACAATGATGCCCCACATCACCCCAATAAAACCTTAAGAAGGATACAAGGATAAAATATTACCTCGACCAGTGTCTAACATGTTACACTGAGAAAATGTATTAAATACATAGGGAATACCTCTTATAATATCACATATTGTAGGATCATAGACATCTAAAAATTCTTCTACCCGTGACCCCCCACTTCTAGTTACCTGAGTTGACGTGGGTCACCTGGTGGTGGTGGAAGGACCATATAGCATCGCTCACCACCCATATATCATCCTTCTCCTCAGCCAGTACCACCTCCTTGGAGACCACCCTATCCTCACTTGGGATTTCCCAAATAATAACACTTCCTCTTCAATAGAGGTGTATCTACCAATAGTATAGGAAGCTCAGGAGATTTGGCCAGGCAGGCTCGTGCCACTTAACCTCTCCTCTCACAAAAATAGCACAAGAACATCATAAGATACCTTAGTTCTCTACAATGTCTCAGAACATGTGCCCGAGACTTATCAAGGTTATACCTATTTCATCGTTTCCCCCCTAACTGATGTTTAACATCCAAAATGAACGGATTAGCTCTATCACTCTTACTACTACCTCTTGATAACTAGAATCATATTGACAGAAAGATCTGTACCATATGTTACCTCTCTAACTATAATGACCCAAAATTCATTAATGAAAATTCCTCTTGGTCTATTTAAATGTATCACTATGGTTGTGTAATACATATTCACTTATTTGGTTTTAATTTTTGGATTTTAAAATACCATAATTTATTGTGACCATTGATAATATATTCTTTGAGCACCGATCACATGATTAGTATAAAAATAGGGCATTAACAAATCCAATTTACTCAGACAAAGGAAGAGATGGACACATCAAGTAGACTTACCCCATACGAAGCCCATTTTTCGGAGCTCGGATAGGAGGTGGTGTCATTGGGGTTTTCTCTTGACCAAGCCCAACCCAAGATTTAGTAGATGAAGTTTGAACGAAACCTTCTATGGGAGAAGTGGACGTTGATAGAGATTACCACCCGAGCGATGTTATCCATGCCGCCCCAAGATTCTATCACCATAGCGCACAATACTGTAAGGAATTGTGTAAGTGTTATAAGGGGTTATGAAACAAGACCACATCACTATTATTATGTGCATTATTTTTTATATAATAAATAATATACATTCATTTTATTGTTGTTACATTGTATATAGTTTTTAAAGCACAAATAGTATTTTTAGTTAATATTCAACTATGAAATCTATTTTGTTAAATTAATTAATTATTTAATTAAATAATATTTTAATAAAATATTATTATTATTAAATTAATTTTATTATGTATAAATAATTGTATAATTTTTATGAATATAATTGTAATTTTTATTAAGGTTTGAAAGCCGTTTTTTTGTCAAAACTCATGAATTTTTAATAAATGCCGGTTTTTATTTTAAAAGAAAAAAGTCACATCTTTAGAAAATTATTTAGATAATATGAATATTATTTGTGGAATCAGGACATCAAAATTATCCAATGGTGAATTTTTGATAATTTTATGAGATAGTAAATTTTTTGGGTAAAAATTAAATACTGTTTAAATATATAATGTGTTTTATGGCATCATAATGACCCAATATTTATGTAATAAAATACTATAAAATTATGTTCTCTGAATATATGTTTTACCATTAAAAAATGTTATTTTAGGTTTGTTTGATTTATCTTAGAAAGCTTTAATGGGCCCTCCAAGACTTATAAAACATTTTATCCTTTTAAATTGATTTCCTTGAGAGTGAGACTCACCTACACATATGAAACACAATTATTTTTAGAATTTAGGCCATTGGCCTTATAAAATATTGTTTTCCAATCCCCTTTGGAAACACCAAGGGAATAAACCATGATTTGTTTTATGGTTTTGATTAGTTTAATTTGTGGTGTCCCAAACCTAAATAATAAATAATTATCCCTCATTTCTTATATAAACCCTCCCAAGCTCCAACTTCCTCTTCACTCAAAGCCTTTTGAGTTCATCCACATTATTACCTCCTCTCCCTAGAATCCTAACATGGTGCCCCAAGCTCCCATGAAGCCTCTCTCAAGCCACTCCCATGCCTTTGGGATCACACTTCCATCTAAGTGATTCCTTCCTTTCACATTTTATACAAGATTCTTAATATTTTTATGTCCTTATATTTTCAATTATAAATGTTGGGGTATGATTTATTACCTCTCACATACTCCCCTATTTATGTTTTAATGATTAGATACTCGTTTTCTCTTTCATTAATACCTCTCATGTACACCCATTACCATGCCAAAATTCCGTACGGAACCACTCTGTCCTCATTTTACATTCAAGAAAATTTTTGTATTATGAATCTGAATTCCATTACCTATGTTGGGACATGTTTATATATGACCCCGTACTATCCTTTTCATTTAGATATTATGATAAAACTCTTTCTCTCTTATCAACTTTTTTAATGAAGTCTTATGTCACGTTGTTACACTTCCGAAATTGCACCACAATTTTCCAAGCCAATGTCACTATGTAGTGAATACCATGCCCATTTCCTTATCAAGGGTATTCACCTTTACAAAAATTTACTTATTGATTATAAATATTCATGTATATATTCAAAATCCATTTATTATGGAATAAATAATGATGAATGATTCAATGTTTTAGGATCCATGTGGAACACTTATGCATGAAATGAAATGATTATGAAAGGTGTGCCCTGATAGCCCTCCAATGCATTGGGAAAAGTATAGTATCATGATATGTCCTTTACAATGAGTGTTGACTCATACTAATTCATGTGAAATGAGTTTTTACTCATTCTTCATGTGCAATGAGGGTTTACTCATGCTCCATGTGTAATGAGCCTTGGCTTATGCTAATATCATGTTAAATGTTGTTGCCAAATCTCCATGTTATGATTCTCATGCTTTATCATACCTTTTTTATCATGTTTATCTTGTGATCAATTGATATGAATATTGTATAACATGTATTGTATTTTTCATGTTATGAAATGTTTATTCCTTTACTAGGCTTTATATCTCACCCTTTTCTTATGCATTCCCTCAGGTTATCCCATGAAAAGCTAAGTACGAGTTAATGTAGTGGTCATGTAATGGATGTTTTCAATAACTTCATTGTATTTCTTATTTTAAGTTGTTATGTAATTATCATAATTTCCAAAGACAATATACCTCTATATCTTCTATTTGTATCTTGTGAATTTTGTGTAATAAATCATGTTTATGTGTGTAATGAAGAGAAGGGCTATCAAAGTTGGTATCAGAGGATAGGTTTAGTTATTTTGTGGGATTAGGATTAGAAACCCCTAGTGAAGCCTTAGAGACTAAACTAAGAATAATAAACATCCCTATGTTATGGTGAGTATTGAGTAAGTGGTTTATCAAGAAAATATATCCCTGTCTGGATATGAGTAGGTAGAGGCAGCTCTGGCACAGATGTACCTAGTAGTAAAAAAATCCGACAAGGAGCTTCGGGCATGACCTGGGGAATCCTGGTACACGATGATGGTCCTTGCTGAACTCTTAGTTACGACACTCTCAGGGGATATGATTTGGTAAATTAACAAGCATTGTATGAACCATTGTTAAGGGACTATAAAGAAATTCCTATAAGAATACATGTTAGAAAGTAGATCATGGATAACACAGATTGAAGGTTATAGATTCATATGTTAAGGAAGTAAAAGTAATTTATAAGTCGTCTGTTTTTGTATTTGGATTACCCTTTATGTGTTACCCCTAGAAATACTTTTATTCCAACCAATTTTTGGTAATAGGAAGACTCAGGATAACAACTGATGTGAAGATCAATGAGATGACTGTTCTAATGAGATCCCCAATCCGATGGGAGCAAGAATCATGAAATTTGTCACGATAATCTCTCATTTAACTCAAGATTTGAATAGAAACTTGGGTCAAGAGGAACGTTCAACCCCCCCCCCACCCACCAAGAATGAACTAGTCACTATCAAATGAATCATGATACAAAGGCCTCCTACTTTTAATGGATCATCTGGTCCCTTAATCACCGAACAATGGATCTACTCCATTGAAAAGATATTCTCCATCCTTCAATGTTCCAAACAAGAGAATCTTCTTCTTGTTGTACATCATAAGGAGGGTGAATCCGATAAATGGTATACATTGATAAAAAATATGAATCATGAGGAGGAGATCAAAGCATTGGAATGGAAGTATTTCATGACAATGGTTTTCGATAAATATTTTCTATGTACCCTCCAGCTTAAGATAGAAAGTGAATTCCTTACCGTCAAGAAAAACAACGATGAATCTATCCGAGAATATAAGGAAAAAATCAGAAGGGTTGCATTATTTTCCACTAGCTTTTTCGTTACACCCAAATTCAAGGATGACCGCTTCTTTTTTGGGTTGAAACCTAGCCTGCAGAAATCCCTGGAGATCCGTGACTTCGAAAGTTATGAGGAAATTGTTCACTGTTCCCTCTAGGTTGAAATAGAGATCGGAGAATCCCAATGGTTTCATGGGGATGATAAGCATAAGGCGGACTTCAATTCTGGTGGTCCGATGGATAAATCAAACGATGCTAAAAAACACTATCCCCGTAATTGCCAAAGGGGTGGAAATAAGAATACCAGAAATTGACTGATGGTGGTGAGAAAATGCATATTTGTGGAAGAGAAGGGAGCATGGCTATTAACTATTGGAAAGGAAAACTCAAAGATGCAACAGAGGAGAGTAATTCGTCATTCAAGCCTTAATGTGTTGTTCATTGCTACAACTGCAAAGATCTAGGGAACGTTGCAAATCCATTCCCAAAGCCAAGGGTTTTTGGATGAAACCAACAAACTCCATGGTAGGAAGGGAGATATCTTTCCATCACTACAACCGAAGTGAACCCCCATAATGATGATTTGATAGGTATGCTAGTTATTCATTTGAGAATAGTAAACATACTTTTTTATTCTGGTTCTAAACATTTTTATATATCCCAAAATTTTAGTATAAAAATATCAATACCACCACAAATCATGGAAGTAAAGATGGCAGTGAGTACGAAAAATAGGACAATCATTGCATCACATGAATGTAACTCCTCCCCTGTCAAAATTTGTGTATTGAACTTCCCGGAGAACCTTATCATACTCTTTATGGTGTAATTTGATGCATTTCATGAAATGGATTGTCTTTCTTAATATAGATCCAACATAAATTATCGTGAGAGGGAAATCACTCTCCATGTAAAGAAATGACCCTTAATTATATACAAGTGCAAGGAGGAAGATGAATGTTCTTTAGTTCCATCATCTCAAGAATAGATATTACTTCCCTATGAGGCTGTATATCTATCTCAGATGATTGATTTCAAAGAAGAAACCATCCTTGTAAATGTGTCTATTGTGAGAGAATTTTCTGAAGTGTTTCCTGAGGAATTTCTTGGTATCCCTCCTAGAAGAGATGTTGAATTCTCAATTTACCTTATACCTGCGATGTTACCAATATCCAAGACTCCATATAGAATGGTTATTGTAGAGCTTGAGGAGCTGAAAAAAACTACAGTAGAATCTAGGTAAAGGGTTTATACGGCCAAGTGCTTCTCCATGGGGTGCACTAGTCCTTTTCATCAAGAATAAGGATGGGTCAATGCACCTTTGCATTGATTTTTGTGTGCTCAAAAAAATCATGATAAAGAAAAAGTATCATCTTCCATGAATCAACGTCTAGTTCGATCAGCTATATGGAGCACAACACATCTCCAACGTAGAATTGCGGTCCGGATATTATCATGTAAGGTTGAAGAAGCAATATATCCCCAAGACTGCTTTTTGTACCCGATATGGGAACTATGAATTCATAGTAATGCCTTTCAAACTAAATAATGATCCATAAATCTTCATGGACATGAGGAATATAGTATTTATAGATTACCTCGACAAATTTTAGGTCGTATTTATAGATGATATTATAATATAATCCAAAACAAAGGAGGATCATGAGATGCATTTAAGAACTGTACTAAAGACCTTGCAGAAAGAGAAGCTCTATGAAAAGTACAACAACTATGAGTTCTGGATGAAGGAGGTCTCATTCTTGGGTCATATCATCACAAGCAATGGGATATAAGTGGATCCCTCCAAGACAACTACCATTGAGGGATGTATGGGGCCAACATCTGTAATGAATTTCCTTAGCATCTTGGAGTTAGCAGGATATTATTGTCGATTTGTGAGAAATTAATCACGATTGTCCAACCCTGATACTAAGCTAACTGAGAAGGGAGTAAATTTTTCTTAGTGTGATGAATGTGAAGAGAGATTCAAGGAGTTGAAAAATAGGCATATCATTATGCCTGTGCTCACATTACCCACAAGTGGAGAAATTTTTTGTGGTATTTATTTATTCTTCGAAGAAGGACCTGGGTTGTGTGTTGATGCAGAATGAGAGAGTTATAGCCTACGCCTCAAGGTACCTGAAACACCATGAGAAATATATCCCACACATGATCATTCATTTGTGGCTATTCACATTACATTGAAAATCTAGTGGCATTATATCTATAGAGAGAAGTCTAAGATATATACGGATCACAAGAGCCTCAAATATATATTTACACAGAAATAGATTAATATGCACAAAACATGATGGACAGAATTCATCAAGGATTATGGACTCTCAACCAATTACCACCCTGGGAAAGTGAAAAGGGTGGCAGATGCTCTATGTAGAAAGGATCATGTGATTCTATCATTTATGATAATTGAGAAGGCTCCAATCTTCATCGATTTGTAGAGGATTGACATGCGAATCATTAAGGGAGGAAAATCATCAATCCTTTTTCAAATGATTTCTCAAACATCCCTCTTTGGGAAAATAAAGTATCCTCAAAGAAAGTATGTGGAAATTATAAAAAGGGTGAAACCTATCAAAAATGGGAAATCCTCCAAGTTTATGGTTAACAAGGATGGAATTCTGAGATTTGGGGCATGATTATGTTTACTATCCAATCCAGAGATAAAGAAGGAGCTTATGAATGACGCACATAGCTCAACCTTCTCTAATCACAAGGGGAGGAAAAAGATGTATTGAGAACTCTGGGAAAAAATTTGGTGGGAAAATATGAAAATGGAGATTGCGGAATATTTTTCAATGTGCCTGGTAAGAAAGCAAGTGATGGATGAGGGGAAAACGTATATGGGGATGATGAAATAATTACCCATAACAACAAGGAAGTGGGACAACATTACCATGGACATTTTCACTGGACTTCCAGGAAATCTAGAGGAAGTAATGCTATATGGGACATTTTGGATAATTTTATGATGAAAACTCACTTTATTGTGATTCGAGAGGACTTCAAACCGGATCAACTTGCACAGATTTACATCAAATAAGTGGAATGGCTACATGGAGTACCACTATCTATTATATCTAATCATGATTAGAGATTCACCTTGATGTTTTGGAAACGTATCCAACATGCTCTAAGCACGGAACTGAACTTCAATATGACATATCATCCTCAAACTAATGGGAAATCCAAGTAAATTATATCGACACTGGAAGATATGTTAAGATCATGTTCTATGGACTTCAAAAGAAGATAAAACCAACCTCTTACACTGGTTCAATTATCATACAATAATAGTTTCCACTCAAGAATCTAAATGGCACCATATGAATCCCTTTATTTGAAAAGTTGCAGAACATCATCGTGTTTGGATGAAGTCGATGAGCATAAGCTGCTAGGTCCTGAAATGGTCAAAGAAAATGTGTAGATGGTGAAAACCATTCAGGATCATATCAACGCAGCCCAAATTTTACAGAAGCGTTATGCAGATAACCCTCAGTGAGAACTTGAGTTCATAGTTAGTGACATGGTATTTCTACGCATATCTATGTGGAATAAGGTCATGAGGTTTGGAAATAAATAGAAGTTAAGTCCCATGTACATTGGACCCTTCGAGATTCTTGATCGAGTCGAGGTTGTGGTCTATCGGCAAGAACTTCCACCTACGATAGCCAAAGTACATGGTGTCTTTCATTTATCCTTCTTATGTAAGTAAATACCATACCCTTCACATGTAGTCTCTTCAGAGTCAGTATTGTTAGAGGATGATCATTCTTACGAGGAGCAACCAATAAAGATCTTATATCATAGAGAAAAAGTTCTATGAAATAATACAATTCCCCTTGTCAAGGCTTTAAGAATTTTGACCATTTCTATTATAGACATTTAACATTGATCACATGATTTGTATAAATGCAGGGCTTTAACAAATCCAATTTACTCAGAAAAAGGAAGTGATGGCCTCATTCAGTAGACTTTCCCCATACAAATCCCATTTGTCACATCTGAGAAAGGTTGTGGCATCATTGGGATTCTCTCTGGACCAAGCCCAATACAGGATTCAACACATTAAGCTTGAATAAAACCACCAAATGTAGAAGTGTAAGTTGATAGAGATTACCATCTGAACGATGTTATCCGAGCCACCCCAAGACTCTGTCACCATCGTGAACCTTACCCTAAGGTCATATGAGAGTGTTATAATGGGTTATGTAAAAAACCTTAGCAATACGATTATTTTCATTTATTTTTAATATAATAAATAATATAGATTCATTTTATTATTGTTACATTTTAAATATTTTTTAATGCACAAATAGTAGTTTTTGATAATATTCATCTAAGAAATAAAATCTGGTAAATTAATGGATTTTTTAATTAAATAATATTTTAATAAAATATTATTATTATTAAATTACATTTATTATATATTAATGATCATATAATGTTTATGAATACAATTGTAATTTTTATTATGGTTTGAGAATCATTTTTTTTCAAACCCATGAATTTTTATAAATGTCATTTTTTATTTTAAAAGTAAAAATTCACATGTTTATAAAATTATTTAGATAAAATGAATATTATTTTTGGAACCAAAACATCGAAATTATTCAATGGTGAATTTTTCATAATTTTCTGAGATAGTTGAATATTTGGGTAAAAATTAAATACCATTTAAATATATACTGTGTTTTATGACATCATAAATACTCAATATTGATGTAATAAAATACTATAAACATAATTCTCGGCTCATATATGTTTTAACATTAAAATAATGTGATTTTAGGTTTTATTTATTTATTTTAAAATGCTTTAGTGGACTCTCCAATACATAAAAAATGATATCATTTTAAATTTATTTCCTTGAGAGTGGGACTCAACTCCACATAATCAACCATATTATTTTTATACGTTAGGCCATTTGAATTATAAAATATTTTTTTCGACTCCCATTTTGAAAAACACATGGGAAAACCATGGTTTGGTTTTTGGTTTGGATTAGTTTAATGTGCAGTGTCCCAAACCTAAATAATAAAGAATTCCCCCTCCTTTCCTATATAATCCCACCCAATATCTCACTTCCTCTTCAATAAAATCCATTGGAGTTCGTCAAAATTCTTCCATACTCTCTATATAATCCTCCCAAGGCGCCCCATGCTCCCAATAAGACTCTCTCAAGCCCCTCCCAAGCCTTTGGGATCACACTTTCATATAAGGGATTCCTTCCTTTCTCATTTTATCCATGTTTCTTAATATTGTTATGTCCTTTTATTTTCAATTATAAATGTTGGGATATGATCTCTCACCTCTCCCATACATCCCTATTTATATTTTAATTATGATATACTCCTTTCCTCTCCCATTAATGCCTCCCATGTACACCCATTACCAGGTCAAAATTCCATAAGGAATCTCTCTCTCTCTCTGTATTTTGTATTCAAGAATTTATTTTGTATTATGAATCAAAATTCCAGTACCTATGTTGGGACATGTGTATTTATGAACCCCTTAATTTCCATTTCATGTAAATATGATGATACAAACCATTATCTCTCATAAACCATTTTTACGAAGTCTTATGTCACGTCTTTACGCTGTAGAAATTACACCGCAATTTTCCAAGCCAGTGTCATTGTGTAGTGAATACCATGACCATTTATATATCAAGGGTTTTCACCTTTATGCACATTTACTTATTGATTATAAAGTATCATATGTGTATTCCTCATCCCTTTATCATGGAATAATAAATGATGAATGATACCATGTTGTATGATCAATGTGGCACACTTATGTAAGAAATGAAATGATTATGAAGGGTGCACCATGATAGCGCTCCAATACCTTGGGTAAAGTATAGTATCATGATACTTCATGTACAGTGAGTGTTTACTCATGATAATTCATGTTCAATGGGGTTTTACTTGTTCTTCATGTTCAATGGCAGTTTACTCATGCTCTATGTGTAATGAGACTTGGCTCATGCTAATATCATGTTAAAAGTTGTTTCTACATCTCCATGTTATGATTGCCATGCTTTATCATGACTTTATGTTCATTTTTCTCTTGTGACCCATTGATATTCCTATATTATAACATGTATTTTATTCGTCATTTTATTCCATGTTTATTCCCTTACTGGCCTTTATATCTCACCCTTTTCTTATGCATGTCCTCAGATTATCCCCTAAAATGCTAAGTATGAGAGAATGTAGTGGTAATGTAAAGGAAGTTTTTAATGAAGATGTTGTATTTCATGTTTTAAGTTTTTATGTAATGGTCCTATTACCGAAATACAGTAGGCCTCTCAATTGTATATACTGTATCAAGTGATTTTTATGTATGAAATCGTGTTTTGGTGTGTAATATAGAGCAGGGTTGTCATAATAACACCCTGACATAAGTGGGGATGTATAATGGAACTACATGTATATAGATTTATCTATGGAATCCATTATCAAATATCCTTGCTTTGAATTATCCATCACAGATCATGTCCAGAGAGTACTGAGTAAGTTCTACAAACATAGTCACGTACTCATCCACCATCATCCCTCCATATTGAAGCTCTAGAATCTCCCTGAATCCAAATTGAGAAAAACCAGGAGGGGTAGTACTCCTAACATTATAGCTGTTGAAATTCATCCAACATGAGTACCGACTCATGCACAACTCTCTAACTAAAATCCACCAATATCCTACCACTTTGTGCAAAAGAATGGATATAAAAGACACTATTTTATTTTTCAGTTTCTGAGCATGACTGAATAGTTGGGCCACACATTTTATCCAAACCTCTACTACCTAAGGATATGGCTCAAAGTTAAACCTTAGTGGTATCTGATGTTGGAACTCATGGAGTGTACTCAACCTGTGCATTTCCTCATGATGCTCTATTGGGACTAACTGTTAGTCAATAGGTGGAGTTTCTTTTACCTATCCACCTGGAGGAAGGGTTGGTCATATAATGGATCATGAACTATGGACTCAACTCTTTATTTTCATCATCATTAACTGGAGCTAGTATCTTGGAATGTTGTCTTCATGGAGGCATCATGAAACTTGTCAAGGAGCACCACTGTAAAATGAGATTATATATATATATAACACAAAGGGGGTTTACTCAATAATTACAATAATTGACTCAATCATGTATGATTCATGTACAATATTTCAATGAAACAAGTGTCTTAGAATGTCAAGTAGACAAGAGGGTAATTAGGGTCCTAGTAAATTGCTATGTCGGCCACTGCACCATCACTAGACTCCCTAGACGAAGAGCTTATCTCAAGACATGTTGACGCTATTGCCCTAAATCCCAACAAATTCCTTTTTAGGGAACATCTGAACAACATCTTAATGAACGAACTACCACTGATACCACATAGTCATGAACCGAACCATGTTGGGGCTCAGGTAGTAACTACCCCAAGCCTGTCACTATAGGCTAGGGGTTGTGACAAGCACCGAAGCACAAAAAACATGGGGAGGTATTTTCCTAAGTACATGAACACTCACACAAACACAACCAACTCAATGAAAAAGTTTATAGGTAATGAAAAATCAAGATACAAAACTACTATAATAAGGAAACCAAACATGAATCAACCTCTAAAAATTAAACCTACAAAAAAGTACACTGAAATGAAAAGTGGAATAATACATGCCCAACTAGAAAAGATACACAACCTAGAAGTAACTAAAAAGAAAAACATCTGAGAGATCCTTGGTCATGGTTCCCATGCTATGACCACCATATATGGTCCAAGCACCCATATCCCTATACTCATCCGAAGTCATGATCAAACTATCCTTCATATTCAATTGGAACAACACATGTGGGAAAATCCCATGCTCGGGTGAGTATAAAAATACGCAGTAGGAAGGCCCAAAAATAAAAAGGGGAGTAGTTTGAGAAACACTAAAGAGAAAGCATTAGATAAGACAAGGTACAATAAAAGAGATTACAACTCAACCCATCAAGAGAGTGAGGTAAACTCATCCCAAACATAGGGGACTCTAAACAGTGAGAAGATGAACTAACAATTGAGTCTTTTCTACCTATAGTAGGAAATTAGAATCTTCTAACCATGATAAGGTGGACACCGAAATAATGTGGCATACCTTACACATCTTCACCTCTATTGGAAGGAGAGAAACCAAAACCCTAGGAGTGGGTACCAGAATAGGATACATATATATACTCTGTCATAGAAACCCAAATGAGAATGTAAGGGGATCTCCATATCACAGTTCATCCTATGAAGAAGAGTAACCAACAATTACAGATGTAACCACCAATGATGCCCAATATCCCTCACATCTGACCTGAACATGCAGGTCAAAGGGACTCAATAACCACAACTTGATACAATCCTCTTTCAGTAGGTGTTTTCACCAACATGATTTTAGGTTTCATCACCATGACATGTCATGGAAGGTAAATCAGCCCTCTTAATCGTGGTCCAAAGCATCATTAAATTACATATTGTCACTAATTCATAGACAACAATTGTAAATATAAAGTAGACGACCCAAACCATAGTACGTTACGGTGATTTACCTCTAATAGTCATCGTAGAGGACACACACCCTGGTGTATCAGGTGGATTCTACTCTTCTTCATTGAGGAACCTCAACCTAGTGTGTCAAGTGATTCCACTCTTTTTGTCGAGGAATTAAAATGGTCATCTCTATAGGTTGGTTCCCCTCAGAATGCATCAAGGAGTGCCGCTTCCCAACCCAAATGGAGGGTAAGCTTAGAAAACACTAATAAACATTCCTGATCATAGTTGTTGTTGGACATTTCCTAAAAAGGTGTCACATTTGGAACATCTCACATTATATCTAAAAATCCACTAAATAGGGAAACATCACATTCTACATGAAAAAACACTCATGATAGGCTACTCGAATGCCAATATCTGAGTCCAAAAGAAGGAGATACGAGTGGTGGGAGATTCATAAAGTGATACACGGTGTGTGTGGGTCCCACACCATGTGATCCGACCTCGTTTCTTGGTCATTTACCTAGCCATACATGGGTACTAAAATGTAAACAAGTACCCAGAAGGTGTTCCACTATACTCACATAGTACATGGAACCTCTATACAAAAGGATCATGAGTGCATGTTACCAGATGTTGATATAGAGTGAAAAAACATGATTCTACCAACATTTCTTTTTGAAAGGATCTGTTAAACCAAATAGATCACACAATTATGTTCTTTCATAAAAACAATCAGGATAGACTATTGATTCACTTGAATCGAGCTCTCGATGAAGTAACATAATTTTGCAGCATCAAACACGAATGGTTCTTCATGGGGATTGTGGATCGATCCTGAAACACATTATATGAATCATGCAATCGCAATCCTCGTGAAAAAACACTTGGGATTAGAAATTCATTTGTATAAAATGGATGCTCATTGAAAAAGCAGCAATTCTCTGCAGATGGCCAAACCGGGGCTCATGGGACCAATATCTTGATTTTTATTTAAGTGCTCAAAATCAGTATTAAAATATCTGTGTCAATTCAAGGGTTATAACACTGCGGACATCACGTCAATTGCACATCAGAAGCATGAGATACGCCTGATACAATAACTCCAAATAATAATAATTATATTATTTTTAGTATTATTATATTTATAATTGGACGTTTAGTTCCGGAGAACCTCAAGCACAAAATGTAGAGTTCGAAAATTGGAATCAAATGGTCTTCGTTGAATCAATGGTCACGTTTCCACAGACTGGACGTTAATCAGATGCTCCTTGTAGGCGATACGTTCGAATCAATGTTAGAAAATAATAATATTATTATTATTAGTTTTAAGCTATTTTCTTGACCCTCTCCCCGATTTGTAGAAAGGTACTCAATATTAGTCTTAAAAAATACTTCATTGAATTCAAGGTCACATTTCCACTGATGATGCATGAATTGGACACTGCACGGGGATGTTACGATTTTTTAGAAGTGTTAAATAATATTATTATTATTAGTATTATTACTACTACTTTATTTTATTTTATTTCTTTCAGGTTTTTCCAAAACCCATGAGGGGGGGGGGTCCCACGGCTGGTAGTTGTCCTGCTATGCTCTGTTGTCACGCCATGACCCCAGAAGCCCAGAGCCAGTGCACTATTTTAATGCATTGGGATGATTACAAGAAATCAAGTCCTGAAGGACCGGTCAGTTTAGAAGTCTTGGAAAATATATTACATACATGAAAGTTATATTAAACATTAAAACATTAAGCACAACATAAATAATATTTTGAGAACACGATTATTCCCCTATATTAACCCTTCATATCAAACATAATACACTTCTTGGAATCCTGGGAAAACAAAAAAAAAAGAAAGGGGAGATCTCAGATGCTCAGTAAGGATAAATAATTTAGCAGAAGCTATAAACTTTTAATGGAAGATGTGTATTAAAAACAATTGCCTTTTAAACATAAACTTGAAGAGAATATGGAGAAAATAAATCAAACATTACCATATAAACATTCACATGGATATTCTACTAGTCGAATAATCACATATAAAAATTAATTTCATAATGAGTGAATGCCTAACGCCGGACATCATTACCATATTTTCAAGTCCTTGTGATAAGACTAAAAATAATATTGTTTTCAAGGCCTTGTTCCAAGATACTAGTATGTCTCATGAGAGATACCGATGCATTGAGGGGCTATAGCAGACCCCACCCGTCACTTTCTAGGTCCACTGAATTCCTCATATGAAAATATTGAAACATTACATTAAGATTCATATTAAATATAGGATACGAAATGTCAATACTTTAACCATAATCCATGAAGGGTATAAAATTATCACATACATACTCAAACATATCATAACTCATTCAATACAATATATAATATTGTATTAAAATAAATCAACTATAATCAAGAATGATATCAAGTAAAGAATGTTGACATAGTTGAAAATAATCAGTGAAACTTTTTTAGAGAAATATCCATTTTTTTGAAATCATTTAAAAGTCACAAATTTATAATGGAAGTAATTTAAAAGTGATTTTTGAATCAAAATGTCCCATAAAACATTGAAACTTTTGAAAGGAACTAACATTTTAAAATAATCATGTCTATATAAATAAATCCTTAAAACCAATTTGGAAACATTGACATTAATGAGAAAGATTTAGAAGAATAAATATTTAAAACATTTAAAATGGTTTTTTAGTTAAATATTACCTTAAAATAATCCTTTTTGAAATGTCTTTTATAAACATGGACATGGATAATAAATATGTCCCAAAAAATACATACATATAAACAATCCTGGATAATAATGAGATTGGGGAATTAACCATTAACTTGCACATTCCTTTGGTTGAGGGTACATTTAACCACATGTATAATAACCATTGTATGTTATTAAATTATAACAGAATCATATTCATATTTATTATATCATACATGATTAATTTATGACTTTATACTACCCATTTAATAATTATTTCCATGTTAAATTAAAATTTTAGATAATAATCGCTTTCTTTATTGTATGTGTTTTAACTTATTATTCTTGATTGTATCATTAGATCATGATTTAAATACATACAAAATATAAAACAAGATTTGTATATATAATATTTATTTAGAATAAAAATATGTATAATAGATAGATATATGAAATGGAAAACACCATTTATGGGGACGATAGGCCGTACGTATGCTTAAATGTTGTTTTCATTTTCATATCGTATTTAACAGAAGTAAGTGACTAAGATATATGTAAGTACATATATATATATATCTATCCAGTAGAATTATTATGTCATATATTACATACTTATTAATAATATATATTTTTAATCATCTTTAAATGGTGAACCTTGAAATGAATCTCATCACGTCATGGAGACGGTATGTCGTACATGCACACAAGCGACGATATCATTACCTTAATGATTAAAAGTTATGGAATTGTATGGTATATTAATTTTACAAAGAAATTGGCATGTTATTTTAATTATTTATATATATATATATATTACTCATCATTATATCCATCCAAATAACCTAGTGTTGAATAAAAAATTACAACACGGTGTGGAGATGGTAAGATGTATGTACACACACATGATGACATTATCATTTAGAGGATGGATAGAATAATGAGTATGATTGTATCAAATTTATAATAACATCATAGTATGTATAAGGTACTGGATTTATTAATTTGGAATGGAAATAACAAAGAAAAATAAAGTGGAAGATGAAAAGAATATTGAAAGAGGTGATAATATAATTACCTCTTCTTTGGGTGTTTTCTTTTGATTTGAACAAAAGGGCTCCGTAGGTCGGATTTATGCCCAAGTTAAGTCCTCTAGGTTTGATTTGGAATAATTTGGGAGGAGATTTGGGCAGGGGATGGCCGATCCAGCTGGCATTGGAGGTGTGATTTTTAGATAATAGGAAGTACCATTTTATAAGAGAGGTGAGGGTCACATTAGCAAAAGATAGAAATATTATTTTATTATAAAATCATTTTCAGTTTCCAATGGCTTAAAAATGATTTATTTCAAATCTATGGTGTGGATGAGTCGAAAGACTTCCATAAAATTGGCTTCAAACAAGTTTAGTTCACTATATTAACTCTATCTTTTAAATTTTACTCAAAGTAAAATAGTTTAACTTTTACCATGTCCTCTTGTATTATTATAATAAATAATTAATAAAAAAACTATAAAAATCTAATGGAACCCCAAGTGGTTCATTATTGATATATATAACCTTATCTATGTTCTTTGGCCAATCCTTAGATTTTTAGGAGTATTATATCAATTAATAATATAGTATTTGTTTTTAAAAACTCATTTGTGTCAATTTTGACACTATTTGGTATTTTGTTTTTGATTAAGTGATAACGTCATTATCACTTCAGAAAAAATTATTTAATCAACCCTAAAATTTCATATTAACCTATAAAATTCGTTAATGGCATAAAAAACCTCAATTTACATTTATTTTTATTTTTATAATATCATTTATTTTAATCTTTCATTGATAAAGTAATTACTGCATCATCATTGTGTCATAAATAAATTTAATTATTTAATCTCTAAAAATTATTAATAAAATACCATTATGTAGGAAATATTTTCATATTTATAATTAATATTTATAGTTTAATTTATCTTACGTATAATGCTATATTAAAAATGGTTTTATTATTAAACATTGAATTTAACACTTTTAACACTTCTTTAAATAAAATAATAATAAATGTCCTAATCTAATACAAGTGGACGAAAAGGATCATATTTTATTAATATGGTTGTTTTTTGTCAAAATACACTAATCCAATAGAATTGGGACATGTTTTAGGGTAATTATAATATGCTTTTTTACCTTTAATCAACCTATTAACCTTTAACCGTGGTAAATAAAAGTCAAAAGTTACTATTCACCAAAAATTATTTTCATCTTATTATACAAAGTTTTAATTACTGATGTTAATCATGTCCCTCATATTTTTTAAATTCAATTCACAAAAGCGGTAAAATTACGTTTTATGAAAATTTGCAAATGGGTCTAGAAGGTGGGTAAAAGACGTTACAAAGTTCAATAATGTTTTATACATCTAATATTATTATAATGTGTCTCCAATAAATTAAATTGAACTTATATAGGTATTATATATCTTTTTTCACTTAAAATAAATTTTAAAAAAATAAGAAATTATTTAAATAAAACGTCAGTTTTAAACAATAACGCAGTGTTTTCACTATTCATCAAAAATTGAAAGTTTTCAGAAAAAAACCAAAAATTAACCTTAATCTAATTATGATATTCCAAATTCAAAAATGAATTATGTCTTACAAAATTAATAACATATAAGTTAGATTAATTAATTTAAAATTAATTCCCATTGTCAAAACCAAAATGCTGGTTTTTAAAATGTAAAAATTATCAAAAGATTAACATGTGTTTATGTAATCATTAAATGTGAAATTACTTATACCGACCTGCATTGTATTAAATGATAAAAATATAATATAATATACTTTCAAAACATTCAAATGGATAATTTAGCACTATAATTTATTTTGATTAAAAAAGTTGTTTACAATTAAAATTTTGTATTTTTCACTATTAATCAAAATATGAAAGTTATCAGAAAAGTACCAAAATATCATCCAAACTAAATTTTTATGTACCACTTCTAAAGGAGAATTTATTTTAATTAAATATAATATATAAGTGTTAAAATATTGGTTTAAAAAGTGGTTCTCCATTAAAAGGTGGTAAAATTGCATTTTTTGAAAAATAATTATTTTATATAAAAAATGAATTTGTTCTTATATTATGTATAAGGAAAACATAATATGGATTCTAAAATTATATAGAGTATATAAAATACAAAATTCAGTTAATAATTTTAATAAATGCTTTTTGAACGGTAAGTTGTGGTGCTCTCGAACTCGGTGTTGCGTGTAGCGCAAGTTATTCAATTACTTTGAGAAGATAACATACTATGAAATCTTGGGGTGTTACAGTCTCACATCCTTTAATAAATTGTGTACTCAAAATTTAAAATTTTTAATCGAAAATAAAATTTTTAAAATAGAAAAATACCTTTGGGGAAAACCCATATCAGAAATTGGGTTAATAAAATTTTGTCTTAATAAGAGGGAAAAAGAAAATGAAAAAGTCACCATAAAATTATGATCTCGAATAGGAGAACATTTGTGGGAATTAGAGACACATAATTATAGGAAAAAACGTAATTATTCAAAGGGAGTGATTTAGGTCATTAATCACAAACAAGTGAACAATAAATAGAATATTGAGGGCCTCAAAGCTATAAATCTATGATGATGTAAAATATCATCAGTTCAAAAAAACATAAGGTATTATGACAACACATTTTTTTTATGTTCCTTTCCCTAAGATTTAAGAATTATTTTATTCATATAATAAGAAAAAAATTAACATGTATAGTTCCATCCTTCATCTAATTTCTGCCAAAAACTCATTTTTCAGTCCAAAAGATCATAAAACACAAAAATATTCTATTTATTATAATCGTATTGGGTTACAGAAAAATAAATTTATAAATCATATGTCAGACCATTAAAAAAATAAATTATAAAAACCAGTACATCACGTTGTCTTGTGGTAGGTGATGCACCATTTTCACC
Source organism: Viscum album (assembly GCA_963277665.1). Classification (NCBI taxonomy): domain Eukaryota; kingdom Viridiplantae; phylum Streptophyta; class Magnoliopsida; order Santalales; family Viscaceae; genus Viscum; species Viscum album. The sequence continues at coordinate 93,830,385 of OY728135.1, forward strand.
CTTCGGTTCCAGGTTCAAGTATCATGGCCTTGCTGGATGCAACAGGTTGTCACCCGACATCCGGGTTGTCCTCTTTTAAGTATCCAAAAATAACCTTAAGAAATTATTTAACCTTGACAATAGTATCCAATTTCAAACTTAATCCCTTCAAACCATTAGACTGATCCAAAATACTTCTGTCCAAACTCACAGTCTAAATTTTATAAGGAAGGTAAACAAGATGAAGATCTTTTTTTCCATGTAATGACATGTGAGTAACTTCATCATGTATTCTTTTAAAACATGGTATCACCCTAAATTAACATTAAACCTTATTTATTACATTCATGCTCCCTTATGTCTTATATAATACTGGATATACTCCTTATATACAAAAATATTGAAAACTCCAACAATAATGTAATAAACAAACAATTAATTAGTTTCAAAATAGTCAAGAATATCGAATATAATTTATCCAAATCAAACAAATCTTATTCCAAAATCATTACCTCAGTATCAGAACAATATTATGGTTAATCTTTCCTTCAACCATGTGTTTTCCAAAAAGTTTATCTTGGTATATAATCTTAAATCCTCAATGAAATAGTTCTACAGTACAATTTTTATTTATTTCCATAATTCATATAACCAGTGCTTCATTGATACAACACTCAAACGTAATAATTATTTAATAACAAAATAAGAACATTATTCATTCCTCTTTATCTGTGGTAGTATCATAACATGATTATTATCCAATAGCATCATTTGGTGCCTAATATGATGATTTGGACATTGAATCACATAGTGTCCCAACTCCTTTCAGATGAAGTATTGTACATTTGAAACCTTTTTCTTACCCATGCAATCACATACTTGGTTTCCTTTTTCTATTAACTAATAAAAAACTCACATTCCATTCAAGCATTTACAAAGGTGATTCTTTCCACAGTTTTCACATATGAGAAATTCCTTCATTCCCTTCTTCCCTCTATCCATATTTCTCTCTACCATCCTTTTCTTCTCGGGCTTCCCTTAAAATCCATTGGACTCAATGAACTATTTACTTATCTTATTAATACATGATACTATTTCTTCATATTATGTGAATATGTGGGAGACAATTTCCCATATAAATATTATCTTAAGAACTTGAAATATATGATCCTTCTTACTCTTTGGATCATGGGTATTATTGGAGTTCTCATTCCTTCTACTGGGACCATTTCTAGACAATGGAATATACTAGATTAGTTTGTGAATTACAATACAAAATTCCAAACTAGTAAAATCATTAACTTAAATTTAAAAGTTTATACATATAATCCATAATCATAAAAAAAATGTTTTCTTTTAGGAAGTATTTACTGATAAATACTTCATAGTGGTTTGTAATGAAAATGTGAATTATCCTATGCATATCCACTGGGAGTGTCATAACCAAGAGTGCAGCAAGGCACGTTGTCGTGTACCCGGATAACCAGTCTCAAGCACGAAACTCCTTGTTGTATTTTTCACTCCTAGGTACATCTGTTCCAGAGTCTCCTTTACCTGCTCGTATCCAGAAATGAAAGTATTTTTTGGAAAATTCAAAAAATCTCTAAATTTCCAAAATTCTATGAAGTTCATATATACGAATTATCAAAGTATATCTTGGGGTAAAGTTCTATAATTAGAGTTTCTAAATCTATCTTCTATGGTTTATACTGATCTTCCTCTGATACCAATTGTAATGCCCCAACCCGAGAAGCCTGGTGCTAGTGCATTATATTAATACATTTTCATGATTATAAGGAATCAAGTCCTAATGTACCGATCAGTTTATTATTTTTGGAATATATATTACATACATGAATATTACATTATGAATTCAAACATAAAACAAAACATAAATAATCCATTGATAACACCATTATTCCCCTATATTAACACATCATATCAAACATAATACACTTCTTGGAATCCTAGGTAAACAAAACATAAGAAATAGGTGGGATCAGATGCTCAGTAAAGCTAATTAATATTGCGGATGCTATAAAATTTTAAGGCAATATGTGTAATAAAAACAATAGCCTTTTAAACATAAAAATGAACATAATATGGAGAAAGTAAATCAAACATTACCATATAAACAAGTACATGTATATTCTCCAAGTAGAATAATCACATGTAATAATTAATTTCATAATGAGGGAATGCCTAATGTCGGACATCATTACCACATAGTAAAGGCCTCATGCCAAGACTAAAAATTAAATTTTTTTCAAGGCCTTTTTCCAATACACTAGTTTTTCTCAAAAGACCTACCGATGCATCGAGGGGAAATAGTGGGCCCCACCCATCACTTACTAAGTCCACAACATTCCTCATATGAAAATTTTGACACATAACATAAACATTCATATTAAGACTAGGATACAAAATGTCAACACTTTAAACATAAACCATGAAGGGTATAAAAATAATACATCCATAGTAAAAAATATCATAATTCATTCAATAAAAAATGGAATATTGTATTATAATAAATCAACCTTAATCAAGAATAATTTCCAGTAAAGGACCTTGACACAGTTGAAAATGATCAGTACAACTATTTGAGAGAAACATCCATTTTTGTGAAATCATTTAAGAGTCAAACATTTATAAAGAAAGTAATTTAAAATATATTTTTTAATCAAAGTATCCCAAACTACATTGAAACTTTGGAATGGAATAAACATTTTAAAATAATCATGTCCAAATAAATAAATCCTTAAATCCATTTTGAAAACATGGACATTAATGAAAAAGATTTAAAACAAAAAATATTTTAAAATTTTAAATAGATGTTTTATTTAAAGAGTACCTTAAACTAATCCTTTTGAAATTTATTTTGTGAAACATGGACATGGATAATAAATATGTCCCATAAAATAATTACAAATAAACAATTTTGAATAATAATGAGATTAAGGATGTAACTCTTACCTAGCACTTTCCCTTGGTCGAGGGTACATTTAACCTCCTGTATAATTACTATATTATGTTATTAAATTATAACAGAACCATATTCATATTTGTTATGTCATAAATGATTCATTTTTGACATTATACTACCCATTTAATAATGATTTACATGATAAATTAACATGTGGGGTAATAATTGTATTCTTTATCGTATGTGTTTAAACTTTTTATTCTTGATCATATAATTAGATCATGATTTAAATAATTACAGTATATAAAAATGGTTTTTATATATAATATCTATTTAGAATATAAATATGTATAATATATATATATATATATGAAATGGAAAACACCGTTTATGGAGACGGTAGGCCGTGCGTATACATAAACGATGTTTCCATTTTCATATCATATTGTACAGAATTAAGTGAATAAGATATATGTAAGGACATATATACATACATACATATATCTCCAATATCATTATTTTTTCATATATTAAATAATTATTAATAATATGATTTATTATAAAAAAAATTAATGGTGAACATGGAAATGAATCTCATCACGTTGTTGAGACAGTAAGCCCTACGTACACACGAGCGACAATATCATTTTTTTAATGATTAAAAGGTGTGGAATTGGATGGTATATTAATTGTACGGAAAAATCAGAATGTTATTTTCATTATTTATATACATATTACTCATCATTATATCCATACAAATAACATAGTGTTGAATAACAAATTACATCACGGCGTGGAGAGGGTAAGCCGTACATTCACATGCATGGTGACATTATCATTCATCGGATGGATAGAATAATGAGTATGGTTTTACAATAATTATAATAACATAACCATATGTACAAGGTATTGGCCTTATTATTTTTTATGGAAATAACAAATACTAAGAATGTGGAAGAAAAAAGAACTTTGGAAGAGGTGATAAAATAATTTCCTCTTCTTTGCATGTTTCCTTTTGATTTGAACAAAAGTGCTCCTTAGGTTGGATTTATGATCAAGGTAAGGCCTCTATGTTCAATTGAGGTGTGTGGGATGGAGATTTGGATGGGGGTTTTCTGAGCCAAATGGCTTTGGAGGTGTGATTTTGAGAGAAGGGGAAGTACCCTTTTATAAGAGAGGTGAGTGTCACTTTTGAAAATGTTTGAACTATTATTTTTTAAAAAATTAATTTTCAGTTTATAATGGATAAAAATTAATTTATTTCAAAGCTAAGGTTGGTTTGGGTCTAAAGGTTCTCAAAAAAGATGTTTTAGAAAAGTTTATGTCACCATAATAATCCTATCTTTTAGATTTAACTCTTAGTTAAATATTTTATCTTTTACCATGTCCTCTTGTATTATTCTAATAAATGGTTAATAAAATTACTAAAAAAAGACCAGAGAACCCCAAGTGGTTCATTATTGATATATAAAACCTTATCTAAATCCTTTTTCCAAACATTATATTTTTATAAATATTATATCAATTAATAATATAATATTTGATTTAAAAAACTCATTTATGTCAATTTTGACACTATTTGGTGATTTTTTTTGTTAATGTCATAAATACATTATAAATTAAAAAATTTATATAATCAATCCTAAAATGTAATATTAACCTATAAAATTCATGGATGTAGTAAGAATCCTCAACTTACATTTATTTTTATATTTATAATATCAATTATTTTAATCTTTCATTGATAAAGTAATTACTCCATCATCATTGTGTCACAAATAAATTTCATTATTTAATATCTAAAAATTATAAATAAAATACCATTATGTAGGAAATATATTTATATTTATAATTAATATTTAATATCTAATTTATCTTATATATAAGCCTATATTAAAAATATTAGTAATTAATATTTGAATTTAACACTTTTTACTCTTCTTTGAACAAAATAATAATAAATTTCCAAAATCTAATCCAAGTGGAGAAAATGATGATATTTTATTCCTATGGTTGGTTTTGGTCAAAAATACATTTATACAATGTAATTAGTACAAGTTTTAGGGTAATTATAATATCATTTTAACATTAATTACCCTATTTTATTTTAAACGTGGTAAATAAAAGTAAAAAGATATTATTCTCCAAAATTTATTTTCATCTTATTGAACCAAATTTCACTTACTAATGTCAACTGTGTGTCTCAGATTTTTGAAATTCAATTCATAGAAGTGGTAAAATTACATTTTATGAAAATTTGCAATTGTGCCTAGAAGGTGGGTAAACGACGTTAAAAAGTTCGATAAATTTTTTTACATCTAATTTTATTATAAAATTTCACCAATGAATTAAATTGAACTAATATAGGTATTATATATATATTTCAAATTAAAATAAATTTAAATTAAATATATAATTGTTTAAATAAAAAGTCAGTTTTAAAAAATAATGTAGTTTTTTTCACTATTACTCAAAAATTGAATGTTTTCAGAAAAATATAAAACATTGACCCTAAGTTAAATTTGATATTAAAAATTCAAAAATGAATTCTAGTTTACAAAATTCAAAAAATATAGGTTCATTAATTAATTTTTAATTAATTACCATTGTCAAAACTAAAAGGTGGGTTTTTTAAAAGTAAAAACTATCAAAAAATTGACATGTGTTTATGTCAAATTTAAATGTGAAATTACTTATAATGACCTATATTTAATTAAATGAAAAAAATATAATCTAATTATATTTTAAATGAATTTAAATTCATAAATTATCACTATAAATTATTTCCATTAAAAAAGTTGTTTTCAATTAAAATTTTGTATTTTCACTATTCATCAAAATTTGTAAGTTATCCGAAAAGTACAAAAAAATTAATCCAAACTAAATTTTTATATCCTGATTATAAAAAAAATTAAATTTCATTAAATTTAATATATGAATGTTTCAAATATTGGGATTAAAAAGGGTTCTCTACTAAAAGGTGGTAAAATTTAATTTTTGGAAAAATACTTCTTTTATTTGAAAAAAATGAACTTGTTCTAATATTATACCCAAGAAACAAATAATATGGATTCTAAAATTACATGGAGTATATAAAATTATAAAATAAGTTAATATTATTTATAATTGCTTTTTGAAATGTAAATTGTGGTGCGCTCGAGCTCGGTGTAGCATGTAGCGCAAGTTATTGAATTATTTTGAAGAGATAACATACTATGAAATCTTAGGGTGTTACATCTGCCACTGTCCTCCCACACCGGTACTCTACCGCTATCCCATGGTGTCTCCACTTTCCTATGGTCGGACCATCTCTGGTCTGCCATTGAACCACTGGTAACACCCTGATGCTCTGAATATTTCGCTAAGACCATATCTTGAACCCTTCAGGATGAGATCATCATATACTCATGCCCCTCATGAAGATCCTTCAATGTTTCAATGTGACGGAAAGTAGTCACTGCTTATGCTCTCCGTAGTGCCTCCTCTAGTTCCCAAACCACAAAACCTTTATAGATCTAGAATCCCAGGATCAATATTGTCATATAACCATGCTTTATTTGAAGTTAGGTTTTCGTTTCAGCGTGTTGTAAAGTAATTCGATGAATAAAATAATGATCGACTGAAGAACATGAAGAATGAGTGAATCGTGAATTAAACAATTGATTGTTATTGTATGTTTTCCACCATCAAAGGATTTCAAAGAAGAAATATTGATAAATAATCAAATTCAACAACAAAAACATGAATTGGTGAAAGAAGTATCCAAAAAAATAATACTACCTAGATTTTGGATTTTTTGTTTCATTTATTGCTCTCATATCTACTCAAGTGCGAATTTTTTTCTTGATCCTCCTAATATCTGATGTTGATTCTCCATCAGATGGAGAGGAGGAGCTCTCCCTAGATTCTGGGGGATAAATGAGACAACCCATTCTCATTTCCCTTAAACACCTATTTATAGGAATCCTCCAAGAGTTGTAGAATCAAAAACTCCCATGCCATATCATTTTATGTCGCATGTAGGTAAAACACCTAATTCTGAACTGAACTGTGGTCTCAAATTTCCAATATCATCCCCATTAAAAAGTTATTTTTTTTGGAGTTTGAGAGAAAATAATTAAATTTTATAATTTAATTTATGAAAATACCCTATGTATCTTTTTCAACAGAAGACACATGCAAAAATAAGTTATGTCCTTCCTAGGGTAAATTCCACTCTGTGGAATCAATCGTGGAATCATATTTATGATTCGATCTACCATTTGAGAGATATCCAATTTCTTTCACAAGCATATTATAAAATATACTTAATATTTTTATAAAATTTATTTTGTGAACACCAAGGCTTGGCATCTCATGTCGTCTTAGTTAATAACTCTGAAAATATACGTAGAAGTATTTTAAATTATTAAAATGAATAAACCGGGTCACTACAAGGTACTGTACACTTACCAACCATTAGTTTTAGGATCAAGCCCCATAGCCTTACCATATTATATATGTTATCACCAGAACATTGGGTTGTCATTTTGTTTATTTAATCATACAAATAATAAGTCATTCCTAAATAAAACTTCATGTTGATTATAGGGGTTATGAATACCCTCAAAAATTTATATTTATCCCAAAATTTCATTAATACCCTCAAAAGTTTTACATCATAAAAACCTAATATTGGGTGTATAGGTCCTTATAATAATGATCAATATTAATCTTATAATCTTATGATGGAATCCATAACTCTTAAAATATCCTCACATTGTAAAAAATACTAATCTCCAAATTTATTTAATTCATCCCTTTGATACCATCCCAAATCCCACACTCTTATATCGTATACAGAAATCATAAACAAAACATATTTGGATTTGATGTCGATAGTTGGGACCCAATATTTTCCATCAAAACATTAGAAAATAAATATTAAAAATTGGTTCACTAAAATTCTTGAGCACCCTTTAGGGTTAATGTTTAATTGAATTAGGAAAAACTCATACATAAACAATACACATATCTTTAGATGATTACTTATCACAGAAAACCCATCTTTTATTATTTCACAGTAAGTAATTATCTTCATCCATATGAAATCCCTTCTATGCATAATTAATTTATCCTCCTTCTCTATAATCATGGGAGAATTAATAATATGAAGTGTAAGATAAAATTAAATTTAAGTGGGAAATTAGGCATTAAAATATAATTTCATTAGTGAGCATAAGAATACTATAAGGGTATGCTGAAATAATGACTCTGTATGAGTATAAGAAAATAACATTTGTACCCGTCAATGAATGGACCATAAAAGATAAAAACATTGAATAATAATTTAGAAAAGTAAATATTCATATTAATCCATAATCACTAGCCATGTTATATCAATACTGAACAAATGGAAAAAATATAAACACATAGAAAGGGTAAAAAATCTGTTGGTTTATTAGGACATCATCTTCTTATAACAATTATAGAACCCTTATATAAACCATAATATTTTAATAACCATATTGAAAATATTTGATATGATTCTCTAGAGATCATAATTATTACTGAATGCATTGGAGTGTTATCTGGGTATACTCATTGTATATTTAATAAAGGCCCCACCCAATACTATTTTGGTGAAGCCATCATATATAAATACCAAGCACCAAAAATATTGTACATAGATATTATAAATAGTCATAAAAATATAAAATCCACTATTAACTTCAAAAAACGATTAAACCATGGAAAATAAATGGCTTCTATAAAAATATTATTGGAGCATGATTAAGGTGTTCAAGAGAAACAACTTCCATAAAAATCTATTTGAAAAATTGTTATCCCATCGAAAAGAAACCTGTTCCATAAAAAACACTTTTAAACTGTATTAATATATCCATAAGAATAACATGGATGTAATCAATAAAAAATATCCAATTAGAGAATATGAAACAATAACTGATGTTTACATTGATTAATAGAAATTATGTTAAAAGACCATTAAAGTCATTTTCATGAAAATAACCATTTTATTTTTATATAACCTTAAAAAACTAATGATTCACTACATATTCTTAAAACTATTTTCTTCAAAAAAACCCTAGAAACATACAAAGTAATTGTTAATTTCATTTTCAATCTTACATGAGGAAACTATCTTTTTAATTTTGAAGTGAAATTTTAAAGAAATTATAATCGTTTTATTTTAAAATAACATTATAAATATATAGATGAATATTAAAATAAATTAGGGGTTATTAAATAAAAATATTATGATCATGTTACGAATGTTTAAATAAATATTTCATTCACATTTTCTGTAAAAATCAAAATATGATTTTTGGAAAATAACATGAATATTCCTTAAAAACATTTTAAAAATGTAAAACATGTTTAGAAATTTATTTTTAAATATTCTATGAGATTAATAATAGATATTTAAAAAAAATTACTTAAAACTCTATTTTCAAAGTAAAACTAATTTTCAACAAATGATGGATATTAATTCAGGTTTCTAGAAAAAATAATTATTATTTTAGGAAATAAATAATGTAAATTGGCTCTATTACATGTAAATTTAATTAATAACCATGGGATAATGAAGTTCATGAGTTCCTTGAGGTATTTTTCATAATATATCATTATTTTTTGAAAAATTATATACAATCCCAGTAAATGATGAGATTGTAACACAAGAATCTTACAAGTTAGGTAACCTTGAATCATAATCCCCATGAAAAAATATCAATAAGTGAAACTTATAGTATAATTAAAATAAGGTTATTAGTGCTAAAACATGTTAATGGGTATTTATATTGAACTCATAAAATAATATAGGTGTATAACATAACATACATATTAAAGAATGAAAATTGATATAACAACCGCTTACAACTAAGGTAGCCTCAAAACCAAAACACCCATGACAGAAAGATCCTAAAAGGGATATATAAATCCAAATAAATAAAAGGATAATAATAAAAATTTAAATTCATAGTACATGTATACATCATATAGAAAAATGTATTTGTGGATATGGAATTCATAATACTGAAATAAAAGTCAGCTGATAAAAAACCGTAGCCTCACACGTGTTTTCGATTTATCAAGATTTAACACCATGTATAGTGGTTTTATACATGATATTAACTAAATAAATATCCATTTAACTATATATAATATCATATATCCTCTGTTTATAACATATTACTAGTTACCCATTAATAATAATTCATTATTTTCCTTATTTCAGGTGTTAATTTCCTTGTTTTTGCTTCTATTAATTGTTTTGAAAATTTCAGTTATGGTAAATAGTATATTGTAACATAATATAAAGAATAATAATCATAAAATAATAATCATATTTATAAAATAAATTATAATTTGGATACAATTCATGATATTTTATTTTGGGAAATGATATATGTTTCAATCATAGAGATGACATGTTGTACATACACATGAGTAATGTTCCCATTTTTTAATGATTATGATAGATTGAAGGTGAGTAGAATTTATATTTAAAAAATGAAAATAATATCATATATTTCATTTATTTATTTATATTTGCTTATATATATATATCATGCTTATGATGTGGTAATAAAAAATGTTTCACATCGCTTCGATGAGGCAGTAATACACATGTTCACGAATGACATTATCATTTTTTCCATGAGTTAAAATGTATGAAATAAAATAAAATATTATATTTAAAGAATTATTAATATGTCATTATTATAATAATTATGAAATTTATTTCACAAATATTCATTATCATTATTCTTATTACCTTCTATGTAATGTGTTAGTGAAAAAGGAATTATAATGCTACGTGAGGCGATAGTCCGCCTTACACAAGTGAAACCTACTCGTATTGTCTACGATATGGAATATAAAAATGTATATATAATATAATAAATATATAAGTATAAATATTTTATAAATATAATATATAAACATTATTACCATAATCATACTCAACTGTGAGAGTGATATTGGAAATATGAATGCCATCAGTTCGTGAGGTGGTTGTCCGCCATACACAGAAATGATATTTTTGTAACCCATTTGATGGAAGAGGAATTTTTTTGTTTATTATGTTTATATAATAAAATATATGTATATTTATCATAATTACCTTATTATATAATAATATTTGAATAATACTTTAAGGAGGAAGAGAAATAAATAAAATAAAAACACTTATTGAAGAACGTTGCCTCCTCTTTATATATCATTGTTAGGTCTCCAGTATAGTCATTTCTAGGTTAATTATCGACAAAAATATTTTATGATGGATTATATTAGGGATTTTGGAATATAATTAGGTATGTTATTTTCAAATACCAAGATATTCGAAGGTGTGAGTTAGAGAGGTGTGGGATGGACTTTTATAAGTTAGGGAAATGAGGCACAAGGTATTTATGAAATGAATCGAGTTCCTTGATTTTTTTATATTTGAAAATGTTACAAAATGGACCATTTCATAACCATATAGTTTTAAGGGTCTCAATATTTCAATAAAATAGTTTTTGGTAATGTTTATAGGCCATTCATGACCTTATCATTTTAGTTCAACACCCGACAAAACAATTTTTTACCTTAAATGAAGTAAATAATTTTTACTATTTTATATATTATATTTCATAAAAATATTCTGTCGAACATATTATATAATATAACATATTATTTTTATAAAATTGAAATTAATTTTTCCAAATTCCATTCTAAAAAGTAGGAAATGTCAATTTAAAATTTATCCCAATGATGCGATAACAAAGCATGTTTTTAAAGAGAAAAAGTTCAAATGATTATAATGTTTTTATATTCATAATCAATTAAAAATTATTTTAAAAGAAAAAAAATTGATTAATGATTTATTATTGAAATATTTATACATAAAAATAAATTTAAAATATAATTTAACATTATAAATAATTTATATAAAAAGGTAGTTTATAATTTAAATTTACAATTTTTTTCATAATCAATAAAACATTAATCTGTTTAGAAAATTTTCAAAAAAAACCCAAATATAATATTTCAATTGTGAATGAAATAATAAATTATATTTTTTCAATAAAAAATTCATCAATTTAAAAAAAAAATTATGAAATACCTATAGATGCATTGGAAAACGTGTTTTCGAGAAGCGTATTGTTTTCCAGAAAAAATATGTTTTTATATTAACTAATGACTTAGAATAATAATAATAGGAATATAAATTAATATTTATTTATATATAATCTTTTAATATTACTATAAAAATTCCTCAATGTTTATAATTTTAATTAATTAAAAATAGTCAACATTGTTCATTTTTCAAAACAATTTAGCAAAATTTGTTTTTAAAAACCAAAACAGTCTTATAAATAACCAATATAATGAAATTTAAAAAAAAAATCATTTAGTTTATATATAAATAAATAATAAGTATGTCACTTTAAAAAAATTCCAAACATATTTATGATTTTAAATGACATAATTTATTGAAATGTATATACTTTTTAAAAAATTGGTTATTTTTCAAAATTAACTCAAAAATAAAAATTTCAAAAAATATTAAAAGTTCACACAAAGTAAAATTTGATATTCCTATTAAAGAAATAAAATTTTTTCAAATAAATTATATAAATTTTAAAAAAAATTAATATTTCTTCATGATAATAAACAGAAAAAAAAATTATAAAGCTTTATTTTTGTAAAATAAAATCACTTTACCAAAAATTGATTGATAATTTAATCAAAATTTACCAATAATTTATATTGAGAAAAAAATGAATATATATATATATATATATATATTAATATACAGAATAATATCATACCCACCAACTTAATAGCTACGTTTTGATGGTTATTTATATCACAGGTCATTTGAGATCAATGTTACGTGTTTAATATGTTATTAACCAGAAAAATATCGGTGTTTTATGTACTGAAATCTATTTAAGATATAGTTATAATTTAAAAATAATTACATCATAAACAATTAGGTAGATATATTCTCTTCTATTTTCATTGTTACATGTCTCTTGTTGTGTTCTTTCCAACTATTTTGTTAGGCCCACCTCATGCATGTTAATGTGTCCTGGCCTGCTTGTTTCCCCAAAGTCATGCTTTCTAAAGGTGGGAATCATTCATCACATTAAATGATGGTGTATTATCCTTTATCAAAACTAGATTATGGAGTGTCAGTTCCACCTTCTATAGATTCCCCATTGAAACATTTCATCATGTCTGGGTCTCCCTCATATAGATAATTCATGTTCATGAAACTCATTAATATTTTCATATATTCTTTCATGCCAATTTATTATTTTTCTTTTGTATGGTCATTACCGTTGGTCTTGATATGTAAGAAACTTTTGGTCCTTAGAGTCATCACATTCGGAATCTATGGAATGACTAGATTCTAGGAACATTGGTCACATGTATTCTTTCCCATATGAGGGAATCTCAGGGATGAATCTTAGGTGGGAAACCTAATGAATCCCATATTGATCATGAGGTATCTAATTTTGAGGGAGTATATAATCCATGGAATTCACCTGAGGGATCACATTATTTTCTTGGAATGGATGACTCCTTGGGAGCATATCATCTAGGGCTTTCACCTCTGGCATCCCATGATTTACATGATAGATGTATTTCGGCTCACATGTTTAATTCCTTAGGGATAAGGGGAGGATTTATAAAAATTACCCATGGATATGGATCAAGGATTTGAATCGCTAATATAGAATATTTATCACCTAGATGTTTAAAAGTGGATGGATCAGAATGCTCCATGGAAGAAGTTATTCGAGGCGCGTCCCATAAATTGAAGCTGTCAAACCATGAGGGATGATCAGAACACTCCTTGCGGTCGATCAAGAAGGTACATATATATGAGGGATCACCTGAAAGGTTTACTGATGAGTGTATCATAATTTCCCATGGAGGAAGATCTGGGGGGTTTCCCATAAAGGATTTATGTAACACCATAAATGTTCATCATAACAACCCATAAGGTGGGCCAATGATGTAAATACCTAAGAGGGATCACCTGTGATTATAGTTTTTTAGGATCTAACTTCCGAGAGGCATCCAACATACCCATTTTAGAATAAAGGGATTAATACACAAGTAGTTTTGTGATGTAATTTAAGGTCATGTGATAGGACAGATCCTTGTTTTTTTAACATTGTACGGTATGGAAGCGCATATCACAAAGGGGGAACTAACAAGATATGGTGTGGGGATTACACGTGGATGGTGACTGTCGCATGATGGTTACTCTTGGTTGGATTTTGATAGTGAATTATTCCATGAGTTTCACAATGGACCTAGAGGAGCTGTGATATCCTATTTGAGGGGTAGGAGCATACAGTAGATATGACCAAGAAAAAGTTAGGATTGATGTGGATGTTGGGTTTTAACCTCACGAGGGAGTCTTATATATCCAATTGTGTTGTGAATAAAATCCCATGTATTTAGGGATTATATGGGGATTATACTAGAGGAATAAGACCAAAGAAGCATGTGATTGGCACTTATGTGTAAAAGTTGACCATTTAAATATTATGGTTTTGGATTATGCCCAGGGATATCCTGTATGATACATGTTGGGGATTATATCTATAGAGAAGTCCCATGGTGGTTACATAGAGGATTTCATGATTTACACTAACCTCTTAGCCCATGTGAGTTTTTCACGGTGTGAGAAACCAAAGGAAGCAGCAGACCTAACACTTCTGTCGTAAAAGAATCATCCTCGAGAGATAGTTTGGGGATTCTGTGTGGAAGTTTCCAAGGGAGAATATCATTACCTATAATGAGTATCTCATTCTATGTGAGTCATTCATAGACCATCTTATGCTTGTCTCATATGTTATGTGGGGATTATGCATTGAGGTTGACGATGCAAGAGGAACACTCGGCAGTGATGGAGGAGGTGGCATTCCAGGATGATCGTACATGCAGTATCCCATGATCATCACATAGGGTAAGAATATAGTTTTAAGTCATGTACCAAGTACATTAAGAATACGATGTTTTAAATCAAGAAACTAAAACATGGTGGTGATCACTCCCTATCATGTGGGCTTATGTTTCCAAAGCACATATGCATCTAGTGGGGAATGAATTTGGAACTTCTAGATTATAAAAATGGAATGATTGACCAGCCATGTGGTCCATGTTATGGTCCATAGGCTAAGAATAAATAGTGGATATGATACCTATGATGAGAATAAAAATTTTATAAAAATTCTTGCAAAAGAGACACAGGGTTCATCATGTAAGGGAACATGAAATTATTTCACCCATCCTTGGATTTTCATGCTTAATAGGTGCATGCAAGGTATGGGTGTTGTTCCTAATTTTTTCTTCAGAATGGTTCTCTAACACAAGGGAAGTCCACATAGTTTCAAATAGGGTACACATGCAACATTTGTTTTTTTTGTGCAAGGTTAGGATTGTTTGCATGAGCTGCCTCTGAATACACCCAACATAGGTAGAAAGTGCTAGGGTAGGAATTAATAAATTGTGGGATCATTCAATCTTGGAACCATAAGGAACCTATCACAAAAAATAAATCAATTCCATTTGGGTTTCATGGTTTTTTGATGTCATGGAAGACAAGTCTTACGTACATTAGAGAACCGCTTCATCTTCTGAATATCACCCAAATACGGGGGTTATCATTCATTTATAGATGAAATCCTCTATGATGATAACGTAAGGTTCTGGTCAGGGAAGAGGAATTACAAAAAATATATCTTTGTCACGGTGATCATTTTTGCAAGGTGATGGTTTAATGTAGTATTTGGTGCGAAATAGGTTTCCATGCAGTTTGGACTCTTGCATGTAACTTTGATTTATTATCCACATCCCTTTAACCATACTGATGGTTTTCATAACATTCCTATTGGACTCCAAGGAAATAACAATAAATCTATCATATTTTGTTTGATTGAATTTTTTATATCGATCATGATCTTGCGTGCATGTATTAAAACTTTTCTAAAAACACTTATCATTACTAGAGTGGTCTGTTGAGTAATATGTTGGTTTTAGTTTTCACAAATTTGGTCATTTGTGGATTTTTATTGGGTCTCGACACCAAAAAATGCCACTACATGGAATCTGAGCTAGAAGGGGACCATAAGGATAGGTTCTCAGGTAAATTCAAATTCAAAAGTTTTGTTTTTATGGGGGTGTCCAAAATCCACATTCAATCATGTAAAGAGAAGACATGAGTGTGCTAGGACATAGTTCATTTAAATAAAATAGGCATACGGGTCCTTTGTATGACAACATGACTTCCCATGTGATACTAGTCTTACACTTATGTGAGTATGTCATCCTTTTTCATGAAAAATTGATCCCCAAATACTTTTTTCATGAAAAATATCACTTCAGACCACTGATTCTATGGAATTCCCCTCATCTTTCATGTATATTTATATACTCAAACACACCATAGATTATTGTGATCTGATGATTATTTAATCTAAGAACATTCATTATAATTTTTAAACATATCAGAGATTTTAAACGAACAAACCCCATCTGATATTGAAGACGATGATTCTATAAAGAGAGTTGAAATGGATGGAAACCCTTAGATCTCTTGATCTAGTAGGATCATTTCAGAATATTCAGTACCTGTTTTCATGCTAATAGGGTCACAACAGAGATATCCACTGAGTTACTATCTCCTGTAGTAGAATTAATGGTTTTTGGATGTGGTCACCATCACTTATCATGATGTTGACACGCTAAGTTCATGGTTCACATGTAAAGATGACATCAATCACTAAAACATACCAATTCACGACCATCCTATTTGGGATTATGGGGTTATAGCTATCTACGCACTAAAAGGTGTGTCCCATCCAATCATGGGGGAGGTGTTAGAGGAAGAAGAATTCCCTGACAATTTTTCCACCATTTTTTAAAGCAACATGAGGTACAATGAATGGGTGTGGGCGTAATGGGTTTTTTATACATTCATGAAGTACGAGGACAAGTTATATCATACCAGAATACATGAGGTTTTGTAGATTTCACACTTACACTTCTTCCTTGAATATGATCTAGTTATCAAGCTCCTCATCTGATGGCCCCTAGAAACAAACATGTTTCATCTTCATCAGGTGGAAGTCAATATTCATCTAGGGGAAATCCACTACATTAGTGGTGTTCCATAATAAGGATACCATTATTATGAGTTAATTCTATTAGAGAACACCTAGAATGATAGGTAGCATACTCCATTCCTAGTGTGACACCCTCTAGAGGAACAAAATTAGAAGCTGAAACTTGCTCATATTTCCCACAGTTATATCTTGTTCATGGAAAAGTTCATCATGTTTCTAAATAAGGACTCAAACATGATAATATCAGTCTAGGGAATATAATGCTTAACAGTGAATCATAGGAGGATATCAGTGTCATACATATTGAACATGGAAGAAGGATATTTTCAGAAATTGGGGTATAACATGGTGGGAGGCTAGGATCTACTAGAACACTACACCACC
The DNA here is from genome assembly GCA_963277665.1 of Viscum album. Taxonomy (NCBI): domain Eukaryota; kingdom Viridiplantae; phylum Streptophyta; class Magnoliopsida; order Santalales; family Viscaceae; genus Viscum; species Viscum album. The sequence continues at coordinate 93,847,803 of OY728135.1, forward strand.
TTTCACGCCACATTATTGAGTGGTTGGATTCTTCCATTTAGGGAAATAAATATATGGGACTATAGCTGGGGACACTAGTTATGGTGGTGATTTTGGAGGATAGTAAGAGAGTCTACATGGGGCTACCCATGTTGTCTCAATTGAATAACCCACTGGGCCATATTGTAAGGGGAAACACACCTTTGAGGATGTACAGACGATTATATATCTTACATTGATAGATTCTGAAACACCTCATGGATTATTAATTCTTGATATGCATTATCCCCCCAAAAACCAGTTTATATCCATCTCTATTGAATATTTATAGGGTATTTCCATTGACACTTTATGAGGCCATGATCAAGATTTAGATCAGTAACCATGAAACCATCAAATTCTACCCCTTCTAAACACTATTAGGTCTAATAGTGGAAAACTTGAAAATAAAATGGGAATAAAAAAGAAATATTTTTAGAGGGTGATAGGTTCAGTGTTGGTGGATAGGATTTATGGCCATGTCTAAATAGAGCATTTCACCCTATCCCTCTTTTCTAGGAAGTTTGGGTTCCCCCAACAAGTTATGAGGAGAGTTTAGAGGGGTATGTGATGAGTGTATACTAAGTATCCTTTATCATATATGGTGTATACTGGTGAATATCGGTTCAAGGTAAAATATTGTCTTACAGGCAACCAATGTTGATGATTGAATTTGATTGAAACTGGGTGGAATCATATCCGGAGGCAATCTCGTGGAAGCATATTCATCATGTCAAGAATGAGAGTGAGTAAATATAGAAAAGATGAAGTAGAATACTACCCTTAAGGGGAAATCTAGGAATATGAGGTAGCTCAAGATGGATCTATGGTGGGGACATCTAATGGGGCAGTTGTAACCCCACCTCATAGAGGATAAGGGTCTCATAACTGACTATAGTGGCATGAAATCAGCTTTCATGATGAGATGAGTAAGTACAGGGAGGATCCTGAAAATATAATGAGGTATATGATAAAGATGGATACTGAAACAATTTTCCCACTCCTTGGTCAGATTTCGGATGCTTTGAACATAATTGTTATTGTAAGACCTATAGAGAAAGATGAAACGAATGGAATCGTGCTACCTGAAGTTGATCATATACAAATTTTTGCAAGGGAGTTTTTCCATCAGATGCATATACATATATATATATATATATTGATTATGGACATTTAATCATCTCATCAAGGTCTATATACACCCCTACTACCCTAGTGGGAGTGTTGTTTGGTGATGTGCCAATACGGGAGAAGAAAATAATTATTCAATTTTCATCATCTAAGAATTTATTCAATGACAAAGAGGAACATGCCTCTTGTAATAAATCTTAATAGGGATCGTCATCTCATTAATGTAGTGCTTGAGAAATAGGTGAAATAAAATCCTTTGAAGAATACATTTCTAAGAATCTAAATGTAAGATTTAACTCACAATCCTTCCTTGAACCTTTCCAATTTCATTAAACATATTCTGTAACTATAACTTATCATTAATGGGAGCATCATGAAAATAGGAAAGGGGCCCCTACTGTAGAGGATGATGGTTCACTAATGGGTGCCGAAGAGCACGCTCTGGGGCTTGTTGTTAAAATATAAGTAACTGATGGTCCACTTGATAATGTTAAGGAGACAACCTCATAATCCAAGGTTCTACAAGTAATTAATGGGGGGGAATCCCTATAATTTCAATGGTGGTTCCCACTATTAAGGAATAATCATTCTTGGGGTGACATTTCATCGAAATATCTCTTTCTCAGGGTAAATACATATTTCATGTCACATGGTTGTCATTCATTCAAGGATCAATTACATCAATGTTTTTTTAAGTTTTATGAATCTCTTAATTGATCAATGCATGAGGAGAATGTTATTTTTATTTAATAACCAACTGGTGTTAAGGTCTCTCCAATAGTGGAGCTCCCCATTGAGAATATGGGACTCAACCCTCCAATTATAAACAACTGTTAGATTCCCATTCTCATGTAAATTTAACTGGGAATTTTTTGATTTCCATGGCTCACAAGTTCCCCTTTTAAGAAGATAATGATAGATTGTTTACCCAGTATGAAAATGAATATCAAACATCTAAGGTCCCTTATTTGATAGCCTGTAGGGTTAATTAGGATCATGTATCTAAAACTAACCTAACCTTAACCCCATGTGAATAGTCTGTGGTGGCATTGAGTGATGTCACTTATGGGGTGGAACTCAAGGATGGATGGGGTGAAGTTACTGATGGTGATTAGACTGAGGAAGATAAAAATCATCATCTAGAAACTATACCAATCAAGAGGGATCCCAAGGAGGACCCCACTACATCCATTCTTAATGTTTTTCCTGAATAAGAGCATTCACCTCCTGGAGATAAATAAGATTTCGGGTCTGAATCCTCTAGGGATAAATTACATATTATTTAATAGAGGATAGAGGAAAATATAATATTTCATAATTCTTTATTCATAACTAGACTTGGTGAATTTTATGGGGTATCTCTTACACTAGATGTGTAAAATAAGCACTGGAGGAGTGGATGCTCATGGTCTCCATATGCTGGTTTGCAACTTCATTACTGAGTTGGTCTATGAACGAAGCTAACATTTATTGTTTCCTTGGAACTAACAGAGGGTTGAAAACATTCAGAATATCCTTGAATTAAATCATAAAATCAATCATATATAATAGTAATTAGAAGAGTGTGATACCATTCTGTATGTCCAATTAGATGTTTTCATCCAACTAAGAGCTCAACTGGATGAGGGAGAGAGGCAATTGAGGTTGGTGACACTTCAAATAGATTATTTCCATGTTGAGTGATACTAAGCATATATCAGGGTTGACATGCTCTACCCTATATTATATGAAGAGGAATCAATGCTTGGGATGAAAAAATAGGCTCTTGATTCTACATACCAAAGGTTAGTAGAGCCGTAGTGCTCAATTTCTAGGGGAGATCCATGGGGGAAATTTTTCCAGGACTCAATATAGGCTTTAATCTGTCATTGACCCTTTCCAATGGTATATCATTATTGGTTTTTTTTTTTTGAAACCATTTCTATGGGTATGAGAATATTTTCTTTTTTTCTAATTAATTACTATACTTCAACCATATTCACGAAAATATCAATTAACAATCCCTTATATCCAATGAGTCATTCTCTTTGTGTGAAACAAGGGATGGGGATATGATTACTCATTTATATGAGAGTGACATATTACCATCGAACAAGCATGGTCTGTTATTTATTTTAAAACATTGATAGTGTTCTGGTTGAGAGATGTTGGAAGTGGGGAAACAGGATCATAGAATCGTTAAAATTATTTTCTAGTGTGCTCTGATTCAGAAATTTGATAACTCTAGGGGTGTTGAATTATATCCAATCAAATGGAATGAAAAATATTTAATGAAATGATCAAAATCCGGAACACAAGGAGGGTCATGTCACAATTGAAGAAAACTACTGACCTTTTTTGAAACCCATCATCGACATCATTTATCTGAGTATAGGGAAAAACAAATTCATGGAGACCACTGAATATATTAGAAACATGAAACCTATCTTAGAATGTCATCCAAAATCTTACTAGGAATTGGCCCAAGATGGTATGTGATACTTTACCAAACACCATTCCCTTAGGGGTCCCTTTGTGGAGGAGGACGAGTATTTAAATAAGGGGCATGCAATGTATGGAAACAAAGTGATGGAATGTTCTAATGGATTCCAACACTCGTTGAATTTTGCCAATATGGATGAAATAACATTGGTGTGGGAGTATTAGTCTATAAAAAGTCAAATTAAACATCATGGGCAGTATAATCATGGATGATGACATGAAACTGAATATTTGAATTATGTGGCAGATAACCAACATCAAAGGAGATGACCACTCCGGTGGGGGTCTAGGATGACATGAAGGTTTATTTCATATAATACATATGATAGAAATGTAGTTTAATGTCATATGGTAAGGAATATTCATGGTACAATTTAACATTGTGTGATCAGGACAAGTCTAACTATTTAATTTCATATGATCAGGATGTTGCACATAGAATAAGGTCATATATCCTAGACCATGGAAAATAGTTTTATGTTATGCTTCATGGACAATGCTTTTTATTTTAAGGTCAAAATGTTGGGACTTTTATGAGGGTGATCTAAAAGGATATATGTTGTATGATGAGGTAAAATCCCTAAAATTAATGACAAGAAAGGTGGACCAATACCCACACAAAAAATGTTGAAGATTATCTACGTAAAATTTAATTTCCTACTTTTTGACTGAGGAAATTTTCTTAAATTCATGATGTATAGACTAAAATTGTGTTTTATACAATCTTGTGATGAACTAAAGAGGAAAAACAATTGTGGACGAGTCAATGAGGTCGTACAACACAAACTTATTTGGTGAAAAGCATTACATAGTATTAAATTCATAATGATTTGGCCAAAAAATGGAGAAAACATTATAACGTTATGTTTCATGGACTAATTCTGGACAAAGGGAACCCATGTGGAATGAGGGGAGGGAATACTCGATTTTATCAGAGCCAAATGGGCTTACGCACCACAAATGGTGACAGTGGTATAATAGGTATAATGAATTTGTCACTGGGCCTAGAGATGAGATTTCCAAGCATTTCTACATGTCCCATGAGAATGGGAAACATGGAACGTGTAGTTATAGAACATGACATAATAAGAGATTGAGACCAATAGGGGTGATCCTCTCTAGAGAGGTGGTCTGATTCATCCCCTGGATATCATGGGGCATCCCATAGTTAGAGCATGGGGTAACATGTTTTAATCACCACATATATATTGTATGATGTATCTTGATTTAAAATGGGATAAACATTACCTCTTATTACATTTCATCAAGATTTTAAACAACGTGGAATTTCAGTTTACCATTAGGGATTGAGGAAGTTAATATTTATTGTTTTAAGTAATATGACCGAGACTATAAGGAATGCAAAAACATTTAAGTCATAATTTCTATACTTTCTTCAAATAGTCTAAGTTCACATTTCATAGACTAATTTATAGATAATAGTTTAAGGTCTTCATGATCAACCAACATGCCCAATTTTAGGTCATATGCCTGATACATAGGCTCCTAGTTTACGGTTATAGATATTGGACCAATGAGAGAGCTCTTCTCAAGAGGGAATTTGTATTATGATCGAGTGATAAGCCTGATGTGAATGAGATCCTATGAGGCCCAACACCAAACTATATATTCTATATTGTACTATCATTCAATTTAGAGTCATAATTTTTGGACTATATACTCTCATTTTATGGTCATGGATTTTTGACCAAACAGTGTTGCGAGTTCCTCCATCAGATACATGTTGTGTGGTGTTATAAAAAATATAACATAAATGAATTCCAATTATTCCCAACACCACAAAAAAATAGTTTATATTGAATCCTAAAGATAGTTTAAATTCATGAATCTTGGTCTTTTTGTAAATAGTTTAAGGACATTAATCCTCAACCATAGGCTCATAGTTTAATGCCATAGTGTTTGGACGAAGTTCCCATTTTAACATCGTACATTTGGGACATTGGATAATATTTTATAGTCATATAGTTATAACCTATGAGGGAGAATATCAATAAAAATGGATGTTTAGTTCCTGGTAGGAGTAACATGACATAAATGAGGATCAAAGAGGCCCACACCACATGATACATTCTTGGGGAGACTCACACAAGGTTTAAAGTCATGATGTAGGGACATCAACTCAATGTTCAAGGTCATGGAGTTAGGAGCTACAAAGTGTAATTTCATCAAAGGAATATGAATAGAATCTAATATTAATAAACATGATGTGAATGAGGCCCTAGGAGACCCCCCCCCCCCCCCCCGCCATAAAACACATTAGAAGAAAACCCACATACATATTAATTACATGATTATTGGTCTACTTATTCCTATATTAAATTCATGGAACATGGAACTTTTCGAAATATTTTAAGGTCATTTTTCATGAAACATTTTCATTTAGTTTATGTTCATAATGTTCATACCTATATATCCAGTTAACTTTATGTGCCTCATTAATGGACACACAATTTAATGTCTTATGGTAAGAATGGTAGTTGTCACACATTTTAACATCATGAAAGTAAGATACTAAAACTATGTATTTTATTATCATGAAGATATGTCATTTGTCATTCTTCACATGAAGTACTGACTGCGAATCATGGAATTGGATGGAGGAGTAATAATCTCTCCATTAACAGTGATCAAAGAGTATGCACCATTGGAATAGGCCTTATGAGTGATGTATGGTCCTTCCCACATGGGATCCAACTTTTGTGTCTTCTTTCTAGGTATCATTTTACTTCAAGGGTTCAGTACTTTTTTAAACTTCATGATTTAGAAGAGGTGAACGTTCTTATTTAATTTCATTTCTAATTTGTTATAGTTCCTCTCTAGATTGTGTAATGACTGAATCATGTTCTCTTTGAGGAAATCTAGCTTGATTTATTGAATTCATACATTGGTTTTGGAATCATATTGTCATATATATCTATTTGGAGTGAAAATTGATGAATTTAAATGGGTATGAAAACCTTTGTTATATACACAATAGAATATGGAGTCCACTTGGTGGAATTTTGAGCCATTTTCTGATAGTCCCATAGGGTCTTCATGAGATTTTCCTGACAACATTTCTTGTTATTGATCACCATATTCCATAAAATGTTATATATCTCCATTTTAAAAGACTTAATATATCCATTTTATTACTAGAAATATTGGGAATAATGGTTGGAATGGATTTTTTACATGTAGTCAAACTATTCTAGCTCAACTGCACAAAATTTTGTTTGGTTGTCCATGGGGAAGGTGTGAGGAACTATGAAGAGAAGGATGACATGGGAGCTAATAAACTCAATCACTTATTGGGACATAAAATCATTTAGTGGAACTGATTCTACCCACTTAAAAAATAAAGCTTTCATGGTATTAATGAATATATACCGAAGAGATATTTTTGGATGATAGGGTTCCACAACATTGAGCCCCAAAACTAAAAAGGGAAAAGAATATATGGTGTTGTGGAGGATCTCCGATGATCCATAATTTTTTTTAATAATTTTACATGCATGAAATCACATGGAATAATTGCCTTTTTCATTGACCATAATAGGTTAGTAGTATCCCAACCTCTGAATTTGGTGGGAGAGATTCAATCCCACATGATGGGTTCCACGTTACTCAGCATGAAATTCCTACATAACATGGTTAATGACATCAACATGAATGAAATAGAGGATAGTTCCATAAAATCCATGTATTTAGAGAGTCTAGTCGATGTTAAGAACACTCTGAAGTGAGAACTATGTTGTGTGCCAGAAGATTCATTCATTCTCGAATCAATCTACAATGAGATCACCATGAAGGGGATACTCCATGAAAGGTGTCGTCTAATTAGGGGATTCATCTACTATGGGGAGTCCTTGAGGTCTTGATGTGGAAGCACAAGTCTAATCTAGTTTACCTTTTATATTTCTCTACTATTCATAATGATGAGGAAATGACTCTCTGATAAACCTTATGAATGAATTGGTCATCTTAGTCAAGCTCTACAAGAGTGGTTCCTAGGGTGGATAAAAAATCAACTAGAAACATATATGATTTATAAACATAACTCTCCTTTGAATAATTATCGAACAAGTTAATCATGTGGCGAGTGCACTCTAGTAGGGAAACATGATCTTGTTTTTCGAAAATATTTTCCCCATTGATATATTTGATGACTAACTATCTTCACATGTAATAAGGGCACATCATTACCAAGGATCATCTCAACACCAATGATGACATTCTGATACTCCACCTAGTTTTTGGTTAATCCTTCTAAATGTAAGAAAGAGTACTACATGATTTCCAACATCAGGGACATGAAGATGATCTCATTCCCTACTCTATTTAGGTTGGGATAAATTATCCTTCAACCGATAGGGATTACGGTGGCACAATTGAAATGAATTTTCTATCATGGAATATCATGATCTACTAAAAGGATATCCTCATCTTTGAAATCAAAATCATGAAGAAATTATTCCAAAACTGATGGGTAGAAAGACATTTATCCATGGCCTGGACCCTTATGGTTTTATTATGGAATGAACCTGATGTTGAACTACTGAAGGACCACTACCCAGATTTATATTCATCCCATCAACATGTTACAATTCAGGATATACATTAGAGGTTTTACTCATGACACCAGGTGTATCTCGCGATGTTGAAAATAATTCCATAACATCAACACTGTAAAAACTAGCTTGTGATAGCACTTCTTGATTGGATTGTACCTAGTCTCTAGGTCGAGGATCATGAAAATAAGATAGTATAAAATATTATCTCTTTATTCACTATTCATATAATTGATAAGGGCTTCGAGTGACTATTACCGGGTGGTCATGTAGAGAACCAATGGCTTCCCTGAGACGGAAGACATAAGTACTGACAGTTGTAGAAGATATTTTTTGATTCCCTCAAATGCAGTTTGGAACTCTTCATCCCACGGGTAGATGGATTTTTTTTCATAAACCTATAAAAGGGTTTACACTTGCTATCCATATTCATGATGATAAATTTTGTGTTGGATAATTGTCCATGAAGGCCTCATCGTTCCTGTAGGATAAATATATAAGGGATCTGGTTGATGGTTTTAATCATCTCTAGTTCAATTTCAATGCCTCTATAACTTATGACGAAGCCAAAAATATTGTATGAGGTAACCGCAAAGGCACAGTTCAATGGGTTCATCTTAATTTTTCAGGAGATAAAGTAGTTAAAACATTATCAAGATATCTAATATGGTATTTTAACTTGTGGAATTTTACCACCAAATCATCTATGTAGAATTAAAATTTCATCCCCATGATCATTTTGAAGATGTAGTGTATGTACCATAGATAAGATGTTCCATTGTTGTTTGGAGTGAAAGGAATCACCTGATAGATAAAGGTACGTTGTGGCACTCTGAAGGTAGGAGACAGCTGATCCTCAAGTTCCATCTCGACCTAATTGTGCCTAGAATATCCATCCGTGAAGGAGTGAGCCTATAACCCTGCAATCGAATTTATAAACATCTCTATTATCTGAGGGGTAAATAAAAATTTATATTCTGGGGATTTAGATCCAAAGAGTAGATTGATACTATGGTCATCCCATTATTAATCTCAACTATAATGATGTTGGATATCAATTTGGGTTGTTGAACTTATTTAAATATGTTGTCTATGATAATCTTATAAACATTGGCCTCGACTCTGATTCCATGTTAAGTGATCATTTTCATGGTAGGATGCTGGAATATGTGGTGACTTAATATGATACCAAGATGGTGTATAGTGACCTAAGGTACTAGTACTATTATATTATCATAACTCTAGTCAATCACATAATGATGTTGCATTAGTAAATCCACATACTTCTGATGCTCCTCTAGAGGTATGGCTACACTGACCATTGATACCTTGGATCTTCCTCAGTGTAATGATTCACTTGATCCAACTCAGGGATGGTGGCAGATACAACCTCTTTGAATTATAGGGGACCCTCTTCTAAGTCTCCTCCATCATCTGAGGAAGGATAATAAGTGGTATGATGTTTATCTAGGCTTGCTAATTTGGGACGAGCACTTATTACCAATTGGTAAAACATATAATCATTGTTGGGGAACTTCAAATAAAATAAAAGAGTGGCGACATAGACCATTGAGCCAATCCCATCAGGCCTTCAACCAAGGGGTTCATGCTTGATATCAATTTAATCATGGTGGGTTGAGTTCTAGTGGTTAAACATTTCATTTCCAAATATGAGAGAAGTTCAATGAATTGTGGACAATGGGTGAACATCTCAATACTTCGTTGGGGAAGAGGATTTAGGTATCACTTGGGCCTAGAATGTGTAGGAGTATGAGGTAATATTTGGACATTAGTTTTACTTAGGGATCTGTCTCCCTTTCCAGTTGGGAATAAAAAAGAAACTTCCCATGTCTAGAATCATGGCTTCCATCTGGTGGATCAGGAAGAATAAAGGTTCATCCATTTATTCACATGGATTGGCCGCAACATTTTTGTGTTCAAACTCATTGGTTTAAAACTAATTTCCCATGATCAATAAATAGAATTAATTTAGATATTGTTCTTAAGAGGAGTTGAATAGTGGGGAATTGCCCTTAACCCGTCCTATTCAACCGTTGAGGGTGTACTTGAAGCATTGGAGATAAAAGAAGGGGACGAATGCATGTGTATGAAGTCGGGGCATACTCATAGTGCATTTTATGCAGTATCCCTTGAGAATGACATGAATTCAAATCTTTATATCAGGCATATCAATTGAGTCATCAACCAAATCCTACCACATGGTCTCTTCTCTATCATGTCATAACCCAAAATCTTGAGGTTATATGGACTGAAGAATTTTTTATTGAGACCCATATTAAATGTGTCCGAGAAGGCATGAGGTTTACCCCGAAACATGATTTCACTTGGAAGGGGTGGATTTATAGACCATTGAACCGGCTAGTGATGTACAATTGACATATCTTCCCATATTCAAGATATCCTTATCCTCCTAATAGAATGAGATAATTTATTATAATTCTTCTTTATTGGCCTCCCTTATATTTTATTCTTCAATAGTATCTAGTTTTTCATTAAACTAGAGTTTATTTTTCATGGATTATACAAGGGATTCATGCATCACTTTTAAAAGAATAAAGGGATTGAGGATCAAGAGACTTTTTGGTAAGCTGGTGAGGTGTTTCATTACATCTTGCATCAATGGTATATTCATGTTTCTCCTTGTATAGGGACACTCTTTCATAGGCGACATGGTAGGTTCTTCTAGATGTTCTACTTAATTATTGATGGTGTTAGAATCATCATTCTAACCATCAATTAACTCACCCATAACCACTATCGGTTAACTGTATACTATGTGAGGCCTAGAATGAGGTATAAAAATCCAATCATGGTGTGGTCATGATTGTTCAACCTTTCTAGTAAACATAATATTTTGTGGTGTAATGTCTAAGGGAGTAGGTTAAGATGGATGTTCCAACTGAGCTATGTGAAGAACCATCTATTAGGTCTTGGTAGCATGTATGCTCAGTTTGATGTGCTGGCGTGATCAACCTATCATATTTCATACATTTAACCATTCCTTCGACAATGTCGATATGTGGCATCCAGAGTATTTATAGTACATTCATCATCATCTAGAAGTGTGTATCAATCTATAAACTAGACAGATTCCGTAGGGTCATACTCCTAATCAACATTATAGTGTTCCTCCAATGTGGGGCTAACCCTATGCGACATTAACAACTCATGGAGAATGAAATTTCTAGGAATTATAGAAGAATGTTTCATTATAGGGAGAATATACGTTCCCATGAGTCATTAAAATTGAATATTCTGAGATTCAGAGGAATGTGATGTGGATGTATAAGAATCATCTAGGTTTGGCCTGGGGACTTCAAGAGGTTCATACCAATCTAAGTTGTTGAAGATGATTACAATTGTATGAGTGTTTATGCTGCGGGAAAACCAGTGATCATATTTTTGTTCCAAGAGTTGTAAAATTTCAACCATTTACCTTCACCATCATTGTCATGCTCAGTGGATATGACTTCCACCTATTCTGGGACATTTTACTATTTGACCATAATATTTTATACTTTTCCCTAAAACCAACCATTGAACACTTTAAATTGTATTATAGTGTGTCAAAGGGTCCTGATACAAGAGAATTTGATAGGGTTATAAGTATACTCCCCTTCATGGGGGCTCTTATACAATAGAATCATCATAATTACCTACTTCAGGGCATCGAGGAAGTATCTAGGAAGCTATGCATCCTCAAAAGAATTGGTTGGGAACCTTTTTTCTTGGAAGGGATCTATGGGATAAAGTCACTAATGAGGGGCCGGATCCCAAAGAGGTTATGGAGCCACATTTTTCTTCCTGGTGGCTATTATTTATGGGAAGTTCTTGTTGATTTTGTGCTTTGTGAGGCTATCCATGATGATGATGATACACTCCAAAAGGCTCTACTAGCAGTGGGGATAATTTATCTAATGACTTGGGTCCTCAAAATGTAATTCAATGGATGTCTTATCTTTGGAATCCTATCCCATAATATATGGAAAATAAAACACATGTTATTTATTAACCCACATCAAGGATACCTCTTGTAATTGGGCCTTATTATAAAAATCGATAAAACCAATGTGTAATCTTTTAGTGATGATAGTACAGACCAGCTCAGTCTTCACATTCCCCACAGAAATCATTAGTAGCTTCTCTTGAGTCAAAGGAATACTGAGATAATATGTGTCACCCATCGTCCAAGTGAAAAATTTTGTGACACCCTCATTAGAAAGATTTTTTCACTTGAAGTGGTCTTCTATTATTTTCCTTCACATGGTGGAGACGGCATAATAGTGGAACTGTCTTCAATGATCCTCCCAACTAGTCCTAGACCCAATGGAAAACTTGTTTTATTAGATGATCAAAGATCCTTATAATGTTTGTAAAACAATTCTTAGATAGGAGGCCTCCTACTGATCTGGGGTTCCCAACATGGGCTCTCACCTCTAGATGGAGTGGTCCAAATTCAATAGTGGGTCACCCATCCTATTGAATTGGGTAGATCAATTGTTCCCCAATGTTTTGGGTCCTTTCAGGTCATCAACCCATGCCCGGTACAGATATCCATTCATTCGGGTTTCCACATGTTGCATAGCCTAGGATTTCAGATGAGTTCTAAGAGTGGATATGAAATCATATTAGTGAGTGTCCCATTCAGGACAAGGATTCATAACCTCCAATTCATTTAGAGGATTTTAAACTCATCAAGAAATATCAGTGGCTCATGGAGAAACTTTATTTGAGTTGTGTGGAATATTATCATGCATCTCATGTAGATTCGGCGACTCATATCTTGGTCATCTTCCATAATCCACTACCCATATACTATCTAGATGTTCATGATCACGAAGCTCAACTGGGGAAAGTTTTCCAAGTTGGACATAACACTACCCCAGAGGAGGAGGAAGAGGATCATGTCGAGGAGATCCATAATTTTGGTACTTCTCACTAAGGATCTCATCAATTTTTTTCTCTACTATGACTTTGCGTAGATGGGACAAAATCATGGGATTTTCCTCTATCCACTTTATAATATTATACATATCATAGGTCTCAAGATGTATCTTTACCTTATTCAGGATTTGACTGGAAATCATTTATGCAGATGGATCTCCAAGGTTGACTATCACACTTTGTAGGTGAGTGGGGACACATGTATGTGGGTTTGTTAGATACTATTATTTATAAAACATTGCCCAAGGGATTCTTTAATTTATGTTAATGTATAATGGTATTCTTATTAACCACATTCATTATTTAAAAATGATCTTATCCTTCGTCTCTTTAATTAGTGACACCGTCTCATTGATTGAAATGGGATGATGGAATGTCTGTTTCTCCTTCCATGTATTCCTCTGTGGGACTTGTTTCATAGTCTAGGGGTCCCTCAAAGAGTTATGTCAAGTTCATGGAACCCATTCCTGGTTCTATCTCTTTTTGGATTCTAGTTAATTATGTTTCTTTATTCTAGACATTCTGTTGGTATTGGGGGTTCCCCAGAATGTATTTACACCTCACCTTACCCCTTTCAGTGCACAAGGTATCTCTTCTATAAAGTACAAACTCCTTGGAATTATTACTTCATGTTCATGGACTCCATCCATTTTTTCATATCTCCATTGTAACACCCCAAGTTTCTACGGTACGCTTCTTTTTGAATAATGTGATAGCGTGTGTTGTACGCAACACCGAGTTCTAACACACCATAACCAATCACACTAGCCGTTATAAATAGTAATACCTAATTTTTGAAATTTTATAAATTATATCTCTCAAAATGGAATTCATTTTTGGATTCAGAATATCGAAATTAGCCTAGGATGAAATTTTGGTACTTTTCGGATAACTTTCATATTTTGATGAATAGTGAAAATTACTAAATTTTAATTAAAAACAACTTTTTTAATCAAAATAATTAATATTGATAAATTATGAATTTGAGTAGTTTTAAAGTATATTTAGAATATATTTTTACCATTTAATTCAATTTTTGTCATTGGACATAATTTCACAATTAAAGCAAACATAAACAAGTGCCAATCTTTTGATAGTTATTATCTCTTAAAAACACGTTTTTTGTTTTAACAACGGGAATTAATTTTAAATTAATTTCTGCCACTTCTATGTTTTGAATTTGGAAAAATGGATTCCATATTTGTAATCAGGATTTTCAAATTGTGTATATAGGTAACTTTAATTTTTAGACATTTTGGATAATTACTTTGGTAAATATTTTATTTACCATGGTTAAAGGGTAAATCCGGTAAACAAGGGTTAAAAAAATAAAATTATAATAATACTAAATTACCCTTAAACGTGTCTTAACCCTATTGGTTGATACATGGTCGACCATGGTCATATTTGGGTCGATTTTGGGACCCCATGGATCCACTTGTAAGTGATAGGGACACTTTTTTTTAATTAAGTTAAAATGAATACAAAAATGACACAAGCATATATCTTTTAGCAAAACAATTGTTAGATATGGTTATATATGTTGGATTTTAGACTATAAATATTAATTAGAAAGATAAAACGATTTCCTACATAATTATTGTTTATTAATAATTTTTAGACATTAAATAACTTAATTTATTTATGACACAATGGTGATGCAGTAATTACCATAATAGTGAAAAATTAGAATAATTGATATTATAAATACCCAAATAAATATAATTTGATACTTTTATTGAATTACAATAATTTTATAAGTTAATATGACATATTAGGATTTATTTAATAAACATTGTTCGAAGTAATAATTCTGTTATGTTTTTCACAAAAATCAACTATTGAATAGTGTCAAAATTAACATAAAAGAATTTTTAAAACAAATATTATATTTTTAATTGATATTAAATTCCTAAAAATCTAAGGTTCGGCCAAGAGACTTATATCATGATAGGTGTATCATTAATGAACCACTTGGTGGTATCTTGGATGTATATGGTAAGTTTATTAACTATATAATATAAGAATACAAAGAGACATTGTAAAAGTGAAACTAGTTAACTAAGAGTTAATACTTAAAGATAAGGTTAATATAATGACCCAAACCTGTATAAATTATATTGGTTGAGTGTTTTTTGACCCATCCCCACCATAAACATTAAATAATCAACTTTGGATCCATTAGAAACCGAATATTAATTTATTATAAAATAATATTTCTAGCTTTTCCAAAGATGCCCCTCACCCCTCTTATAAAAGGGCACTCCTCCTTCTCATTTCATCACACCTTCAAGGCCTTTTGGTTCGGCCAACCCCTGCCCAAATACTCTGTCAACTTCCCTCACTACAACCTAGATACCTTAGTTTGATCAGAAAGACATCCTTAGGAGCCCTTTTGATCAAATCAAAAGGAAGAACCCGAAGAAGAGGTAATGTTTTCACCACCCCTTTTCAAGTTCCTTTCTTCTTCCACTTCTTCTTTCTTTGTTTTTACCATTATAAAATAATAACTCCAGTATAATATATATAATTATATGTTATTATAAATATGGTACAACCATATTCAGTATTCTATCCATCCTTTGAATAACATGTCACCATACGTGTGTACGTACGGCTTACCGTCTCCACGTCGTGGTGTAATTGTTATTCAATATATTATTATTTGGATGGATATAATAATGATTTGTAAATCATGTAAATAATAAATATAACATGATAATGATTCTTTATATATGATATACCATCCAATTATATATTATTTTAATATCAAAAGAATGATATTTTCGCTCGTGCGTACGTACGGACTACCGTCTCCACGAACGCGATAAGATTCATTCTCCATCATATCCATTCAAGTATAATTATAATTTGATGATTTAAAAATAGTATCTAAGGACTTGATATAATTCTGGATATGAATAATATACATCCCATTAATAACGAATATGGCTCACATAACAAAGAATATAAAGTAAAATGAACCCGTTAACTCCCGAAATGACGATAATTCTAAGATATTATTAACAAATCAATGTTAAAAGATCATATATGATATCATATTAAAGTAAAAGATTCTTGTATAATTCAATAAAAATTATTTCACCATTATACAGGAGGTAAACCTACCATCGACCAGGCAAAAAGTACAAAGGGATTTTCTTATCTCACTTTCAATTCCGTGAGATTTCCATTGTTCGCCACTAAATTATTGAATGTGGTTTGATATATATTATCATGATTCTCTTTATATACATGTTATTCTGTAAATCATTTGGTGGTTATTAACTTTTGGCCATACGACTCAGTTGATTGACGTGGTAAGGGTTTTCTTATCTCACTTTTAATTCTGTGAGAATTCCATTGATCACCACTTAATTATTGCATGTGGTGTATGTGTACTGCCCATGATCGTATTCATTGTGTAATATACTTTAATTTATGGGTATTTACATCATCATGGTATGAAACTTCTTTCATGGGCGTATGTTTCATAAGTTACCTAATCGATAAGGGAATTTGAGATTTCAATTTCCACTCATTTGGCTTTACGCATATTTCATTGATTATATTACCCCAAGATTATGTGTGGAATCACTATTCATTTTATTATGTCATAATTTCCACTCCCCTTCTTATGGATATACTTTTGATACACATAATCACTCCATTGATAATTCTCAAGTCATTGATATGAATTTGATAAGAGTAATTTTAACCCATTCACCATTTGTTGAGTTAAACATCCAATTCGTTGGTGTTGTTTTTACAAGAATATGTGTGAATATCCTTTGATTTTTTTACACTAAATATCCAATCATATTTAGTGTATTTATATTTGTAACACATAATTATGTCTTTGATTTATCCTTAACCTAAGGATACGGCCTTTATGAGAGATTTCATCTCAACTTACATTCCATTGAGACTTCTTTGTTGATATACACCAAATCACTTTTATGTGGTGTATATAATGTACTTTGACATAGTATATCATGAATCCCTTTATTCTCATGATATTACAATGTTTTTATTACCTCCATTATTTGTATTCAAGTGTCTTTATTTTGGTTAGAAACTCTAACTAAAATACCATTTTTAAATGTTTTAAAGACTTATTCATCTAAATCATTCTCATTAATGTCCATGTTTTAAAAATGGTTTTAAGGATTTATTTATATGGAAATTAAAGTTTAGAAATTAAAACTCCTTTTAAAAAGTTTCAAAGTGGTATGGGACACTTTTATTCAAAAATCTATTTTTAAATGGCTTCTCGATAAATAGTGTGACTTTTAAATGATTTTAAGAAAAAGGGAGATATTTCTCTCAAATAGTTTTGAGGATTATTTTAATCTATGTCAACATCCTTCATTATTATTGATTGAGGTTAATGTGATACAATACAATCTTCCATATTGTATCGAATGAGTTATGTTTGATTGTGGATGTGCTATTTTTATACCATTCATGGTTTGTGGTTAAATTATTGACATTTCATAAGTTATTTGTAATCTGAATGTTTATGTTATATTTCAACCTTTCATTCAAATGAATGTGTTAGACATGTATGTTCCGGGTTGGGGACCAGTAAAAGTAAGCCCTCCGGTTTGGTCTCCGGTTATTAGAGGAACTCCGGTTTGGTCTCCGGTTATTAGAGGAACTCTGGTTTGGTCTCCGGTTATTAGAGGAACTCCGGGTTGGTGTCTGCTTATTAGAGGCACTCTGGTTTGGTGTCCGGTTATTAGAGGCACTCCGGGTTGGGTTCCGGTTACAGTTAGCCCCTAGGTCTTGGGACGAGGCCTTGACAATGAAATTAAAGTTCAGAATTATGCATTCCATCATTATGAAAGTGGTTTTTGATATTGCA
The DNA here is from genome assembly GCA_963277665.1 of Viscum album. NCBI lineage: Eukaryota > Viridiplantae > Streptophyta > Magnoliopsida > Santalales > Viscaceae > Viscum > Viscum album. Next base: position 93,865,836 of record OY728135.1, read on the forward strand.
TGTGATTATTCGATTAGTAGAATATCCATGTGAATAATTAAATGGAATTATTTCATTTTACCATTGCCATACTATGTTGAAGTTCAAGTTTAAAAGGCTTTTGTTTTAGTTATACATTGCCTTAAATGTTTATGCTTATTTTTGAAAGTTTCCTCTATATTGTTATCCTTACTGGGCATTTGAGCTCACCCCATTTCTATGTTTTATTTTTCCCAGGATGTGAAGAAGTAAGTTATGAATGACCTGCAGGGATGTTATGTGGGGATATGAGTGTGTAATATGGAGACTATGTTGTTTTAGTAGTTTTTCACTTTATGATGTAATGTAAAACTTTATGAATATATCTACTGTTTCCAAGGCTACTAATCCAATCAGTCTTTCGAGATTTGATCTTTCTTGTGATCATGCCAATGTTATGTAATAATGCACCGACTCTAGGTAACTGGGGTCGGGGCATTACAGTTGGTATCAAAGGAAGTTTAGTAAAAACCGTGGAAGCTAGATTTAGATAAACTCTGATTAGAGCACGTAGACCTAAGATGAACTTTGAGGATTATTATAGAAGAACTTCCTAGAATTTTGGTATTGTAGAAGATTTTGTGAGTTTTCCGAGCAATACATCCCTATCTGGATACAAGCAGGTAGAGGTGGCTCTGGCACAGATGTACCTAGGGGTAAAACCCGAAAACACCGCTTTGAGCTAGACTCGAACGGGAACTGGTGCACGACAACGGGCCTTGTTGCACTCTTGGTTACGACACTCCCGGGGAATATGCTTTGGTAAATTCACAAGATTAGTATAAACCATTATTAAGGGAATACAAAAAAATGCCCCTAAGAATATATGTTGGCAAATAGATAGTGGATAACCTAGATTTTAACATAGGGTACCCCAAGTTAGGATATATTGTTCAATTACAAGATTATCCTATTATATCTATTTTTTACATTCTTATTAGATAAGTATTCAAAAACCCTAATTGTATTTTCTTTTATTAGTTGAAACATGGAGGGAGCAAGATCATGAACAACTCTTCTCTCTCTTCCTGAAGAACTACTTACAATTATTATCCAGAAGTCATGCGCAGGCGATGTTGAAACTTTTTCAAATGTCCAAGTTACATGCAAACAACATTATGAGACATCCAATACCTCTAGCATTGCACGATTCTTTCAAGGATCAAGTACCAACTATGGGATAATGTTTCTCTCTCAACTTTATTACCACGCTAAGCGTGGGAAGTACCATCAGGGTCTTTTCAAATTATTCACTTTATCTCAAAATTACGATGCACTAAATGATTTTCTAGATGCTGCAGAAGAGGGAGACCTTAGAGAAGCCTATATGTATCAAATTATATATTTATGTCTTTTGGGATATACGAAAACTGATTTACCAAAACCTTATTTTGAAATATTTGAAGATGAATCAGTGAGAAGTTTTCTAAAAAAACATGTTAAAGATGATGTATCAAAATTATATATAAGAAATACCTATTTTTTTATGATGCATCGATGCTTCCATCGATATAATCCAAAATGGATGCGGAGTTTTTGGGTAAAGGAAGTGGATGATTTTGAAAAATTCCTGAGGTACCATTGTGACACATGAATTCATTCTACCAAAAGGAAAATCTTCCTAGTCTCTCCAGAGTTCATGTTGTGATCCACATATCCCTAGTGACAAAATACATGCCTGACCCAACGCATGTACTCACTTATGAAGAATTATAACTGGAACCCGATCTATCTTATTGTGGAGAGCCTATCAGAATTCTTAATACCAAAGATCAAGTGTTGCGAAACCGGATGACTCGTCTGGTAAAAGATCTATGGAGAAATCATAAGATGGAAGAGGCAATGTGGGAACTCGAGGAACATATGATGAAGAACCTATGTGGAAATAAATGGATGGTGAAATGTTTAAAAGTGTTGGTGATCTTTATTGATGGGATTACTTTGGAATAATTTTCTCTTGTATGTGTAAACCTGCAATTTATCATGTGAAAATGATATTTGAGGAAGAATTATCTTTTCTGTTGCGGGTATAGTTATAAATAACCATTTGGTCTTATATGATCATTGGGTTTGAGGAAATTATAAGTTATTATAATTTGGGATGAAAATGAAAGGTATGAGATAAGATTTATGGTTAAATTATGTTATAGTATTTTGAGGAATTTATCTCATTTTGGTAATATTATAAAATATAATTTTTGAAAAAGTACAACACGTAGACCGTGTGACTATTATTTTTAGTTAAATGATTTTAATGATCAATAATAATTTGATTTGGGATCTTATGTCTTATAAAATGAATACCCTTAGTATAGGAAAATGATTTGGTGATTAGGTGATAAATTTTATTTTGGAAGTTGTTCACTTTGTTGAGAACACTATATGCCAAAGGAAAATAGAGTAGTATGGGATTTCATTTGAGAAGTAATGATGGATTTTTATCTATGTTTTTATTGTGTATTTATAATGATTTGGGTTATTTATGGAAATTATTAGGTTAATTATTTTTAAGTATGTGACTTTAATAGTAGATGATGTCATTTGGAGATACAATTTAACGTGGAAGACTACATTCTTATAAGATTTGGGTTTCAATATTAGTTTGGATTTTACTGAAGGATTTTAAGGAGAATTTATTATTGAATGTTATTTATATAACTTTGGGGTATTTTTGGTTTAATTTTAGAAATTAAGATTAGTAAATTTTTTTTCTCTAATGGAATATACATTTGGGGGATCATCAGATCTTATACTAACCATTTTGTTTTTTATTAATCTCTAAAGGCAAGTTAAATATATAGTTTATCCTACATGGATCATGTATTTCTATAGAAGTTTATTCTAGCTCTTTTATTATGACCAACTCTTCTTGAATACTCATTGTTCAAAAAAAATAAGTTAGTGGTAAAAATTTATTAAATAATAAAACTCTACTTAAAAAAGTAAGTATATCTCTTTATGTTTTTAGTCAATATCATAAATGAATTCCTCATCCTTATGTAATGTAACTTAAAACAAAAATAATGTCGTTCGTTTACTTTCCTACTAGGAGACTAATGGTCGTTTGTCCCAACACAAGTTTGTGGTTTTCATATTGTTAACTTTCTCCTGATAAAGATTTCTATCCCTCTCCATCAGAACTTGACACTTAGTTTATCATCCATATCCATGTTTTCTTACATGTAATCCGAGTATGGGTTATCTTGGATGACCTTTATACCTCTCTTTCTTTCTTTTAAAGTGATAGTTTTATTGACTCTTTTTCCGATGTGGGACTTTCCATTATTTTCCCAAGAACAATTTTAAAAATTGCGAGGACGCAATTTATTGAAGTAGGGTAGAATGTAACACCCCAAGCTTCTACGGTACGCTTCTCTTTGAATAATGTGATAGCGTGTGTTGTACGCAACACCGAGTTCTAACACACCATAACCAATCACACTAGCCGTTATAAATAGTAATACCTAATTTTTGAAATATTATAAATTCTATATCTCAAAATGGACTTCATTTTTGGATTCGGAATATCGAAATTATCCTAGGGTGAAATTTTGGTACTTTTCGGATAACTTTCATATTTTGATGAATAGTGAAAATTACTAAATTTTAATTAAAAACAACTTTTTTAATCAAAATAATTAATATTGATAAATTATGAATTTGAGTAGTTTTGAAGTATATTTAGAATATATTTTTACCATTTAATTAAATGTTTGTCATTGGACATAATTTCACAATTAAACCAGACATAAACAAGTGCCAATCTTTTGATAGTTATTATCTCTTAAAAACACGCTTTTTGTTTTAACAACGGGAATTAATTTTAAATTAATTTCTGCCACTTCTGTGTTTTGAATTTGGAAAAATGGATTCCATATTTGGAATCAGGATGTTCAAATTGTGTAAATAGGTATCTTTTATTTTTAGACATTTTGGATAATTACTTTGGTAAATATTTTATTTACCATGGTTAAAGGGTAAATCCGGTAAACAAGGGTTAACAAAATAATATTATAATAATACTAAATTACCCTTAAACGTGTCTTAACCCTATTGGTTGATACATGGTCGACCATGGGCATATTTGGGTCGATTTTGGGACCCCATGGATCCACTTGTAAGTGATAGGGACACTTTATTTTAATTAAGTTAAAATGAATACAAAAATGACATAAGCATATATCTTTTAGTAAAACAATTGTTACATATGGTTATATATGTTGTATTTTAGACTATAAATATTCATTATAAATCTAAAAATATTTCCTACATAATGATGTTTTATTTATAATTTTTAGACATTAAATAACTTAATTTATTTATGACACAATGGTGATGCAGTAATTACCATAATAGTGAAAAATTAGAATAATTGATATTATAAATACCCAAATAAATATAATTTGAAACTTTTATTGAATTAAAATAAATTTATAAGTTAATATGAAATATTAGGATTGATTTAAGTAACTTTGTTTGAAGTAATCATTCTGTTATGTTTTTCACAAAAATCAAATATTGAATAGTGTCAAAATTGACATAAAAGAGTTTTTAAAACAAATATTATATTATTAATTGATATTAAATTCCTAAAAATCTAAGGTTAGTCCAAGAGACTTATATCATGATAGGTGTATCATTAATGAACCACTTGGGGGTAGCTTGGATGTATATGGTATGTTTATTAACCATATAATATAAGAATACAAAGAGACATTGTAAAAGTGAAACTAGTCAACTAAGAGTTAATACTTAATGATAAGGTTAATATAATGACCCAAACCTGTCTAAATTCTATTGGTTGAGTGGTTTTCGACACATACCCACATTAAACTTTAAATAATCAACTTTGGATCCATTAGAAACCGAATATGAATTTATTATAAATTAATATTTCTAGCTTTTCCAAAGATGCCCCTCACCCCTCTTATAAAAGGGCACTCTTCCTTCTCATTTCATCACACCTTCAAAGCCTTTTGGTTCGGTCAAACCCTGCCCAAATACTCTCTAAACTTCCCTTAATACAACCTAGAGACATTAGTTTGATCAGAAAGCCATCCTAAGGGGCCCTTTTGATCAAATCAAAAGGAAGAACCCGAAGAAGAGGTAATGTTTTCACCACCCCTTTTCAAGTTCCTTTCTTCTTCCACTTCTTCTTTCTTTGTTTTTACCATTATAAAATAATAAATCCAGTATAATATATATACTGTGATGTTATTATAAATATGGTACAACCATATTCAGTATTCTATCCATCCTTTGAATAACATGTCACCATACGTGCGTACGTACGGCTTACCATCTTCACGTCGTGGTGTAATTGTTATTCAATATATTATTATTTGGATGGGTATAATAATGATGTGTAACTCATTTAAATAATAAATATAAATGATAATGATTCTGTATATATGATATACCATCAAATTATATATTATTTTAATATCAAAAGAATGATATTGTCGCTCGTGCGTACGTACGGACTACCGTCTCCACGAACGCGATAAGATTCATTCTCCATCATATCCATTCAAGTATAATTATAATTTGATGATTTAAAAATAGTATCTAAGGACTTGATATATTTCTGGATATGAATAATATACATCCCATTAAAAATGAATATGGCTCACATAACAAAGAATATAAAGTAAAACGAACCCGTTAACACCAGAAATGACGATAATTCTAAGATATTATTAACAAATCAATTTTAAAAGATCATATATGATATCATATTAAAGTAAAATATTCTTGTATAATTCAATAACAATTATTTCACCATTATACAGGAGGTAAACCTACCGTCGACCAGGGAAAAAGTACAAAGTAAGGGATTTTCTTATCTCACTTTCAATTCCGTGAGATTTCCATTGTTCGCCACTAAATTATTGAAAGTGGTTTGATATATATTATCATGATTCTCTTTATATTCATGTTATTCTGTAAATCATTTTGTGGTTATTAACCTTTTGCCATACGACTCAGTTGATTAACGTGGTAAGGGTTTTCTTATCTCACTTTTAATTCCGTGAGAATTCCATTGATCACCACTTAATTATTGTATGTGGTGTATGTGTACTGCCCATGATCATATTAATTGTGTAATATACTTTAATTTATCGGTATTTACATCATCATGGTATGATACTTCTTTCATGGGTGTATGTTTCGTAAGTTACCTAATCGATAAGGGAATTTGAGATTTAAATTTCCACTCATTTGGCTTTACGCATATTTCATTGATTATATTACCCCAAGATTATGTGTGGAATCACTATTCATTTGATTATGTCATAATTTCCACTCCCCTTCCTATGGATATACTTTTGATACACATAATCACTCCATTGATAATTCTCAAGTCATTGATATGAATTTGATAAGAGTAATTTTAACCCATTCACCATTTGTTGAGTTAAACATCCAATTCATTGGTGTTGTTTTTACAAGAATATGTGTGAATATCCTTTGATTGTTTTACACTAAATATCCAATAATATTTAGTGTATTTATATTTTTCACACATAATTATGTCGTTGATTTATCCTTAACCTAAGGATACGGCCTTTATGGGAGATGTTATCTCAACTTACATTCCATTGAGACTTCTTTGTTGATATACACCAAATCACTTTTATGTGGTGTATATAATTTACTTTGACATAGTATATCATGAATCCCTTTATTCTCATGATATTACAAAGTTTTGATTACCTCCATTATTTGTATTCAGGTGTCTTTATTTTGGTTAGAAACTCTAACTAAAATACAATTTTTAAATGTTTTAAAGACTTATTCATCTAAATCATTCTCATTAATGTCCATGTTTTAAAAATGGTTTTAAGGATTTATTCATATGGACATTAAATTTTAGAAATTAAAACTCATTTTAAAAAGTTTCAAAGTGGTATGGGACACTTTGATTCAAAAATCTATTTTTAAATGGCTTCTCGACAAATAGTGTGACTTTTAAATGATTTCAAGAAAAGGGAGATATTTCTCTCAAATAGTTTTGATGATTATTTTCATCTATGTCAACATCCTTCATTATTATTGATTGAGGTTAATGTGATACAATACAATCTTCCATATTGTATCGAATGAGTTATGTTTGATTGTGGATGTGCTATTTTTATACCATTCATGGTTTGTGGTTAAAGTATTGACATTTCATAAGTTATTTGTAATCTGAATGTTTATTTTATATTTCAACCTTTCATTCAAATGAATGTGTTAGACAAGTATGTTCCGGGTTGGGGACTAGTAAAAGTAAGCCCTCCGGTTTGGTCTCCGGTTATTAGAGGAACTCCGGTTTGGTCTCCGGTTATTAGAGGAACTCCGGTTTGGTCTCTGGTTATTACAGTAACTCCAGGTTGGTGTCCGGTTATTAGAGGCACTCCGGGTTGGTGTCCGGTTATTAGAGGCACTCCGGGTTGGGTTCCGGTTACAGTTAGCCCCTAGGTCTTGGGACGAGGCCTTGAAAATGAAATTAAAGTTTAGCATTATGCATTCCATCATTATAAAAGTGGTTTTTGATATTGCATGTGATTATTCGATTAATAGAATATCCATGTGAATAAGTAAATGGATTTATTTCATTCTACCATTGCCATACTATGTTGAAGTTCAAGTTTAAAAGGCTTTTGTTTTAGTTATACATTGCCTTAAATGTTTATGCTTATTTTTGAAAGTTTCCGCTATATTGTTATACTTACTGGGCATTTGAGCTCACCCCATTTCTGTGTTTTATTTTTCCCAGGATGTGAAGAAGTAAGTTATGAATGACCTGCAGGGATGTTATGTGGGGATATGAGTGTGTAATATGGAGACTATGTTGTTTTAGTAGTTTTTCACTTTATGATGTAATGTAAAACTTTATGAATATATCTAGTGTTTCCAAGGATACTAAACCAATCGGTCTTTCGAGATTTGATCATTCTTGTGATCATTCCAATGTTATGTAATAATGCACCGACTCTAGGTAACTGCGGTTGGGGCGTTACATCCATATGTTTCCTCCTCATTCTCCAGTAATCTGTAGTTTTCCTTCTCTCTTCTTACTATATGCGGTTTTCACATTGGATTTGAAGCTTCACAAGTGGATGTTGGAGGCTAATTTTGGATATGGAAACCCCTTCCATTCTTCTAATATTTGATCAATTGATGGGGATTGTATTATTTGGAACATCAATATATGCTCAACTGAAATTATTTCTACATTGTTCCCACTTTCAAATAATATTTCATGATGGACTGGTTAAGCCAGTACCATACGTTCCATATGTAATATTTCAAATTGTTCAGATAGTCGCTCAGGATCCATGGTGGTCGTGAATCTTCATAGGCTATAATGTTTCTTAGTCTCCCATGCCATACTGTCCCATTCCATAATTCATCATTTATTTGATTAATTGAGGTCATGGTTGGATATTTGTTATGTGCAAATGACAAAAATCTTTGGCTTTTGGATATTTTCAACATCTCAAATTTGTTTGAAGATGGATATCTCTAAGCCTCTACAAGAACACAATCTTCCATAGGCCATAAAATATTTTTCATGGTGAAAAACTCATCTAAATATCTCCAACTCTCTTCAATAAAACCAAAAACCTCTAATTATATTGCCTCATAGTTTTTCAAAATCATCACTGTGGGGTTCAGGATTCAGAATCTATCTCTATCCAGTCCCAGGTTATTGGTTCTGATATGGGTTCTTTCAAGGATAATGGATCTTTTTATTCCTAAATAGGTATTTATAGGTTGCTAGATCTTATATGGAGCTCCCTCCCCTAACCCAATCCGAGCCTCCTAAACCTCCTCTCCCTCAGATCCACCCATGTCATTACCTAGTGAATTACAAGCCCTCTTGGTATATCAGGGACCCTCCCAAACCCCACTGCAGAAATAAATATAAGGGTAAAGCTAAAATCCCCCATAATTTTCCCTCGCCTATTCCCATTGCAACTGATCGAGACATAGGTGGCATCCCTCATTTACCTCTTTGTAATTAATTTTTCTGTTTATCCAAGCCAACCTAGTTCGAGCAGGATATGGAGAACCCACCATATCCCTCAAGCATCCCCCCTTCACAACATAATGGAGTGAGGAACCATTCAAAATCAATGTTAGAGAAATGATCCTTACCCCCACAATCTAATAATCCTATAGCACATGGCAAAATTAATACGAACAATCTCCTCCAATCTTAAACTCCAGGATATGGAAATCCCACACCATAGGTGTTTGAGGAAAAACTTATTTTGTATCCTATAAATTATGAATTAATAAGTTGTTGTTAGTTTCTATATTAGATTCCCAACCAGAATATTCCATGATCAACTCATTTTCTATTAGAATGAAGTTATGTCATTTTATAAACGATCTTCATAAGAATCATCATGTTTGGATCATTTGGAACTCGAGTATATCAATAGAGGTAGTTGAGTATTCATAACAATACATCACCACCCAAATATATTTATGGGTTCATCACTACTTTATTACAATTTTGTATTCTATGTGAGGCCCCATAAGCATGGGAGTCTCTATAGAAGGCAATATTCTCCAATGATAAAGGAAAAATGTCATGGCTAGTGGGTGGAGACTTCAATGCTATTTTGGATCCCTCTAATAAGAACAGATGTGGGTCATTCTATAGGAAATCAAGAAATTACTTTGCTCATTTTCATCTAGAAATGGTATTCTAGATATAGGGTTTAGAGGGTAAAATTTTACATGGTTCACTTATCCAAAGGTTCCAACAGAATCTGGTTTTTCTTTTGTACCACTCCTTTTCCAACCCTCATATAATTTCCCCCTTTCCCAAATCTGTTTCTAATCACCTCTTCCATGCATTCTTGGACCACTCTTCACTCCTCATGAGACTAGAAACTAGGAAGGCATAGATTTCATGATTTTTCAACTCATTAAGTTGGAATTCAAACCCAATATTTCACTAATAGGTTCGGTCTTTGTGGTCCTACCTATCATAATGAACAATTTGGGTTTGGATGCATAATAAGTTGAGGTGACTTAATAAGGACCTGAATGCATGTAGTTCAAATCGCCTACCCTCCTTCAAGAAATTATTGAGGATAAATATTGAAATTAAACTGATGGAATGATAACAAGACCAAAGATGGTAAAATGATTTTTTAGTGTTCTTTGACATAACAAGAGTTTTCTTATAGAGAATATCCTGATGCATGAATGACTATCCCATGAGAAGTCCACGGTAAAATGGATGTAAGAAGGGGATAGAAACACAAACTATGTCCATGATTGCATCAAGAAAAGGTGACATTTTAGTAATCCTAATATTCTTTTAGATGATATCTCCTTTACTGATGAAATGGTTTTTTTTTAGGTATGGTGGAAAAATTATTTAAATATAATCCTGTTTTCACTAACCCCTCCATGAAGGATGGTTTTCCTTGATGCCACTTGGAATTAATAAAATCTAATCCAAATGTGGCTTTGGATTTCTTAAACAAACTCCTTAAATCTACTCCAATTGAAAAAGTGATATGGGAGGTGGTTGTTGATATTAATATAGAGAGATATACATGAAAATATTTCATAACAGTTTCATACTATCTATCTTGTTGGTATATCATTAAAAGTGATCTTATTGAAGTTGATAAAGATTATTTTGGAGGTGGATATCTCCCCAAGATGGGTTATGCAACCACCTTGGTTCATATCACCCAGTCAAGGACCCAAACTCACTTATAAAACTTTGGCCATTCTACATGTATAACTTTCCTTATAAGGTGATTTCTAGTGTTGTCCATAGGATATTCTCAATAAACCTTCATGCATGGATATTTGGTTTTTTAGGGGTAGATATATTCAGGGGGGATGGACCTGGAACAAGAAATAGTATCAAAAATCAACAAGAAAACACAAGGTTCCAACATCTTTATTAATGTAGACATGGATAAATACAATGATAGGATTGAATGGTGTTTCATCATCAACTTTCTATTCTTCATTAGATTCTATTCGTGGAGTATTGATCTGTTTTTTAGATGTTTTATCTCTCCTTGATTTTTAATCATCATCATTTGTAGTAAATAAAGTTGATGAAATCAGTGCTTGGTTTGAGACAACATGGCCCCAATCGTCTTCCCTTTTTATCTTGGCAGAATACTATCCCGTCCTTTTCTTAAATAAAAAAAATAGTGCATGACTTATCCAACATTTCTGTTACATATAGAAATTATAGTAGGTGTCTTATCTCATTTTTTTAGACGATAGGGTGTGTCTTCATAATGGAAGCTCCAATTCTATTCGGGAAAAAAATGTAGTTCATAGAGAGTATTACAAGTGGATTTTTCAAATGGTCGATTATTATAAACATAGTGTACATATTTCAAGAATATTCTTGGAGAGGTGGGTGAGTAGAATTGAATCTAAAACCAGATTCCACAGAATGATCTTTCCCAAGGACTACTCTGAAGATCCTATATCTTCTGGAAGGCTCCTCATCCAACATATGGATAATTTATTATGAAGGATTTGATATCACATTCATAACTGGAATAATATATTTCTATCCTTTTCTAGTATTATCACTCTTTCCATTAGTTCGACCAGATATATCCACATGCATGCAATCTCAATGCTACAAGTTCAAATGTAGGTCATCAGGGGCATTGAAAAATATTTAACCTCTTTCATTCGAGACACCCACTCATAGGGAAGGTATCATTTTGATTCCTATTCTAGGATGGATTCTCCTATAAAAGAGGGTGGTGTTCGTTTATGGATCATGGGGGATATGATGCACTTCCTTCATGTAAGGATTTCTTGGGATGCGCTTCAAGGACACACTCTCTATGCTCATTTCATTATGGGGAATTATAGGAATAATCAATGGATTTATATAGGATCTACATATAATCTATGGACGGTGATTCAATTATAAAATCCTAAAATTCAGAATCACATTTTTTAGATTATTATAAAGGTCAACATCAACTTTTTCAAATGACAACTGGGAAGGTAGATTGATCAGTTTTACTAGATTCCCTTCCCATGACCTATCATTCAAATATGCATGGTAACATCCTTCCCTCATCGATGTGGTTTTAATTTTTTTTGATAAAGACATATTACACCTCATAAATATAAATGAAGAGATAGAAAAAAAATTTCTTCATGGTGTCTTCCTCAGGAGCCTTCACAGTTTAGGACTACTGGAAAATTATTTCTAACTCATCAAATCTCTACACATAGGATCATATCCTCTGGCACAATGAACTCCAACTAATGTACTACATCCTCATATGGTGCTTACGTAACAATGAAATTATGACATATGGGGACGTAAAAAGAAAATTTAATGATATATTATCAAAATATATCTATTGAACCCCCTCGAAAACAAAGCTGATTGTTCATTTATTCTTCATAGTCTAGTGGGAAAGTACATTATGGAATTATATGTGTGAGTTCATTGGGTTTTCATCTTATATAATCCATGTTATCAACATCATTAAGATATAGTTTTAGGGATTATGAATGTATAACATGGAGAAGAAGTTACAAACTATTATATTATCTACAAGTTGACGGGTTATCTGGGAATCTTGTAATAAAACATGGAATGAAATAACTTCAATATCAATAATGGAAGTCACTACTAGAACTTGATGGTTGGTTTTCCGCATGGGTACTCTCTTGAAACATTTGGAGGAGTCCCCCTATGTCATTCATTTTTGGAAGAACATGTATCATTCCATCTGTAGTCCCATGTGGACCCCACAAGGATGGTTGATTCACTGGACCCCAAGATCGATGGGGATAAAACTTAATTTTGATGGATCAGGCTCTCAAAGAGAGATGAAGGGGGGATGTATTGATCCAGATCCTAATAGTAATGTAGTTTCAACCTTTAGTGATTTTTTATAAAAGGGGATCTTCTTTAGGAAGATATTTGGGCCTTGTACAAGGGTATGAAGGTTTTCGATTCTAAGAAGATCACTCAGGTGGTGTTTGAATCTGATTCGATGAAAATATTCAGTTCTCCTAAAAATCATATCCAAACACTATGGTCCAATTATTGCCATATCAGAAGATGCAAGACTCTCAGAAAAAATTAGGTTAGCTTACAACACACGTGATATGAGGTGAATAGGAGGAATACTTCCTTTATTCTTGGAATTTTCAACTTCAACCCTTTATTTTCTCCTCCATAATGAGCTCCCATCCACTAGCTTGTGTGAACTATGTTTGATGATATTTCCAAGGTCTTCACTACTTTAACCCACCATGACTCCCCAATTTTTTATTCTTATTCTATATTATCGTTGTTTTTACTTCTATATAACATTTCCCCTGTAATGTTTTTAATAAACATTTGAACTTTGGAATAGGGTGGAATCTCATATAGGTATTTTAGGTGTGGAAGCCAAGGAATCCCATATCGATCCTGAGGTATCTAATATATAAGGCATATATCTTCAAAGGATTTCCCATATAGAACCCCTTGTTTTGAGTGAGTTAACTGATGTTGTAGGCACATATATTCCATGGCTTTCTCCTCTGGCATCCCATGTTTTGTTGGAGGAATGTATTAAGGTTCACAAGTCTAACTTCTTTTGAAGATGTAGATGGTTGGTCGAGAAACTACATGGAGGTGAATAAATAAGTTTTTACCTTGTAGGGATGATGTCACACTTGGATGTTTACAAATTAATGGACCATAAAGACCATGGGGGATGATCCAGAAGGTTTGTCCTATAAAGAGATAACGAAAAACCGTGATGGTGGAAAATTACCCATGGAGTTAGATATAAAAGATGATAAAAATTACCATTGGAGGAGGATTAGTTAGTCATGTATCTTGTTGGTTGAACCTTGGTTTACCATTGGTCAGGATTGAACCTCAATTTTTATTCAAACATACCCTTTCTAGATGACATGTATCAAAAACAATTTAGTTTGATTCATCAATTTATGTTCATCTGACAAGACCTGTCCATTACATTTAAAGTCACATGTCAAAGAAGATCATGTTTTGAAGGAAGCATCATTGAGGTATGGTCTGGGGATCTGGATTTGAATCTTCCCTTCACAATAGTATTTATCATGATTGTAGTTAGTGTAGGGAATACACATTTATCTTCCAGATAAACCTATATGATATGTGGTCTACCACATGTGAGAAGTTATTTTAGCAGGTAAGTGGGCTGAAAAAAAATCAGGATGGCTGAGGATGTTTGGTTTGGATCTAAGAGAGTTGTCTTATGTATCCAAGTAAGTTGGGAGTCAAATCTCAAGTAGTTTGGAATGGGGTAGGGCCTATACCTAAGTATGAGGCTTGATGGAATTGGATCACATGGTTGGGTCATACATGTGTAATATGTTGAAGGAGGATGAGTATGGTTTTGGGGATTACAAACAAGAGTATAACCATTGGGTTAAAGGTTGGGGCATATATCTATAGAGAAGTCCCAAGTGGTGAGTATGGATATTCATGGGGATTATTCATAAGAGGTTCCAATATGAATAGTGGTTGGGGATTATGCATTATGGTAGAACATATTGATTGATTTTGGATTTTAGGGTCTCTACTAACCTCTATTCTAATGTTACTAATGATCATTGTGAGATAAAATATAATTTAGATGACCTTAAACAGTGTTGTGAATGAAGAGACATTACAAGATGGTGTGGGGCTTAAATTTTCAAGATTCCCATTGAGGTTTTCATTCCATGTGAAAAGGATATCATTTTATGTGTGGATGATCTAATTACCTATAAGGGTATGCATTGTGGATACTCTTACATCCCACTCATATATGGCTCATCATATTCTTACCATGCAAGGTAAAGTGAAATTTTAAAATTGTGTGTTGAGGACGTTGGGGCTAGGTGGTGTCATGTCATGCAACTTGTATATGGAGAACTCACTCCAAATCACATGGGAAAACATGTAAATAGTTCATGCAAATACGGGAGGGGAATGGATTTAAAAATTATAGGTTGTAGTGATGGGTAGGAGGGTTCAATAACAATATCCATTTTATTGTGCCTATGATGATGATAAAAAGGATTTAGTATATGAATTTTTAGAAGGAAAAGTATATGGGAAACATAGGACACACTTGAAGTGGATTGATCTATATAAATTTGGGTAACATGTCACATAGGGTCTTGAGGTGTAGTAGGACTGATCTCGGATGGATGTGGGGGCTTTGGGAACTCATCCTTCTCAAAGAGGTGTTAGCATAGAAATGATCAAGATATATGTTTTGAAAATTTTAGGTCCTATTAAATAGGTTATACACAAATCTCAAGTGCTTGATGAAGGTCAAGGTCTTCCTGAAGGATGATGCTTCGTGAAAAGGGAGACCCTTCCTTAGGACGTCGTCTTGAATTCAGAAATGAGTTCTTCAAAAAGGATGAATGCTTCTTGATTCCTCAAGTTACCCATATGTCCTTAATACTTTTCCTAGGTCACATGACATCATGAAATGAATCTACACAGAGGGAGGATAATTTCAATAAAACATAAATTGTTGTTTCGCAAATCCTAGGTACCTCAGATGATCCTTTTTATTCTAGTTTGAGAAGCTCATGAGCTTAAAAAATTTGTATATATTCGAATGATGATAATTCAAGTAATAGTCCCTAAAACTATAGACTTATGGATTATTTTTAGGCATTGGTTTTTGAAAATCTTGGAAGTAGTTCACAGATATTTTATGAACTTAATGAAAAGGAGCAGCTTCAATTGACTCGTGAATGCTCCATCAATCATTCCCGTGATCACGATAAACCATCAGACTCACAGAGTACACCATCATGGCCTCGTGTATTAATAAATTGGAATTATCTGTGGTGAGATCCATGTGGTCTGGCCATTCACAAATTGTAAGGGCCTAAAACAATACTCCTCTATAGGTATTTTTTGTTGTTTTTTATTAGATTTTATCTTATCGAGTCGTGTCATTCTCCATTATTCACATAGAACATATTTCTGTTAAAAAATTCCTTCCTTCAGAATGGGATCCAATAAGAATAGTAGGTTAATATTCTGAGGTAGAGTCATAGAATAATGAAAATCTATTCCTCTTTAATAAATTTGACACGTAGAGTTTCATCACAAGGCTCCTAAAAGGTGACATTTTGTGTGAAGGCCATCATGAATTCAAGCTGATCCATAAACCTATAAAAAGAACTGTGGGGTATCCAATTCATTAAACCTTCAGGAAATGTAAGGATTTGGATATTTTTTTATGAAGATGTTAATCTATGTGAACGTGATCCATTAACAATAAATTTGTGAACCATACATCAAGATATTTTCTATTTGAACACTACATAGAGAACAAGGTACTGTGAACCAAATCATCTTGATGATAACCCTATGAACTAGTGGTCTAAGAACTATCTACAAGAATAGTAATCATGAACAAAATTCATGAAATAGCCTCAGAAACCACTTATGTCTTGAATCCAAGTGGGTTCACATGAATCAAACACATATGTAACTAGGAGAAAGGAGAAGGAATAAAAAATCATGATCAGAGAGTGTATCTGATGCACGTTAGACAAAAAAAAATTGGTTCTATTTTTAGAGGCCCAAAGGTTATATCATTTTTTCCTATGGTTTCCACATTATAGAATTGGTTTTAGAGATTATTTCATTATCTCAAAGGAAAGTTGGGTTGAACCATCCTAAAACTTTAGAGGCATATAGGGGAAATTTTAGTGGCACAAGGATACTAGAGGACAAATCCGGAAGCACTATGCACCAATCACAATATATTGTCTCTACAAACACATCGCCAACATCAATGGGGGATCTAGAAGATAAGGAATATCAACCCTCATATCAGAATATTATCCAAGAGGGTTTGGGGAACTATTAAAGGGATTATATTAAGGCCAACATCTATTCTAGAGTGGAAAAAACAAATACGTTATGGACTGGGCCTATTGGGAAAACACACCTTATGTTGAATTCGATGCAGAGCTGAAGCGGGTAGGAATATATGAAGTGGCTTGGGATTCACAATTACATGATTAATTTACATAGTAGATCATGATTTATTTGTTTCAAAGTTGGTAATTGGGGAACAATTCATTCCATTTTTCTCATTGGAATGTTTCCGTCATCCTCTGAGGAATTTAAAAAATCTATGGGATCCCAATCTTGGGGGCGATGTATGAAAAATTCCACCTAGAGAAGAATGTATAGGGAGAATAATAGTAGATATCTACTCTAGATAATTGACTATAGAAATTTTTTTTGGTAACCATTGATGAGAAACCAGGGATAAGGGATGTTCCCTTCAATCTGTGGTTTATATGTTTCATGAATATACTAATGATAGAACCATTTGATAGAGAATATCATGAAGGGAAGTTTCCAAATACTCCCGACACATGTCCCGAGGGATATGATTGGGGAAATTAGGGATCCTACTATAATATTCTATAGGTGAACCATTGGAATTTTTGTTGACAAAGTATCATGACGTTGGCTCAACCCATAATCAGTTTGATGGGAATCATCACATAAATCATCAGTGGTTAGGTTATCCTATTGAGGGATGTTCACATGGGTGTGTGTCTGGGCACCTTCATAATGCCTGTGTTGTTGGTGATGGTGTAGCATCTCAATGTTACTATCCCAATACTGACAATGTTATACAATGTATGTTAGCATACTAGTGAAGTGAATACACCTCTGGCATGTTTTGGCCTTTTCACTTTATTTATAGTTGGGTGGCCGCACACATGGGGGGTTATGTGTACACAAACCTCATTTCCCCTCCCACTTCATACTTTTAGAATGTGATTATAAATATCATGAGAAGTTACATATTATATTTAGTTTTGAGGGAATTGATAGATCTTGTTGGGTTGGAAGATCACTTTACCTTTCACTAGTCCTCTCTACAGATGGGGGTGGTGACAGATGATGGTGCATGGACAAAATAAGTATAGATCGTACCTCATGGTCTTTTGGAGGGGGGGGTACCGGTAGCACGATTTTACTACGAGCCTATTTTCCATCTATAAAATCCACACCAATTTTCTAGATATGTCATGTGTCCTCAGAGTTTAACCCCAAAGGTGTACTAAGGTGTGTATCATGAGTGACATACTTTGGTGTTGAGAAAGTTATGATTCATCTTCAAACATGAATATGGAAGGATATTGAACGAAATTCCCCCCACAAAATTTTATGTATGGGATTACTCATGACTATGTACAGAGTTGGGACATCGAATACCCTCTATATATTTTGAGGAAACATACCAACCTGAGTCAATGATGGGGTGGCCCCTCAATGATGGGGTAAAGGCCAAATAGAAATCAGAGGGAATCATGGTGGTAATTGCAGTCTGGATGGTATTGCATAAGTTGTTATTCCAACAATTCGTGGGCTCGGACCGGTGAGAGGTGAAGGGAGAGGAGTAGCAGTACCAGGATCGACACTCATGGGAAGGAGAACCTTAGAAAAATGGGATCTAACTGTTGTAGTCACTATGACATTTCTCTAGGATCTCATGAAGATTTTATGTCACATGGACATTCCTAGTGATTTCATCATTCCCAATTCATGGGAAAATAGGGATGGTTACATGGAGTTCATAAATGACTTCAGAATTTGGTATCATTTGAATAGTTACAAGATATACCTTCAAGGGATAATTCTTGACAAATATGGTTTCCTCATGTATTGGGATGAGGGGGAGAAATAAGTTGTGGAGTATGTGGACCCGGTGAATTCTTCATTAACTGTTCATCCACTATCTGACTTGGTGAATGTGCTGCTGGAAACAAACACCATGCCTCCCCTCGCTACTGTCAGAAGATGAACAATATATGAGTTATCATTTTCCCGATTAATCGGGTGAGGCTTGCAAAAGCAATAAATTTCAAGGCTCTCTTATGGGAGGAAGTGTTGTTTTTGATCAAATAAATACATGGATCTTATTTACCCGGAATATAAGTTGTTTCTTTAGAAATATTACATGTATTTTATATCCACTTGTGTAGGAATCAAGAATATAGGAGGGAGAGGTCCTTGAATGATATGAAAAAGAGGGATAGGGGACCACAACCCCTGATGGGGAAGACATAGGTTCCCTTCCTATTGTTGTGTCTGTAGGTAGTCACAACTATTTCCTATAACTGGTTAGAAACAATGGATGGAACCACACTTAGGGGGCCACCTGTGAACCACTAGGAAATCCTCTCTAGAGTATGCAATTAATGTAAGTAAATTTCTTTTCAATGTCCCTATCTCATTTCTTCTCCTCCCCTTACATGACTGAAATATTTTTGAATAGACTCTAAAATAAAATATGGTACTCAAACACTAATGGAAACACTCACATTATCTATTCCTAAGGCTGGGGTGGTGATAGAAGATATTGATCTCCAAATAGAGATAATCAAAGAGGAAGTGTTGGTTAGCCCAAATGCATAGGTTCTATTAGAGGTAACTGTTGATATCATTTTTTCAATAGAGGTTAGAGAGACATGTCCTGGAATAGGTCAGGTTGAAGGGACTTAATTGGTTGATCATGTTCTAGTGCTACCACTAGAAGTGGAAACTAGGGCCAAAATTGTAATGGAAAAAGTGCTTATTATTACAGTGGAATAAATTACTATGGAGGCTAAATTAGGAACATAGTCCTTGAAAATTACATCAATGCCTTCTGTGCAAGGAGAAGCTAAGATTGCACCACCAAATGGGGTATCCAAGGAATATGGGGTGATTTAGTCCACCTCCATGATTCCACAAGGTAGGCAAGAAACACCTGTTATGGGTAGAGAGGTTGATGAGGAGTCACATCTGGAGATACTTCTCCAACTTTTTATAGTTGATGTGTTGTACAGGGATGACCCAACTGATAACATACTATTAGTATTCCCTCTTAATCAGCCTTCACCACCCAAATGTTTTGTTGATTATATCCCTGAGTTAGACAAGAATAAATGAGATGTTTATCGCAAGTCATGTAGAAATTTTTGAAGAATAGCAAATCATTTCCAAATCACTAAACATACACACCATGTAGGATTCATCCATCATTGATTGACCAGTATAAGGATCGATGGGTTGAATTTAAACAATCTCTATTTAGTGGCATAGTAATTCCTTGGCTATCGGTCATGTCCCAAATTTCAACATATTTATTTGGCATAGAAGATGCACAATGTGCAAGCTCCCAAGTGATTCATAAAGATGCGAAAGGGATTTAACATATGGATGGGCTAGAACAGGGGCACAAAATGAATGATGCTACACATTCTGAGATCATTAATAGTCTAAGGGCTCAACTAGATGTGTTTGGGGAAGATAGGTTTAGACTAAAAAGGTGGAGGCATAGTGTTGAGAGGAGAAAGACCAAGATTTTATCAGGGTTGAATATGTCTAGTCTATGTAAAAAAGGATATAGAATACCTAATGACATGATAGAAAATCCTAGAGTCCAACAATAAAATGTTGGTCAAAAAATATTTATCAATCGCTGAGGTATAGCTATAAAGGTGAAATTTTTTAGAGAGTCTCCAATATTGGGATTACCCTTGGAAACTATATTTTTCTTAATTTTTTTCTCTAACATATTTCCATTATTTGTTGTCTTAATTCGTTTGTATATTTAACACATGCTAATACTAATTCCTAAGTTCATGTGGGTAATGCATGGTGTGAGAAACAAGGTATGGACATGTGATTTCATTTCATATTAGAATGATAGAAAATCATCGAGCACTCGAGGTCTTCTAACGTTGACTAACCACCAAGATTAGTCGGGCTAAGAGTGTCTATGTCTAGAGAATGAGGACCTTATAACAGTCAGTTTTATATTCCAATATGATCTAGTTCCTGAATGGGAAAATCATATAGGTATTGAATTCAACCTGAATAAATGGGAATGGAGATGTGTGAATTGTGATGCCCAGAACCTGTAACATAAGGAGAGTGGCATGATGATATAGGATAAATATAAGAAATGTTCAAAAAGAAATAATTCGTAATGATGGATGAGAATGGAGAAAAAATGATGTTATAACCACTAAACATGTTTTAAACATGGAACCTATCTCAAAATATCATCTAATGTATTCCAAGGTAATGTCCCAAGGATGTGGGCGGGCCAAAATGTAATAATTCCAATCCATTAGGGTCTCCCTTCAAACATGTAAGAGGGTGATGGTCATATTAAGGGGTATGTGAAGCATTGAAATGGATTGATTGAATTTTCAAATTTATTTCATCACTTTTATAAATATTCCATCATTGTTTAGATTACATTGATGTTAGCACATTTTTCTGAAAAAAGATCGAACCCATCATCTAGGGGAGTATCTTCATGGATACGGGGATATATCTGATAATGTGAACAATGTGGTAGACAAAAAATAAAAGGGTAGATAACCTCTCAAGTATGGTCTTGGGATGATATTCATTTTTACTACATGCGTCTAAAGAAGATATACACAGGGTTGAGCATCATATTTTGAGGAAGATGCATGGTATAATTTAACATTGTGTGATTAGGATGTATCCAATAGTTTAACTTCTACTATATGGGATACTGCAACCAGTTTATGTTTGTGTGTCTTGACCATGTACAATAGGATAAAGTCATCTTTCATGGACCATGGGAACCAAGTTAAAATTCATGACATGGGGGATATTGAAGTGTCTTTTCCAAGTGTATTTATGTGACATGATGGAAATAAACCTAGATGAATGATCAAACAGAGGTTTTTGTACCACAAATGTATCCAGAAAAAAGATGATACACATTTTAATGAATCTTATCTTAGGCCAGAGGGGATTCTAAGAGTTTAAGGTCATAATTCATGAACCATTGTATACTCAAAATAGATATTTTTTACATGGAGAGTATAACAAACTGATGTTAATGGGGACCAAAGTGACCCAACATAACACCATGCGTTCTTAGATGGGATTCTCATGAACATTAAAGTAAAAATTCTTGGACATAGATTCTTAGTTTATGGTATTAGATTTTGGACCAAGGGCACCTTTGTGAACCTTGATCACATCGGTACACACTCTATAAGAACTCATAAGACTACATGAGTCATCCTCATTGTGAGAAACAAGTAATGTAAAGGGGGTCTTCATAAAAATTGGTAGTGCACTTTAGGGGTCAGGAGACTCCATGTTGAGAATTTTCTAATTATATATTCCTTCTTACTCGACATGCACAAATTCAAAATGAGGTGACAGAAAGTTTATTTATACCCCAACACGATATAGATAGGTGGAAAAAATGTTAATAATTACATTCAAGACATGTATAAATGGGTGAATAGTGATTAGGGATTGACCGTTGAACTTAATCAAAACATTGGGTCCAGAACATTAATATTCAAGAATGAGATATGAAAATTCAGGATAAAATGTAAACCATTTTTGAAACACAACATTCACCATTTACATCCGGAGATCAAATAGGGGCTTGGAATAGGATGGGCAGTGATCCAAAATGGCATGGGACCATCACCCATAGGGGTTCTGTCTGGATTTGAAAGATGATGGAAATCCAAACCAAGAAGGAATAAATGTGTGGAATAGAGCATATCAGAATGTGGGACTCAAAAACCTATTATGAAAATTGATTAATGTTTCATTTCATGAACTATTTCTTCTAGTTTCAGTTCTTATCTATTGGATAAATGGATCTTATTTTATGTTTATAACATTTTTCCCATGGTGGACAGTTTAGTGTCATGTAAATTGGTTTATAGTGAAAATATGCCTTCCAATGGTATATAAAGGTCATTCAATAAAAAAATCAAAGTGTATGAGTCCAAGAAGGTTCATGGAAATCATATAGATTTTAATATGAACTATATATAACATAAGATCATAATTCCTGACAAATAATTGAGGCCAAGGGGAAAACAGGTTAATGAATTTCTGGTTGGGCCTAAAGATGAGAATCATAATGTCTCTATGTATCCCATATGGATGGGAATCACCCCACACATATTTATCTAACATTTCATAGTAAGATATTGATTCCTCTATGGGTAATCCTATTTTTGGGTAATTGGAGGAATCCCATTTTTTTCATGGGGCATCCTATGTTTTGGGAATTGGGTAATATTTGTTAACCAGATCAAACTTATCATTGGAGGCATCTCAGTTTAAAATAGGGTAAACATCGTCTCTAATTTTGATGTAAGATACATCCAAAACTTTTTAAAGGTAGTAATATAGTTTAATTTCATGTGATTTTGGACCATGGGGGGAAGAGTTTTGAAAGGGATGTTCATGGAGAAAAAACTATAACTTGACTTGAAGGAGGAACAAATCAAACTTCACTGCATAACACACTGTCAAGGAAGACATTATATAGTTTGAAGTTATGTTTCTTGAATGTAGAATCATAGTTTAAGTTCATAGAGATAAGATCATAATAGGGCCAAGGGTTTAATGTTTTTCATTAATTTCTTCTTAGGACCAAAGAAGAGAAGTCCAAGCATCGCTACCTATCCCATGTTGATTGGAATCAAGCAACACATAGTTTTAGAATAAAACATGATAGAAAACCAATGTGAAGATGATCATATCTGGAGAGAAAATATGTCACATCATGTGGTTATCCTGATCCATCCCATATTCATGGAATGTTCATTCAAATCATATGTATAATGACCCAGTCTTTACATACATTAACATTACAAAACTTTTTTGTAATATATAAAACATTTAACAAATAGATGCTTGAAGACCGTACTAGTATAGTGCCTTTGGAAACATGGAAACATAATCACATATACATAATTGAACTACATTATCTCCTACCATATTCTTCTTGATTGTAAACCTTCTTAGACACATAAAAGATAAAATATAACTTCAAAACATATGGATGGAAACATAAAAACTTGTGAGCTCAAATGCTTAGTAAGGGTAAACAAGGGAGACATGTAAGCATAATCATGAACATATGGGTTTGTAAACATAATCATGAAAAGAGAAGATGATACCCTGCATATAAAATATCCTATACAAGAATCATGGAATAAATCTTGGATGTTCATATGAAATGAAGAATAATGAAATAATGACCAGAAGCCATGAAATAATCACAAAGGAATGAAACATGGAATTTTGGCAAACACATAAGCATATAATATGATTTCCATAATAGGTAATGAACTCTTACCATGAATATATTGTTAGTATAAGTTCACTCCCCATAATATATTAGTAGTCATGGTTCACTCCCATGTCCATCTTGGTAGCATTAGTTAACTCCTCATACCATCTTGGTAGAAATGGTTCACTCCTATGGCCATATTTGTAGTCAATTTTAATTACCAAGACCATCATAGTTTATCTCATGAGAAATAAATTTTTACCCAATGCATTGGAGGGATATATATGTCCCACCAATATCATAATGAAATAAAATAGACATATTCCACAAGATCATAAATAATCATATCATAACCCAAGAAATGAAATGAGTATTATAAAATTGTAATCATATAATTACCTATGGAAGGAGACCAGTTTCATAATATTTTTATCATAAACATAACCATTGAAAAGAAGAGGGTTTCAAAATCATTTGACCCATGAATGTAAAGACGGATCCATAAACACCTTGCAATCAAAACATAATCCATTTTGAGAAATAATATGAATGGAAACATTGAATAAATTCCACATAATGGCATGAGAAACACAAATTGATGTAAATTTAGATAAGAAAAAAAATTTAAATATCATTTAGAAACATTTCTTGAGGAAAATATCCTTCGTTCTATGAAAGAATTATTTTTGAAACGTAACATTTTTTGAAAACCTTATTATTTGAAAACAGTTTTCAAAAATTATAAAGGGATATTAGAAAACAATAAAACATTTTTCAAATCCATTTTCCATGAAAATTATATCAAAGGATCTTTTGAAAACATATTCGAAAACATGGTTTTTTAATAGAACAGTTTTTCAACTGAAGAGAGATACAGTCAGATTTTACATTAAAATATTCTCTTAAGAACAAATGAGTTTAAAACATGTTAATAACACATCAATATATCGATAGTAAATAGATTATAAGGAAACTCATGATTTTTCTTGAAATATGGATAATAATATTTCATCAAGGACACATATTCATTAACAATCTCAAAAGGTGATGAAATTGTGTCAATAAACTTTAAACACATGGTTCCGTGGGACCATAATTTTCATGTAGTAAAAGAAAATTACATGAATCTTAAAATATCATGAAAATAATAAGATTCATCATATAAAATTGAAGTATATAAACCTCTAAAAAGAGATTAGGTGCATAACAATACATGAGTCTCAAAGAAATCTATTTGAGACAAAATGTTTTTTTAAAGATTTGGTAACTTTTGAAACTTAAACCACATTGAATAAAGTTATTAAAATGGATATGTTAATAATAATAAATTTATGCAGAAGATATGTCGAATAAAATCATGGGAATTGCATAGAACACACAAAAGGAAGGAGTGGATAACATTGCATGTATCCCATGAAATTAAAAAGTGGGAAAAAATCCCCATACCATGTCTCTTGACTCTCATCGCACTAATTCAATACACATGTATAACAAATTTAAATTTATTATAAATATTTTATAGAAAAATATAATTATATCTAATCCCATATATGTTCTTAGTATTACCTTATATTACTAGCTTTTTAATGATCCTCTGTTATGGTTTTACTTAAGGTAATATTCTCTTTGTTCTTTGTATATGTCTTAATTTATTATATCATTGGTTATTTTACTTACTTCATGATTACATAATTTGAAACATGATATAAATATATTTTATATTCAATATATTTATCTTATAATAATTTATATAATACATAAGTATGAAATGGAATACACCATTCATGGAGTTGGTAAGTTGTACGTATGCATGAATGATGTTTCAATTTTATTTGTCGTATTGAAAGAATGTATGTAAATAAGATAAGTACATATATATATATATCCATATTAAATTATCATGATTATATCATATATATCATATAAAGTCTCTATAAACATCCTTAATATGTTTCATGTGGTGTGTCAATGAATCACATCACTTTAAGGGGGTGGTAGGCCAAGCCTCCACAAATGATATTTTCATATTAACACCAAATGGAAAGTAAAATGCTTGTGTTTTAAAAAAAGATTATAGACTCATAAAAACATTAAATATATTATATAACATATATAAACATAATTTTTATCATAATGTACACTATGATATGTGGTAAGTAAATTAGAACAATCATCATTTAGTAAGGTGGTAGTTCATCGTACACATAAACAATATAGCCATCATCCATTAGATAGATGTGTGTGTAAGTGTAGTTTTAATAAATAGAATAAAAAATACTAGTATATTTAGGATACTTTTATTTTTATACTATCATTGATAAAAATATAGTGGTTGTGTTGGATAAATAAAATAAAAGAAAGGACTTTAGAGAAGATGTTACAACTTGATTGGGTAACTCTTTTTAGTTTGGGCCAAAAGGATACCTTGAATTAAATTATGGATAAGGTAAGGATTATAGGAGGAACAAAAATATGTTGGGAAGTGTATTGGTTAGATATTTTATGAACATAATAGTTTTGAGAGTTGTGATGAAGTGGGAGAGGTGGTATCTTTTTATACGGAAGGAAAATGACTCACTTGGAATTTATAGAATCAAGTTAGGTGTACATTTTTTATTACCTAAAAACGTCATAGAAATCCAAAACACTCAAGAATAAAATATTTATTTCCTTACTATGTACATGATAATTGTTTTGGAAAAGTTTCTAGGTCATTTGGGCCCTTAATATTATGGTTTAGTCCCTAATTAGGCTTAAATTGGCCTAAATTGTTGGGACTAATTTCAATCACTTTCACTAATCATTTTGGTAAAAAATTATTTTTTACTTATTAAAAACTAAATATTATACTAAAAAAATTTATTTCAGTTTTTCAAAATTTAAATCACATAAGAAGAAAAATTACGTTTATTTCTAATCCTGCAGAAGAGACTAAATAACTAGTTTTTAAAATTGAAAAATGTTCAAATGTTTATTATGATTTTATATTCAATTTCAAAGTGACATTGATTCTAGTGAATTAAATTTTATTAATATATTTAATATTTATTTAATTTTACCTTAAAAAAATTATAATATCTTTTAAAATTAGTAATTAATTAATCAAAAAGGTAGTTTTAAACTAAAAATCAATATTTTTCACTATTCATTAAACAAAATTTGTTTCTCTGAAAAATCCAAAACATTAACCCTAAGATAATTTTGATGCTATAAATTAAAAAGCTAATTTAATTTTATAAAATTCAATTTCTAAATAATTTTCAAATTAATTTTATTATGAAAATCAGTTCATTTGAAAACACTGTATTTTAAACCTAAGAATGACTTTACCAAAAATCATACCTTTCATTGTCAATATGTTTTATTTATATAGAAAAAGAAATAAAAAATTTTAAAATTAGTTATTACTTGTAATATTACTATCATTGACGGCTAGGTTTAAATTTTTTTATTTAAATAATTTTATCATTAAAATGATGTTTCATTGAAACTCTATGTTTCATGTGATGTATTCAAAATCGGTGTTCCATGATTCATAATACAAGTTGGTGTTGTGTGTAACGCACACTAATTCATTTTTTTGTGTAATGTATTCCATGTTTGTTCTTCTTGTAACATATTCCGACATGGTTTCTTGTGAAAGTAGTGTTTAACTTAAATCAATGCAAGACAAAAACGAATATATAATTTTTCTGAAAAAAGAGTCCAAAAAACATGGGGTGTTACATTCTACACCCCTTAAAATAAATTTTACCTCAAAAATTCATCACTAAGTCCAAAACAAATGAATATAATAATGCTTCATCATTTCCTAAATTTCCCACATAGTCTCTTCTAATTAGTAATTTCCCCACAAAACGTTTACCATGTGTGTGGTCCTGTTTCGTAGAACATTCTATGATCGATCCAGAATTTCAGCTGGTTGTTATTCATAAGAAAGATCCTTCTCCAGTGGTATAACCATTGAGGTATCTACATTTGGATTTTCATTTATGTACTTCTTTAAGAGATATACGTGGAATATATCCTTGGAATGCTAGATTATTAGAATAAGTGCCAAGAGATAGGATAATTTCTCGATATGATGAAAAATCTCAAAGGGACTCACATACATAGGGCTTAGTTTCCCTTTCATCCTGAATATCATAACATTCTTCTATGGTGAGATTCATAGAAACACATTTTCACAAAAATCAAATTCAATATCACATCAAAATTTATCTACATAACTTGTATATCGACATTGAGTTTCCTTGATATGTTGTTGATGGGTTCTAATCATCTAGACCGTCTCTTCAGCAATATCAGTTCCAACTATATTTCTTTTTCTAACTTCTTCCAAGCATGATGAATATGTAAAATTCTTCACATAATGGGCTTCTTATGTTTTCATATTAATTCATAAGTAAAATCTATTGGTGTATGAAAACTCAACTAGTGGAGGGTGTTGATCCAAAACACCCTTGAAATCTAGAGAACAATATCACAACATATCCTGTAGGGTTTCAATCATTATTTTAGACTGACCATCTATCTGAGGATGATAAGTATTGTTGAAACTCAATTCATCTTAATGTTCTTGTAGAATACTTCTCTAGAACATTGAGTTAAAACTCAGATCCCGATCTCATACAATGGATTTTAGTACACCATTCAACATTACCACTTCATTAATGTATATCCATTCAAGATAATCCATAGATAAGTCTTCTCAAATAGAGATGAAGTTTGTTTCCTTAGTAAATGATCTACTTCCACCCCTATTACATTAAACTCTTTAGAGGTTTTGAGTATTTCAACAACAAAATACATAGTGTTGTTCTCTCATTTCCATTCTGGTGTGGTTAATGGATGAAACATCCCCTATGACTTTTCATTTCAGTCTTAAATTGTTGGTATACCATGAAACCAGATCCAAACTCTACGATATCTCACTTCATGACATCTCACAAGAAGTATTCCTTCAAATACCTATACATATTCTTACTTTCAGGATGAATAGAGTATGATGAACTTTGAGCTTCCTCTAACAGATCCTTCAAATTTGGTATTGAAGTAACATATATATGATTCCTAGATCTTATCATTCAATCCTTATCGAGGATAAACTTAGGTACATTTCTGACATTCTTTTTCATCTCTTCATATTCGTTATATTCTTCCATAATTTTCACTTGGATAGGTGGTTTACAATTAATTTGACAAAGATACATTTTCCCCTTCCTTTAGTATTTCTAGAACTATCCTCTTAAAATCCAAAAATATTTGGTCTTTTTTTATCCTCCCCATGGATAACCTATTATTATCCTTCTGACTTAAAGCATTAGCTACATTGTTCGTAATCCTAGGGTGGTAATGTATTGAGTAGTCATAATACTTTATCAACTCTAACCATATTCTCTAGTTCATGTTCCACTCCTTCGGTGTGAATATATATTTCTGACTTTTATGATCTGTATATATATCACCCTTTTCTCCATAAAGATAATGACTCCATATATTTAATGAAACAATTAATGCTACTAACTAC
Source organism: Viscum album (assembly GCA_963277665.1). Classification (NCBI taxonomy): domain Eukaryota; kingdom Viridiplantae; phylum Streptophyta; class Magnoliopsida; order Santalales; family Viscaceae; genus Viscum; species Viscum album. Next base: position 93,895,509 of record OY728135.1, read on the forward strand.
AAATCATGAGATTTTTAATTCTACTGAAGAGTCTTAAGATATCATAAGACAAAGGCTATAACCATGTTATTATTCATATGAACACATCCCAATCCCTTCTTGGATGTATCTTTATAGATTATAAACCTTTCTCAACTACCGGGTAATGTAAACACATGTTCACTGACCATCCTCATCTTTATTTCCTTGAACGTTTCCTCACATTCATCTTTCTAGAGGAACTTCACACCATTCAGAGTTAACATAGTCATAGTATTAGATATTCATGAGGAATTATCCACAAACATTTGATAATATATAGATAATACAATAAATCTACATATCTTAGTCACTATTTTTGGTCTATGCTAGGATTAAATAGCCTCCGCCATTGATGGATCAATTGTTGTAACAACTCATGAGATAATGAGACCCAAAAAAGAAACCATTTGTATCCCAAATTTACACTTTGTAAATGTTTTATATAGATTCTCTTTCCTTAGGGTCTTTAGTACAATTTTCAAGTGATTTTCATGCTTTTCATTTCACATTGAATATAGAATAGTATCATCTACAAAGACTATGAGAAGAATATCAAGGTAATCTCTAAATACCCAATTAAATAAATACATTACAATAGAATATGAATTATTAAGACCAAAAGGAATAAATTTATATTCCTAGTGTTCATACCTAGTACGGAATTCCATTGTGCGAATATCCTCCATCTTAACAAAAAATTAACGATATCGAGAACAAAGGTCAATCTTGGAAAAGTATTGTGATCTACACAATTTATTAAAAAAGTCATCAATAAAGAGAAGATTATTATTGTTCTTGATTCTGATCTTATTTAATTCTTTATAATTAATATAGATTCTCATTGATCCATCTTTATTTTTCACAAAAAGAACTGTGGCACCCCCAAGGAGAAACACATGGCTGACTAAATCCCTTATCAGGGATTTCTTGGAGTTTCGTCTAAAATTCCTAAAACTCAATAAAGGCTATTGTATATGTAGTCTTTAATATTGGAGTGGAATAAGGTGTGAGTTATATTGAGAAATAAAATTCAAATTTAGCTGGAATACTGGGAAACTATTCTATAAGTACATCCACAAAGTCCTAAACAATAGGCATATCATTGATGTCGATTGTCCACCCCAATCATTTGAGAAAAATAACCCTTTTGAATGGGAATTAATAACCATACATATGATGTAATATCCATGGGAATTTCATAATTATTATCACATTAATGGATGATCATAGGAGGGTTTAAAATATCAAAAGTAACTTTCCTTCTGTGAGAATTGATGTAGTCTTTATGCGATAAAATCCAATCCATTCCAATGATGACATAAAATTCAACCAAAGGAATAATGAATTTTTTTCCCTTAAATACCTTCCCATAAACATCAACTAGAGAGGAATCATAGACATGATATTAAATCATATTACTATTAGGGGTTTTCACTGTTAATTCCACATCTAATTGTTTTAGAGGAATAATAACACCCTTATCTTAAGATATGAAAGAGTGGGTGGGTCTAGAATCAAATATTACATTATCAGTTCTAGAGTGGATGGTAAGTGTGCCTTTATTCACATCGTTATCACACCCTCATTATAAATAGAGATTTCATGAGATTTACCTTTATATGTTGTCTTAAGATGTTTCTAATGTCGATCATCATCAGTAGCCCTGAGTTTGGGCAGTGGTTTGCCGAAATCCCAATATTCATACAATGGTTGCATTAAATCATTGGAGGTGAATTCTATACCTCTTTTCCCCATTCCCAATGTAATACAATTTCTTCCCATCACATTGAAAATAAAATTCATGATGTACTTCACTTCCACACATAAAACATTTTTTGGACCTTTTAAGTAAATTACATTCATACTTCTTCCCTCACTTGGAGAATAAATGAATGTTCGTCTTCTTTTTTCATGGTTTTATGATTTTCCTTCAAACTCCACCGTCCACTTACTGTAAAACCCATGATATTGATATGTGACTCCAAACTCCATTTCAACCATGATTTAATAACATACAGTCTATTCTTAGCAACAAAATTTTCTTATGGCCAATGCCCTTATAAGACTTGGTTTTAATACACTGAAGAAGCTACCAACTTTACATTCTAGTTGGATGATAATTCATGAAGTGTACATCAAATATCTAGAAAAATTAGACTTTTAGGTACCAAAATATTCTTCAACCTGTTTCTTAAGCTCAAGTAACAATATCTTTAGCTTGGTATGATGAATATGGGGAAAGTAATTATTGAAAAATAAGTTATTGAACTCATTCCAATCCATGGATTCAATCTCATCTTGTTGCCTCATATTCGTGATTATATTCCACCATTGACCTTCTTCATCTTCTAATCGATAAATATATAGAATGAATTTCCCATGATCTAAAAACTGATGAACGGATAATATATTTTCAATTGTAATAATCCATTTTCCAGAAACAATTGGATCAAAATACCCTCTGAAAAAGGGTGGATATTACCTCATGAAAAAACCCAATATAATTTTGTTTCATATTTTTCCAATTTGAAATTCTTCCAGGAATCATATCTTGGGAATAATGTGTGAGCACAACAATAAGATTTTGTATTCCAGCTCTAATAGAATTTGGTTTCTCAGGAGGAAAATCATTGCATTGTCGGGTGAAATCACCATTAATGTGATTCCTTTGGGTTCCATTCATTAACTAAAACCAAAACAATATATTATGAAATACTTATCATAATTATGAACAACATAATCATGAAACATCACATATTGGATTTCTAAATCATGAAACCTTCATTAATATATGACACAATAGTTTTATCCTATGTTATTCATAGAAAAAATCTATTTAAATCATTCATGATTGTTCCTGAATTATTTGTGATTTTCAAAATCATATCCCTTGGGAGTGTCAAACCAGGTGTGTAGAAGGGTTCTTTTTCATGTAACATATCACCCTGAGTAAAACAGGAAACATATTGTCATATCTGTTACCCCAAGGAACATCTATTCCAGAGCCACATCTAATTTAATATCAAAAAATGGGATATATTTATAGGAAACCACCCACCCAATCATTTACCAAAATTATAGTTCATTTTCATAAATGTTGACCCATCCTTATACTTATCCGTAGATATGTTTTTAGTGTTATAGGTATGGTTTTCTCATTCTATTTTCCAATGTTTAACAAAAAATTTCCTTTGATACCAACTATAATGACCCAGTCTTGATATATATTAACATTACATAACTTTTTCAGAATACATAATACTTTACACAAATAGATGATTTAAGACTGTACAAGTCTAGTGCCTTTGGAAACAATGATACATACTTATAGGTACATAAATAATATACATTATATCCCACTATATTCTTCTTGACTAGAACCCTTCTTAGACACATAATACTTAATACATATTTTCATAACCTAGATAATGAAACATAAAAGTTATTGAGCTCAAATGCTCAGTAAGGGTAAAAAATGGAGATTTGTAAGCATAATCATGAGCGTAAGGGTATGAGATGATTATCATTAAATGAGAAGATAATACCATGCACATCAAATATTATATACAAGAATCATGGAATAGAGCATCTCAATTCATATGAAATGAATAATAAGGAACGAAAGAAGATAATCCATGAAAGCATAACTTAGGAATGAAACATGGAATTGTGAAAGTGACATAAGCATATAATATGATTTTATAGTGTCCAAGACATTTTTTCAAGACCATATTGGTAGTATAACTTCACTCCCCATACCATCTTGGTAGTTATGGATCACTACCAAGACCATATTGGTAGAATAAGTTCACTCCTCATACAATATTGATATTCATGGTTCACTCCCATGTCTATATTAGTAGTCAAGGTTCATTACCAAGACAATCTTATTATATATCATAAGATATTAATCATTACACAATGCATTGGTGTTAGATATAGGTCCCAACCATCTCATAATGAAATCATACATACATATGCCATGATATCCTAAATAATAATATAATATCCCATGAACTAAAATGGGAATTATAAACCTATAATCATATCATAAACTGTTTAAAGATACAGGTTTTATAATCAGTTCATCATAAAAATAACTTGTGAAAAAATGTATGTTTCAAAAGCATATAACCTACGAATGTGAGACGGGATCCATAAATGTCATACCATCAAAACATAATCCTTTCAGATAAATAATACGAATGGAAACATTGAATAAATTAACCATAAGATAATTTGTAACACCAATGGATTTTATCTTATATGGGAAATCATTTTGAAATGTCTTTTAAAAGTATTTCCTGACGACAATATCATTTCTTCTTTGAAAGAATGTTTTTTATAACATAAAACCTTTTTAAAATTTTGTTATTAAAATATCTTTGAGGAGTTATAAAGGAAGTTTTGAGAAAAATAAAATCTTTTTAAAATCATTTTTCCTTAAAAATGATCAGAAAGGATATTTTCAAATCATTTTTTAAAATATTTTTGAAACCATGGTTTTTGAATACAATAGATTTCCAACTGAAGGGAGAGACAACCATATTTTACGTAAAAATATTATCTTAAGTACCAAATAGTTTAAAAAATGGTTACAACAAATGAGGATATCTTGAATAAATATATGAGGAGGAATATCATGAGTGTTCTTGATATATGGTTCATAATATTTCATCAAACATTCATTGTCATTAACAATCTAAAAAAATGATGATATTTTTTCAACAAACTTTTTCCACTTTGTTACATGGGACCATAATCTTCATGTAGTAAATGGAAATTAAATTAAGCATAAAATCATATGAAAATAAAGAGATTAATTATATTACATGAATGTATATACACATAAAAAATAGTTTAGGTGCATAACAATACAAGAGTATCAAATAAGGCAATTTGAGTAAAAATATTTTTTACCAATTTGGTAACTTTTTAAACTTAAACCCCATGAAATAAAGTACTTAAAATGGGTATGTTAATAACCATAAATTTAAAAAAAGATATATAGAATATAATCATGAGCAGTACATACACCACAAAGACAGAAATAGTGGTGAAAGTAGAATGCATCTACAAAAAAAAGTGAGAAGAAATCATATTACCTTGTATCTTGACATTCGTCATACTAGGTCAAACCACATGTATAATAAAGATACAGTTATTTTCAATCTTTTAAAATACCATAAAATTATATATAATACCTTATATGTTCCTATTATGACCTTATTTTACACACTTGTTATTGATCTAATGTTAACGTTTCACTTGGGGTAATATTCACTTTGTTCTTCACATATGTCTTAATTTGATATATTGTTGGTACTTATAATTATAAAATGATTATAGAATGTGAAAGATGATATAAATATCATCAATCTTCAGTATATTTATCTTATAATAATCTATAGAATGTATAATTACGAAATGTAATATATCATTCATGAAGACGTTAATCCGTACATATGCATGAACATTGTTTTCGTTTTTTGTTGTATTGAAAGAAAGTATGTCATCGATATATATATATTTGTGTGTGTGTGTGTGTAGGTGTGTGTATCTATATATCATTATTCCAATATCATTATTATATCATATATACCATATTAGTCCACTATAACCATCCTTAATGCATTCCATGTGGCATGTGAATGAATCACATCACTTTGAGGGGGCGGCAATCCACACTTTCTCAAATGAGATTATCATATTAAAACCAAATGAAAAGTATATGGTATATGTTGTGAAAAGTAATTCAGAAATTTAAATACACAATAATTATAATGTATAACATATATAGATATATTTTCAATTATAATGGAAACTATGAGAGGTGGTAAGGAAATTTTAATAATCATCATTTAGTGAGGTGGTATTTCTCCATACACATAAACCATATGTTTGTAATCCATTAGATGGAGGTGTATGGAATTTTATGTTGAATACTTATCATAAAAAATACTATTATATTGATGATACTAATTTCTTTATACAATTATGTAAAAACATAATGTGTAGTAGGTGGAGAAAGAAAATAAAACAAAGAACTTGAGATAATACGTTATCTGTTGATTGGGTAACTCCTTTTGGTTTATGCAAAAAGTCTTCCTTGTGATAAAATTTGGACTGTGGAATGATTATATGAGGATGATAGGGATGTTTTAAAGTGAATTTTTACATTATTTAATTAACGTAAGTGGTTTTAGTGGTTTGAGGATGTGGGAGAGTTGGTGGCTTTCTATAGTAAAGGAAAATGACTAACTTGGAATTTTTAGAAACAAGCTTTGTGTACACATGTTATTACCTAAAAAAAGACATAACACACCAGATAACTCAATAATGGAAGGTCTGTGGACTAACTATATACCTAAAATGGTAGTTGTAAAAGTGTATATGTTATTTGGGCCTTTAAATTTAATGTTTAGTCTATAATTAATCCTAATTTGACCTTAATCACCGTGATTAATTTTAATGACATTAACTAATATATTTGGTCAAAATTTTAATTGGTATTATTATAACCTAAAAATTATACGGAATAAAATTTTTTATGTTGGTTTTTCAAAATTCAAATAAGAGAAGTGAAAAAATTAAGATTAATGATAATCCCGCTGACAGAGCGAAATACCGTTTTTTAAAGTAGAAAAATGTTCAAAATTTTGTTATGATTTTATATATAATTTAATAGTGAAATGGATTCTAGTGAATTAAATAATATTAAATGATTTAATATTTATCTAATTTTACTTTACAAAAATAAAAATATAATTTAACATTAATAATAAATTAAACAAAAGGGATGTTTTTAACTAAAAAGAAGTATTTTTAACTAATCATCAAAAAATGAAGTTTCTTAGAAAAATCCCAAAACATCACCCTAATGTAATTTAAAAGTTATTAATAAAAAATTATGTTAATTTTTCAAAATCAATTTATAAATGTGAATATAAATAATTTTATTATTAGAATCAGTTTTTTTGAGAAAACGGAATTTTAAAACATAAAATGACTGTACAAAAAAATCATATTTTTTATTATCAATATGTTTGATTTATATAAAACAATTATAAAAAATATTATAAAATTATTTATTACTTTTCATATTACATATTTTAATGGAATGGTTATATTTATCTAATTTAAATAATTATATCATTAAAACAATGTTTTATAGAAACTATGGGTTTCATGTGATGTACGCTATGTTGGTGTTGCGTGCATCGTACGACAAGTTAGTGTTTCACATAACATACTCTAAGTCTGTGGTGCCGGTATTGTATTACAATTTGGTGTTTTTTCTAACATATGTCAATATGGTTCTATGTTAATGGAATGTTTGCATTAATGCATTGAAAGACACAAATGAATATTTAATTTACTCTAAAAAGTTCTATAATACACAGGGTGTTATAGTATCAGGAATCCTAGAATGAAATGGGGTATAATCACATTTTAATATCACATGTTATGGACTTGGGATCATTCATTAAGGTCATAAAGTATGAAACTATAATGTTGGGTACCCCAAACGTCCATGCTTCATTTGGTGTAATGACAAACCTCATGTGAATGAGCTCAAGGAGGCCCATCGCCACAATATATATTCTGGAGAGTAATTGCCTAAATTTGATATTCTTAATGACTGGGATACAGGTTCACAATTTAATATCCTAGAGTTTTGTCTAAATATGATAAATTTTTAATATTAATGAACATATGGTGATGGAGTAACAAACTAGATGTGAATAAGTTCCTAGGAGGCCAACTACCACATGACTCATCCCGAAGAAAATCTCTATATTGTTTAAAGTCATCATTACTAGACTATGATACCATGTTTAAGGTCGTAGAACTTAGACGTTTTTCTAACCACTTATGGTCATGTTTCATGGACCATGGTATCAGTGTATATGGTCATAGAGTTTGGTCATGGAGAATTGGGATTTCCAAAATCGGAATATGTGGTGTGGTAGAGTGACAAACCTAGCGTGAATGAGGTTGTAGGGGGTAGGTTCCACATTCACATTCCCATGAATTCTCACACACTATAAATTTATGATTCTGGGACTACAAATCCTAGTTTATCTTAACAGATCTTGGGCCTCCTTCCAATTGATTATGGTCATGTTTCATTAACCATAGGAGGATTATTAGTTTAACACCATAAATCTTGGTCCAATGAGGTTATTAATTTTATGTCATTGATTTCAGACCTAGAAAACCATTAAACTTCATGTTCCTGGGATGTGGGCACGCATTTTAATATTTTATGGTAATGATGATAGGTGTTACATAGTTTATCATCATGAAACTAGGAAATTGGTGTTCTTAAATTTATCCTTAAACTTCTAGGAATCCAACTATTATACAGTTTAACATAATAGAACTATTACAATAGTGGATCCTCATGAGAATTACTTATTTATAAACATGTCACTATTTGGAGGATTAATGTTTTCTCTATCCATGGTGATCAAAGAGTTATATCCATTGAAGTAAACCTTGTGAATGATGTAATGTACATCCAACATAGGTAATAACATTGGTAACAACATTCCATGTATCATTGGAATTCTAATATCCAATACCATATCACCATGATGGAAGCAATATGGGTGAACCTTCTTATTCATTTTACTTTATATCTTTTAATGATGTATCTCTAGATTGTTAATGTCATGTAGAATGTTCCCCTAAAGATCATCTATCTTGGAATGATTGACATCAGCAATTTGTTAGAGCATCTTATAGTCATAGAAATATATTTAGATCAGTGTGATATAAATCTAAATGTGCAAGAATTCCTCTATTCCATACATTGGGGAATATATAATAACCTAGATAAAATTTTGATTCATATTCTGATAGACCCGAATGGTGTTGGGGAGCTTGACGGACAAATCTACCAGTTCTAGACCACCATAATCTGAAAATATTAAAGAGAAACTTATTAAATTGATAAATATGACTATTTTACTATGAATTGTAGAGGGATGTATAGATTCACTATATAGTACAATTGGCATACAACTTCTTCAGCTCATTAGCCCAGAAGTTGGTGTCATTTTTTGGTGAGAATGGCCTGAGGAACTCTGAATCTATGAATGGTGTGCGAGATCATGAATTCATCACTGATTGGGCCTTGAATTCCTTGAGAGGAATAAATTATTCTATTTATATAATAAATAAACTGTTGTTATAATTCACATACACTAGTGAGCTATTTCATGTGGATATGGTCCAATGACATCATGTCTCTATACAAAAAAGGGACATGATTAAATTGTAGTATGAACGCGATTTGGAGGTTAGTGAAAATAGTTGGAATGAATCTGAAACACATGAAACTTCATGGAATACTCGATGTAGTTGAGTACATGGTGGAAAAAATGTATACAAACATTAAAATATAGTTTGAGAGATTCAATGTTTCCTAATGATCACTGCAATAACAGACATGAAATTCATGAAAAACATGGGGATTTACATCTCTGTGGATATAACATAAGAGAATTCCATAAAATATGAATCTATTGAATGGTTTTCAAGGTTAGACCCACTCAAGATGGTGAACTGTGTTATATGTTAATATATTTTCTCACGTTCATCTCGATATGTTATGAGAGGATTATGTTAAAGATACTTGAGGAAGGGGGTTGTCTAATTAGAGGTTTCTAATACTACTGGGGGACTTGGGGTCTTGATGTGCAAGCACCATAAGACATTTTCTTCAACAACTGACTATAGTTATTATCTTTAATGGTAGGATAAATGACACGCTGTTGAGCTATATAAATGAAGAGGTCATCATAGTCAAGATTTGCAAGAGAGGTGGCTAGACTAACTAAGGCATTTGATTAACCATTCTTTGACTGAGTGACATGGTTAACCTCTAGCTTAAAACGGAACTATTCTATCATTTGGGGAGTTCATTATACGAAGTCCAAAAACTCTGTATTTCAATCAATGTAACCACCATTTATCTATTTGATGACTAACTTGGAGTCTCCCATCGCATAAAAGTGGGGGCATCAATATTAAGGGACATATCGAGACTCGAAATGAGATACTGATATGCTGCCTCATTTTTTTTTAGCCTTATGATAGTAGAAATGAGTAGGGAATAAAATCATATTAATGAGTGATGGAGGTGATTCCTAGGACTATTCTGTTGACTTTGTGATCATTGAGCCTTCTTGTAGTTGGGCTCCGGGTGGCGCAATCGAAGAGAATATACCAGCAGGACATGAACTAGTCTAATAAGAGGATGTATTTATCAAGGATATTGAAATATAGTAGAAATTTGTTCAGGATCTAGATGGTAATCCCAAAATTTAATCTGATTCCTGAACCTTGAAAACATTCTATAGAATGAAAATTATGTTGAGTTGCTATAGCATCACTTCCTGGTACAGTATTCATCCTGTTAACAATATCTGATTCAATATTCACATTTGTGGGTCTGTTTGAGACCCTGTACATATCTAATTTTGCTAAAACTAATGTTTTAACTTCATCACTACTAAAACCAGTGTGAGTATACTCTTTATGATAATATATGATATGATATTATCTGGTCTCTCTGTCAAATAGCATGCGACTAAGAGAGTATAAATTTTTCTCTCATCGTTAATTGTTCTTTTTGGTGGATAAGGGATCTGAGGGATCATTCCATTATGTTCAAAAATATTACTAGAGGATTCCATGACATATATTGCATCATAAATAGTGGTTATAGCCAATGGTTTTAATTTCATGAAACGTGATATGAAACTCTTTATCCCATTGATATATAGAACCATTAATAACGATATTGGAAAAGGGAATACAATTTACAACCATATTCACAATTAATATGCATATGTAGGATAAGTTTCCTTGATGTCCTCAGGGATCCAATAGGTTTCTAGAAGGAGAAATTTTGATGATGGACTTGATCTTCTCTCAGTCGATCTCGATTCCACTGTCTATGACAATGAAACAAAGAAACCTCCCATAAGTAACCTAGAAGGAAAACATTAAGTGGGTTATCATTAGATATTGGATGAAAAGGAATCCAAATAGATTCTCAATATCTGTAATACGGTTCTATGTATAACGTTATTTGATCACTAAATCATCCATGTAGCATTCCACTATTATCCCAAGGATCAATTTGAAGATGTGATGCATAGCCGTTGATAGATGGCTTCTGATTTCGTTAGACTGAATGGAATCACTTGACAGAATAAGGTCCCTTGTGACACTGTAAAGGGGGTATAATCCTCATCTTTGGGTTCTATCTAGATTGTATTTTACCTTGAATATACATCCATGAAAGTGAGATTCTGGAACCCAATTGTGTCTTCGATCAATAGCTCTATCACTGAAAGGGGAAATCATCCTTTAGATAGTGTAGATTGAGATCTCAAAATATAATACAAACTCTGATATTCCCATTATTCTTAATAACTATATTGATGTTTTCCGGAAATATGGAATTATAAAAATCATTAAATAAAATCGATTTGAAAATATTATCAACATCAGCATCGACCATGGAACCATGGAAGGGTGTATTTTCATGGGAGGATTCTTGAACCTGCGATAACTCACTGAATTTCCAAGATGGTGGATAAAGTATTAAGGTTATTATCTAATAATCACATCATATTTACATTAAAATATGTCCTGGGTCTACATTAGGAAATCCAAATTCAACTGTTGTTCCTCTAGAGTTCTTTCAGCACTGATTAGCATTGATCATGGATCCTCCTTAGTGTAGAAATTCCCCTGAACCAAATCATAAATAGTAGTGGATAAACCCTATTGGAATGTGGGAGGGTCATCATTTAAATCCTCCTCATCATCTGAGGTATGAGAATTATTGGGAGGATATAGTTCATCCAGGCTGACTGATTTTAAGGGAATGTTGGTTCCTACTTGGGTGAATATAGAATCATTACAGGGGGACTTCAGTTCTTCTAAGACCATGGTGACATAGTCTTTCATTAAAATCCCATAAGTACTTTGACCATATGGTTTATGCATGGAATCAAATAAATGGTGGTGGGTCATCTTATGTCAGTTCAACTTATCTTTGTGAAACTGGTGGGTACGATGTAAAATGATATCCATTGGTAAATAATCATAGTACCTGAAAGGTTTAAGGGTCTTTATAATCATCTCAACGTATTCTTTTTAGAAATAACAGTTAATTTTCTAATTTTTCATGTACATTTTCACACATCTCCCTTTCCTATCAAAAAATACAAATCACCTTCCAATGTACGGATTCGGGGATTCCAATCGGTGAACCAGGATGATGATTACATTATCCAAATATTCCCACAAGCTTTATGAAATTGTGGTGTGCCCAACCACAATTGATAGGACCTATTTTTTATTTCCTTTTAATATATTAAATTCTGATAGAGGTATTAATACGAGTTGATAGGGGATATATCACTTTAATGTATTCCTACTCAACTATTGACGGAGTACATGAGGAATTGATGATAAGAGGAGGAAATTACTAAATGCTGATGAATCTAGGGCCTACCAATCAATGTGATATATGATATATCCTATATGCTACAAATAATTAAATACTTTTTACCAAGCCTCCAAACTGGGTTGTCAAATGGATGCTTCTACATGGACTTTTCTCAGTCCTTCCATAACTCTAAATCTTTAATTCAGAGGGAATAAAATATTCTATAGTCAGTCCCAACATGTGCAGTGTTCTATTTGAGATGATATTGATCCTAAAATCTATATCAACGATAAAATAAAGAATCATCATTCCATATAAATGTTCTGTGATGTACATCAGTTGTATGATCTCTTGCCGAAGGGATCCCTAATATTTGTTGGAGAAAGAAATGATGACATTAAACTCTTTTTGATTGACTTCCCCTACATAGTATGATTCTACAAGAACTACATATTCTTCAAAATGTTGTGAATTTTCATGTCCTATATGAGATCTTCATTAATTTAATTTCCAATGATAATGGCCTCGAAAATCAAGAGCCTTGAAGGTATACTGAAGAGGTTTTTTAGAACATCATACTTCCATGATTGATGCACATTTCAACATATTGGGGTTCACACATTTCTAGGAGTCATAATAGGGTTTGTCAGTAGTACCAATGGATTTTGTCTACTTCTAGAAATATCCTATTTTTCATCAGATAACCCAAATAGAACCACTACTAGAAAACTATTATTTTTCTAGGACATAACTTTATCTAGATGTGGATGATCCGGATACGACTTTGGATGAATCATGTGTTCAGTTAACACAATCAGCTGTGGTGGTTTTTCTGATGTAGCAGGTTGGGAATATTATTTCTTGTTCCCTCTTTAGAGAACCTATTTCAATGTCTTTATAGAATGTATATCTAGTCTTGAAGCACTGTCCTGAAAAACCATTCATATTTATAGACGTCGGAAATTCCTTAAACTATTTCAACTAGAGGAATTTAAGAAAAATACTTAATATTCCTTATCATTGGGGATTGTGAAGGAATCTACCAACTCAACAGTGTTCGTGGAGGTATAATCTTGATCATCATCAGATGAATTTCCCAATTTTTATTGGATCCTTGGGGTGATTCACAACTTTAGAGGGATTAAATCGTTGAGGTTATAAGATGGATTTGGCATCGGTGGGGGACTTTTCCTTCCCATATGTTTTCAACACATACTCCTTCGATATTTCAAGGGTTGTGATGTCAACGTCAAAGCATCAGTTGAAGGAGGTTCATCAAGATTAGAAAACTTGATCCATCGAAATTAGTCCCAAATAACACCATGGGTGTGAGAAACTTTCTAAAATATTACAAGTCATCCGACTTATGAGTCCCTCAGTTAGAATCCTTCTCACAGGCACCATCACAATAATTTTTAGGGCCAGTTGATATGTTTTCCACATGACCCCAGACCTTTCCCAGATTTTCTAGTTTGCTATGCACTCGGTATTATCGCCAATAATTGAATAGATATCATCATTTTACGATATCTCATAATATTTTATTGTAAGAGAACTGGTCATGGCGATCGGTATGCTCCAGTTCATGGGGATTCCGGGACTCTGGTAGCATCAGATTCCCCATCTCCAAGGCACTAAGGAAATAATTGGGAACCTTTTAATATTAAAAATAATAAGTTTTTTTTATCATTTTCAAGAATGGAACATTGGAATATTTCCTTGAAGAGGTACTCCAACCTAGCTGGGTGAGGATCCACATTTTAGCACTATAGTGGTTGCACATGGCTTGATTATTTCTACTGATTTTTCATTGGGAGATGCTAAGAATATTGAGGCTACTACACTCAATGAGGTTCTATAATCAGAGGAGGATATAGTTTTAGTCGAATTGGGGACCCTAACTATATGGAAGTGGTATTTTAATCCATGTATGTTATTCTTATAAGCATTGCAAGATGAAACATGTGTGTTTTCTTAGCCTGTAGCATGGCTTCCTCCATACATGAGGCCTTGTCATAGAATCCCAAAACCCAGCTTGGATGTTATCACTAATGAGGGTAGGGAGAGGCTTAGTCTTGAAGCTCCCCATGCACATCTTCAATATATTTACACGAGTTAGCAAAATATCGAGTAAATACATGATGTGCTTTTACTTGGTGATGATTTGTATGATGTGATCATCAGGTAGTTTTGTTAACGTAAATAAGTCTATAATTATTGTCTTATGTGTGGTAGATATAAATTAGCGAGGGAACAATCTTTGAATATCTTCACAACTTGTGATAGAACTAATGGAAAACTGACTATACCAGATGAAAATAGGACCTTTCAAAGTCTATATGAAATATTGCAGCTTGGCATCATCCCAGTGATCTATGGTTCCAAACATGGGAATGTACCTTGAGATGAATTGTACCAAATACTGCAGTGGTTCACCCACCCCCTTTGAAATGAGTAACGTTGGGGTTTCCAAAATTTAGGGTTGCTTTCATTTCATCCACCCATGTTGGGTATAGATTTATTCTAGTGTTATCACCACCATTCACGTCTCAAGTACTTAGAGGAGAGAATGAAGATCATCTATCAAATCATCTTTTAGGGGTTACTATCTCGATGATCATCCCTAGGCACCAATTCTTTGAAAGTCTCATCAACCATGTTTTGAGCATGTCAGCTTATGGAGTGGATTTATTTCAAATCAGAGGAAGTTTATCATGTTTCTCAAGAAGATTCAGTGACTAATATCTCGATCACCTTCCATATTAACCAAAATATACTATATTGGGATGTGGATCATTAAATTTTTTTTATAAGATCAACATGACTAGAGGAATTATGGCATCCAATGAGGAGGGTTAGGATCATGGTGTGGAGCTCTATAATATGGGTGCCTTTGAGAAAGGATCTCATCGATGATCCTTTTCTGATATGTGAAATGTTGCAGTAAGGAAGAAATTGTGAGATCATCCTCAATCTTATATGAAATATTATATGGATCTATGGTATCGAGAGGTCCCTTTGATTTATTGATTTTTAAACTGAAGTTAAATGTCACAGAGGGATATCTAAGGACAAGTAGGTCCCATTTCTATTATGTATGAGCACCTTTTTGAGGTTCTACCTGATAATGTGGTTCCCTTGGGGGTGACTTTTCTTTATCAGACCACACATTGGTACCCCAATCCTTGGAAAACTCATGAAAAACAATTCTTTTTGTAATAATACCTAGAGAAAAATCCACAATATCAATTGGTAGGTCAAGATCTCAAAGGATAGTGATGAAGTGGTGATCAGAGTACTATCAACATCCTCAAATCTGAATGTGTGGAGACACCTCTTACAGGATTATATGGAGTAATATGAGGCCCTCGAAACATCTCTTATGGAGAGTACAGTGGTATCCTGATGATGTAGGGTGCTGATCCAATAAAAGTACATGAAATTCAACTATTCAGCATTGCTAATTGAAATCATCAAAGTTCTCTTGACTTCCTAGATAGACCAACTGATGGTCAAGAAGGAGATTAATGATCTCCCAGATGGTATGGTGGAAACATGTTTCCTAAACCATAGTGGGGGACTCCAGGATGTCAAAGATGGAAGATGAATACGTACAGAATGTGATGGAAAGCTGATTAGAATCTAGGGTCTCCCACATGTTTCCATTCTCAGAAGATGGGAACTAATCTTGATCAAATTAAGTATCAGTTTGTTTTTTTTAAGAGATTTTTGGAGGAACCAATATAGATCCATGTAATGGTTGTATAGTCAGTGGAGAAGTCACTGTTTGAGTTGACTATTCTCTACAGACTGTGATTTATATTGAAGGTGGTTCCAAAAACATAATTATGCTCTTATAGGATTTGGTTATCATCACATCCTCATCTATATGGACAATGATGTTACTTTGTGGATCAAATGGATGCTCATAATTTATACTGTTACAGAACAGTTCTCCAACATCAAAGTTAGATATAGATATGTGAACTAGAGATTAATGAGATGACTATATTTTGAGACCCTAAAATATAGCCAAATCCTTATCCACCTGTATGTACCTATGAATGTATTTTTGGTTCCTATGAACCCTATGATCAATGATGATTAACTTCAACTTCTGGTATCCTACCTTAGAAATTGATGCTAAAAGTTGGGGTGAATTTTACCTCATTGAATCTAATTTTTCTTTAGAATTTGAGATGTTTACAGGATTGAAGATTACATGGATATTTGATGAATTTTGGCTTCATCTACATTGGTTCTTCCTTCCACACCTATACAGTTCATCATGGTAAGGTAATTCCTTTCCTTGGAGATTAACTATGTGGTGGTGGGTGATAAAATGGGAAGGAACTATACTTTGGTTATTTCGGATATAAGGATGGAATATTTATCATTAGATGTTGGATCATGGAGGGACCCCACTTCGACTGATTTAGGAGTGGGGATGAATTCCACTCTGGTTGTTGATGAACCATTGAGGACCTATTCTTTTGTATATGGGGTCATAGGGAGAACCTGTAGGATAACTGGTAGTAATATAATGTGGAGGACCTTTGTTCTGGGGAGTTGATGCATGAGGAAGACCTTTTCACTGATCGAAATGGATATTTTGAGGAACACCTTGTTGAGGAGGTTTAATATAGAGATGACCCCATACTTGTTTTTGAATTCATGGAATGGACCTCCACTTGGATAGGTGGTAATAAGGACATGACTTATACATTTAATATTAAAGGGTTGGGGAGGACCAGCACTATGATTGGTTGTCCCATTGGGGGGATCTAAAAGTGTGTTGATGTTGATAGCAGAGGGAGGGCCTCTTATGTGTCATCAATGAAGCAGTGAGAACATTCACTTCGATCTATGTTGGAGAAGGTAGGAACTCATCCTAGGATAATAACAACATGAGGAGGACCTTCACAATAATTCACTACGACATGGGGAGGGCTACCATGTTGACTAGTGGTATTAGCACAGGGAGGTCCTGCAATATTGTTGTCAAAGCGAGGACGACCTCCCCTTGAACTGGGAATGAAGATAGGAGGAGATTCACACTGATTCTGAGAGATGGGAGGACCTCTGATTAGGTTGGTGGAAGTTCTAGAGGCCCTCCAAAATGAAAATCATTATCACATGTTATCCCATAATAGATCCCATTGGTTTTGATGATTTAGAGTGTCAACCCATCCTACCTATGATGTGGCTAAGGTCTCATTCCCAGCCAAACATAGACAGATCCCTACTCTTATATAACAATAATTTTGAGGAATTCACCGATGGGGAATGGTGTAGTATATATGTGTAATAATATTCCAATTGTCTGTAATTCTCCTTGTCTTACACTAGATTTTTATTCCAGATAGTTTGGACTGGTGATGGTGGAACATATGTATAGTCCACCAATTCATCAACCCGAAGGACTGGTAATTGCTGGGGTTTAAGGGGCCTAGTGGGAGTCCTTCTAGGAGGTTCCCAGTTGATATTCATAGCTTAGGTAACATTTTAATCACAAACTTCCTCGACATAGAAGAGTGCATACTAGGATCACTTCGGGCAGAAGATCTTAGTGAAGTTCACTTTTTGATCAAGGAATAGTTTCTCCCTATGTTTCCCTTGAGGGAAGTGGTGTCAATGAGGCATTGAATCCTCCATGTCTTCGTTGGTCATATATCTTGTTAGAATGACCTCAGACTGCTCATATTGATGTATGAGGGTGTCCATAATCTATATTTGGATGATCTCTAAGGGTAAGATAGGGCATGGGTGCCCATCAGTTGATTTCATTGTTGAAGTCATGGAGGAATTGGTGTCATGTGGGATTGCTACATTGTAATTTATCTTTCCCCTATATCTGAGGGAATTGGGTTGGTGGTTTACAATATCTTGGGTTCTGTAAACTATGTGGATCTAGGTATAAGTATGGATATAAGGAATGAAATTCCCAATGCCCCCAATAACATCCAATCATCCTTGGGAAGAGATAGAGATATATTTTCTATGACAATGACATAGAATGGAATTCCCAATGTTTAACTACCCCAATTTTGGTTGAGTTCTATTCTAGGACCACTATTTTTTGGTGGTTCCAGAAACTATATTGATAGATATAGTTACATTCTAATCTACTGATATGTCAAACACCTATAGTACCATGTTTAGGAGAATATATTCTTAGTGGGTTCACAAATTCTATTTCTAAAACTTTGGTCAAGGCCACCTCCATGCATGTTAATGTGCATTGGATTTTTTTTACCCCACATTTACTCATTCCAAATGTAGGAATAATTCGTCACATTCATCGGTGATGTGAATGTGGTTATTGAAATGGGGTGATGGGATATTGGTTCATCCTTCCATGGATTCCTCTTTGGAACTTGTCACCTATTTCAGGTATCCCTCATAGGCATAAGTCGGGTTCATGGAAGTCATTCCCAGTTCCATATCTTTGTGGATACTAGTTAATTTCACTTATTAATTATAGACATTTTAGTGGGTCTTGATATGGAATCAACCTTTTTCTAGGAGTGTAGTGTTATTGGGTATCACTGGCATGTCTGGGCGCATGTAAAATTAGTTATATGTATTCTTGCTCACATGTGGGCATCTCATGGAGGCATCTTTGGCTTGAAACACAATATATCCAATGTAGATCACAAGGTTTTAAATCATGAAGGCATATAACTTACAAGGATTTCACCTTAGGAATCCCATTTTTTTCATGAGGTATCTGATGCTAGAGAGTCATATCTTTAAAAGATTTCCCCTTCAAAATTCCTTATTTTTCATGAGGTATGTATTTAGGGTCACAATTTTAAAAACTTTTGGAGATATAGTTTATTGATCTAGAAAACTGTTGGAGGTGAATTAATAAGCTATTTCTCTATAGAATAATATTTCATGACTATAATTTTACTGATGGATGGAATAGAATGCTCATTGTGGCAGATTCATGAGGTGTCTCCCATAAAGGCAAGATGTCACACCATGATGGTTGAAAAAACCCAAGGATGTGGATCCTGATATGTGATCAAAATTCCCATTATAGGTATATTAGAGAGTAATTCCCCTATCAGGGAGCACCATTCCTTACCATTATATGGGATTAAACCACAAAGAGGCGTACTATGTACCCTGTCTAGAAGACGGGATTAAAACCCATGTTGTTCAATGTGGAAATTCAAATTCGTGTGGTAGGACTAATCCATGAATTTTAATTTCATGTCGTATGAATTTTTTCATCATCAAGGAATCATAAAAAATATATGGTGTGGGGATAAGTCATGTGACCTACCATTAACTAGAGGATATCACTTTGTTGGACTTAATTTGGGTCTTACACATTGATCTGGTTGAGGGACCTATATGAGGTGAGTCTACTATGTGTAGGGAATCATCATACCAAGGATGTGACCCATTGAAAATAAATATAGATAATGATTTTGGGATTGGACCTTAGTGAGGATTCCAATATATCCCAGTTAAATGGTAATCAAACCCACATTGTTCGGAACATGTTGTGGGTTATACCTAAGACAGAGGCCCATTGGAAGTGGAGAATGTGGTAGGATCTTACACATGAAAGCGGACGAAGTTGGATGAGTACAATTTTTGGGGCCTACACTAAAGATGATTCCCATTATAGTGGATTATAGTCTTATACCTGTATATAATGCCCAAGGGGTGAGTATGCATATGGTTGGTCCTCACACATAAGAGCTTCCGAGCTGAATAGACATTTTAGATTATGCATGAAAGTAGTCCATATTAATAGAGGTTGGATTTCATGGTCACTGTAGACATCTAAGATCATGTGATTCATGCATAGTGTGAGTAACAAGTCAATGCAGTAGACTTGACACTCTTGTCATGAATAAAGTGCAAACAAGGGTTGGTGTGAGGATTATGTGTGGAAGATCACCATAGAGGATTTCATTCCATGTGAGGAGGATATAATTCCATGTGGTTAGGTCCTCATTCCATGTAGTGGTATGTGGTGTTGATACTACCTCATTCCAATCACACATTAATCATCCATTAATTATTTAATAGGGTAATTCCACAGTTTAATGTAGAGTGCATGAGGATACTAGGATTCAGAAATTGTATATCAAGATGCTCGGTCAAGGGGAGATCAATCATTACCCCTTAGACATACCTGGACATAGGTCATGAACCCTATGGAGAAGCATGGATTTAAGAATTCCATATTATAATGATAGGGAGGACTAATAAATTTTTATGTCCATGTTAGCATACATATGTTGAGAAGAAACAATCATTAGCGTACCTATGCTGAAACAAAAAAGGTAGGTGGGAATCTCTGGGCTCACTTAAAGTGGAGTGGGCCACAAAAATGGGTGGAACCTTTCACATAGGGACATGCAGTTCAGTTGGACTAATCTCGGATGGATATGGGGGCCTTAGGAACACAACCTTTACAAAGAGGTGTCTACATAAGGGAGACAATATGTAATTTTCCAGGAGATAAATTTTGAAAATCTTATGGCCCTGCAAATAGTTTCTTTACAAATATCAAGTGCTTCATAGAGTTCAAGGCCTTTGCGAAGATATAGTCTTCATGAAACATGGTGACCGTACATTGGGATAATTTCTAAGCTCAGGAGGGGATATCTTCTTAAAGGTGAAATACTTTAAGAAGCCTCAATTGACCAATGGGGTGTTCTTCATTCAAGAAGGGAATATCCCTTCATGAAAGTCATATCCACCTAGGATGAAGGATTTCGATAAATCATAAAAGGAGGTTTCATTAATCCCACATACCATTAGTGAACCATTTTGTTTTGGTTCATGATTCTTTTGGGCTTCATGAATTAGGATGAATTCTGAAGCTAAAAGGTTGTGTAATGTGGTGTCCCAACCTGAGTGGCACAAACTAGAGAACCGATCTGGTAGGCCACATAATCATAAGCATCCCTCTCCCAATTCTAGGGGATTCAGACAAGAATAAAGGGTATAATATCATTCATGGGGAGTCTATAACCTATTTTATAGTGTAAAAAACCAATCTATATAAATAAACTTTAACCAATTAATTAAATAATTGATGATTCCTAGAAATTTATTATCAGCAAAATTACAATGGAACAAATACCATAATATTTGTATTATTTTCCCTATAAAAAGGATGGAGGAAATGGTGATGACATGTGGAATCAAATGATCCACCAATGGAATTGAAATTTCATGACCATCAGAAGGCCATTTAAAGACTCTACAATAAGTACATAAACATTAGAGAATCATATGGAACCCCCTTTCACGAGTCTTCCATATCTTTTAATGTCCCTCCATATAATTGACGACCACATAGTGGTGACTGAGTGAGATCCCTAGGATTTGTGGTTTTTCATTGGTAATTTCAAGATAAACCATCTTAAATACCATAATAAATAATAAGATAATATATAAAAGGTGGGGGGGGGTCTTGCGAACATCAAAGATCAAGAGCCACATTCCCAATGGTGAGGATAATTATCCTCGATGCCATCCTAGTTAATTCGTGAGACCTTATAGCCTTTGTAAAATAAATCAATGGAAATAAAAGGGGAAGATGTGGGAGGTACTCATGGTCACTGAAAGACATGTGATATGCCCCATCATTCCACAAGGCTCTATGAGACCCTAGAGATATGTCTTATTCATCTCGTGAAATCTGACTTTTTAGTCCACCCCATCTAGCAAAAATATTTGGGTATCTCCAGGAAATTAACACTTCCCCCCTTGGATCCCCAAATATGGGAGTACATATTTTTTCATAATACCCACACATCACAATTAGATCTTTTTTTTCATGAAAAACAACACCAAAAAATAGGGTAAATGTCATTGACATTACTCATGAGAAAAATGCATAGTCCCTAGCCTTTTTATAATAAATAAAATGGGATAAAAGGAAACGATGTGGAGGCACTCACAATTTTATACCCATTTGACATTCCATGGATGTATGTGAAACATTCTAATGAGATGATTGGTTAAGTCAATGAAGATCATGTAAAGGCATTTCAATAGGATCATTGATCTCATAAAGGCCCTTGGGAATGTGAAACATGACAACATGGAAGTCCATCATCACGCCTGCATAAGTCATCAAAACCCCATTAATTGTCTGTAATGCAATAATGGGAGTGTTGAAGGGAGGGAATCCTGGTCGCTGATAATTTGGTGACACCCTCAAAGATGTTCCATGGTAGATACTAACAATAATACATGGCATGACCACCCATCCCAAAATTCAGCGTGGATTATTGCTAAAAACGTTGAAAAAATCGGTGAGAAAATCTTGATGGAGAGGAATATAAATTCCCCACCCTAATTTATAAATGTGGTGGATTTATGGAATCTTGATTAAAAAGTCTTTCATAAACATTGATCTACCCACGCAAGAGAGTATTTTTTGAAGCAGTTGATCTAATGACCAACATGTATTCCATCAGATGATACACTGCAGAACAAATGGATCTATCATGAGACATGTATAAACATTTATTCTGATCAATCGTATATCACATGAATGAACACTATAAGGATACACAAAGTACCCCATGACACCTTCTAGATCATGTGTTACTTAAAATAATCTAGCACAAAAAAAACTAATGCACTCGTGATATAAGTATGAAACAAAGATTCAAAATAGAATACTAAAGCAAAATAAATAAACTCTAAAATTTATTCACGTTGAATGTACTATCTAAGACACACAATTGAACTAAGATACAATGCTTAGATTATGTGCCACTCCATTGGTATATTATTCGGATCATTCAATGTCCCATGTAAATGTCACAGTGAGTCATATGGTTCCCTCCAAGAATGATGACCAAATCTCATGAAGCCCTATGAGCTCATCATATTTAGATTCAGGTTCTATTAAAACATGTCTATTAACTCATATAATGGAACTAATTCAGGATAAATGAGTCTCACGGTAGCACATAGGCATGCTCACCAAACCTTCTGATGTTGTCCAGGCATGACATCCAACTCTCATGATGCCCTCTGAACATGTCATCTAGGACACACGACACCCTCCAAGACTTGGATCATTTACTCTCATGACACCCTCCATAGGTTTCATACAGCTCTCATGATGACACATAGACATGTTATTCAAATCATGTAATCACCTCTATATATGACAACCAGGTATACGGTGGCTTCCAGGACAAGCCATATTGGTCTTGTGATGTTATCTAGAAAATTCATCCATGATCATGAGACAACCCTTATACATGACATCCCGAATATGTGAAGTCCTCTGGACAAGTCAACTAGATCACATGAATTCTTTTTGAAATACCAGGAAAATGTTCTCCAACATACAGGGGTGAAAACCAAGGCATGTGTATAAGATAATCAGCATATGTCAGGAAGACAAGAAAAATAGGGCAAGGGAATCCTAGGACTTGATCACCTTGTTCATATTCTGTGTGTCAGCCCTGATGATAAGGGAAACCTCAGTGTGTAACCCCCAACAAAGGGATCAACGAAAAATATGATTCCTACAATAACCATGATACATAGGAAACCTCCCTGAGGCCTGGTCTCTATATCAAATCCCCATAGGAATATCATATTATGAAAGTATGACACCCATAAGAGATGATACTAATCATCTTCCATCCCTTATTTCTCACAATGAGCATAAATCATGTGGGATTAGGGAATCACAATAATCATCACATTCATTATAAGTATTTATAATGACAGTCACATCTTTATAGTGTATATCCTAATTAATTTAACTACAAAAACTTTGATTCCTTCCATATCAAGGAAATGTAAGACACCTTACTAAGACTTCACCTCCAATAAGAACCCACATTGATGTAAACCATGTGTCTCTAGCATTTCAACCATCGATTCCAAATTATTCCCATGGGCTGGTCACTCTATCTCATCCACCAGCAGAACTAGAAACCAATTGAACTATGAGGACTCTGATTCCATCCATATAAAAGATAAATATAATGCCACTCTAGGCCCCGAGATCTATATCAACCATTCTATGAAATTTCCAAGTTCATGAGTCTAATATCCATATTTTTTGAGGTTAATCATCCATCTTCCCTTTTTCTCACCTCAATCATAGCTCGTATGGTCTTAGGGAACTATAATGAACACCTAATTGGCATTATATAACTCAATAATCAGAATATCCTTCATATAAAGGAATCTATCTTGGGGCTAGTCCAAAGGGAGTAATTGATCTACGATAACTCTAATTCCTTCTATAACTAGAATATGTTGAATATATCCAAGATATTCAATCAAAATATATGGTGCATCGGTGCTTGTACATTAGTCATCTCTGCAAGATGCTAAACTTTATTGGAATAATAAAGTTAATGGATTTTTATTCCTTCAATAACCGGATATGTAGGATGTGTGATTCTGGATTAATCCCTTCCTCCAAATATTAATCTACTTCCAAACGAGAAAACATATTCCAATTCATCTATTTATATATTTTCAGCATATAAAAAAATCACCCATAATTTGGAAATGGATGGAGAACCATAGATACATATAGATGGATTCATTGATGAGATCAACTATCCATTATTCAATCAATTATATTTCTTATCTTTTGTGTAAAAACATACATAACCTATAATATTTTTGTTAGGGAAACTGACCCTATATCAGGATTAGGAAGGTATTCTAAAACATATATTAAATATATAAGAGAGCCCTGGAGTAGGTAATAATTCATCCCAAATGGGTGTGAGGAGCCTGACCTCCCATCTTCTGGACCAATTCTTGTCCCCAAGAGTCGATGGGCCTGAAATCCCAGAGAACCACCGGACATTCGAAATCATGTACATACCGATATGTAGATGGGGGAACCATTGTAAGATCCCATAGAGAACAATAATGATATGATGTTATTGATTGTGGACGAAATCAAACATCCCACAGTCAACCATCAGGCTAAACTGAACCCACTTTAGTGAGGGTCTCCATTCTGCCTCTGGATCCCATGAAAACAAAAATGGTGAACCCAATTTGAATCTTTAGAATAACAAAATGACTAGGATATTATCCGCCGGGAAATTATGTTTTCCTCCATATGAAATCATAAATTTTAAACCTATCATTAATCTCTCTAATAACATATGATTACTTATAATCAATTAGGATATGTCATATTCTTCCATGTGAAAATATAATATAAATCCTAGTCTTAATTATCAAATAAAATAAAGATAGGTGAATCACACATCATCCCTATTTTTTGTAAACCCTATAAAAACAAATAAGTAAGACTCGCACAATATTAAAAATGATCCTCTATAAACAAGGATCTAATTAAATAAGTTTTTCCACATTTTGAAAAATAAAAACAATTAATATGGCTGAGTAAGTGAATATCCAAATAATTTTTTAATGATGAATATGTGATTGAGAAAATTATATCTTTGATATTTCACTAATTGGTGAAATTTTTCTTTGTATTCAACATGACTACAAATATTGAAAACATCATGTTTTGAAAAAATGTCTACATAATCCAATGTTCACATGGGTAAATCATATACAACAGAATTACTTACGGGTTTCAAAGTGATCTCACATGATTTAAATCTCCAATGATAGGTGGTGAACATGATGTTCTGGGAGTACCACCAAAATTGTACAAACCTGACTATGGAAGCTTCCTGTGAGGTTCATCGATCACGGAAACTAGCTAATCCGCATCACCATAAAAAATTTATTATTGTGCCAGCATCATTTTTCGATAAAACCAACAACTTTAGAATCTTGTCCCTAAATAGTGAAAATAGACACCTTCCATATCTATTGAAGGTGGACCAAGAATCCATATATGGCACCCTTCTAGTTCAGGAGCCACCCAGGAGGGCTAATGCTAACCTTCATCCCTAACACCATCTAGTATATACCCACCAGTCACCTATTGAGGGTACCAAATGACACACTTCCTCATATGACGCCCATGCACAATAAACACGGAAATCTCATCAGAGGAGGAAGGAGAGTCATACCTAATAGATGTATCATATCCCCTCCCCTACCAATGTTTCCTAGTAGTATAATCTAGAAGGAACCAACAAGCAGGCTCATATCCCTTCTCATTTAGAACACGTCCGGGGAAATTTTCCAATAGTAGAAATGGGGGAGGATCATAATCCTACCCATGTACATGAATCTAATCAGTATATTCAGGTTGATCATGGGGTATATAAGTGAGTGTATATCCCCGCTTCAATCTATGACATATTTCGGTTTATAATGGAGATGGAGAATATACAGGATCATATCCCTGGACACAATTTTCTAAAATGTCCATATATTTTGGCAATAGATGAATAACTCTATTGGCATATTCTGGAATTATTTTAGGTAAAGGGAATGGAGAATACTTGTATCCTTACAGCTTGGAAAATTCAACACTTTGACCATTGTGAATAAGTGGTGGTTCTGGAAACATTTTTCATTCTTTCTCCCACCTAAGAGGATTATCTTTATAATCCAATAACATGTGAGGAATCATACCATGATCCGACCCTATTTCAATCAGGCATAGCCAGTAGAGAGGGGCACATGCTTTGGAAAATGGGCACATTCCAGTCAAAGAGGTCCAACGACATTCTCTAAAGGGATAAAATCTGGCACATATCTCGGTTCTGGCTATGGATAACCACGTGAGAATTGAAAAAGCCTTGGGATAGGCTAAACTTTTTGTCAAAGAATATTCCTAAAATAGTCAAGATGATCAGGGAATCCAAACCCACATTCCTATTTCCACCATTGAATGATTGCAACAACATCATTCCAAGGAAATACAAGATGAGTTTCATATTTCATCTCCCATTCCGGAGGTCTTTTGGCATATTCGAATGGGGAATGTCTATTTAGAACAGGATCATACTCCAGATCCAATTGGTGACTGCCAAGTGATAGAATCACATGCCCTATGATATGATCATTTACTCTCAAGAAAGGACAATAAAATATACAACAGTCTAATGAGTAGGATCAAACTTTTATATTCATTTAGGATGAACATGTGAGACTGAAATATGCCACATGACATGATCATATTCCAATAAAAAATTAGTCATCTCATCAGCAGATTTTGGCAGCTTCATAATAGTTGGATCATATTCTCACAACACTAGATGGTTGAAATAATGTTCTAGAAACTATAATGCAACTGGTTTATATTTTTATATAATCCCAAAATGAATTTTGGAATATTCCGACCATGATGCAGAACATGGACCATGTTCCAAATTTTCTCATTTCCAGTTTCCTTGAGGTTCACCGAGACACATTATCAACACCATAAGGTTCAATCAACTATTTTTTCTAATCATAAGAAGAAGGAATTCATTACCATGACATTCCTCCTTGCCGTAGTGTGTTGATAGATTGCAAGGACTCTACTTCTGAAATCCACCATGGTCAACCTCTCCACTATGACATATCCATTGGACAATGAAATAATCCCATTTCCCAAACACCTCCATAGAGAGAGGTGTTCCAAACTCAGACCCCTTCATACTGAGAGGTTCTCAAAACATCAAGGTCATCAGTGTATTGTTCCCCATAACCATCTTGCAGAACCACACCAGCATCAATAGGTGACCAACAGAGCCAAATTATATGGTTTGACCAAATGGAGGAATTTATGTCTGATGATGAGGAGGCTTACATAGACATATGGAGAGATCTAGTTGGAAAAAACTTCCCCATCATGTTTTGGACCCTCGTAACTTTTAGATATGAGACCCAAAATAATCTAGAAAATGAGTGCATGCCTTATTTATGACAAAATATTTGGGATTATCATCAGTGGATAAAGACTAAATACCCTCTTATCCTAGATACTAGTATCGACTTCAAATCCTCAAGATTATTTATTTTCATATAGACCTAGCTTCTATCTACAAGGATTGGTACCCAATACTGGAAAATAATAATACAAATCAGCAACACGCTTGCTGTCATTGATTTACAACACTTCAAAAATTGATATCTGAAGCCACGTCATGAATTTTATTAGAGGATGGTGAAAATATAGTTTGTTACACCTTCCCACTCATCTGTAATAGAAGAACCACTCAGATATGGGATCAAGCAATGATATATCCTCTACCGAGATCAGGGGATTGGGTAAAACTCATGTGAGTAGGCCACTACAATGGAATTCCTCAACTTCAACAATGCCAAGAGATTACAAAAGGAGAGATTGGATAGACAATAGGATATAAAATTGGGAACCTCAAAGTAATATGAAAAAATTGAATATTTGGAGACCAAATTTTCAATAATTTGGAAAAATTCTCATATAAAATGGTTCTGATCAATGGATTCCCTCACACCCAGCTTCTAATCGAGCCCAGATATTCCACATAAAACAAGTCATAGTAGTAGTTGGCATATCAGTTGTCTAGGAGTGAACCTATCCCTATAGGGTAGGGAAATATCTACCAATGCTTGTTCCTCTCAGATCTCCAATTCTAGAAAGGATTTGGGACACACTGACAACAACTGCAAGAAAACCCTAGCCCTGTAGGCTGGGGGGTTTATATTTCAATCAACATTACCAGGTTCATCGTCCCATGAGATGACCCTAGATACATCAATAGTTGTTCCAAATAAACCCCATACCATTGATATGGGTGAATTTATACAATCATGTTCATCTTGGGAGTCATAAAATCCTCAAATGGGGTTATTATATCCTTAAAAACATGACCAATCATTGCAAATTGGGACCCAGAAGGACCCCCATCCCACAAGGATGGGGAAATTTACATCATCATCATCACCAAAGTGGGAATCAGTCTTCTTCGGATTGGGAGGAATTAATCAATGACTGGTATTTCACCAAATCCTCCCATTACAGGACAAACCCCTATTTGTTTGGCATTGTTCAAAAACCACAACTAGAAATTCCCTTAGAGTCATTATTCATAGTCCCAAATGGGAGGAATGTATGGTGAGGGCATTGAGGCCGCACTGGGGTCCTAATACAAAATAGGCCAATATGGATAATGTTTCGAATAATTATCCTATATAGGATAGTGAATAATTTGTAACACCCCGATCTTCCATAATACGCTTCTCATTCAATAATGCAATAGCTTGCATTGTATGCAACTTCGAGTTATAAAACACCGTGACTAATAAAAGTAGCCATTATGAATAGTAATAACCACTTTTTAAAATTATAGAAATTTTATATTTCAAAATGGACTTCATTTTTAGATTCGGAATATCGAAATTAGCCTATGTTGAATTTTTGGTATTTTTCTGAGAACTTCTAATTTTTTATGAATAGTGAAAAATACTTAAAAACAACTTTTTTAATAAAAATAATTTATAGTGATAAATTATACTATTTAGTGGTTTTAATGTATAATTAGAATATATTTTTACCATTTTATCCAATGGTGGTCATTAGAATTAATTTAACATTGAAATTGGACATAAACAATTGCCAATCTTTTGATATAAATTATTTCTTAAAAACACGCTATTTGTTGTGACATCGGGAATTAATTATAAAATTAACTAATTCAACTTATATGTTTGGAATTTTTTAAAATAGACATCATTTTTGAATTCAGAATATCGATTATAGCTTAGGGTGAAATTTTGGCATTGTTCGGAAAAACTTCAATTTTTGATGAATAGTGAAACCACTAAGTGGTAGTTAAATAACTAATTCTTCGTTTAAATGAAATATTACCACTTCTGTGGTTTGATTTTCAAAAATCCGACATACATGGTTGTCATTAAGAAGTAAAATGTGGTTCAATGAGATTAAAATAATTTTTGGTGAATAGTAACTTTTAAGTTCTTAATCGTGATTAGAGGTAATTAGTGTAGTTTAAGGTAAAAATAGTGTTTTAATAATATGAGATGAGATTGAAACATGTCCTACCCTCATTGGATGTGCCATGGACGACCAAGACAATCCATGGGTCAACTTGGGGACCCCATGGAGCCACTTTAGTTAGAAAATGACATAAATACCTTTTATTTAATGTTAAAGTAAAAAATGACACAAACATGAAATGTTTTACTAAAACAATTTTTACATGGGGTTATACAAGTCATATTTTTTACTATAAATAGTCATTGGAAATATAAAAATATTTCCTACATCATATTATTTTTTTTATAATTTTTAGACATTAAATAAATTAAATTATTTATGACATCATTATGATGCAGCGATGACCTCATTATTTTACGATTTTAATAAAAAGAAAAGATAATGTACAATCTAAGGATTACACTTGTCCAAAGACTATTGTATGGGTATATTTAGAACCCTTATCACCTTATCCACGAATTATATAAGTGTGGGACCTTTAGAATCCAAAAAGCATTGTATAATAATGTAAAATTTCCTTACCTTCCAAGAGTGACCCTCCTCTCCTCTTATAAAAGGCCCCCACCTCTACCACCTCATTCACACTTTCAAGCCATTTGGATCGGTCAAACGCTTCCCAAATACTCTCCCAACTTCCCCCTCTTACTCCTAGAAGCCTCACGTTGGGCAGAACTCTTCCCAAGGAAGCCTTTGGCTCAAATCAAAAAGAGTTACCCGATTTTGAGGTAATGTCTTCTCTAATGTTGTTTTGTTTTATCTTTCTTCTCCAACCCCCTAAACTCTTTTTATTCATTTATTTTGTAACAACAACAGTATCCTAAATATACTAGGATGTTGTTATAAGAAGGATTCGAGCTACATTTACACACACCTACATCTAATGGTTAAAGAACATACGGTTTCTGTGGATGGCGAATTTCTGCCTCACGAAACGATGATTGTTCAAAACTCATATAACACCTTAAAAGGTGGCCATTAGGATGTCACTATATTTATATATGATATATAATATGTTTATGTTTTACTTATTCTTCTGTATTTCTCATTTATGGCATACTTTATGATTTCCATTATGGGTAAACGCAATAATTTCATTTTAGGAAGTGCGGACTACCGCCCCCTCAAAGTGATTTGAATCGTTAATGCCATATGTGGGATGTATAAAGGATGGAGTAAATGGTATTATAAACTATATTATACTGGAATTATATTATACATTTATATCATTATGATTTCATTCCATTAAATATGAAATCGAAATGAAAGTAGCGTTCATGCGTATGTACGGCTTACCGTCTCCATGAACGGTGCATTTCATTTCTTACCTCTAAATGTTACGTAATATTATAAATGAATGTATATACTGGATATATATGATATATATGATATCTAAATCTTGAGATAATGGATGTTCTACCACATAAACAACTTGTAATTATAAGAAGTTTATTGTTGACTCAAGTACCAAAGATCGACAAAACGACCGTTATTAACTTAAATAATTGCATAATGTTCATATCATTGTAATAAGTGATATAAAAAGGATAATGAAATCGAAAATGGTTCTTAATAAGGTATATATTAACTCTAGTTTATTATTCAGGAGGTTAAAGAACGTTTGAGTCAAGTCAGACACGAGGTAAGAGAATTTCTTAACCCAATTTCTATTCTTTGGGTTAATCTACTACTTTCAAATTATGTCATGATATTATTATGTCCTATCTTGTATTTGTACTTTCTTTATGTGTACTTATATTGAATACACAGAATAGATCTATTTTATTTAAAAAATGATCTTTGTAAGGGAATTTCTTAACCCAATTTCCAATCTCTGGGTTAATCTCCTACTTTCAAATTATGTCATGATATTATTATGTCCTATATTTTATTTTTACTTTATTTATGTGTACATATAGTGAATACACATAATATATCTATTTCATTTTAAAAATGATCTTTTTAAGGACTTCGTCTCAATATCCTTTCATTGAGGCATATTTGTTTTTATACACAAATTTCATTTATATTGTGTATAAACCCCTTTGACTTTTACGTTTATTCAAAAGGAATCTTTTTATACGAAGCGTTTTGCTAAACGAAAAAAGGGAATGTTTTTCTTTCCGTACTTATACGGCGACAACGACTTCTCCGCCGCCGTGACCATTATTTGAGTTTCGGCTTCCTCTACAAGCCATCATTTTTTTAATGAAAAATAATTACAAAGTTTTAATTTTCTTTTATTTTGGTATTGAAAATGGTTTTGAAAGAGTTTTTATTATATCAATGTGTTGTATTGATATCTTGTGATTGAAATGTGGAAATGTTATGTTTCCTTTATGCATGTTTTATGTGATACGATTATGTTATGGTTTATGATATGTTTAAACCTATTCATATGAGGAATGTATTGGACTTAATAAGTGACGGGTGGAGCCTGCTGTAGCTCCTCGATGCATCGGTAGGTCTCATGAGACAACTAGACGTGGAATTGGCTGAGGCCCTTTCCCAATTTGATTTATGGTTTTGGCCGAGGCCTTAATCATTTTAGACGTCTTGGCCGAGGCCTTGAAAAAATGTTTTAGAATGTCTGGCATTATACATTCCCTCATTATGAAAGTGGTTATTGATATTGCATGTGATTATTCGACCAGTAGAATATCCATGTGAAGAAGTGAATGGCATTATCTCATTTTACTTTTGCCATATTATGTTGATGTTGAAGTTTAAAAGGCTTTTGTTTTAGTTATACATTGCCTTAAATTTTTTATGTTTATTTATGAAAGCTTCCGCAATATTGTTATCCTTACTGAGCATCTGAGCTCACCCCTTTCAATGTTTTAATATTATCCAGGATGTGAAGAAGTATTTTATGAATGACCTGCAGGGATAGTTAGAAGAGGATATGAGTGTGGACTATGAAGACTTTGTTATTAGTTTTTCACTTTATGATATAATGTAACATTTATGAATGTATCTAGTGTTTCCAAGGCTTCTAAACTAATCGGTATTTCGAGAATTGATCTTTTGTGATCATGCCAATGTTACGAAGTAATGCACCGACTTCGGGTAGCTGGGGTCGGGGCGTTACAGTTGGTATCAGAGTCAGTTTAGTACTAACCTTGGAAGCTAGATTTAGATAAACTCTGATTAGAGAACATAGCCCGAAGATAGACTTTAAGGATTAGTATAGAAGAACTTCCTAGAATTTTGGTATTATATAGATTTTGTGAGTTTTCCGAGAAATACATCCCTGTCTGGATACGAGCAGGTAGAGGTGGCTCTGGCACAGATGTACCTAGGGGTAAAACCCGAAAACACCGCTTTGAGCTAGACTCGAACGGGAACTGGTGCACGACAACAGGCCTTGCTGCACTCTTGGTTACGACACTCCCGGGGGATAAGCTTAGGATAATTCTCATTTCCTTTACAAACCACTATGAAGGGTTATGATTATATACTTCCTCAAAGAAAACATTCCTTTTTATGATTATGGATTATATCCATAAATAGTTCAATTTATGTAAAGTGTTTTACAAATATGGAATTATGTATTTTAATTCATAAACTAATCTAGTTTATGCCATTGTTTAGAAATGGTGCCTAGTGGAAGGAATGGAAACCATATCAATGCATGCACTCCATGTAGGGATTTCCCTCCTGCTCAAGATAATTATTGTGGAGGTGGAGATACAACTGGTGCTGATCAACTTATTACCATACTGGGACAACTCACTCAGGTTATGAATAATAACCTTACTCGTATGGAGCACCCTGATCTGCAACGTGGAGGATCAATGTTAGACCGCTTCATGAGGCAACAACCACCAACATTTAATGGGGGTACAAATCCATTAATAGCTGAGCAATGGATAAACTCATTAGAGAAAATATTCCACGCCTTGGGGAGTAGTGAAAGGGAAAAGGTTATCATGGCAGTTTACCACCTCACTGGAGATGCTGATCAATGGTGGTCATTGATTCAAAACACAAAGGAAGATTATGACATATCGAATATGGAATGGAGGGAGTTCAAAGATCTTTTCTTAGAAAAATACTTTCCTCATGACCATAGAGCAGATATGGAAAGACAATTTCTGAGTCTGAAACAAAAGGAGGATAAGAATGTCGCAAAGTATGAGGCCAACTTTACAAGGTTAGCGAGGTATGCTGCAGATTATATACGTAACCCAAGAGGTAAGATTGATCGTTTCTTTGATGGGTTAAAACCATTTCTCCGTCAAGATTTAGTATCACAATCTTTCTCAACATACGAAGATATTGTCTCATGTGCTATCAAGACAGAAAAGGAATTCTCTAAGTCTTATGACAACAAAGTAAAGCAAGAGAAGAAGATAACGGTGGAACAAGAGACAGATAAAGGGAAAAAGGGAAAGAAGGATTTTACATTATGTGATAATTGTGGGAAGAATCACCCTGGTACTTGCCTAAAAGGAATGGTAGTTTGTTATAAATGTTGTTAAAAAGGTCACCAGGCGCGTGATTGCAAGGGAAAGAAAGAGGCTATCAATGTTGAATGCTACAATTGTAGGGAATTAGGGCATTATGCAAATGAATGTCCTAAGCGTCAGGGAAACTTACCTCAGAAAAGGCCAAGGGATCAAGGACAATCTTATGCTGTTACTATAGTTGAAGCAGAATAACTAATGTATTGGTGCTTTTGGACTCATGGATTATATTCTGGTTATTAGAGTAATGTGATATATATATAAGGATTGTACTTCAGTACTTGTTGATTTCAGTAAGGTTTTAATATGATGAAGGTAATTATATTTTTAGTATGTGACAAAAAGAGAAACTTTAATTTGTTTGGGGAATCTGATAAATTGATTTTGGAATTAAGAGACCTTTTAGAGAAAGTCTGGACATAGGTATTTTGGATAACTATAATGGTTGGAGTGGATTAAGTTGATCTTTGGATAGTATTGTTTAAGGTTAAAAAATTTATGAAGATTATTTTTGGAATATTATAACACTATAGTTTTAGGAAAAGGACAACCTGCAGGGTGGGGTATAACCCGTCGCGTTGGACAAAGCTACAGGAATCAAACCCACAATCATAGTGTGACAGGCCTTTATTTCCTACCACTAGCCTACAGGATGTCCCTGGTTATTACAAAATAATTTTACTAATCTAAATGGTATGTGTTAACATTTGGAACCTTATACAATTAGGATAAGTATAATATTTTTGAGTTCTATTATCTTTTTGAGTGAAAGATGAGTTGATGGTTGAAACTCTAATTGTCAAGCATAAATATATATATACCTATCTCTTATTCAATGAATGAATTAATTCTTAAACTTTATTAAAGGGATATTAAAACAAAAAAATGTGGTATCCTAATACCTTATGTCTTGTTGAACTGATGATATTTTAAATCAACATAGATTGAAGGCTTTGAGGCCCTCAATTTGACAGTTGACTGTGATTGATGACCTCAATCACTCCCTACAAATATTTACGTTTTTCCCCCAATTATATGTCTCTAATTGCCACCAATGTTCTCCTAATCGAGATCATAATTAGGTGGTGAATTTTTCATTTCCCTTTCTCTCTTATTAAGGCTAAATTTAATTAATCTTATTTCCGATGTGGGTTTTCCACAAAGGTATTTTCTCTTTTCAACCTTTTATTTTCAAAGAAAAATTTCAAATTTTGAGGACGCAATTTATTGAAGGAGGGGAGAATGTAACACCCCGAGCTTCCACAATACGCTTCTCATTCAATAATGCAATAGCTTGCATTGTACGCAACTTCGAGTTCTAAAACACCGCGACTAATCAAAGTAGCCGTTATGAATAGTAATAACCACTTTTTAAAATTATAGAAATTTTATATTTCAAAATGGACTTCATTTTTGGATTCGGAATATCGAAATTAGCCTATGTTGAATTTTTGGTTTTTTCTGAGAACTTCTAATTTTTTATGAATAGTGAAAAATACTTAAAAACAACTTTTTTAATAAAAATAATTTATAGTGATAAATTATACTATTTAGTGGTTTTAATGTATAATTAGAATATATTTTTCCCATTTTATCCAATGGTGGTCATTAGAATTAATTTAACATTGAAATTGGACATAAACAATTGCCAATCTTTTGATATAAATTGTTTCTTAAAAACACGCTATTTGTTGTGACAGCGGGAATTAATTATAAAATTAATTAATTCAACTTATATTTTTGGAATTTTTTAAAATAGACATCATTTTTGAATTCGGAATACCGATTATAGCTTAGGGTGAAATTTTGGCATTGTTCAGAAAAACATCAATTTTTGATGAATAGTGAAACCACTAAGTGGTAGTTAAATAACTGATTTTTCATTTAAATGAAATATTACCACTTCTGTGGTTTTATATTCAAAAATATGACATACATGGTTGTCATTAAGAAGTAAAATGTGGTTCAATGAGATTAAAATATTTTTTTGTGAATAGTAACTTTTAAGTTCTTAATCGCGATTAGAGGTAATTAGTGTAGTTTAAGGTAAAAATAAGGTTTTAATAATATGAGATGAGCTTGACACATGTCCTACCCTCATTGGATGTTCCATGGCCGACCAAGACAATCCATGGGTCAACTTGGGGACCCCATGTAGCCACTTTAGTTAGAAAATGACATAAATACCTTTTATTTAATGTTAAAGTAAAAAATGACACAAACATGAAATGTTTTACTAAAACAATTTTTAAATGGGGTTATACAAGTCATATTTTTGACTATAAATAGTCCATGGAAAGATAAAAAGATTTCCTACATCATATTATTTTTATTATAATTTTTAGACATTAAATAAATTAAATTATTTATGACATCATTATGATGCAGCGATGACCTCATTATTTAATGATTTTAATAAAATGAAAAGATAATGTACAATCTAAGGCTTACACTTGTCCAAAGACTATTGGATGGGTAGATTTATAACCCTTATCACCTTATCCACGAATTATATAAGTGTGGGACCTTTAGAATCCGAAAAGCATTGTATAATAATGTAAAATTTCTTTACTTTCCAAGAGTGCCCCACCTCTCCTCTTATAAAAGGCCCCAACCTCTACCACCTCATTCACACTTTCAAGCCCTTTGGCTCGGCCAACCTCTTCCCAAATACTCTCCCAACTTCCCCCCCTTACTCCTAGAAGCCTCACTTTGGGCAGAACTCTTCCCAAGGAAGCCTTTGGCTCAAATCAAAAAGAGGTACCCGATTTTGAGGTAATGTCTTCTCTAATGTTGTTTTGTTTTATTTTTCTTCTCCATCCCCCTAAACTCTTTTTATTCATTTCTTTTGTAACAACAACAGTATACTCAATATACTAGGATGTTGTTATAAGAAGTATTCGAGCTACACTTACACACACCTACATCTAATGGTTAAAGAACATACGGTTTCTGTGGATGGCGAATTTCTACCTCACGAAACGATGATTGTTCAACACTCATATAACACCTTCAGAGGTGGCCATTAAGATGTCACTATATTTATATATGATATATAATATGTTTATGTTTTACTTATGCTTCTGTATTTCTCATTTATGGCATACTTTATGATTTCCATTATGGGTAAACGCGATAATTTCATTTTAGGAAGTGCGGACTACCGCCCCCTCAAAGTGATTTGAATCGTTAATGTCATATGTGGGATGTATAAAGGATGGATTAAATGGTATTATACACTATATTATACTGGAATTATATTATACATTTATATCATTATGATTTCATTCCATTAAATATGAAATAGAAATGAAAGTAGCATTCATGCGTACGTACGGCTTACCGTCTCCATGAACGGTGCATTTCATTTCTTACCTCTAAATGTTACGTAATATTATAAATGAATGTATATACTGGATATATATGATATATATGAAATCTAAATCATGAATATAATTCTGGAGATAATGGATTTTCTACCACATAAACAACTTGTAATTATAAGAAGTTTATCGTTGACTCAAGTACCAAAGATCGACAAAACGACCGTTATTAACTTAAATAATTACATAATGTTCATATCATTGTAATAAGTGATATAAAAAGGATAATGAAATTTAAAATGGTTCTTAATAAGGTATATATTAACTCTAGTTTATTATTCAGGAGGTTAAAGAATGGTTGAGTCAAGTCAGACACGAGGTAAGGGAATTTCTTAACCCAATTTCCATTCTTTGGGTTAATCTCCTACTTTCAAATTATGTCATGATATTTTTATGTCCTATCTTGCATTTGTACTTTATTTATGTGTACTTATATTGAATACACAGAATATATCTATTTTATTTAAAAAATGATCTTTGTAAGGGAATTTCTTAACCCAATTTCCAATCTCTGGGTTAATCTCTACTTTCAAATTATGTCATTATATTAATATGTCCTATATTTTATTTGTACTTTCTTTATGTGTACATATAGTGAATACACATAATATATCTATTTCATTATAAAAATGATCTTTTTAAGGACTTCATCTCAATCTCCTTTCATTGAGGCATATTTGTTTTTATACACAAATTTCTTTTATATGGTGTATAAACCCTTTGAATTTTACGTTTATTCAAAAGGAATCTTTTTATATGAAGCGTTTTGCTAAACGACAAAAGGGAATTTTTTTCTTTCCGTACTTATACGGCGACAACGACTTCTCCTCCGCTATGACCATTATTTGAGTTTCGGCTTCCTCTACAGGCCATCATTTTTTTTAATGAAAAATAAATACAAAGTTTTAATTTTCTTTTATTTTGGTATTGAAAATGGTTTTGAAAGCATTTTTATTATATCAATGTTTTGTATTGATATCTTGTGATTCAAATGTGGAAATGTTATGTTTTCTTTTATGCATGTTTTATGTGATACGATTATGTTGTTGTTTATGATATGTTTAAACCTATTCATATGAGGAATGTATTGGACTTAATAAGTGAAGGGTGGAGCCTGCTATAGCTCCTCGATGCATCGGTAGGTCTCATGAGACAACTAGACGTGGAATTGGCCGAGGCCCTTTCCCAATTTGATTTATGGTTTTGGCCGAGGCCTTAATCATTTTAGACGTCTTGGCCGAGGCCTTGCAAAAATGTTTCAGAATGTCTGGCATTATACATTCCCTCATTATGAAAGTGGTTATTGATATTGCATGTGATTATTCGACCAGTAGAATATCCATGGGAAGAAGTGAATGGAATTATCTCATTTTACTTTTGCCATATTATGTTGATGTTAAAGTTTAAAAGGCTTTTGTTTTAGTTATACATTGCCTTAAATTTTATTATGTTTATTTATGAAAGCTTCCACAATATTGTTATCTTTACTGAGCATCTCAGCTCACCCCTTTCAATGTTTTAATATTATCTAGGATGTGAAGAAGTATTTTATGAATGACCTGCAGGGATAGTCAGAAGAGGATATGAGTGTGGACTATGAAGACTTTGTTATTAGTTTTTCACTTTATGATGTAATGTAACATTTATGAATGTATCTAGTGTTTCCAAGGCTACTAAACTAATCGGTCTTTCGAGACTTGATCTTTTGTG
Source organism: Viscum album (assembly GCA_963277665.1). Taxonomy (NCBI): domain Eukaryota; kingdom Viridiplantae; phylum Streptophyta; class Magnoliopsida; order Santalales; family Viscaceae; genus Viscum; species Viscum album. Next base: position 93,935,463 of record OY728135.1, read on the forward strand.
ATCATGCCAATGTTACGATGTAATGCACCGACTCCGGGTAGCTGGGGTCGGGGCGTTACATAATTAGCCTATTGCATTGAATGTTATCGAACTACAACCATTTCTCAATATGGATGATGAATGTTTTCACCGTCAATATTGAATACATTTTTGATCAAGACATAAATATAGAGGTTCAAATGATAAAGAATTTACACTAGGAGGAAGGTTATTTGGATGCATCAAATGAGGCTATATGAACTCATAACCAAAGATGGATCCAAATCCTAGAACCTCTAAATGTCGGGTTTCCTTCTCCATAGTGTATCCCTGATAAAGAATAGTTGAAGGGTCAAACTACATCCCAGTTTCCCTATGAAAGATTTGATGTTCCTTCCCAGAATGAAAAAATTTCACAATACAACAGTGATATACATGCACTCTGATATCTCAATGAATAGATACTTAGGGGAAATATTCATGTTGGGTATCATCTTCCGTAGGAGACGATTACTCTAACTCCCATTGCTGATCCTCTAGAAGGAGTGGTATCTGTGTGTTAGATTAGATTTGGATCCAGGAACCCATTCTAAAAATATGAGGAACTCTAAAATTATTGTGAATTCCCTCCATTATGGTGATAGGCTATCCCACATCAGGATAATCCTTAAATATTTCAAATAATTACAAATAAGTGGTAGATAAAAGTGGGTTAACCTCATTAGCCCCCACCCTCTCTATATGTATTTGAGACGGCTCAGACATTAGTCCCCCCAGAATTACTAAACATAATGGTTTCTCTGGCTTCTCTAAGGGATGCCCTGTAAGGGAGACATGCACATGTACAACCGAAGAAGAAACCATATCCAAAATGGGTATATGAAACCATGCCTCCACCCAGTTTCAGAAATCCATCCTTCTCTACATTTGATAGTGTATTCAACCCCAATCTTCATCTCAAAAAAATTGTGTCCCAATTTGGGCTGATAATGGGCCCTCAAGATCAATAGGAGGCAACAAAGCTGAGGTGTTTTGTATAGACTCTGACAGGGCCAACCATTGTTTGGTATAGTAGTCTGATAGCATGGTCTGGTTTTGGATGGCAGGACCTTCATCATCAATTCCTTTACCAAATCAATTATACACTATGGATGGAAAATCTTATTAACATAAAAATCTGTAAGAAACACAAAAATGTGAGTTTTTACGACTTCATATCAACGTGGAAAGGTTTATCCGAATAACTCAGAATCCCTCTCTCACAAGATAAATAGCTAAAATTTTATTCTGAAAATATTAAGGATTAGTTGTAAAAGCCTTCCATCCAACATTAACTTTTTATTATACTTTTAAACTGGGAAGTTCCCCATACAAAAACAAGTTTAAGGCGGCCTAAAATAATGAAGTCCCAAAGCATCTACCCTAAAAAATTACCACATGCATGTGGAAGAGATCCCAATGTAGAAAACAATAGACTTTGATCGCCAGTGGTAATCTCAGAGGCCAAAAAATCTGCCACCTTGTTCCCCTCACGCCAAGTATGACTAAGGATCACCTGAGAGTCCAGAAGGTGCTTGCATCTGTGAATAATGTAGGCAATGGACCAGGGAATGAGAAGCGTCCCTCGCAGCGACCCGTGAAGGATAGCCGAGTCAGTCTCCACCGACTCAAGCACAAGATTATGAGAATGATAGAGCTCAATGCCTTTCAACATTGCATACTCCTCTTCCAAAAGAGAGTCACCCATTCCAAAATGTTGATTCTGCGAGTTTTATGAAAGAGCCCAATGTTTTGAAAAATATATTGAGTATACCTGATCTGAAACTCGACAAATTTCTGATGCATAAGGAAAAATTCCAAGAAAAACATAGGTTGAATCTGTCACTCTCAAGCCTGAAGTAGTGCCCATGCATACACCTAAGAAGGACCCAAACTTCCCAGAATCTCCTCTCAGGAAAAGACAAGCACAAAATTTCCCTTTACAAAAAGAATAGATAAATCAGGGTCTCTAAGGATTTGAAGAGTGGATAAACAAGGAACAATCCTTTCATAGTGAACATGTACATAGTTATTTCTTGATATCCATGTACAATAACCTTATCACACTCCCAAAACCTAATAAACCCATTGGGGACAGCCTCACCGACCCTCCTAATTACTTTCCTTTCCACCTAAGGTTGGATCATAATATCCAAAACTACTTCATCTTCAAAGATGTATTTCAAGGAATGATTGATTCTGGATATTTGGTGTTAGAAAACTCTTAAGAGTAGTTAGACATCATAACCATCATCATAATAAAACAGGAAGAGGGTTTGTAGAATTTTTTGTCCAGGCGTTCACAAAAGTTCAAAAACATGATGGTCCAAAAGGCAGTTGATTGAGCCCATTCCACTATAAAATAACAATTTCATATACCTACAATAGATACACTACCCAATGATGGAATATAGAGTATACCTCCAAAAGGTTGGTTTGACCACAAGAATTATGAAGAAATAGAGAGGAGGAATCATACTATGCCCCCAATGAAATCCCTTACACTTTCAAACTTCTTCTCTACAAATCTTCAATATGGGAACTGCCCCACCAAATGGAATCCTCACTAGATGAAGATATAATCTTTGGTACTATATATTTGATACAACTGTTAGACCCCTTCTTTGATGATGTATTTTCCATAGGAAATGATTTTACCAAATATAACTGAGTAACAAGAGGGTGCATGCATAGGAACCGAGGATACATGGGACAACATGGATGTGTATGGACCCAATATTCCAATAATATCACCATAAATAATATATATGTGTAGTTGGGACTCATGGTAAAGCACTCCAGCCAGCCAAAATGAGGCACAAAGGTGTCCCAGAACCCTCCAGTAATTTATCAGGCCCTATTCTATTGCATGACTATCTGGAAGGGGTTCAATCATACGATCAACCTTGGTAAAAGTGAAGGCCATCATAACCCAAACTACTAGTATAAGATTATCCCACAATCATTGCATCAGCACTAGGTTCATCTTCCCAAAATGTCTTGTCACCTCAACCGTATGTCCAGAAGTAATCCCATATCAGGATGCACTAACCTATAGCACAAACATGTGATGTTATGAAATAGCTGGCGGTAGTACTAGCCAAGATATTGATCATGGATTCACTTTATATTTCAAAAAAACCCAGAGACACACTTGTTCAATCCCTCCAAAACCCACAAGAATTTGAGATAGGAGTCACTAGAGCTAAGGCCTTTGAATTGGATAATATTTCCTCATCATGTCATGTCATCATCTAATTCACAAATCAAGATCATGAAGAGTAAAATAAAGGGAGCATAAGACCCCTATATATCTATGATAGACTCAATAATGTAAACATCCAAAGGGATCTAATAGATAATGGGTTTGGATTCAATCTAATCCCAGTCCGAACTATACAATGTTTAGGATATAGTGAACGGGATTTTACTCCCACTAAGATGACCATCCAAGTGTATGATAATCATGAGAAATGACCTCTCAGGAAGATCATGCATGAAGCCCAGTTTTAGAATCATACATCAGGCACTGAGTTTATGTTAATCCTGTCAAACACTTCATACAACGTCGTACACAGAAGGACATGGTTCCATATCCACCTGGTGATACCCTAAATAAGACGTCAATGTCTGAAGTATCCTATTGATGGGAAAGTCAGCATACTGCATGGCGATAGTTCCCCCTTTGAGATATGCATATAAATATATGAAAAAGAATATTTGCATAAGAATGGAGTTATGAAACCAGCAATGAATGATGAAATATAGGTTTCATCCCCTAATTGATGGTGGAACACCCACCCAATTTCCTAGATAATTCTTGAAAATGACTATGTTCTCCCCATAAATCTTGTCAAGGTCACAGATCAAGTCTCATAGGTCCAACCCACTTCTTTCCCTAGTTATAGTATAAAAGACAATAAGTTCGGGTATATCTATTTAATGACTATGGAAATTGGGGTGATAATATATCATCCACTAGACTATCTCACCCAGATAGTGATAGGGAATCCCGTAGACTACCATATTCTCTTGAAAGTGTCTATGTAGACGCATAGATGGAAAAACATAAGGATGACCACCGAAACACCCCACCACCATTTGAGGAAGGTGTATCCACCACCATATATGATATATAGTAGAAATATTTGGTAACAGAGGATGACCCACAACCTACTCTAATAAATTCCTCCATACACCTCTAATAGAAATAGATGTATATCATATTTCAAAGATAACACTGATATTTTTTCACTTGTAACTCCACAGATATGATTGGATTTAATCCAGATGATGTGAGGCACCATCTCAGACTACCGAAGTAACTTCTGGGCTTCATGAATGTTGATGGGAGGATGCATCCCTTTTATACCACCAATATAGAGGAGGAAGATGACAATTTTATCCAAGACATTTTTTTGAGATGTGAAATACCTGATATGTCTTCCCAAAATTCCCATTGTCTAGAAGATTAATGGGATGATTAGGGTCTGAATTTACTTCATAGACATTTATGGGAATTTCCCAGAGGTTCATTTATTATTATAGATCATATAAATATTTATCATTGAAACATATGGCTTCCAAGTCCTTTCTTTCATGGATGGGTACTCATGGTACAATCAAGTAAAGATGGACCCCAAAGACAATGAATCCACCAATTTCATAGAGTCTTAAGGAATTCTTTCTTATCAGTTCATTCCCTTTGTATTGAAAAACTCCACTTTCACATATCAATGTCCCATGCATCATATATTTAATCCATTCATGGGAAATATATCTAAATGTAATGTCAACAACCTGGTGGTAAAATCCATACAGTGATGTGGACACTTCATAGATTACCACACAATCATTGACATGCTACGACAGCATAGTCTGAAGATTAATCAGGTAAAAATCACTTTTGAGGTAACATTATTGATGTTCCTTGTATTTTTTTTGTGTGACACAAAGGAATTGATATTTACACAAAGAAGGTTGGTGATATTTTAGAAATTTTACCACTATTAATCTAAAATAATTCAGGGGGTCCAAGGGATCCTTGCCTACATATGGAGATTCATATACAACTTGGAAAAAAGCATACCTCTTCACAATGATGATGAACAAGAGAATCACCTATCAATGAAATGATAAATTCCAAGAGGCCTTCAAAATTCTCAAGTAGTGCATCCTATTACCATCAGCTATCATGCATTCGGTGGAAGGGAGGCCACTCATATTATATGTGGTGACCATGTAACAGTCATTTGGGTCCCTCCTTGCATATAAAAATGATGTTGTGAGTGAGAATAGTCTATATTATCCCATCCAGACAGGGCTATGTATTGTGACCTGATAGTATGATGAAAAGATGAACTTTCTTGCACTCATTTTCACAGTGAAAAAGATGATAAATTACATGAATCACCAAAATGTCTAGTTTTTCTCTCATATCAATCCACTCAAGTACATCCTTGGCCTTCTAATACTGACTAGGTTCTTTTCCTAATGGGTGGTCATCCGTATTAAATATGACATTAATTTCATATCATAGATGTTTGTGAAAGGGAAGCCCTATATTTATTCCTTGTAGAAAATCCTACCCTAGAAAATACACGAGAAGACACTGAACTTCCATATGAATAGGTCCTCTATGCCCATGAATCTCCCTCGACATGGGATATATATTTGGGTGGAACCTCCCAAGGTCTAAATAGTAATAAATGGAAAACCCGATGCTCAATAGGGTTGTCTTATAAGTATTATTTGTCTCTCTAGACAAAGATGGATTTTCATACATTTAATCACAATACTAAGGATGAAAAAATAACATGAAAGAGTACCAGTCCCTCATTATTGACTTGGAATTTGCCTTATAACTAAAAATAGACTACCTGATCATCAATGTGGATTTTGAGTTAGTGATAAAGAAGATCAAAGGTTCATATGCAATCATAATGGAAGAACTCACCCCATCACTAGCTATATCAGTGTACAGATGGAAGAGTTCCCTTTTTTTCCCATTATTTTCACTGATAATATAATTCTAGAATGAAAACATTGGCCAATGTTGCCACCATTTTTTCTCATGATTTATCCAGGATGTGCGTGCATCCGTCACGCAGAGGACGCACTGCAGTTACCCCACATTCTCTATTTCCAAAGGTGGGCAGCATCCGCTTCTTATTTAGGGATGTCTGCTCCTTGATCGAAACAGGATGATGGGATGTATGTTCTTCCTTCCATGGATTCCTCCTCGAAGCTCGTCACCTAGTCTATGTCTCCCTCATAGATTTAATACTTTGTTCGTGAAACACTTCCCAGCACCATATCTTCATGGACACCAGTGAATTACGCCACTTCTGTCAGTAAATTCCATGGAGTCCGGTCAGGACAGAAACCTTCGGTTAGGAGAGTAGTCGCGTTGGGAATCACTGGCGTGTCTTGACACTGGGGGATTGGCATGTTTGTCTTCTTTACATTATTATAGGGATTCTCGAGGGCATAAAATCCTAAGTCATCCCACATCGGATGCGTGGAATTGCATTCCATGGGCATGTATCTGAGGTTTTCCTCAGCTTCCCATGTTTAACACGGGGTAAGCCACATGTTTGACATCCAGCAGAGACATATCAGACAGATCGGAACACTGGTTAGAGTGGATCAGATGGGCGCAAACCCTGGAGGGGACACTGAGGTTGGGGCTGACGCGTGGGTGGCTTCCTGAATGCTATTAAATGAAATGGGGTATGAGGGGGCATGATCTAACCGGGATGTGGAAGCCCGGGTAAGGATCAGTATGGGCAATGGATTTGGGCTTCAACCTCAAAGAGACTTCATACGTATCATCGTGGTGGGGAATCAAAGTCCGCGTAGTTCTTTGGAACGATTGGACACCTGAGGAGGTGACCCATGAGAATGGTCACATGGATTGGAACTAGAGGAAGTGGAACCACCAGGAGCTTTCCGAGACACGTGGGCTCAAGGGAGAGATCAGGATGAGACATTGGTGTTGTGCTTGAACCTCATGGAGGTTTCCTATGTATCCCCGTGGTAGGGAATCAATGTCCATGTAGTTCAAGATAAATTGGGGCTTACACTCTAAGGTGACCCATGGTGTCGGTAAATCGACGTGAAGGTGGACTCGAGGCTCTGATGGATGGTGGGATTGAAAATTGTAGAGGCTTTCTACATACCATTCCATTACATGGATCAAAGTCCTCATAGTTCGAGATGGGATGAGGGTGAACATGATGTGAAGGAATGACCGGGTGGTGGGATTGAACCTCGTGGAGGCATCCTAAGTATCGTTCCTTGACATGGATCAAAGTCCCCATAGTTCGGGATGGATTGGGGCTTACACTCTGAGGCTGCCAAAGGTGGTGGGGCTTGAACCTCGTGGAGGTTTCCTACGTACCGTGCCTTGACATGGATCAAAGTCCCCATAGTTCGGGATAGATTGGGGCTTACACTCTAAGGAAGCCCAAGTTGGTGGGGCTTGAACCTTTTGGAGGCTTCCTACATACCATGCCTTTAAATGGATCGAAGTCCCCGTAGTTCGGGATGGATTGGTGGCTACAATATGAGGCGGCCCAAGGTGGTGGGGCTCGAACCTCGTGGAGGCTACCTATGTACCATGCCTTGACATGGATCAAAGTCTCTGTAGTTTAGAATGGAATGGGTCATACACTCTGAGGCGGAAAAAGGTGGTGGGGCTTGAACCTCGTGGAGGCTTCCTACGTACCATGCCTTGACATGGGTCAAATTCCGCATAGTTCGGGATGGATTGGGGCTTACACTATGAGGAGGCCCAAGGTTGTGGGGCTTGAACCTCGTGGAGGATTACTATGTACTATGCCTTGACATGGATCAAAGTCCCCGTAGTTCGGGATGGATTGGTGATTAAACTCTGAGGCAGCCCAAGGTGGTGGGGCTTGAACCTCAGGGAGGCTTCCTACGTACCATGCCTTGACATGGATCGGAGTCCCCACAGTTTGGGATGGATTGGGGCTTACACTCTCAGGCGGCCCGAGGTGGTAGGGCTTGAACCTCGTGGAGGCTTCCTACGTATCATGCCTTGACATGGATCAAAGTCCCCGTAGTTCGGGATGGATTAGGTATTACACTCTGAGGTGGACCAAGGTGGTGGGGCTTGAACCTCGTGGAGGATACCAATGTACCATGCCTTTACATGGATCAAAGACCCCGTAGTTCGGGATGGATTGGGGATTACACTCTGAGGTGGACAAAGGTGGGTCACGGTTGGTGCTCACTCTAAGCTCACATGAGTCATGATTGGTGTGAGAAGAAAGAACTAGCAGATATCTGATGATCACATCGTGAAGGGTGCGTCAGTGGGAAATGAGGAGTAGCTTACACGCGGAGCGACCCAAGGTGCCGAGACTTACTTGAGGATGGAGGCCCGAGGAATACAAAGTGTTGTGGGGGAGGGATTTGGGACAAAAGAAAGGAGAAGAACCATTCTCCATCACAGCCTTAGTTGGCCTTGGCACTGAGGGAGTGAGGAGGAACATCGGTGCTACCTCCTATAGAAAGGTTTTCGGATTTCACCAAGGTGTCTTCCCTTCCCTCTTGACAAATGCGACTCCATTAAGGAGGATATCACCCCATGTGAGGGATGATCCCATCCCCGTGGAGATGAGTGGTCGTGGAGAATGTCCGAAGCAGGGGGACCCTGCATGTGAGGCACAGGGCTAGGTCATAGTTTAACGTCAAGTGTTGAGGACGATGGTGATTGGAAGTTTAACGTCATGCAGCTCGGATGAGGTGGGTTTTCTCCACCCCCTAGGACTTACATAACTGGTACCCTCTTCCCCTTGTGGGAGGGAAGGCATCGGCAAGGCCGTACTGGGGGGGGGTGTCGCGGAGCGAACCATTGAGGGGTCCACATTAGCATGGATACGTGAAGAAGAAATAGTTGTTAGCGTGCCTATGCAAAGAGGCATGAGGCAAAGCAACACAATGGGAAGAATTGTCCAAGGGACTTTGATGTTACTTTGTACGAGCCTAGAAGGTCGCACAGGAAGACGGTGCATGATGTGGATACCCGTGGAACAAAAGGCACCCCCAAATGGCTCCCACAAGAAGAGAATCATGGTGAGGGGTCCCATGTAATTGTGTGAAGCCTTTGAGGCTTGCATGCGAAATAATGGAACTGCGTGAAAAACACAGGGCTGGCGCGAAATCGGTGATGCTTGCGCATAATTGGGGGCAGAGGTTTTGTGTGCGACTAGGAGGATCATGCACAAGGAGTATGAATTGGTTGCAAGTGACAGAAGCCACGTGCAAGGATAGGGGTTCACAAAAATGGAAGGAATTGCGCGCAATTGGCCACCTACATGCATTTGAAGGAGTGAAATGTCAACCGCGCGGGGCGCGGGCATGAAATTATTTCACGCCTGGGCCGGGGACTCTTCGAGAATCCTAGAACTTTCCGTACGACATACATTTTTTCACTCCCTTCACCATTTTTTCCATGAAACACCTCCAGGCCCCCCAGACCGAATCTCCAGGTCCGAATGTGACTTCGATTTGTTTCATTGAAACATTCTTCAAAATTTACGAACTTTTCAGTGACTAAAAATGTCCCCCTAGAATTGGATCGGTGAGGGGCTGCAACGGTTGGATTTTGACAGAAAACGCCTAAGTGTAGGGCTCCGTAGGGTCCATGTGCACAAAAATATGAAGCCGTGTGCAAAACTCAGAATGGAGCGGAATGAACTTTTCACGCGGGAATGGAACCCAGGATTATCCTATAAAAGCTAACGCAGGTCCCATGCTCCGTATGAATTTTCTCATGCGACAGCCTTCGAGCTCTCGTGCGTGAAAATTTCTTCAGTTCGGTGTGAAAAACTGCTCCGTCTGCGCATAATTACACCGATATTAGGAGTCATTTTACATGAAAACCTGGGATTTTTCGCCCCATAGTCTTAAATTTCATGATTCCCACTGAGATTTTATGCCATCCTCCCAGATTTCGTGCCTACTGCTAGGACACTTAGTCAGAAGAAGATGGTCACCAACCTAGTTAATGAGGGAGAATCCACTGTTCGCAGAGCTGAAATGGATAAAAACCAAGAAGTTTATGGCGCAAAAAGGATTTTCTCCAAAAACAAACCGTCTTCAACCTGCTAACCACTACCCAAAAGGAGTATGCCTTGTCCAATAACCTGCCACTGTGGGACTTTGGTTTTCTAGAGGAGGTCCCTCTGCCGGGCTTTGAGGTGGATACATCGTGGTCATGGGGGACCCATGAGGATGACCATCCTCGATACAACATCTCCAACAATAGTCATCCTACCCGATAAACCTGGAACATGGAAGTATATTTCATGAATCCCAGGACTAGGACCATTGCTGGGGGTGACCCAGTTTCGGAGAGATCCCTGACCCTCGATGCAAGCACTTTCTGTCAGAGCGTCATTGACGAGACCAAAGGTTGGCTACATGACTGGGATCTGCGATCCGGAGAAAAATTCACCAGCGAGCGGTCCTAGGAATACTGGGTTCACCATACATGTGACCGATTTGGGGTCGAGCTGCAACATATTGGTCTATTCAAGGCGGTATGGATATCCCAATTCCATTTCTACCGCCAGCCTGATCCTGGGCTAGATCTATTCACTCAGTGGTCCCCTGATTCCAACACATTCCATATCCATCATGGGGAAGTTGACATCAGTCTCTGGGACATTCACTGCATCGGGGGAATCACAATGGAGGGTCATCAATACGATAAATGTCTTCCACCGATGAACATCCGGGGAGATATATCATGAACCCCCATACTGACGTGGCACCTACTGGAGCTGTCCAATGAGAAGTTGGCGTCAAGGAATTCCTAAAGGATATCACCTACAAGGACTGGTTCAGCCTGTTCCTTGATAGGGATTCGGAAGTCAAGATGCCATGTCATGTAATACGGCATCCAACCATGGCACAAAGAAGCAAGAGTAGATTATACTAGAGGATCCTATAGGCGGGGCACTACAAGTCGTAGGGATACAACATAAATGAGAGTTGGGATCCAAATGTTTGGTATGACAGATTCCTCCCTACATTCCTAAGTGGGTGTCTCTTTCCGGTGAGGGACGCAAGGATGGGAATCCATCCAGTGAATCTGGTGATGGCTGGCATCATGGCTGCAAACAATAGGATTAACCTAGGGGTCATCATTCTATCTTGGCTGTATGCCATCTTGGGACGCATCTCGAGAGGGGATCGCCTAGGAGAGTATGTAGACCCTTCTAGATTTTCCATGGTTGGGTTGTGGCTCATTGTGGTGAATACACTATCCCAAATGTCATCCGTCCTCTGAGAAATGGCGTGCGACCCTCTCTACTGAATATTGACGGGGCTATGTCAATGACGATCAATAAGAAAGGAGTTCGGATTAGGATTGGTAACCATGCCAACATCGCCTTCAGCCCATTCCCCACCCCAAATGGTCAGCTGATATACGATGGGAAAGGATCACTGGAGCAGAAGGAGTACTTCCAGAGCATCAGAGGTGGGGTGCATGTGGCCTGAATTGATGGGAAGAACTTCTGGGAGCCTTATGTGTCATCCAGGTTAGTCAGGCAGTTTGGATTCCCCCAGTGAATGGTTAAAAAGTATACACAGACGTCCCGGAGGAGAGGCATACCTGTGTTCTTCATCATTTGTGGTTGATGTTCATGACCTACGGCTCTGGTGACATCAACACCTTTCCTCCCACCGGAGTCGACATTGGACTCTCAACTGAGTATGTTGAACATTGGACCATAGCATACCCTGAAGGGATTTTTCGGAAGCGAGTTCGGCAGCTCAAGGTCGCTAGTGTTGAACTCGGGCGGTGAAGGATAAGTCAAGGTGCCTCTAGGGGGGAAGATCTAGAGCACGTCATGAAAAAGGGCCTGCGCAGGCCAGAACCTCAACAACGGGGGTGTCGCATGGCGTGGTCACGCCCTATCCCTAAGAGGAGGAGGGTCCCATGGAGTTTCCAGAGAACTTCCTCGAAAGAAAATAAGATACCTTCTTCAACATTCTCAAGATTCCATATTTCCTGTGTTGTGGTCAGCTTATCTAACCCTACGGCAGTCAGCGAGTACCGAAGCCCTCTGGCAGAAGATAGTGTGAGACAGGATCCAGATGCCAAAAGTCGGGCTCATTTGGGTGTCCGATAGAGTGAACTTCCATCGATGACAGGCATATATGACGGCCATGGACACATATGAAAGTCAATGGGGTCGGCTTGTGGAGCCACCTCTCTTAGTGAAGGTGATGCTTGACCAGGAGCATGATCCGGAAACGATGTCACTGAGGGAAGATGATAGTCATGATGAATCGGAGGGCGGCGAAATAGGAGAGGAGGCAGAAGGAGAAGGGGAAGGGGAAAGTGAAGGAGAAGGTGTAGGTAAAGGAGAAGGGGAGCTCGAAGGTGAGGGGTCTCAGGGAGTGTCCCACCAAGGGATATTCCCGGAGAGAGGTGAGATTGCCGGCTCTGAAATAGTCATAACTGAGATACTCAAGGTATGACTCAACACTTATCTATCCTTCTCCTTTCATTCGCTTTCCTTTAAATTATGTAATCCACCCTTCTTGTCCTACTTAGGAGAATATGGGTTCTAATCAAGATTCCCTATCAGAAGGAGGGAAGGAAGCACCAATGGGGAAAGGTGGAGCACCGACGCCCATTATTGAATTGAAAAGTGCTGAGGGATTCCCTGCCAAGATAGCTCCTATAGTGACCAGAGCACTAGAGGATGTTTCCTTCGGTTCCTGTAAGTTCCTTGATTCGATACCAGTGCCTACCATCGGAGAAATCAACTGATTAGGGTGCTCTTTGTTTGTACAGTGATCACAACATTAAGGGCTCATCGGGCTACTGATCCCGAACCATCCGTGAGCGTGCCGATGTAAAATGTACTGACCCATCGAGAACAATCCTCCCAAACTGAGTTGTCCCTGGAAATTGGTGAGTAGGGAGCGACGGACACCAGTGGTGTTGCTGTTGGGGCAGGGATGGAAGTCGACGAGGGTGCCACCAGGATCGAGGGGAGAAAGGAAGGTCACCCAGATTCTAAGGAGCCTATTCCCCCAGGAGGAATCTCTGAGGAAGATCGTGCTGCTAGCTTGTTGGCTATATTCCCTATTTATCAGCCCACTGACCTCAAAGAAATTGATGATTTAGATTCGGAAGCAGCCAAGGATCTCCGAATGATGCGACATAGGGGATGGAAGTGCATCCGGCGTTTTCTCAGTCAGCCTCAGGAGAAATGGCTGAAGCGGATGGGGTCACTCCATACCTAGGTACATTTCCAATGTGATGGAGGGGTAGACACTCACCACCTTCACCTGACGGTTCATCATTACATGGCCGAGAAGATGTGTGAGAGAAGATGGTTCTCCGATGATACCAAGTGTCAGGAGGAGTCAGGGAGTACCCAAGAATTTCTGAGGGTGGAGAAAGAGGTCCAATGCCTCAAGGAACAGGAGAAAGTACATGAGATATTCATCACAAACTGCTCTGAGCTCATGGAGCAGATGAGGGACCAGCTGGAAAACACCCAAGAAAAAATCGTGGAAGCGAGTCGCCAGATAACTGAGCTCCAAACAGTACATGGTCAGCGAACTACACTCCATGACCACCGATGAAGAAAGGGTCCTTAGGGGATGAGAGGCAGTCCTGGAGGCCACAAACGAAAAGGTGGATGCATTAGAGAGATATGTACAAGAATCCAACCCTTAAGGGCCCTGTTTTGTCCATACCCATAAACTTATCTCGCCTTACTGCTTCTGGCCTCTTTTTTTGAACTGTATGTATGGAGAAATTTACTTAATTCCCCTTTTCTCAACATTCTTTTCTCTTTTGTTTAACATGGTTATCCATAATCCCGAAATAAATAGTAATCCATCCCTAAGCTCACGTGGGCCGCACCTGATGTGAGAAACAAGAGAAGATCGTATTATCACTCCGTTTGATCGCGGGAGCACTAACCAAGATTCATGCATTTGAAATTCGAACCCAGATTTCTGAGGAGAAGATCGAGGCCCGATCAAAGGAAGAGGACCTCAAACCAATCGATGTATCATCTTCTCAATGTGTTCTAGTGCACGAGCGGGGTAATTCTAGGGGAATTGGAATCAGTCCGAACATTGGGGAATGAAAAGTGTGAATCATGTTACCCAAATTCAAAACACTATGGGGGGGGGGGTGTGGCAATAAAGGATGACTATTGAAAATGTTCGAAACACAGCATCCCTATTGCATTATCCTGAAATGGGGACACCAAATGAGGGTCAACCACTGACCATGTTCTCAGCATGGGACCTAACTCAAATATCGTCCATCAATCTTCAAGAACATTGGCCCAAGACAGCAGTTGGACCATATGTCGAGAATCCATACTGTTAGGGGGTCCCTTCAAACATGATCTGTCTTCCATAACATTGGACCAGGATAATAGGAGGACCGTAGGTCGAGCATCCATACGGTTAGGGGGTCCCTTCAAACATGAAAGAGGATGAGGATCCGAATAAAGGGGCATGCGAAACTGTAGACGCCGGAAAAGTCCGTTGCTCCCAAACGAAGCTCCGGATGCAGAAAGCGAAGTGATATTTGGAGTCAGAGGCACGTTCCGGAGGGCCCGGAGGACTTGCGCGAAATTTCAGAGGCCCGCGCGCAAAGGTGAGTCGCGACGCGCAATCCTCCCGGGATGCGCGCAATGCGCTGGGCCGGCGCGCTATTTTGCGCGCCCGTGGCCTGCGCGGCTCCCTTGCGCGCCGGGTCCTGATTCCACGCCCGCGAAGGGAATTCCGCGCCCGAGACCAGATTCCGCGCCCAGGGTTGCCTATAAATATAAGGCGACCCCCGACGTTTTGAGGGTTGCCAGAATCCGAAGCGTCGCTCGTTCGCGCAATCCAACCCCTTCCGCGCGCAATGCCGATCTTTAGGTAACCTCCTTTCTTTCACGCAATAGAGCCTTGGGGTTCGCCTTCGCGCGCAATCCCCTTGGCTCCTTTCCTTTGAATAATCCTTAACCCAAAGGCCTTTGCGCGCAAAAGAAGCCTCTTGCGCGCAAGTGCCCCCGGGTGCGCGCAATCCAGCCCGATTGCGCGCACCCCCCATTTTCAAAGAGGCCATTCGTTAGAGAATGAGCCGCTGCCCCCGCGAGCTGTCCGAAGCCCGGTGCGCGCAATCTCAATCATCTGCGCGCAAAGGGCTGGCCCGATTGCGCGCCAGCCCGCCATTTTGCGCGCCGCCCTGCTGTTTTCGCGCGCAAAGCTCCTCTTTTGCGCGCAATCCGCCGGGATCGCCCCCTTTGACCCCCTGAGGGTACCCGCCTGCGTGGCGCCCGATGATCTTTATCCTGGGTGCCCGCACCGTGCGTTGTCTTCCCGTGCGGCCCTCCAGGCTCGCGCGAAGTGACACGGACCCATCAGCGGCAATCCATCGTCCCGCATGACGTTAAACTGCACATTCGTCCCGCATGACGTTAAACTGCACATTCGTCCCGCATGACGTTAAACTGCACATTCGTCCCGCATGACGTTAAACTGCACATTTGTCCAGCATGACGTTAAACTGCACATGCGTCCCGCATGACGCTAAACTGCATCCGTCCAACATGACGTTAAACTGTACTACGTCCAAGCTGCACGACGCTAAACTGCCTAGCCCCTATCGTCCGTGCTGCAAGACGTTAAACTGCCAAGCACCTTCGTCCTCAACACACGACGTTAAACTGTACTTCGTCCGGCAAGACGTTAAACTGTCCGCTTCGTCATCAACACACAACGTTAAACTGTACTTTGTCCGGCAAGACGTTAAACGGTCCGCTTCGTCCTCAACACACGACGTTAAACTGTACTTCGTCTGGCAAGACGCTAAACCGTCTGCATCACCCGATCCCGTGCCTCGCACGCAGGGTCCCCCCCCCCCCCGGTTTGGATGTGGCCCCCACCCGCTCGTCTCTGCAGGGATGTCGGGATTGCCCCTCTTTAGGGACGATTTAATGGGAGCGGCTTTTCCCTATGGGGGTAGGGTATTACAAACCCCTAGTTTCTTGTGGGGGGCTGCACATGTGTATCTCCATTGCGCTCCCCCACTGCCGAAGCCAGTAGAGGGTGTGACTGGGATCGAGGTGTCTCCTACTTTCGGTCCAAGTCCCTTCCAACTGAGCTTTGCCACATCCGGGCTGCCTCAAGTGCGTAAGTCCTGACAGAAGGAACTACGTGGACTTTGATCCCTGTCTTCTAAACAGGGTACGTAGGAAGCCTCCCTGAGGTTCAAGCCCACCACCTGGTCGTCCCGGTCGTATTCACGTCGGTTCGTCCATCAGTGGACCCCTCCAGGGTTCACGCTTGCGTCGATTCACCTATGAATCTGCCCCTGTGGGAGACTGCCCGTGTGTATCTCCACTGTGCCTCCCCACAGCCCCTTTTTCCATCTCTCCTTTTATCGTCCAGCATGACGTGAAACTGTGATCCACCCAGCCGTTCCATCCCCCTCTGTGTGAGGTGGTTCGGTTCAATCCTCCGCCCGGCGGCCTCGACCCCTTCGCGAGTCGGCTTGCCGACGTCCAGCATGACGTTAAACTGTATACCCGAACTACGTTGACTTTGATCCGTGCTAACGCGCGGTACGTAGGAAGCCCCTACGGGGTCCAAGCTCTTCACTCCATCATCCATCCTGATCCTTACCCGGGCCGCCACATCCCGGTGGGGTCATGCCACTTCACTCCACTCCATATCACTTGGGAAGTCACCCATGCGTTGGCCCCAGCATCGAAGGTTCCCCGCAAGGGGTTCTGTCATCTGATCCACTCTTCGTGTTGATCGGTCCGATGTCGTCCCCGCTGGACGTTAAACTCGCGGAATACCCCGTGTTAAACATGGGAAGCTGAGGAAAACCTCAGGGGACACAGTTCCCCGCACCCAGTGCGGGATGCCTCTGGTCATCGTGCCTTCGAGAAGCCCTATTAGGGACGGAAGACAGACGTGCAGAGCTGCAGTGTTACGACACGCCCCCAGTACCCAGAGCCACCCGGCCTTCTCACCGCAGGTTGCTGCCCCGACCAGACTCCTTGGAGCGTCCGGGCGGAAGCAGCGTAATTAACCGGTGTCCATGAAGATATGGCACCGGGAACGAGATTCACGAGCATATCTTAAATCTATGAGGGAGACCCGGATTAGGCGACAAGTTCCGAGGAGACGTCCAAGGAAGGAGGAGCCGACATCCCATCATCCCGGTTTCGATCAAGGAGCAGACGCCCCTGAATAAGGGACGGATGCCGCCCGCCTTTGGAAAGCGGGACTGCGGGACCACAAGCCGCGCGCCCATCCCCTCGGGTTGACGGGTGCACGCGCGAATGCGTCCTGGCGGAACAGCGTAACCCGACGCACATCCGCACCGAAACAGAAAAATGGTGAACCCGACGTGAATCTCTTCTCCTCTATACAAAGACCGATGGCTTTCAGAGGTGTTGGAAGAACGGCATGTTGCCCGGCCAAGCATTCAGTCTTACCCGCCAGGGGCTGGGGAAGGGACATCGGGCACTCCGTCTCGCAACGTCGAGGGCCTGGGTTCCCCCCACGGAAGGCGTCGTGGCGCTAATGGTTGGTTGTCGATTCCTTTTTCCTGTCAGTGTTAATGGGTCCTTCTCCCTGCTTTTAGAAATCAGGTCGCCCGATCCAGTGCCCGATCGCCACCCACCCACTGGTGCAGGGGTAGGGGAAACACCGACGCGGCTACTCCGCGCGGTCCCGCCCGTTCCACAGCCGTCCCAGCAGCCGTAATTGCGGGGCGACCACGCCCTCTCTCCCCCTCGGAGGTCATCCAGAGAAGGGTGATCAACACCCTGGTGCGGAGATATGAGGAAGAGGGAGTCATCCCCACTAGGGACATGGCTCGCCTAGACCTTGAGGAGGCTGCACCTCGCCACCACCGCCGCCCCCGAGGGCCGCGCAGGGAGGCACCGCTGCCCACCTCAACGTCCAACCGCTTCGGGAGCTTATCCCCGGAGCACTCTGACAGTTCCCTTCCCTATGCGGATGAGGTGGAAGATGCCCGGGATCACCCTATCCGGGATTCGCTCCAGGGATCTACGGTAAGGACTCCCGCCAGGCCACGGCGACACCGCCGCCAGGCCTCTCAAGTCGAAGAGCGGGCTCTCCACCTGCCCGCGCTGCTCATCCCGACTCGTCTGTCCCGACGCCAACGTCGGGCACGAGCGGAAGAGGATGCCCACCTTGGGGCCCTAGCAACAGCGGCCGCGTTGGCCCATGCCACTGTTGGCTCCAATCGCCAGGCCCCTGCGCATCCTGAGCAGGGGAACTTCTATGCCCGACCTGGATCGAGGCCTCGACCGCCCCATAGGCAGGTTGGGTCGACTCTCCCGGTTGCTGGTGCAGGCAGTAGCCACCGCGGACCACCTCGCAATAGCGCTATTCACCAGCGGGATCTACTCCGTGTGGCCGATCCAGGAGGCATGGGTCATCCCACCTTCCGATCCCGGCCCGGAGGCCTGCCCGGAATCATCTCTCCCCGCGCCCCCTTTGATATCTGTCCCGGTGCCCCTCGCACCTTGGTTTCCAGTCCTCTTGGCCCCAGCACCAGTGCGGCCGGAGGACGCCAGGACAGAGATCAGCCCTGCCCCGAAGAACCACCTAGGGGTAGGAAGGCAAGGCGTCGACGCCGAGGGAAGAATGTTACGGAATTCCGGACAGAGATCCGACCAGTTCGCTTCTCTGATTCAGAGGCGGAGTACGATTCGGCGACAGAGCCCTTTCCCCAATCCCGCCAGTCAAGGGCAGGGGTAGGAATGCGGCATGTCAGCCTCGTGCTCCCCGAGAGCGAGATCGATGTGATCCCCGCTTCTCTACGAAGGTATATCCGGAGTAACGAGGGCCTGGTAGACCCCCAAGGATCAAGCTTGCGGTTGGTACCGGCCCCTCCGGAAGTGCCTTCCGTCTCGGTCGGAGAAGCCGGAGACTTTTTCTGGGGACCGACGGTCGAACCACGATCTGGAGCACCCTCGGCGAGCACCGATGCTACGGCAGGATGTTCGCTCGCCGGCCCGTCCTATCGTGATGTGGTAGCCAGGGCACCGCCACCCTCAGAGGGCGGCCCGGGATATGGAGGCCAATCGGCCTGTTCGCCGTATTCACCGCCGGCCAGCCCGTCAGCCCGGCGGCCCGCCTCGGCACCACTGCCGGTTCCCCGTCCGTTCCCAGCCATTGAAGAGGACCAAGGAGATCTGGGTCCCGAGTTTGAGTCGTGGAGCTTCTGGACCGTCCTTGCAGAGGGCCACTTCCCTGAGAAGTTTTGGCCAGTCGCAGGACCGGGCTTTGATGCACCCGAATCGCTCACCCCGGATGAGTTCGAATGCTTACGCCGAACTCTCCGGGAGACTCGCTCCTGTCTTCACCGCCTGCAAATGCCATACCCCGGGAGTCAAGCGCACCTGGAGGATATTGGTGAGCAGTGCCGTCAAATTGACTTGGCCATGCTCCCCGCGGTTCGGCACCCCGGGTCATTTGGGCACCACGAGGCCCTCCAACAACGATGCGTTGAGTGTTTTCAGGTACTCCGCAAAGTTATCGAGGAAGCCACTCCTCACGTGTATATCCGTGGATGGGGGCAGTACGCTGCCCTACGCTTCAGTGTGATTCGCCGACAGCCCGATTCGCTGGGTGACCCTGAGGGTATATCCCCAGGGACAGAAACGGTCAATATGGCTGACCTGTCGGGAGAGGGGAACGACTTGGAACTTCTCGACGGGGGCTTCCCCCCCGAAGAC
This sequence comes from Viscum album, assembly GCA_963277665.1. Taxonomy (NCBI): domain Eukaryota; kingdom Viridiplantae; phylum Streptophyta; class Magnoliopsida; order Santalales; family Viscaceae; genus Viscum; species Viscum album. The sequence continues at coordinate 93,955,268 of OY728135.1, forward strand.
AAGCCGTCGTCAGAGCCATCGGTGAGAGTTACTCGTCATCAGAGGAACCTCCTGGGGCTCCCCGCACCCACTGAAGCACTGACGTTGAGCCGAAACATCAGCAAAGGAAAAGAGCACAGCGAGGGTATAAAGCCCGCCGACCCATCTGCCTCCATGCAGAGGGCAGAAGAGGATCCCGAGAAGGCTACGCTACGTCAGCAGCTCGCCGAACAGAAGAAGCTGGTTTACCAGCTCCTCGCCGAGCGCGCTGCAGAACGGTGGCCTGACTACGGTGATCCTAGGCCAGGACAGCAGGGACAGGAACAACCGCTCCTCGATGAGACTCTCCCGGGCAACCGTGATTACGCCGTGTTCGCCGACAGGAGAGAGGCCATTGCCTACGGCAAGAGGGCGCGGTATGTTTCGCCACACCCTCCCGAGTGGCGTGACTACCTGAGAGACCCCGCTCGGATTCCTCCCGCTGCCCCAAGGGCCGCTCCGCCCGCCATCCCACGAGCTGCCGAGTTCGACGACCCGGTCGACGACCCGATTGAAGGGTCTTGCAATGCGCTCGTGGTTAGAGATCCTCACCAGGACTGGAAGCCATGTCCGGACGATCCAATGGCGGCACTCATTTCCCGCTTGGAGGCCTTGGAGACTCGGCAGGTGGCGATCCCACCGGACGGCAAGCCCTACCCAGCATGGGTGGATGACATGCCGGCGCCTCCGGGATTCGGGAATCCCACTTTTGCTCACTTCAACGGGACTGGAGATCCTCCACATCATTTATCCCACTTCAACTCGAGGTGCGGGCCTATGTTGGGGACTCCGGCGCAACAAGAGGCCGCTAAGCTTCGCTGCTTTGTTCAGACACTGGAAGGGCCAGCATTTGTCTGGTACAGCCAGCTCCCCGTCGGGTCGGTAACCAGCTGGGAGGACCTCCGTAGACAGTTCCTCTACCAGTTCAGTTCCACGACCCGGAAGACAAGTATCGCAGACCTCTTCAAGTGCCATCAGAGTCCTGATGAGCGAGTCGCGGACTTCGTCGCCCGATAGAAGGGTCTCACGTATTCCCTTGACATGCCATTGACTCAGGAGCAGTTGCTGACAATGTGCGTCGGGAACGTCAAGACCGAGCTGGTCCCTTCCCTGATCACTCAAAATTACCCCGGAGGGTTCAGGGACTTCTCAGACAAAGCTCAACGTCTTGAGGAAGCCCTGCAACAGGCCAGCCAGGCACACCCGCTGCCTCCTATGATTCCTGCAAGGAGAGTCAGCAGGGCTGAGCCCGCTGCTGTTGCCCAGATAGAGGCCCTCAGGCCGTTGGAGCTGCTGCCGGTGAGGCCAGCTCCACAGCCTCACAGGAACCCGCCTCCACGGGCTCAGTTCCCGGCCCAGCAGCGGAAGCCTCAGAACCGGCCGGCCCCTCCGCGTAATGTACCGCCGCAACCCAGGCGAGATAATTAGGGTCCACCTCCTCGGCCGGCCCCTCCATCCCCTCGTCAAGACCACGCTCCCAGGGGCCCGCGACACCTGACTTACTCATTCCACGAGGATCAGGTCCCCGATTATTTCCGGAGCGCCCTGGAGCAGAGGATTGTGCGACTGCCTGAGTGTTGGAGGCCAGAGGAGGCACATCTTACGAATAACCCCCGCTACTGCCCCTACCATCGGGCCCTGGGGCACACCATCCAGCGGTGCTATGTGTTTAAGGATTGGCTCCAAGACCAGATTAACAACAATGTAATCAGGTTGGGCCCAGCTCCAGCACAAGTGGCGGGCGTGTTCGTGGGATAAGATGACGATAGTGGCAACGAGGACGAATGGCAGCTGGTCTCCAACCGCGGATCCCAGAAGTATAATAACTGGATGGCCCGCAAGACGACCATTCGCGCCCATGGAATCATCCGCGCGCGCTTGAATCAGCCTGAGCCCCCAGAATCTGCGGGTGCTGCTTCGGCATCGTCGTCCCAGCCTGCCTCTTCCAAGAGGAGCAAACGGCGGCAGCGCAAGAAGGAAGAGCGCGCCCCGCCGGTTCCGCCACTATCCCGCACTCTCGGCGATTTCATGCCCCCGGAAATGGGGGTCCCTCCTTGGATCCGCCCGGTGATGGATGATTCGTCTGATGACGGTGTTGGGTACGCTTCGGTTAACACCGTCGAGCTGGTAAATCCCTTTTCGGTTCCCGACGTTGGAGAACACCAGGTGGACCTCCCTAGTGTCCCCGGTCGTCGCCACCGTCGGAAGAACCGCAGCAGCAGGAGTCGCCGGGGCACAGCCGTTGGTACCTCCAGCCAGGCCGTGCACGCCACTGAGACTAGGCAGCAGGCTCAAAACCGAGCACAATGTGCGCCGCCCCCCCATTCGGGGATGACGGATTCGCCTCCGCCGCTGTTTGTGGTGTGGGACCAGGCAGAACCGCCTCAGCCGCGTCACGACCAGCTCCGCCCTGCCACGGGTCCATCCCGGCCTCCTGGCCCTAGTACGGTGACCATTTCCCGGACTGCAACCAGTGAACAGCGAGATGCGCCAAGTACCAGTCGGCCGCCGATTCAACCGGCGAGGCCCGTCATGCTTCCAACCGCAGAGCAACCTCCTGCAACCAGGGGCTCGCGCTTGGCCAAAAAGTATGATGTCCTGAAGCACTTGGCCGACATCCCAGTAAGGCTCTCCATCCTTGAGGCTCTGCGCATGTCATCTGAGATGCGCGAGGCACTCGCTGAAGCCCTGAAAATCCCCCTCCAGTTTGAGACAGAGGTTGCGGCTGCAGAGGCCTTTCACGCCGAAACGATCGAGGACGCCGAATGTCAGGCAGTTATCTCGTTCTCTGGTAAGGATGAAGACCCTCCTATACAGGGACATATTTGTCCGCTGTATGTCACTGGCCAGTTCAATGGCCTTGAAGTCTGGCGCTGTCTTGTCGACACGGGGTCCGGGATTAACCTGATTCCAACTCGGACGCTCCGGAGATTGGGGTTGTCTGAGGATGACTTGATTCCCTCCGACCTCAGGATCCAGGGGTACGACCGCACCGAGAAAACCCCGGTCGGAAAGATACGTTTGAAGACCCAGTTCGGTGACTTGGTTGCCAACACCGAATTCATGGTAGTCTCTCAGGACACTGCGTACAATGCATTGATGGGCAGGCCATGGCTCCACCTTCACGCGGAGGTTCCCTCGTCATACCACCAATGCCTCAAATACTCCCTTAATGGTCGAGTAGGCGTGCTTCAAGGAGATGCCTCTCCTTTTGCCTCATGAGAAGCCCGTTATCTGGACGCGGACTATTATAAGAGCAAGGATAAGCAGATCCTGGCAGGTGAGGTTGAGTCTGTCGCTGTTACAAGTGATCCCTGGGCAAGTCTGGATGACGCTTACGTCCTCCCGATTCACCAATTGGACGTCGCCATGGTCTCGACGGCCCGCGAGTCTCCTGATGAGATGACCGCGACCGCCCGCGCCAGAACCAGTGGCCCAGCAGGATCTGGTAGCCCCAATGCAGTTTCCAACGCAGTCTCTCCCGTGGACGATCCCTCCCCAAGTGGAGAGGATATGGAAGACGCACCCCCAGCCTTTGAGGAGGGCGTCCCCGCCACGGTCGATGAGTTAATACAGGTGAACCTTGGAACTGAGGCCGATCCAAGACCCACATTGGTCAGTGCCGCCATGCCCTCTGAGGAGCGGCAGCAGTACGTGGACTTTCTCAGGCAGCACCGTGATGTGTTCGCTTGGGGCTATGACGAGATGCCGGGGCTAGATCCTCAGGTAGCCGTCCACCGCCTTGGTCTCCCGGCGAACCAGCGCGGGTTCAAGCAGCCTCCCAGGAAGATGCACCCGTCCCACGGTGCCATGGTTGAGGCCGAAGTTGACAATCTTATCAAAGCCAACTTCGTGAGGGAAGTTCAGTACCCCAAATGGCTGGCCAACATTGTGCCGGTCAGGAAGAAGAACGGGCAGATCAGAGTCTGCATCGACTTCCGCGATCTCAACCGCCACTGTCCGAAGGATGATTTTCCCCTTCCAGTGACAGAGTTGTTGATTGACGCCACTGCAGGGTTCCAAGCCCTCTCCTTCATGGATGGATACTCCGGATATAACCAAATTCGGATGGCCCCTGAGGATGAGGAGTTCACTGCCTTCAGGGCCCCCCAAGGTACCTTTTGCTACCGGGTCATGCCCTTCGGCCTGAAGAATGCAGGTTCCACCTATCAACGGGCGATGCACCGCATATTCAAGCCAATCCTCGGCACACTGGTGGAATGCTACGTCGACGACTTGGTTGTCAAATCGCGCCAGCGTCAGGACCATCTCAAAGATCTTGAGAAAGTGTTCGGCTTCCTCCGGTCTCGCTGCCTGAAGATGAACCCGTTGAAGTGTGCCTTTGGGGTCACCTCTGGAAAGTTCCTTGGATTTGTGGTAAGATACCGGGGTATTGAGATCGACCCAGAGAAAATCAGGGCGATTAGCCAGATGCCTCCCCCAGGTACCATCCGGGAACTGCAAGGGTTCCAAGGCCACTTAGCCTATATACGCCGATTCATCGTGAATCTGGCCGGCAAGTGTAAGCCCTTTTCTCGGCTCATGAAGAAAGGTGCCACCTATGTATGGGATAAAGAGTGTCAGACCGCTTTCGAGGAGATCAAGCAGTACCTGCTTCAACCTCCGGTTCTGATGCCGCCTGTATCCGGGAAGCCGCTGGTCCTCTATGTGACCGCCCTGGAACGGTCCCTGGGTGCCCTTCTCGCCCAGAAGAACAACGAGGGAACGGAGAATAGCCTCTATTACCTCAGTCGCATGCTCCTCGATGTGGAAGTTAGGTATTCCCCCATCGAGAAGAGCTGCCTGGCGCTCGTATTTGCCGTACAGAAATTGCGGCACTACTTGCAGCACCATGAGGTACAGTTGGTTTCTCGGGTAGACCCGTTGAAATATATCCTGAGCCGACCTATGTTGACTGGCCGTCTAGCACGGTGGGCTGTGATTCTCCAGCAGTTCGACATCAGGTATGTGTCTCAGAAGGCCATCAAAGGGCAAGCATTGGCAGACTTTCTGGCAACTCACCCGACCTCCGCGGATCAGCCGCTGGATCTAGGCTTTCCTGATGAGACCATTCTCTCGGTTGATCGAGCCGATCCATGCTGGCAGATGCACTTTGACGGTGCCTCCCGGAGCCCCACCGGTAGAAGACTCGATAATCCTAAGCTCAACAGAGTGGGCTTGGGCATCGTCTTCATTACCCCGGAGCGAGCCGTGCTGCCATACTCTTTCCTGTTGTCAGAGGGCTGTACCAACAATGAGGCGGAATACCATGCCCTCATCACCGGCCACGAGTTAGTTCTCGAGATCGACGTGCCCCATCTGTGCGTGAAAGGGGACTCCGAGCTAGTTGTTAAGCAGATCAATGGAGACTATGTTGTCAGGAAGCCGGAACTTGTGCCATTGTTGGAGTGCACCCTCCTTCTGATGGCTCGATTCCCTTCTCGGCCAGAAATTGTCCATATTCCCCGGTCGCAGAACGGTCGAGCAGATGCTTTGGCCAGCCTTGCTGCGTCACTCGCGGAGCCTGAACAGGACAACCTGATCGTCCGCGTGACGTGCCGCAGGCTCATCGCTCCCGTTATCCCGGAAGAAGATCGTGGCCCGTTGGTAAGTAATCTCACCGCGGTTGCCCCTATGCCCGGAGACCCGAGTACCCCAGATATGACAGTCGGATCAGCCCCTGATTGGAGGACGCCTTTGGTTGAGTACCTCCAACATGGCATTCTTCCATCGGATCGGGCCGAGCGCGAGCGTGTTCGACGCCGCGCATCGCAGTTTTTCCTCCAGAGCAGTCCCGGCCTGGAGCAGATCCTCTACAAACGCGGATTTGATGGTGTTCTCCTCCGTTGCCTTCAGGGAGTTGAGATCCCACGAGTCATGCAAGAGGTTCATGCCGGTTCATGCGGCGCCCACCAGACTGGACCGAAGCTGTCCCACCAGATTCGGAGGTTGGGATACTTCTGGCCCTCCATGATCCATGACTGCATCAAGTATGCCAGGAGGTGCCATGCGTGCCAGGTTCATGCGAACTTTGTGCATCGGCCGCCGGAGCCTCTCCATACCACTAAGTATTCCTGGCCCTTTGCAGTCTGGGGTCTGGACGTTGTGGGACCTTACCCACCGGAGACAGCTCGCCAGTGCCGGTTCATTCTGACCGCCACAGACTTCTTCTCCAAATGGGCAGAGGCGATTCCGCTCAGAGAGGTCAAATCCTGTTCGATCGCTGACTTCGTGACCTCCAACATCATCTATCGATTTGGAGTGCCTCACGCTATCCTCACGGATAACGGAACCAATTTCCGAGCAGCCGAGTTGAAGAAGTTGTACGCTAAGTATAACATTCGCTCGAACCATACATCTCGCTATCATGCGCAGGCGAATGGACAGATCGAGGCGTTTAACAAAACCCTCTCTAACATTCTGCAAAAGATGGTTGGTCAGAACAAGAAGAGTTGGCCGGACAAGCTCCCCAACGCCCTCTGGGCTTATCGGACGACGACTCGCAATTCCACCCAGATGACCCCTTATTCCCTGGTGTATGGAGCTGAGGCCGTCCTGCCCATCGAGATCCAGTTACCGTCCTTGCGCACTACGGTCTACGACCAGCAAGCGCCGGATAGAGTTGCTGAAGCCCGTCTAGTCGAGTTGGAAGCACTGGATGAGAATAGACTTCGCGCTTTGCACAACTTGGAGAGGCATCAAAGCAGAATGGCTCGAGCTTTCAATAAGAAGGTTCGCCTCCGCTCCTTCCTGCAGGGTGATCTAGTGCTAGCCCTAAGAGCACCGATGATCCCCGGCCGGAAGCTGCCCAAGTTGGAGCCCAAGTGGGAGGGACCTTTTGTTGTCCACAAGGTCGATCCCAATGGCGCGTACTCCCTAGCAACTATGGATGGTGAGCGTGTCACTCCTCCCACCAACGCTAGGTTCCTCAAGCAGTACTTTGTCTGAGTGTACATACGTCCAGCATGACGTTAAACTACACATTTGTCCAGCATGACGTTAAACTGCACATTCGTCCGTGCTGCAAGACGTTAAACTGCCAAGTGTTTCGTCCTGCATGACGCTAAACTGCACTACGTCCAAGCTGCACGACGTTAAACTGCACAGCGTATCGTCCTGCATGACGTTAAACTGCCCCTCAAGAACTACGTGCGGCTTGATTCTCATCCTTATGGGATACGTAGGACCGCCTGGACATTCATGTTTCAGGCCCAGCCCCATTTACCGGGAATTTCTATCCCGTGTTGGGCCTCTGGCCCAAGTTCCCCTCCTTTTTGTGCGGGGCGTATCGCGTGAGCGGGGGATTATGTCCTCATTCGTGTTGGTCTACTGGTCGCGCCGTACGCCTCCCCCGTGTGTGGGACTACCTCACACCTCCCATCGTCCTGCATGACGTTAAACTGCCTCTCAAGAACTAAGTATGGCTTGATTCCCATCCTTATGGGATACGTAGGACCGCCAGGACGCTTGTGTTTCAGGTCCAGCCCCATCTCTTGGTTGATCACGGGGATCTGCCCTCTTTTGGTCGCTCTCAGGGTGAGTCCTCCGACCCTTCCCGGTGATCTGTTAACATGTTTTGGGTACTTCGGTCTATGACTCGTAGTGTCAGATTCAATCCCGACAAGTCCTGTGTTGCTTGTCAGGCCTCGCGCTTCCTCTTGTTCGAGCCTTCACTCAAAGGGATCCTCGTTAGCGGTTTGGGTACGATGCCTCAGAGCTCTCCTACCGCTCCGGGTCGATTTACCGGCGGGTCTTGGGCCGCAAATCGATATGAATCCTGCGATTGAGCGGTCGATGCTCGTTTGCTTGCCCCGTCTTAGGCTGACGTGATCGGATGTTGTGTTTCGAATATGGTCAGCAACTTCCTTGATCGCCATGTCGGCTCTTTCAGGCTCTGAACATTGGTTGCGCAGTCCTCATCACACTCCGCCTTTGTGCGTTGTAGTGGAATCTCGACACTCTCTTCATACTGACCTCCAGTACACCTCTACACGTTAGGCAGACCAACCAGGGTAATGATGTCGTTCGAGGCTCCCATGATCTGAGCACCAAGGATATATACGGATGTCCTCCCTAAGGGCCATGCGTAGCTGGACCCTTGTCCCCATAAAGAGGAAGGAGTCTCCTGAACAATCGCATTCTGGGCCCAGTATATCTGGAGGATAGCATCTCTGCCCCTCGAGTGATGGACATACGCAGGCCCCGATCCCAAGACTCTTCTCTTGGAATCGTGCGTGACCGCAAGGCTGGGTATGTTCCCCCCTCCGCCGTGTCCGCCGTACCGCAATAAGCGGGTTCCTCCATGGTCCGAACCACACGACCTTAAACTGTGTTGTCTGGTCCTACCACACGACCGTAAACTGTGATCGTCTTGGCCGCCCGACGAGAAACGGCACTGCATCGTGATGTCCTCCTCAGGGGACACTCATGTTGGGCGCTAGTTAATAACCACGCCATTCATCAATGCCTTCCGTGGCTTGATTATTGTGGCGATGCCAGAGATTTCTCAATCACAGGCATGTCGCCGCACAAAGAAAAACCATTCATCTTTAAGGACAAACAAGAAATATCAAATGCCGCTCCTTCTGTGTGCGAGGGTCAGACCCGCACTCTTCCCCGCGCTGGTGCCCGATTGTGTTGCGCCGCGCTTCAAGAACTACGTGTGGCATGATTCCCATCCTTATGGGATACGTAGGAACGCCCGGATGTTTGAAACTTCGGGTCCAGCCCCCCATCTCTTAGAGATTCCCCCTTCTCTGGGGAATCCACCGCCTTCAGGTCACCCTCAAGGCGTGTTCCCCGACCCCTTGCAGTGGTCCACCGGTGTCAAGAGTACTCTGGTTTATTTCCAGGAGGGTCAGGATCCTCTTGGTCAGGTTTCCTCCACTTTTCAGGCTTCGTGCTCCCTTTCATTCGGACCCATTGTCTACGCCCTGGGTGGAGCCCCCGTGAACGGTTCGGACACAATGCCTCAGTGCTCTCCCACCGACTCGGGCCGGTACCCCCAATGGCCTCGGGCAGCAAATCGATATGAATCCTGCGATTGAGCGGTCGATGCTCGTTTTCTGCCTCATTCCACCAACGGTTAGTGCGATATTGATGCTGCCTTTCCGCCACGATCGGCAGTACTCCCATATCGTTACTCCGGTGCCCCCAGTCCTTGAGTGAATGGCCGCATGATTCACATTTTCCACCTCCCATTCTGACCAGGAGAAACCTCGACACTCTTGACACTATCCCTCAGTGCATCTTCGCATACCCAGGGGATATGACCACGATGTGGCGTACTTTGAGGTCCTTATGGTCCGAGCTCTAAGACCTTAAACTAAGATCTCTCCTTATGGTCCGAGCTCTAAGACCTTAAACTAAGATCTCTCCTTATGGTCTGAGCTCTAAGACCTTAAACTAAGATCTCTCCTTATGGTCCGAGCTCTAAGACCTTAAACTAAGATCTCTCCTTATGGTCCGAGCTCTACGAACCTAAACTAAGATCTCCCCTAAACGGGATTCTTCATCCTGCATGACGTTAAACTGCACTCTCAGAACTACGTATGGCTTGATCTCCAGCCTGATGGAGTACGTAGGAACGCCCGGTCATCTCAACTCGGGTCCAGCCTCAGGGATCATTAAGTCCCGCCCCTCCTCGTCGCCGGCCGTCTGGCCTGGCTTCTGGTAGAGTGGTGCAGTTGTGATATTCTCCCCGATTCAGCTCGGGATGCCCCACTGCAATGGTGGGAAGCGACGGTTTCCTCGTCAAAGAGGTGCTGTCTGAGAATTGGGGTGACTCACGGCCAGTTTAGTGCATCCGCCTAATACGCTTTCCCCACGGTGGCGCAATTTTGAGAGCGTTGGATTCTGTCCGAACAAATCGTCACTTCGCCCCACGCTTCGCATGCCCTGTTGATCTGGATTTCCACCCTTGTGTCTGAAGGAACCCCCAAAGCGGTATTCATGATGACATGTGGTCCGCCTCCTGCAATATGAATGATGACCTTCGGTCCGTCTATTGCAGTTGTTATGGTCGATCCACTGTCCGCCTACCGTCTTGGGCATTTCCTGGAAGGCCGACCGTTGTGGATGTCTGGATTCGGGACACGCGATTCACCCTTTCTCATTTCCCTATGTTCGGATAAAATCTCAACGCCCCTAGCATTGTCCCGCTCGTGTGTTGGAACAAGTTGGGGGGATGATACATTGATTAGGTCTGAGGTCTCCTTTCCTAGGAATGACCTCCCTCTTTTCTCCAGCAATCCAGGCCCAACTATGGATGCCTGATGCTTGGTTAACGCTCCCGCAAGACAACGAATTGTGGTTGAGCATGTTAAGCCAAAAGATGCAGATAAAAATATTGATTCATACAAATGGATCAAAGTAGCAGAAGCAAATGTTTTGGGAACGAAAAAACAAAGCCCTTAGGGATTAGCGTGCTGAATGAGTCTTTCTAATGCCGCTACCCTTTGGCTGGTGGCCTCCAGAGCTGCTTCTCGCTCTCTGCGTGCCCTCTCTTCGTCGGCGGTCGCATCACGCAGTTCGTCGATTCTGGCCTGTGCACACTCCCGCTCGACCTGAATTGTGACCATCTGTTGGCCCGCCTCCGTCAGCTGTACCTGGGCGTCAACCAGCTGGGCTGCTAGTTGCTCCACAAGCTCGGTACACGTTACGACGAAGGCCTCCTTCTCTGCCGCCTGCCCTTCGAGGCGCCGGACTTCCTGCTCCACCGCGAGGAGCGCCCGTGTGCTCTCCGACATGTCCCGACTTTGTGTGACGTCGGCACGCCGGCAGCTCTCGTGCATCTTTTCGGCCATGAAATCACGGACCGTCAGATGGAGGCGTTGAGCATCAGCTCCCCCAGACCGCAAGTCCCAGTCCTTCAGCCAGCCCTTGGTGTCGTCAGTGACACTCTGGCGATATATGCTCGAGTAGAGGGCTGGAGAATTCTCCGCAGTAGGCTCACCTCCGTCAATGGTTCGCGTCCTCGGGTTCAGGACATAGACGTCCAAGTGCCTGGTCTCCCTGGCAGGATGCCCATTGTTGGTGATGTTATAGCGGGGAAGCTCGTCCTCCCGAGTCACCCAGGTCCGTGGCGCATCAACCTCGAACCCTGGCACCGGAACCTCATCTAGGATGCCAAAGTTCCAGAGCGGCAGGTTTTCCGACAGTGGATATGTCTTCTGGGCCGGCGTCAGCAAGTCGAACAGGGATTGATTGTTGGAAACAATCTCCTTGGCTCCGTAAACCTCCTCGTTCGCCGCCATCTCTGCTCTGCGAATGGCGGCATCCCCCTCATTTCCTTGATGCGCGTCCATCTCAGAAGTTTCAGGAGTCGTGCGGGTTAAGGGATGAAGCGTGCGGGATCGGACGAGGCTGGTAGAGAAGTTTGAAGGTTGGCGCGCAATCCAAGTGGACGGTGCGCAATTGGGAAGAATGTCGCGCAAAGTTCTGGGTTTTCGCGCAAAGGCGGGCGAATTCCGGATGGTTTTGCGCGCCGATCGGGCGAATTTCGCGACCGGAAAAGGCAATTTCGCGCACGAGAGCGTTGAAGCTTATCGCGCGGAAGGCCTGTGTACGGAACGCGGAACCCTGGACCCCTATTTATAGACGAGGCCGGGATTCCGCGCCGTGCGGAACGCTCGATTGCGCGACCGCGGCGGCGAATTGCGCGCCCGGCGCCCCTTTTTGCACGCCTAAGTCCCACGCAGCCCAGGACTTCGGCATTCCGGCGTCTCCCTCGGAACCCGATCGTTGCGACCTCTCGCCGATCAGATTCCGAGGGGGGGCTTTTGTAGACGCCGGAAAAGTCCGTTGCTCCCAAACGAAGCTCCGGATGCGAAAAGCGAAGTGATATTTGGAGTCAGAGGCACGTTCCGGAGGGCCCGGAGGACTTGCGCGAAATTTCAGAGGCCCGCGCGCAAAGGTGAGTCGCGGCGCGCAATCCTCCCGGGATGCGCGCAATGCGCTGGGCCGGCGCGCTATTTTGCGCGCCCGTGGCCTGCGCGGCTCCCTTGTGCGCCGGGTCCTGATTCCGCGCCCGCGAAGGGAATTCCGCGCCCGAGACCAGATTCCGCGCCCGGGGTTGCCTATAAATATAAGGCGACCCCCGACGTTTTGAGGGTTGCCAGAATCCGAAGCGTCGCTTGTTCGCGCAATCCAACCCCTTCCGCGCGCAATACCGATCTTCAGGTAACCTCCTTTCTTTCGCGCAATAGAGCCTTGGGGTTCGCCTTCGCGCGCAATCCCCTTGGCTCCTTTCCTTTGAATAATCCTTAACCCAAAGGCCTTTGCGCGCAAAAGAAACCTCTTGCGCGCAATTGCCCCCGGGTGCGCGCAATCCAGGCCGATTGCGCGCACCCCCCATTTTCAAAGTGGCCATTCATTAGAGAATGAGCCGTTGCCCCCGCGAGCTGTCCGAAGCCCGGTGCACGCAATCTCAATCATCCGCGCGCAAAGGGCTGGCCCGATTGCGCGCCAGCCCGCCATTTTGCGCGCCGCCCTGCTGTTTTCGCACGCAAAGCTCCTCTTTTGCGCGCAATCCGCCGGGGTCGCCCCCTTTGACCCCCTGAGGGTACCCGCCTGCGTGGCGCCCGATGATCTTCATCCTGGGTGCCCGCACCGTGCGTTGTCTTCCCGTGCGGCCCTCCAGGCTCGCGCGAAGTGACACGGACCCATCAGCGGCAATCCATCGTCCCGCATGACGTTAAACTGCACATTCGTCCCGCATGACGTTAAACTGCACATTCGTCCCGCATGACGTTAAACTGCACATTCGTCCCGCATGACGTTAAACTGCACATTTGTCCAGCATGACGTTAAACTGCACATTCGTCCCGCATGACGCTAAACTGCATCCATCCAATATGACGTTAAATTGTACTACGTCCAAGCTGCACGACGCTAAACTGCCTAGCCCCTATCGTCTGTGCTGCAAGACGTTAAACTGCCAAGCACCTTCGTCTTCAACACACGACGTTAAACTGTACTTCGTCCGGCAAGACGTTAAACCGTCCGCTTCGTCCTCAACACACGACGTTAAACTGTACTTCATCCGGCAAGACGTTAAACCGTCCGCTTCGTCCTCAACACACGACGTTAAACTGTACTTCGTCTGGCAAGACGCTAAACCGTCCGCATCACCCGATCCCGTGCCTCGCACGCAGGGTCCCCCCCCCCCGGTTTGGATGTGGCCCCCACCCGCTCGTCTCTGCAAGGATGTCGGGATTGCCCCTCTTTTGGGACGATTTAATGGGAGCGGCTTTTCCCTACGGGGGTAGGGTATTACAAACCCCTAGTTTCTTGTGGGGGGCTGCACATGTGTATCTCCATTGCGCTCCCCCACTGCCGAAGCCAGTAGAGGGTGTGACTGGGATCGAGATGTCTCCTACTTTCGGTCCAAGTCCCTTCCAACTGAGCTTTGCCGCATCCGGGCTGCCTCAAGTGCGTAAGTCCTGACAGAATGAACTACGTGGACTTTGATCCCTGTCTTCTAAACAGGGTACGTAGGAAGCCTCCCTGAGGTTCAAGCCCACCACCTGGTCGTCCCGGTCTTATTCACGTCGGTTCGTCCATCAGTGGACCCCTCCAGGGTTCACGCTTGCGTCGATTCACCTATGAATCCGCCCCTGTGGGAGACTGCCCGTGTGTATCTCCACTGTGCCTCCCCACAGCCCCTTTTTCCATCTCTCCTTTTATCGTCCAGCATGACGTGAAACTGTGATCCACCCGGCCGTTCCATCCCACTCTGTGTGAGGTGGTTCGGTTCAATCCTCCGCCCGGCGGCCTCGACCCCTTCGCGAGTCGGCTTGCCGACGTCCAGCATGACGTTAAACTGTATACCCGAACTACGTTGACTTTGATCCGTGCTAACGCGCGGTACGTAGGAAGCCCCTACGGGGTCCAATCTCTTCACTCCATCATCCATCCGGATCCTTACCCGGGCCGCCACATCCCGGTGGGGTCATGCCACTTCACTCCACTCCATATCACTTGGGAAGTCACCCATGCGTTGGCCCCAGCATCGGAGGTTCCCCGCAAGGGGTTCTGTCATCTGATCCACTCTTCGTGTTGATCGGTCCGATGCCGTCCCCGCTGGACGTTAAACTCGCGGCATACCCCGTGTTAAACATGGGAAGCTGAGGAAAACCTCAGGGGACACAGTTCCCCGCACCCAGTGCGGGATGCCTCAGGTCATCGTGCCTTCGAGAAGCCCTATTAGGGACGGAAGACAGACGTGCAGAGCCGCAGTGTTACGACACGCCCCCAGCACCCAGAGCCACCCGGCCTTCTCACCGCAGGTTGCTACCCCGACCAGACTCCTTGGAGTGTCCGGGCGGAAGCAGCGTAATTAACCGGTGTCCATGAAGATATGGCGCCGGGAACGAGATTCACGAGCATGTGTTAAATCTATGAGGGAGACCCGGATTAGGCGACGAGTTCCGAGGAGACGTCCAAGGAAGGAGGAGCCGACATCCCATCATCCCGGTTTCGATCAAGGAGCAGACGCCCCTGAATAAGGGACGGATGCCGCCCGCCTTTGGAAAGCGGGACTGCGGGACCACAAGCCGCGCGCCCATCCCCTCAGGTTGACGGGTGCACGCGCGAACGCGTCCTGGCAGAACAGCGTAACCCGACGCACATCCGCACCGAAACAGAAACATTGAAATTTAGGTGGTGGTTTGTTCATATAGAATCCAACACTCCCAATATTACGCCACCATGGTGGAAGCACATTAGGCAGGTGCATTAATCTGATCATAGATCATCCCTACTTTTAGACAGGACCTCTCTAGTGGGGGAACTGTCACTTCCCAATGTCATCATGGGGCATCCTAAACTTGGTCAGGGAAAATTCTGCAGTTACACAACTCCCTAGGGGGTCAGGCCAAGATATTGATGGTGGGGGAAAGGATGTGATTTGTGATTCCCGAGGATGGACCCGAGACAAAATGTATGGGTGTTCCTACATATCCCATAAGGATGGGAATCAAGCCACACGTAGATATTGGGTGGTGGAACGGTACGGTAAGGTACCAGTGCAAAGGATGAAAGGGGCATGTAGGTCTTGCCCTTGAACCCTAATAAGTGTCATTTGGTGTATCTTGTTTGTCCTTTAAGGTGAATGGGGGGTTATTTTGTGAAGCGACAGGCCTAGGGTAGAAATTCTTGGCATCACCACAACAATCAAGCCGTATACAGGTGTTGAAATATGGTATGGTGGGTGACCGATTCCCAACATAATTCCCCCTATGATGAGGTCATCACAATGCAGCACTGTTTTTGGTCGTGCGGCCAGGACGATATTATCACAGTTTAGGGTCATGTGATTGGACCCAACAACACAGTTAAAGGTCACATGGCTTGGAACTAATGGAATGCGCATGATGCGATAAAGCATTCCCGACATGAAAGAGGATGAGGTCCACACCACCACCATGCGCCATTCTGGGAGAGGAGCCTTGGGCCAGGAGACCAGTGAGCATCGGAGGATAAGGGGCAGGAGAAACTAGCTCCCAACTGAGCTGGAACCAGAAGCACGATGTCTGGGTGATCCTACGTATCCCATGGGAATGAGGATTGAGCCGCACATATCCCTTAATGAAGATCATAGTTTATGGTCTTAGATCTCGGACTATGGGAGTCTCGAAGGACTCTGTATTCCAGCTTTGTCCCCCTGACGTGCAGAGGTGAACTAAGGTATAGTGCGAAGCGTGGCGAGATTCCACCTGGACATGATGGGGTGGAACAAAATGTGAGTCATGCAACCAATATTCAAGGCCATAAGGGGATGGTGTGATGACGTAGGATTACTGCTGACCATGTTCACAATACTGCATCTTGTCGCGTTAGCCTGAAATAGGGACAAACAAATGATCATCGACTGCTGACCATGTTCGCAACGCAGGATTTGTATCAATTTGTTGTTTGAAACCCTCGGGGGCGTTGACCTGTAATGGCAGGAGAGCCTTTAGGCGTGGTTTCCATGCCATTTATGGGGTTCTCTTCGGGTGTAAAAGAAAACGAGGGCCCATATGAAGGGGAACATGAAGCTTGACAAGTGGAAGGAACTTGCCTAAGTTGAATCTGAGACTCCTGGTCCTAGACCAGAGTAAACTTAACACATTGGTGAAACACTGAAAGGGGTCGAGGGACATAACTTGAGGGAGGCCAAGAGATGGAGGATTCCCGGGAGAAGGGGGGAATGGTGCCAAAAACCCAACGCGACAGAGGGCATAACCCTATACCACACCCATATATCCACCTCGTGGAGAGGGACAAGCCAAGGGGACTAGGTGACCGGGAGATCGAGAGATCTCTAAGAATTGGGGCTGGACCCGAAATCTAAATGTTCTGGTGGTCCTATGTATCCTATAAATATGGGAATCAAGCCACACGTAGTTCTTGAAGATACAGTTTAATGTAATGCGGGATGACATACAGTTTAACATCATGCGGGACGAGCGCATAGTTTAGGGTCATGAGGGACCGACAGTTTAAGGTCGTGCGGGATCGTGTTCCAGTTTAAGGTCATGGAGGACCCTAAAAAAGGTCAGGAAAAATATTGTTTGAGGAACCTGGAATTGGTGGGAGGAGTTATACACTCACCATTCATGGTCTCTAGGGAGTATGATCCATTGGGATGAACCTTATGAACAATGAAAGGTCCTTCCCATTTGGGATCCAACTTAGGTGGTTTAACGTCGAGGATCATGGTTACACTGAGGGCTAGTACCAAGTCTCCCTGCAAGAAAGAGCGGAGGTGAAACTTCTTGTTGAAAGTTTGATCCATCCTGCTCTGATGCCTTTCATGGTTGTGCAAGGCACGTAGCCTATTCTCGTCCAGTGCTTCCAATTCAGCTAGATGGATTTCAGCCACTCTATCTGATGCTTTCTAGTCCTAGACCGCTGTGCGCAATGAGGGAAACAGAATCTCGATGGGAAGGATGGCCTCAGTTCTGTACACCAGGGAATATGGGGTCACCTGAGTGGAATTACGAGTCATTGTCCAATAAGCCCAGAGGGCATTGGGAATCTTATCCGGTCAACTCTTCTTGTTCTGACCAACCATTTTATGCAGAATGTTAGAGAGGGTTTTAGTAAATGCCTTGATCTATCCATTTTCTTGCATGTGATAGTGGGAGGAATGGTTAGAGCGAATGATGTACTTGGCGTACAATTTCCTCAACTCGACTACTGGGATGTTGGTTTCGTTATCGGTGAGAATAGTGTGCGGAACCCCGAACCTATGGATGATATTGGAACTCACAATGTGGATGATAGAATGGGCCTTGACTTCCTTGAGTGGAACTGCCTCTTCCAAGTTGGAAAAGAAATCCATAGCAGTCAGAATAAATTAGCATTGGCGAGTCGTTTCTAGTGGGTATGGTCCAACAAAATCTAATCGCTAGAATGCAAAGGGCCAATAGTACTTGGTAGTGTGGAGAAGCTATGGTGGTCGATGCACAAAGTTAGCATGGACTTGGCACGCATGGCACCTCTTAGAGAACTCGATGCAGTCGTGGATCATGGAGGGCCAAAAATACCCTAATCTCTGAATCTGGTGAGACAGTTTTGGCCCAGCCTGATGGGAACCACAGGAACTGGCATGAACCTCTTCCATGACCCATGGAATCTCAACTCATTGGATGAAACAGAGGAGAAAACCATCAAATCCACATTTATAGAGGATCTGCCCAAGGTCGGGACCAATCTAGAGAGTAAACTGCAGTGTGCGGCGTTGGATTCGCTCGTTCTCAGCCCAGTCTGATGGGAGACTACTGTGTTGGAGTTATTCGACCAAAGATGTTTCAAAAGGCAACCACTTAGATCACTGCATCCGGAAAACTCGTGGGTCCTGACGCAGAGGCACCGATAGTAAGATGGCTTACTTATTGTACATCATCGCCATCCGGGGTAACAGGAGCTATGACTCTTCAATGCGCCACATGGATAATCAGATCACACTACTCGAGCTCTGCAAGTGATGCAGCTAAACTGGATAAAGAACCCGCTCGACCATTCTATGACCGAGGGAAACATACAACCTCTTGCGGAGAAGGGAACTGGACCATTTTCTGGACAGTGCATTCTAACAACGGTACGAGCTCTGGATTCCTCACAACATAATCTCCATTGACCTGCTTAATAACTAGCTTAGAGTCCCCTTTCACATGAAAATGGGTCACATCAATCTCAAGGGCCAGCTCGAGACCAGTAATGAGGGCCTGATATTCTGCCTTGTTGTTAGTGTAGCCTTTTGACAAAAGAAATGACTATGGCATGATGGCTTGCACCGGGGTGATAAAGACAGTACCTAGTCCTACTCTGTTGAGCCTAGGATCATTGATCCTCCTAACGGTGGGGCTCCGGGAGGCATCATCAATGTACATTTTCCAATATGGGACTACTTGATCAACTGAGAGGATTTCCTCATTAAAAAAATCCTGGTCCCGGGACTGATCCACGAAGGTTGGATGGACAGGTAGAAAGTCTGCCAACGCCTGTCCCTTGATAGCCTTCTATGGCATGAAACTGATGTCGAACTGCTGGAGCTTTACCAACCACCACGCTAGTCGGCCAGTCAACATGGGGCGATTCAGAATATACATTAGCGGGTCTACTCAAGATCCTAGATGTACCTCGTGGTGCTTCAGGTAATGCCTCAATTTCTACATAGCAAATATGAATGCAAGGAAGCACTTCTCTATGGAGGAGTATCTAGTTTCCATATGGAGGAGCATTCAGCTGAGATAGTAGAGGTTGTTCTTCATCCCCTAATTGTTCTTCTGGGCGAGAAGGGTGTCGAGGGACTATTCTAGGGCGGTGACATATAGGACCAGCGGCTTCTCAGAGACGGGTGGGATCAAGACCAGAGGCTGGAGAAAATATTGCTTGATTTCCTCAAAGGTGGTCTAGCACTCTTCATCCCACTCATAAGCAGTTTCCTTCTTTATGAGCCGAGAAAAAGGATTACACATGCCAACCATATTCACAATGAATCGGCGTATGTAGGCTAAGTGTCCTTGGAGACCTCGCCGCTCCCGAATATTTCTCGGGGGGGCATGTGCCTGATGGCCTTGATCTTCTCCAAGTCGATCTCGATGCCCCGGTACTAGACATCAAATCCCAGAAACGTCCCTTAAGTGACCCTGAAGGCGCACTTCAACGGGTTCATATTCAGGTGGCAGGAACGAAGGAAACCGAACACCTTCTCAAGGTCCCTGATATGGTCCTGGAACTTGCGAGATTTTACCACCAGATTATCCACATATCACTCGACCAATGTTCCCAGGATTGTCTTGAATATGCGATTCATGGCCCACTGATAGGCGGCACCTGCATTTTTTAGCCCGAAGGGCATAACCTGGTAACATAAAGTACCTTGGGCTGCCCTAAAAGCTGTGTACTCCTCGTCCTCATGGGCCATCCAGATATGATTATATCCAGAGTAACCATCCATGAAAGAGAGGGCTTGAAACCCCACCGTAGAGTCAATCAACCATTCCGTCACTGGAAGGGGAAAACCATCCTTCGAACAATGGTGGTTGAGATCTCAGAAGTCGATACAAACTCTGATATGCACATTCTTCTTCATAAATGGCATGATGTTGGCTATCCACTTGGGGTATTGGACCTTCTTGATGAATTTGGAACTGATGAGCTTATCAACTTCGGCCTCGACCATGGCACCATGAGAAGGGTGCATCTTTCTGGGAGGCTGCATGAATTCGCGATGATTTTCCAGAAGACCGAGGTGGTGGATGGATACCAGATGATCTAGTCCTGCCATTGTGTCATAACTCTAGGAGAACACATCACGGTGCTGTTTGAGGAAGCCTACATAACGTTGCTACTCCTCACAGGACATAGCGGCACTGATCAATGCGGGTCTCGGGTTCACCTCGCTTTTGAGGTTAACCTGTACAAACTCTTCGATCGTGGCTAAGACGCCATCCTCAAAGGCAGGGGGCGTCCTCTTTATCTTCTTCTCCACTTATGGAGGGATCCTCCTTGGGGGAAGCTGCTTCTGAGCTACCAAACCTTGATGGGAGGCTGCTACCAGCTTGTGTGGTAGTGGGTATTGCATCGGGGAGCTCTGGCGCTGCCGAGACCATGGCTATGAATGATATTGACCTAATACCATCAGGTCTTTGGCCCATAGGGCCACACTTGACAATATAAAAGCATTAGTGGCGAGTCGGCTGAAGCCGACTTATTCCATCCTGGCGAAACAAACAAGTATGACATACCATCGTTGCCATGATCCAGACATCTCGACACCTTATGGGAGTGGGAGGCTCCAGGACCACTGGAGCCTGATTCATATAAGAATACGAAGTGATCTTGCGACACTGATAGGATTTGGAACCATGGTTCCCCCTTATCCCGGAAACGACAAAACATTGCCCCATATTGGGGGTCTTGGCCTTCAACTAATGGATTGGGAAGATGTAGGCGTCATTCAATCCTGCCCAGGGGTCAGTCGTAGTAGTGAAGCTCAACTTCACATCCCTGGAATTGTTTATACTTTCTCATATAATAGTCATCATCTAAGTAGCGGGTTTCACTAGAGGAGAAATGAGATTCATCACCTTGGAGTATGCCGACTAGACCATTAAGGGAGTACTTGAGGCATTGGTGATATGATGAGGGGACTGCCGCATGCATTTGGATCCATGGTTTTACCATCAATGTATTATACGCGGTGTCCTGTAAGACAACCATGAACTCGGTGATAGAAATTAGGACACTGAACTGGGTCTTTAGATGGATCTTGCCGACCGAGGTCTGCTCTGTCATGTTGTATCCCTAGATTCTTAAATCGGAGGGAGTCAGGTCATCTTCAGATAACCCTAGATTCTACAGTGTCCGTGTCGGGATAAGCTTGATCATAGAGCCGGTGTCAACAAGATAGTGGCAAACCTCCATGCCGTTAAATTGGCCGGTGATATACCGGGTGTGGAAGGGCCCCTTCTTGGGGGGCCTTCATCCTCTCTAGAGAATGAAATGATTGCCTGAATTTTAGCATCCTCAACTGCTTCAGCATGGAAAGCTTCTGCAGCTGCTATCTCCATCACAAACTGAAGGGGGCTCCTTAAAGCCTTGGTGAGTGCTTCGTGCATATATGAAAAAAGGTGAAGGGATTCAAGGATGGAAAGCCTCGCTGGGATGCTGGTGAGGTGATTGAGAATGTCATACTTCCGTGCCATGGGTGAACTTCTTCTTATAGGGAGTTGATAGAGCAAATATTTTCAATTAATTTATATTGAATATCATTGTTTATACTCCCAAAAAAGTGTTATTGGATGGGTAATTGTCATGTTTTTAGGTTTTAGTGTTATTTTGAACCCAAATGTGAAAAACGACTATTTCTGGATTTTTGACAGATTTTTACGTCAGGGGTATTTCGGTCATTTCTGGAAAAATAAAATTCCACATTTTCTGATTAAAATTTTGTTATAATCCTTATTTTATTTCCATCATTTTTGTCTTCTGGACCAGGAGCTGATTCGGCCATCTAAAGGGTCTAACAATTCATTGAAGTTGGGAATTTTTCCGGGCGGACAGCATGGACCCACCCAACATAAAAGACATCCAACTCGGCTTACAATTATCTAAATGATGTGTTTCCACCTGGGATATGACGAGGACATATAGTGGCGACTCTACAAGAAATTTGGTGAAGTTTGGAAGTCATTAAGGAGTCCATTAAACGATATACATTTGGAGGAACCATCCTGGAAACTTCATCCAGAAACAGAAATCGAGAATGAAAAATTCATAACTCCTCCATCCGGTTTTCAAATGAGCTGAAATTTTGGGGAGAGACGGCCAAGATAATTGTGCACAACATTCATGAAGGGTGGAACGCGTGAAGAGGTCATTAATGGGGTAGAAAACGCTCAAACTTTCGGGGGTCCAATTCTGCCTATAAAAGGAGGAGAGCTCCTCCCCCTCAAACCATCCCATTCTCCACCCCATTCCTTCTCGGGCACCCAGGAGAAGAACTTCTCATATTTTTCTTTTATTTCTTTTGTTTTAAAATGTCTCTCCTCTCCCGAATCATCTCTCTTACCCCATCCATGGAGGGGTAATTTCATTTGAGTGATCGGAAAGAGGGGAGGCTGGACCGATGTGTTGTGCTTGAGTTTTGTGCTTGAAATGAATAAAATTTGTTCTTCTTTCTTCTTCTGGTTCCAATTATTAATTCAGTATTAAATTCCAAATGCGGTTGTGTTATGGTTTTTATTCTGAAATTATAAATTGTTTTGGTCGATGATCACATCTCCCTCCACCCAATTCTAATCTGTATACGGTGGAACATGATTAGGGTTGGGTGGTGATTGCTCGATGGTTGTCAAGCACGTGTATAGGATTGTATGTCGAAATCTTGGTTTATTAGGGAACAACAATTCCAGGTCTGGGATTGCTCTAATTAATCAAGAGACCTTCTACAACCCTAAACACATTGGAAGGAGGATAGACCAATCTAAGGTTTTAGAAAGGAAAATTCTCATAACATTTATCTGACTAAGGGAGAGAGAGGACTCGGTAGATAAATCTCTCTCTTACCAGTTTAAGGAAGAAGAATAGATAAAATTTGGAAACCATGATGGCACAACACTAAGTCCAGCCAAACCCAATCCGATCACCATCTTTATCATTTGTTAAAATCAATCAATTTCTGTTGTTTGTTTCTCTCATAATCATTCAAATTAATTAAAACCAATCTTTTGAAGAAAACCAACAAAAAGTGACAACCTTGTTTTGTGTGCACTCCTCTTCAGGAGACTACCTAGGATCAACTGCTATACTATACTTAGGTAAATAAAATATTGTTTTGCCACGCCCCACGACAGGCGTGCGTCAGGAGTCGCTACGTGATGGAAGGCATGGAGGGCCCTTCTGGCCAGACCGAGGGTTGATTGGTACTGGGAACATCCCTCTAGTCACTAGTCAAAGCATGGAGAGTGGTTGTCGGATGAGGATTGAATGGCTGATATTGGCCTGTAGCGGGGAAAACCTGGTTGTGGCATGACCGAGGGGGTTCTTCCTGTTCCAGTAGCAAAAATGGTGGTGGAGTCGGACCTATTGACACTAGATGATGAAGCTGTGAGTGCTGAGCTCTGCGCTGGGCCTGCTGTCTGGTATCAGCGGCATGCATAGCCTGGCTGGAGGTGCCAAATAGCATTCCCCGATGACCCATATGGTCATGGCTCTGCTGACGTTTGCGTTAGCTGGTGACATTATGGATGTTCACCTGGCTCTCCCCCTCGTCGGGAGTCATATAGGGGTTTACCAACTCGACGGTGTTAACCGAAGCATAACCTTGGATATAACATGACTAATCAACCACCAATGGGCGGATCCTGGGAGGAATCCCCGTCTCTGGGGGAATAAAGTCACCAATAGTGCGGCAAAATGGAGGCATTTGTGGGGTGCGCTGATTTTTCTTATGTCGCCGATGCTTTCTCTTCTGGGAAGAGGATGGCTGAGATGATAACATAGAGGTGGTGGCTACAGCTTCTGAAGGCTCCAAGTGATTAAGGTGTTCACTGATAATGCCATGGGCACTGGCAACCGTCCTCCGAGCTACCCAGTTGTTATACTCCTGGGACCCACGGTTAGAAACCTACGTCCACTCACCTTCGTCGTCGCTACTACTATCAGTCCTCACAAAGACACCCACCACTTGTGCCAGGGTCAGGCCCAACCTAACTGTGTTTTTGTTGATCTGTTCATGGAGCCAATCCTTGAACACATAGTATTGCTTGATGGTGTGGCCCAAGATCTAGTGATAAGGGAAGTAGTTGGGGTGACCAGTGAGATTCGCCTCTTCCAGCTTCCAGCACTTAGTAAGTCATACAATTCTCTACTCTAAGGCGCTACGGAAGTAACCGGGGACTTGAGCCTCATCGAACGAGTAGGCCTGATTCCTTCTATCTAGAAAGGGGGCTCTAGGAACCTGACCCTGACGGGGGGCTGGAGGAGCCTGCCCAGGAGGCGGAACATGATTGTCTCGCCTAGGTGGTGGCAGCGCATTACGTGGGGGTGCCTGCCAATTTTGAGGTGGGTGTTGCTGGGCTGGAAACTATGCCCGTGGTGGTGGACCTCTGTGGGGCTGCAGAGCTCGCTCCACTGGTAGAAATTTTAGCTGCCTAGGGGCCTCTACTTGGGCCACCACAGTGGGCTCGGCTCTGGCAGCTTTCCTTGTTGGGATCACAGGGGGAAACATATGTGTCTGACTATCATGTTGCCGATCTTCTCTAAGGCACCGGGCCTTATCCAAGAAGTCTCGAACCCTCCGGGATAGTTCTGAGTGATCAGGGAGGGGATCATTTTCGTCATGACATTCACTACGCACATCGTCAGTAATTTCTCCTGAGTTAGTGTCATGTCGAGGGAGTATGTGATCCCCTTTCACCGAGCAAAAAAGTACTCGACTCTCTCATCAGGCCCTTTCTGACACTTGAAGAGGTCTTTGATGTTTGTTTTCTAGGTGGTAGAGCTGAAATGGTAAAGGAAATGAATGTGAAGTTCCTCCTAGCTGGTCACGGATCTGACGGGGAGCTGGCTGTACGAAGCAAATACAGGGCCTTCCATTATCTGCACAAAATAGCAGTGCTTGGCGGCCTCCTGCTGCACTAGGGTCCCTAACATAGGCCCACACCTCGAGTTAAAGTGGGCAGGTGTAGTAGCAGGTCCCCCATCCCATTAAAGGGGGAGAAGGTTGGGTTTCTGAATCCCGGGGGTTCTGGCATGTCATCCACCCATGCCGGATATGGATTTCCATCAAGTGGAATGGCCACCTATCATGTTTCCAAAGTCTCGAGGTGGGCGATGAGTGCCGCCATTAGATCGTCTGGACGTAGGTCTCTGTCCTAACAAGGATCCCTAACCACGAGCGCATTTTCGGGCTTTTCAATGCGATATCCAAGCTCAGCGGCTCGTGGAGCGGCTAGTGGAGCGACCCTTGGGGCTGTTGTAGGAGCCCGAGCAAGGTTCCATGGATTGTTGCACCATTCAGGAGGGTTTGGTGAGGCATACTGCACCCTCTTTCCGTAAGTTACGACCTCTACTCTTTCTGTATTGGCATGATGTTCAAGGTTACCCAGGGTCAATTTGCTAAGGAGGAGTTGCATCTATCCCTGCATTACTGACCGAGGGTCTCCATAATTTGGATGTTGTTCCACAGCGCGTACGACCAGGAGGTCATCAACCATTTTCTTTTTCTCAGCATGCTGCTGAAACAGCACGACCTACTCGAGATCTTACTCTATCTTCTGCACTGAGGCAAACATGTCAGAGTGTTTGGTGACACCAACATTCTCCTTTCCTTACCAAGATTCTGGCTAAGTACCAATTCCTCGGTGGGAAGAGGGAGACCCAAGAGGTTCTTCTGCTGGAGAGTAACTCTCGTCGACGGGTCCAGCAGTGGGGGCACGTCCTCAGGGAGGAGGCTACCTTTGAGAAATTCTATCTTGTTTTCCCCTCCCAACAGATCGGTCTTGTTGACCATGAATCTTCTTGGGGGTATATCCTCGATATCGCCAAGCGATTCGGGTTGCCAATGGATAGCACTGAATAAGAGGGAAGCGTACTGCCTACATACATGGGCTTGCGTGTGGGGGGGGGGGTAGCCTCATTAAAAACATTTCAGAGTACTTTGAAACTTTGGATGCATTGCTGTTGGAGGGTCCTGCGGTGACTGGGTGACTCGGGGTGCTGGACCACAGAGATTTTGGTCAGGTCAACCAGACGACTTTGTTCGCCGATGTCTTCAAGATGCTCTTGGCTCCCGGGATAAGTCACTCTCCAGTGGCGAAGATAGAAGTGAGTCTCCTGGAGGGTCTGGTGGAAACATTCAAACTCCTCCGGCATGAGTGATTCTGGTGTACCAAAATTTGGCCCTGCGACAGGCCAAAACTTCTCAGGGAAGTGGCCTGCTGCGAGGATCGTCTAGAAGATCCTCGGCTTAGATTCAGGGTCTGTCCATTGATTTCCCCACTCATTAACTAAGGGTGGATGAGGAACTGGAAGTGGCACTGAGGCATGCCGCTGGGCTGGTGGGCGGGTCAGCGGAGAATACGGCGAGCGGGCTGATTGGCCGCCGAACCTCGGGCTGTCCTCTAAGGATTGTAGTGACCCAACCGCTATATCCCGATAGGATGGACTAGCGGCCAAAGCTCCTGACACAACATCATCATCTGTTGAGGTTGTTCTATGTCACAGCTCTTTCGCCATTGACCACCAGAATAGCTCTCTTCCGTCTCTAGCCTTGGTAGAAGGAACTTTCGGGGATGCTGGTGGCGACTGTTTGGTTGGTTCCTGGGGACACGCCCGGTTCTCATCCTCCTAGATATACCTTTAGAGGGAGGTAGGGATCCTATGGACCTTGAATTTCTGGAGTAAAAAGCTGATGTGACTCATTCCTGCCCCATCCCTTGACTCGGGGGGCTGAGGAGAGGGCTCCAACACTGAGTCGTAATCTGCCTCGGAGTCTGAGAAGCGGACTGGTTTGACTCATGTCTGGCCTTCCATGAAATTCCTCTTGCGATGGTGATGACCTGCCTTCCTACCCTTGGGTGGCTCCATAGGGTAGGGTTGATTTCTGACATGGGGTCCTCTAGCCGCACTGGTGTTGGGGCGGAGAGGGTTTCCACCCTAGAAAGCTGGGGTGCGAGGAGCACCGGGACAAATGTCGAAAGGGACACGGGGAGGACCTCTGTGTTGGGCATTGGTGATGTGGGGTTGGCCTCCACCTCTCTGATCACTGGGGCATGGAGGAACATCGCTGATTGGAATGAGTACATGGGGAGGACCTCCATAT
Organism: Viscum album; assembly: GCA_963277665.1. Lineage (NCBI taxonomy): Eukaryota > Viridiplantae > Streptophyta > Magnoliopsida > Santalales > Viscaceae > Viscum > Viscum album. The sequence continues at coordinate 93,982,107 of OY728135.1, forward strand.
TGGTGAGTGATTGGACATGAAATGTCTCCATACATGCGGTCCTCAGTAGGGGGAGTGACACCGTTCCCAGTGTAGTGAGCATGGGAGAGACCCCCACACGGAGTGTTGCTGTCATGGGGAAGACCCTTAATTGGGCCGAAGGTGTTGCAGGGTAGACCTCCAAGCTAATTTTGGAAGTAGGGAGGGACCCCACCATCCGTAGTGGTGGCACGGAGTAGGCCTCCACACTGGGTGGCATTGCTGCGGATTGGCCTGCAGTGGCCATCACCTATGCCGGCAATCGGGAGAGTCAACCAAACCAACCTATGGGGAAGTTGGGGCCTCGATCCGGGTCGGGCGTATAGCTTCCCCTGCCCAACATATGTGAGGAGTTGGTAATATGAGTCAGTGGTGGATCGGGCCACACTAGTCACTAATGTTGACACCCCATGGTGGGAACCCTCTTCAATTTGCTCTCGATGCTGGTTCCAGGTTAGATGAACTGGAGCTGGTTGTGTAGGCGCGTGGAATTCCTGCTCTTTGGCTTGGGTAACCAAGCGACGGCGCTGACACGACCTAGTGGGAGCCCCCTCCGAGAGCCCTTGAAGTAGGACTCTGACTGGGCCATCCCGGACATCGCTTACCTCATCGGCGTAGGGGAGGGAGTTGTCAAGGCGTTCCGGGGACAAGCTCATGAAACGATTGAATGTTGCGGTGGGGAGTAGCGGCTCCATGTGCAGCCCTCGGGGGCGGCGTTGATGGTGAGGTACAACTGCCTTGAGATCTAAGTGGGCCATATCCCTGGTGGGGATGACCCCCTCCTCCTCGTACCTGTGTACAAGTTCACTAATTACCCTTCATTGGATAATCTATTATGGGGAGAGGGGGCCTGTGCACCCAGCAGTTGTGGAGATCGAAGCTATCATGGAAGAGGCAGAACCGCGCGGGGTAGCTGCATCGATATTTCCCCTACTCCTGCACTGGTGGGCAGGTGATTGGGCTCTGGAAGCAACAACTAGGTTCCTGAAAGCAGGGAGATGGACTCATTAATACTACTAGGAAAAGGAATCAACAACCAGTGCCCCAACTCCATTCCGGCTTCCATGGCCGGTAAGAGGGATCTACGCTGACAACGTCGCAGGACAGAATGCTCAACGTCCTGACTATCCCAAATTCTGGAAAGTTTCACGTCAGTTCTGATTGGTGGGACCTGGTACTGTATGACGGGGTCAGATGACATGCTTATTCACTGATTCCCCGAACGTTACTACCCTCCATGATTAGGAGAAGATCCCTCATGTCGGGTTCACCATTTCTGTTTTAGATGATTTTTACGGGGTGTGCATGCATCCGTCACGCAGAGGACGCACTGCGGTTACCCCACCTTCCCACTTTCTAAAGGTGGGTGGCATCCGCTCCTTATTCAGAGACGTCTACTCCTTGATCGAAATGGGATGATAGGATGTTGGTTCTTCCTTCCATGGATTCCTCCTCGGAGCTCATCACCAAGTCTGGGTATCCCTCATAGATTTAATATGTTGTTCGTGAAACTCTTCCCGGTGCGATATCTTCATGGACACTAGTTAATTATGTCGCTTATGTCAGGACATTCCAAGGAGTCCGGTCAGGGCAGCAACATTCAGTTAGGAGAGTAGTCACATTCGGCATCACTAGCAAGTCCTAACGCTGGGGGATTGTCATGTCTATCTTTTGTCCCTTATTATAGGGCTTCTTGAGGGCGCGGAAGCCTGAGGCATCCCACATCGGACGCGGGGAATTGCATGCCATGGGCATGTATCTTAAGTTTTCCTCAGATTCCCATGTTTAACACGGGGTATGCCGCAAGTTTAACGTACAGTGGAGGCAGATCAGACAAATCAGAACACTGGTTATAGCAGATCAGATGGGGCGCAACCCCCGTAGGGGACACCAAGGTTGGGGCCGACGTGTGGGTTGCTTCCCGAATGCTATTAAATGAAATGGGGTATGAGGTGGCATGATATCACTGGGATGTGGCGGCCTGGTTAAGGATCAAGATGGAAGATGGATTTGGGCTTGAGCCTCAAAGCGACTTCCTATGTAACCCTTTGGCGGGGAATCAAAGTCCACATAGTTCGTTGGAATGATGAGACACCTGAGGAGAAGACCCGCGAGAATAGACGCATGGATGGGACCCAGAGGAAGTTGAACCTCTGGGTTAGGGGATGAGCTTTCTGATACACATGGGATCGAGGGAGATATCATAATGCGACATGGGTGTTGGGGGGCTTGAACCTCATGGAGGTTTCCTATGTATCCACGTGGCAGGGAATCGAAGTCCATGTAGTTTGGGATGGATTGGGACTTACACTCTAAGGTGGCCCATGGTGTCAGTAAACCGATGTGAAGGTGGACTTGGGGTCCTAATGGATGGTGGGATTGAACCTCGTGGAGACTTCCTACATACCATGCCTTTAAACGGATCAAACTCATCATAGATCGGGATGGGACATGGGCGAACCTGACATGAAGGAATGACCGGGAAGTGGTCAAGAACCTCATAGAGGCTTCCTCTGTACCATTCCATGACATGGATCAAAGTCCCCATAGTTTGGGAGGGATTGTGGAATACACTCTGAGGCAGCCCAAGGTGGTGGGGCTTGAACCTCGTAGAGGCTTCCTACGTACCATGCCTTTACATGGATCAATGTCCCCATAGTTCGGGTTGGATTATGTCTTACACTCTGAGGCAGCCCAAGGCGGTAGGGCTTGAACCTCATGGCGGATTCCTACGTACCATGCCTTGAAATGGATACAATTCCCTATATTTTGGGATGGATTAGGTCTTACACACTGAGGCAGCCCAAGGAGGTGGGGATTGAACCTCGTGAAGTCTTCCTACGTACCATGCCTCGACATGGATCAAAGTCCCCATAGTTTTGGATGGATCAGGGCATACACTCTGAGGCAATCCAAAGTGGTGGGGATTGAACCTCATGGAGGATTCCTACATACCATGCCTTGACATGGATCAGAGTCCTCATAGTTTGGGATGGATTGGGGCTTACACTCTGAGGCGGACCAATATGGTGGGGCTTGAAGGTCGTGGAGGCTTCATACATACCATGCCTTAACATGGATCAAAGTCCCCATAGTTTGGTATGGATTGGGGCTTACACTCTGAGGTAGCCCAAGGTGGTGGGGCTTGAACCTCGTGGAGGATTCCTATGTACCATGCCTCTACATGGATCGAAGTCCCTGTAGTTTGGGATGGATTGGGGCTTACACTCTGAGGCGGCCCAAGGTGGTGGGGCTTGAACCTCATGGAGGCTTCATACGTACCATGCCTTGACATGGATCCAAGTCCCAGCAGTTTTGGATGCATTGGTGATTACACTTTGAGGCGGACCAAGGTGGGTCACGGTCGGTGCTCACTCTAAGCTCATGCGAGTCATGATCGGTGGTAGAAAAAAGTTTTAGCAGAGACCTGGCGATCACGTCGTGAAGGGTGCGTCTGTTGGAAATGAAAAGGGGCATACACGTTGAGCGGCCCAAGGTGCCAAGACTTACTCCAGGATGGAGGCCCGTGGGCGACAAAGCGCAGTGGGGGAGGGATATGGGATTGAATAAAGGAGAATAATCGTTCCCAATCACGCCCTTGGCTAGCCTTGGCACCGAGGGAGTGAGTAGGAACAGGGGTGTTGCCTCCTGCTAGAAACATTAGGGGCTTACACCAAGGAGGATGCCCTTCCTCGCAAACAAACACCACTCCAATAAGGATGATATGACCCCTTTTGAGGGATGATCCCATCCCCGTGGAGATGAGTGGGCATGGAGAATGTCTGAGGTGGGGGGGGCTGCATGCAGGGCACATGGCCAGGTCATAGTTTAACATCATGTGTTGAGGATGATGGTGCTTGGCAGTTTAACGTCCTGCACCTCAGATGAGGAGGGTTCGCTCCACCCCCCTAGGACTTACATAACCGATACCCTCTTCCCCTTGTGGGAGGGAAGGCATCGGCAAGGCCATACTGAGGGGGTGTCACGGAGCGAACCATCGAGGGGTCCACGTTAGCGTGGCTATACGAAGAAGCAATAGCTGTTAGAATGCCTATGCGAAGAGGCATGAGGCAAAGCAAAGCAATGGGAGGAATTGTCCAAGGGAATTTGAAGTTACCTCTTACGAGCCTAGAATATTTCATGGGAAGACGGTGCATGATGTCGATACCCAGGGCACAAAAGGCACCCGCGAATGGCACCCACAAGAAGAGCATCATGGTGAGGGGTCCCAGGGAATTGCACGCAACCTTTGAGGCTTGCATGTGAAATAATGGACCTGTGCAAAAAAAAACCAGGCTGGCGTGAAATTGGTGATGATTGCGTGTAATTGGGGGCAGAGGTTTTGACATGACTAGGAGGATCGCGCACAAGGAGTATGAATTGAGCACAAGTGGAAGAAGCCGCGTGTAAGGACAGGGGTGCGCACAATGGAAGGAATTGCGCGCAACTGGCCAACCTGCGTGCAATGGAAGGAGTTTCACGCTAGTGAGGAACCCTGAAGGGATTGTAATTCAGTCTTACCCATGTGGATATCGCGTGAAGGTGGACCCCAGGGCGACTTGGCTCGAAAAGAACCGTACCTGAAGTCCATATTGCGTTCACAGAAAATGGATTTCACGCACGAGATCCGTTTCAGATTCATGAGCCTTGAAATGGAAGGAGGTATCCTTTTATTTATAGATGTCCGGGGGCACAGAAAACCGCTTAGCAAAAAATAATTTCACTCTAGAGGCGCAGACGCGAAATGTCAACCGCGTGGGGCGCGGCACGCAAAATTATTTTTCCCCTGCGCCGGGGACTCTTCTCAAATCCCGGAACATTCCACGCGACACAAATTTTTTTGCGCCATTCACCATTTTTTCCGAGCAACACCTCCAGGACCCCCAGACCGAGTCTCTGAGTCCAAATATGACTTCTCTTTGTTGCTTTGAAACATTCTTCAACACTTAATCACTTTTCAGCGCCTACAACCATCTTGGCCGAACCTGATTAGGAAAAATCAATATTCTATATCACAATAGAAGAATGGTCTTGGTGACCATTTCATTTGATATGGAAGAGATCAATTAGGTCAACCCGACCCAAGGGTTTTCTGAACCAATGATCACCCTATTTAGACCAAGTGCATATTCAGATAGTTTAAAAATGGTACTCTCCCAATGGGAAGATCTATAAGGAAAAAATTCAGTATCGTGCTAAGAAATTTACCCTGCTTGATGGTCTGAATGAGAAGGAAACACTCTATAAGAAATGTTTTTATTTTATCCTCCTCATATTCATGTCGTAAAGCTACATTTCCTATCTCATGGAAGAAGTCCACCTGGGCTATTACAGTGCCCATCAATATGAAACCAGGCTCTAACACCCAATCTAATGGTTGGGATATTATTGGAAAACAATGAAACTTGTGTATATGTAATTTACCTTGGTATTTCATGGGTTCTAAATCAATGAAAATATCATCCATAAACCCCTGAAATTTCAATGTATGGCTAAGAATTCCTAGCCATTTTCCATTTGGGGGACGAATGTTTTGGGTTCATATCCCCCATCCCCAGCTTATCTATTCATGTACATCCTTAATTATATAGATTTCATTTCCAATTTGGATGAGGGGATACCCCTCACTGAAATTCCATTCAAATAACACCATCAACTTCTTAAATTCCAATATCATCACTAGGTTTGAGGTCCATCACACAATATCGATGGACAACGATACCAAATTTTGTTCAAGAGATTTGATGAAACTCTACTAAGAGTACAACGTTGAGTCTAATCACTCATCTTGCTATCAGGAAGCATCAAATTGATAAATATAGAGCTTTAATAAAACTCTATGAAATTTACTCCAAAATATAGTGAGAAAGGATAATATGTATTGGACAAAAAAACCATCCATTCTTTATATACATACCATGACACCACACAAACTACAACACAAGAAACACCATACTCATTGGTGTACGAGGTTGAGGTAGTGTTACACATAAAGTTATAAAAATCCTCACATCGAGTAGTTATCTATGGAAAACTCTCAGAATATGAGAAATCACAAATATAGATTGATGAATTGGATTGGATCAATATGACCAGGTTGTACACACTACAAAACGTTGACATCCACCACAATCAAATTTCACATTCTGTCAATAAAATAGTTCACCTCCACTTATTCCCCTAAAGGGAATTGGTGTTGGCCCTCAGAACCCCAATGATACAAGGAATCAATCCCGCAAAGATGTAACCTAAATGGGAAGTAACATACATCATACAAAATGTATATAAAAACGTGGATTAATCAATTCACATAATGGATGAGGAGCGTGTAACACCCCCCACCAATGCTAGGTTACCCGAGAAATACATTTTATAGATATCATCACACAGAATACACACTAATCTTTGTCCTATCATTCATCCTAGTTATATGAAATTAAACTGTACAAACCCTTCCTGGTAACATGCCATTAATTTATACAAACTCATCCTTACTATATGAAATTAAACGGTATGACAGATGTCCTTTCCATATGATGTTAAACTAAACTGTTCAATAAGAACTATGTATGGATTGATTCATATCATCACAAGATATTTATTAAAGACTAAACATTTTGTTTTGGGCCCAGCTGTAGTAATCCTTCATGTTAGGCGACCCTCGTCTTTACCGCATGATATAAAACTATACAGATAAATAATATCCCCATTCAGTCATGTCGAGTGACTCACATTCTTATGGAATGATGTTAAAATGCTTGGCCCTCCTAGAAATATTCTGTTATTGATTATCTTTTCCATTGAGATACATAGGGAAACCCCAATCCTATATCTTGGTCCATCCACTACATGATAAAAAAATCTACTTTTTTACCCTCACCTACCTCTGTATTATAAAATAAGCAGTTGTTTTTCCTCATTTCTCACACTGATCATTGCTCACATGAGATTATGAATTGTAGCAAGGTCATAACCTCATGATATATTTATAAAATTACACAAAAATTCCATCATGGTCTTGGATGAAAGACAATAAAAGGAACACCATGAGTCCTTTCCGCATTATTTTAAACTGCATAGTCAATGTCTTTGCCACATGAGAATAAAATTTCATTGTTCTTCCAGAAAAACTCCTACATTTATTCTAATCCACATGAGATATATAGCGATGCTCGGATTCCCATTATTGGGCCCAGTCACAACTCCTCAACTCTTTCACGATGGTGCATTTTAGTCCTTTATGCATGATGTTAAATTACATGATCCCTTGAGAACTATGTGTTGATTGATTCCAATCATTGCAATATACATAGTGATGCCTGAATCTTGATTCTTGGGCTGAACTACAATAGTCAATAGAAATAATTTCCACCTCTACATATGGGTCAAATGTGGATAGAGTATTTCCCGTATCAAGAACTATGTGTGACATGATTCCTTCTCTCGTAGTATACATAGTAATTCCCAATCCAAATCCACGACCAGTCATAATAAACAAATATATAAATTTCCCCCTCTTCACATACGAGTCAGACCTACATAAGGGACCTCATTTAAAACTATGTGTGGCATTATTCTCGTCCTCTTGGGATATGTAGTGACTCCTGAATTTATATCCTTAGTCCTGGCTACAAAACCACCTCTCTTTCACACCGTTTCATCAACAACCGTAACACATGACACTAAAATACATAGGATTCTAATAACTATATGTGTATTGATTATGGTTGGCAGAGATATGTAGTGACACCCAGATTTCCATCCTTTAGTCTATCCACAACACCCATTTATTGTCGGTTCCAACATCTTTATTGTGTGATGTTAAACAAAATGGATGTAAGTCCTTACTACAAGGTGTTAAACTGAATGGAAGTATGTCCTTACCAAATTACATTAAACTGCATGGATGTAAGTCCTTACTTCATGCCAATAAACTTCAATGAATATACACATACCCCATGACTTTAAATTGCATATAAGTCATCACCCATAATATTTCCTTTTCAGGGGACCACAATAGTCTTACCTTGATCATCAAGAGAACTTAGTTCTTCCATTATCTCTTTAATCACCTCAATACAAACACCACAATTCATGTCTTGAGTGCCTCAGGTCACCACAAACCTTTCATTTCCCATGAAAGATAAATGATATCTCTCTTCTAGACCATGTTATCGATGCATAAGATCATTGACCCACCAAATATAGACATATTGGCCTATTATAATGGGATTTATGATTCTTGTGAGCCCGACGTCACCATGGATGAACAGAGAACCCCATTGTGTTTTTGGTTATCCCAAGAATTATTGTTCCATATCATCACTCATGAACTGATAACCTTGGTATATTATTAACAACACTTTCAACTCTCCCTCTTAAGGATGTTGGATAATATTTTACCCTTGTAATATTAATTAGGATCTTTTGTAACATCTCCCATATTAGTTCCATAAGTGTCATGACCTTAATCTGCCCAAACATTGTTCAAAGATATACGACCTTAAACGGTAGACTATAATGGTCAAGATAAAGATTTATTAAACTTCTAGTGAAAGAGACATAAAAATTTCAAAATAAAAAGCTATAATGACCTCCCTGAGATAATGTCAAGTCTTCAGTTTCTAAACTCTCTATCTCCAGAGTTTAGAAAAAAATCAGTCAACAATAAGAGGAATAAATATGATAGAGTCTATTATGTATCCCTTGTAAAATCCAATCAATTCTATATATACTCACTGGTCTAGGAAAAGGTGAGAAAAATGGGTTTTTACACTTCCTCACTATGAGAATATGTTCTCTAGGGGGTGTCACAACTTTTAGGATTATCACAACTTTCTTGGATATTACCCTTCCCAAAAATGACACTTCATGATTTAGGGTACCTTAGATAACCAGAAACATTCCATGGACCTTGGTAAAGATATCCAACTTCAAGGGACCCATTCCTTGACTATTCATGCATTCCTATGGCTCCTACATATGAGCCTTTGGTCGTAAACTAAATCTGTCACTCTGTAAAAAGGAAATTCCAATCCTTTTGAAACCTAAAATCTCTGCATAATCTCTCAACACTTCAATATTTCTGATCTACTCCTTATATAACCATCCCATATAATCTTCCAAATCCATGTACATTAAATCATGACATATAAATCTATGTACCAAAATATCCAAGAGGGTCTGACATTCTCAAAAGTATTCAATCATGTTCTGTAACCTTTCTCAAAGTAGCCATTCCACTCTCCATTATCAAACCATTGATGGCTCATGCCACATGATTCAATACCACATGGTGTAGATCTAAAACAGCATAATCAAGAGCTAAATTACCCTAGGATTCGACAACCCTTCAATGATAGCTTTCATTCCATAAACTACCTCATAATATGAATGATTGAGTCTTCATGAATCATACATAGAATATATAAATAACTGGAGATAATATTTTGATTGGTCTTGATATAGGCAGATAAGGGCCCTAACCCACTAACTAAAGGAATATCCTTCTTTTCAGAAAGGATCTTCAATCCTTGTGATCCCTATCATCACCGTAGAGGAACCTGGCATCTCAAAATGTCATGGCACATACCCCACATGAATTCACCATATCATATTCTTGGAATCATGATTTTGGGTAATGATTTACATCACCCATGCCCCACCAATCCAGGTATACCTAGGATCCCCAATATTTCTCCTTAAAACATATTACCTCCATAAATCTTCTATAGAAACTGGAAAAAATACCCAACATCAAGGAATCTTTTCCTTACTATGAACGCATCCCTATGGCTACTACATATGTTCCTATGGTAATAAAACAAATACATCACTCTGGAAAGGGGTTTCTATTGCTTTTGATCTTTATTAATATCATGGAAAAGCCCAACATCTCAATGTTCTTTAGGTCATTTTTGATAGGTCTTCACCATATTCAATGATTGATATCTTGTTAGATCTAAAATACCCTAAACTAAAGCGATATTAGTTCTGAGCTAGAATACCCTAAATTAAAGTAACATTAGGTCTGATATAAAAGACCCCAAACTAAATAAATATCAGGTCTGAGCTGAAACACACAAAACTAAAGTTATATGAGATCTGAGAAAAAATACACTAAACTAAATAAATATGATGTCTATGCTAGAAGACCCTATACTAAAGAAATGTCATGTATGAGCTAAAAGTATATAAACTAATGTAATATGAGGATTGAGATAAAATAACCTAAACTAAATAAACATCATGTCTGAGATAAAAAACCCAAAACTAAAGAGACATCAGGTCCAAGCTAAAAGATACAAAACTAAAGTGATTTCAGGTTTGAGATAAAAGGTTGTAAACTAAATCAATATGAGGTCCAATCTAAAAGAACCTAAACTAAATAAATTTTATGTCTGAGATAAAATACCCTAAATATAAGAAACATCTGGTATGATCTAAGAGACTCTAAACTAAAGCTATACGAGTTTTAAGATAAAATTCCCAAAACTAATGAAACATTAGGTCTGAGCTAAAATACCATAAACTAACGTGATGTCAAGTCTGATCTAAATGATCATATACTAAAGAAACAATAGGTTCAAACTGAAAGACCCTTAACAAGGGAATAATGTAATTTTAACTTGCAAGGGTTTGTAAATCCTGCCATATGGTCTTATCCAACATATAGATCTAATCACCAATCCTATTAGCCTCAGAAAAATAGGGCATTATCCCTCTGATTCATGTATCCTAAAAAATAATTTTTTTAAATCATATTTGATCTCAGGATAGATGGAAAAAATTATCAATGAAGAACCATATGTTGGTGACAATTCATGTTCATTTCTCAATGAAGATCTATCAGAATCTCAGTATTCGATTCTAGGAATTTGTGTTCATTCAATAGAATAAAAATGATGGGTGTCATTGAAAATTGAAATAATATTAGAACAATGAGATAATATTCATATGAAATATTAAAATAAATTGGGTAGAAGAAAAAAAATTATTGTGAAAAAGGGGGAGGAATCTCCACATTTTGGAGTCTCTCTAAATCCTCGACAAAAAATGGGATGCATTAAAAAGTTAAAAAAATGAAAAAGTTAATAATTTGCATCAACAAATTCTAAAAGGAACTGCCAAGAAACATTGATAGAGCACTAGAGTTATATTACCCTCAACATCTTCACTTCCCCTCCAAGTTGGAGAGTCTTGACCACGGTACTCAACATTTCAACCATTTTCTTGGAAGCTTCAAATGTTGAAGATTATGATGGATGATCAGACTTCAAAGGGAATTGATCTCCCCACATATCCATATTTTTATGGAATAGGCATCTACATAAGCCAATATTTCAGTAATCAGCTGATGACCCTACTCCAATACCTCAGATGTTTTCCAAATCTGCCTAGCAATGAGATCTTCCTCCACAAGTTCATTTTGATCTCGTTTACTTGCATCCAGATCTCTCTAGATCCAAAAAAATTCTTTTATAATTTCATATAGTGTTTTTTGGTCAAAACCATCTACCCCCCAATACATGAAATAATTGTTGAAGGAGTTCAACTTGGTCATGGAATACTTCCAAAGGGGTCTCACTAATCAATGAACGAATCTGTTTCCCAGATCAACCTATGTTTCTATTGATCCTCTGAATTCGACATAGTATGCATTGATGATAAATGAATAATTAGTTGAATGAATGAAAATGTTCAAGATGAATAGCCATAAGACCATATCTCAATAATTATATCATCCAAATCTTGTGCTGGAGTATTGACCCCCTTAACAGAATCTGATCCACTATTTGAATAATCATCCTTAGAATGTGGTATCGTCATTGACTCCATTCCTAGGTCTTAAATAAATTTCATTGATGACACATAAAAATGTGTTGATGACACTAAAGGCCATACACAACATAGATCTAATTTCTTAGAACACAAACAATATGATCTATTAAAAAATCCTTATCATAATCCTTGGTAAGAAAACCAGAAGAATCAGTAGGTGGAAGTATGATATCAGCTTCAATATATTCACTTGAATGTGTCTTCCAAAATTGATTAATGACTCCAGGATTTCATTCCCCTCGAACACTGACCAATGGAATAGGAGAGAATCTTGGAATGTAACCAAATTGATGTAAAAATAAATATGTTGTGTATGGATCATAGATGACCATCTCATCCACCAATGAAGTGAGAACCCCACCCCTACGAGAGATCATATATTATATATATTAAAAGGAACAACTACCATCGCCAATGATCAAACCATACAATTCATGAAATGGGGTAAAGACAAAATCTATCAATCCATAAAGACACATATTTGACCTCATCAAGGCTTAGATACATAGCCCCGACCCCTAAGATGTTCATAAATCTAGGAAGGGATGTGTAATCCAGGATCCCAAAAGCATTATACTACTTGTACCAATGGAAAACATCCTATATCTGGCCAAATACGAAGTAGAGAGGACCACTAATCGTATAAGGGGTGTTACCTTGTTTTATATAGACAAACATTTTGTAAATAAATACACATAATATTACTAGAAATTTGAGGTTCCACCCTTCCCTAAGTTGTTCCACCATCATAAATGTACTAACATGGATCCTGGAGTGTGAATCTACAGTCAGGAAAAGAAATTCTTTTAGAGAAATGACCGGAATTCCTACTAACCTGAGGTCCAAATAGACCTCTGGGTTTACCTGATTGCCCATGAGGTATAATGCATAGCTTCTAGAATGGAACCATATGATCAAGAACAATAGAGTACTTTTTGGGAAGGGCACTGATGAGGAAGAATAGTAGATGGTCTAACCCCACTATGAGAGAAAAATATACCGATCCAACCCATGATGAAATAATAAAGCACGCTGTCAAGTAATTATTTAGTTTCTCCTTAACGAATAGAAGAATTTCCATTTACAAAACTGAGTTCTATAAGGTATCATCCCAGACATCTGCAACATGAATGAATTCATCAAACATCTCTCCAAGAGGGGGGATACCACATATTTGATGAATATACCATAAGGTGAAATCTACCTCATTAAGAGGAAGCTGAAACATGTTGGTACCAGGGAACCAATAGTTGATCATCTCTCGAGGGAGGTCAGGCTGGGGATATATGAAAAATTGAGCGATCCAAATTAATTCATAAAAATGAACCCTGTATAAATGATTAATAAAATCCAAAAAATCATTATCTAAACTTGAAAGGACATTCCCACTCATTAGGGAAATTTTTGAAAGGATAAATGTAATGACCCACCAATTCTCATTGGCTTGAGAGATCAACGAGTCATTACTATGCGTTAAGCAACATCCCCGAGGCGCCAAAGGCTGGCAATACATGCCGAAGGGTTTCAAAACAAGTGGGGGACGATTTTACCTTTTTGAACATACAACAGACCAACAACCATAACCAAACTAATCAATTAAATGATGCATGATAACAGCTAAGGCAACTCAACCATTTATTTTATCATAAACCAACCAAGAGTACCATAATGGAAACCAACACTAAATCAGATTAAACAGCGGAAAGACAAACTCAAAGACTACAAGACAACAACCCTACTCTATGCTCCACAAGCTCCAGGCTCCAACATCACGAACCCGCCCAAGCATCAGGAAGTAGTATGCAACACTTTACATTTTCCAACATCTCGGTACATGACATTTTCAAAATCACCAATGTGCCAAAGTAGGGGATGAGTAATGAAACTTAGTAGGTTTTCCCCTAATGACTTCCCAACCCATGCCTCCAGGATTAAATATGTTAGCCCATTTATATAAAACAATTTATATAAAACAATTCCAAAACAGTTCACAATATAATAAGTTCCATATCAAAACCATTTCCCAACATAAACCTTATTTCTCAAGAAAAGAAACCGAGAAAAGATTCCAATCAAAATCACCTTTCCATTTGGCACATTCATTCCATTTCACTAATCCACACAACCAACCATTCATGCAACCTGGACCTCCCTATACTCGCGAGTGGTGAGTTATCCTTCCACTAAGTCATCACTTAATGGACTACCTTAATGGGGGTATGTCACGTACTTATCCATCCCAACCATTTGATGGGGGTACTTCTTTCCCTTATTCATCCCAACCTTTTGATTGGGGTACTTCTCACCCTTATCCATCCTAATGTACATGAACACACACCACAACCCATGCAAATATATGCCCAAAACCATGATTGTTCAAAACCATTCAATAAAGCATCACCCTTTTATTAAAAACCATTTATTTCATGCTGAAAAACCATAGCCAATTTAAAATAACTATTTTAAATTTACTTCAACATCCATATTCCAAAAACACACAATTTCCATCACCCGTTACTAAAAAGGGGTTTCAACCATTCTTTCATAACAGATAAACAAACCATTTCAATCAAGGAAAATATTTTGATACTAAGACATCACAATCTAAGAAAGAGGAATCGGGAGTGAAGACACCTACCTCAACAAATTTGGTGATACCAAGAAAGAACCGGGCCGAAACACCATGAAACCTCCTTAGATTCCTTCCCCTCGATCAACCACCCTCTAAACGCCAAGGAAAGCCTCCAGACCGCTTCCAAAATTCTTGGTAAGTGTTCTACCACATTCACCAGAGAGAAATCCCGATTTAGGGCCATCTACGAGAACAAATGAGTGGTTTTAAAGCTAAAACAGATTGGATCCTTAAAAATATGCTCTATGTTAACCCCACACATGGTTAGTCCGCACGGTTAGGCAAACATTGCGCTAACCGTGCGATAGTCACTGTTTGGAAGGGGCGCTCCGCACGGCCTCCTCGCATGGTTTTCCCAAACCATGTGCACACAGTGCAGTCTCCTCTATCCAAAGTGACCACACCATTATGGATTCTGCATGGTTTGGGAAAACTGTGCGTAGCCCGTGCATCACCACATTTTTCCGTTTTTCACTTTTAAAGGTCTCCAAACTTTCCCAACCATTTCTCGTATGATTTCAGTACTTAAAAATCATAAAACAATGGTTACTTACCAGAAACTGGGGGTACTACATTCTCCCAACCATTGGCCTTTCCGTCCCCGAAAAGTATAAAACCAACGCTTTCATGAAAGTGTTCGGGCCACTACTCTTTCATTTCATTCCCGTGTTCCCAAGTCTCATATTGAATCTGACCATGTTTCCATAAAACCCACACTAGACCGATTCTTTTTCCACGCAAGACTTTATAATTCCTAACCACAATCTGCACCGGAATAAGTACCAATGATGCATCCGGCTCTAGGTCAACATGATCCCATCTGATCACATGGTCAGGATCAGTCTGATACTTCTTCAACTAAGATACATGGAGCACATTATGCGCTGCACTGAATAGTGGTGCTAATGGCAACTGATACACCACCTTGACAACCCATTCCAGTATCTCAAAAGGGCCTATATATCGAGAATATAATTTTCCCTACTTCCCAAAATGATGATTTCCAAGCATTGGAGAGATTATCAAAAAGACATGATCACTCACCGCAAATGACTGCGGTCTTCGGCGATGATCCATATAAGATTTCTGACGACTTTGTGTCGTCTCCATCCTCTTTTTTATCAACTGAATCTTCTTCATTTTTTCTAGGACAAGGCTCAGCCCAACTAGTGAAGTCTCACCATTTTCCACCCAACAAAGTGGGGAACGACAAGGACACCCATACAATGCGTCAAACGGAGCCATGCGTATCGAGGATTGATAGATGTTATTGTATGAGAACTCCACTAATGGTATATGATCCTCCCATGAGACCCCAAAATCCATTACACAAGCCCGCAAATTGTCTTCCAATGTCTGTATTGTCCATTAGGATTGTTCATCCATTTGAGGATGATACACCATACTAATATTCAACTGAGTTCACAGGGCTTTCTGTAAGAATCGCAAGAAATGAGATGTGAACCTCGGATCTCTATCTAAGATGATAGACACAGGTACACCATGCCTCTTTTCCACTTCTCAGATATAAATTTATGAAATATCTTCCACCGTATGAGTTCCACGAATAGGGATAAAATGTGACGACTTGGTAAGACGATCCACTGTCATCCAAATGAAATCGTGTTTCCGAACCGTTCTTGGAAGACCTATAACAAAATCGATTTTTATCTGATCCCATTTTCACACTGGGATAGGTAAAAAATGCAACATACCCAATGGACGCTGATGTTCTACTTTAACTTTCTAACAAGTTAAGAATCGCGAGACAAACTCAGCCACATTCCTATTCATGTCGCTCCACCAAAACTACACCTTCAATGACTTATACATCTTCTGTGTACCTAGGTGTACAACCCATCTAGAATGGTGGTAAGCATGAAGGAGTTGTTCCTGAGCAGTTAAAGGTACAACCATCCAATCTCGAAACCACAAAACTGAACTACCATCTAGCTTCCATCCCACAATGGTCTCCCCACCATTGATTTTTGAACTCATCAAAACACAGTCTACATTGGATGCATGTGCCTCTTTTAATATCTCTACCATATCAAGAACAAGCACAACTGGAAAGAAAAACACAACATCAGCTCGGTCTTCGCATTCCATATGCATGTTGGGTATGACCAACATCAACTGCCACTCATCTGAAGCTTTTTTCACCAACTGAGCATATAACTTTCTGCTTAATGCATCAGCCACCAAATTTCCCTTACCCGGTGTATACATCAAGTCAAAGTTTAACATTTGAAGATACTCTATCCATCTCCTCTACCTCAGATTGAAATCTCACTGTGAGAAAATTTGTTTCAATCTTTTATGATCCGTAAACACCGTAAATTTCTCACCAATGAGATAATGAAGCCAAGTTCTCAAGGCAAGGACAACTGAAGCTAACTCCCATTCATGTGTTGTGTAGTTATTTTCATGAACTCTCAACTGTCTTGATCCATAAGCAACAACATGGTATCCTTACATGAGAACACATCCCATCCCAGATCATGAAGCATCACAATACACCACGTACCCCTCTACTAATTCTGGAAAAATCAAAATGGGCGCTGATGTAAGGCGAAATTTCAACTCATGAAAAGCTCTCTAACATTCCTCAGTCCATTGAAATACACTGGTCTTATTTTTCAATGCTGTCATAGGCGATGCTAGTTGTGAGAAGTCACGCATAAGGCTTTGGTAATAACCAGCTAGACCAAGAAAACATCATATTTCAAAGACATTCTTTGGCGGTTTCCAAGAAAGAATAGCTTCCATCTTTTCTAGATCGACTGAAACACCTTTCATAGAAACAACATGGCGCAGAAGGTGTACCTCTTGTATCCAAAACTCGCACGTTGATAATTTGGAATACAACTGATGGTCTCACAATATTTACAACACTATCGCCAAGTGTTGCTCATGCTCAGCCCTTGATCTTGAATACACCAATATGTTGTCCACAAACACCACAAAAAAAGAATCCAGATATCGCTGAAATATCGGATTCATCAATTCCATAAAGACTGATGGTGAATTCTTAAGACCAAAAGAAATGACTACATATTTTTAGTGGCCATATCTGCTTCTGAATGTTGTATTCGGAATATCCTCTTTCCAAACTCACAACTGGTGATATACTGACCACAAGTAAATCTTGGAGAACCACTGAGCTCCCCTAAATTGATCAAACAAGTCATCAATTCGTGGAAGTAGATATCTATTCTTTATTTTAACTTGCTTATGTTTACAATAATCCACACATAGCCTCAAAGTTCCATCTGCTTTCTTTACAAACAAAACCGGTGCTTCCCACGGAGACACTTTTGGCCTAATGAAACCCTTTCATTCTAGCTCCACTAACTGCACATTCAATTCCCATAACTCTGTTGGTGACATCCTATAAGATATAAGGGAAATAAGACTAGTCCTCGGAAGGAGATCAATCGTAAACTCAACTTCCATTAGAGGTGGTAACCCTGAGATGTTCTGGGGAAAGACATCTGGAAATTGATCCACCACAGCTGGAAAACTATTTTCCTCTAACTCTTCCATTGATACCAAAGTCAACACTACCAATTGGTGAGAGATCATTCCCACCATTGGTGCCAACAAGATCTTTGCACCTTTCTTTACTATCCCTTATCCTCTAAAGAGATGGTCAATGTCGTCCTCGGTCGTGAAACTAACCGTTCTCCTATAACAGTCGATGTGAGTCTTAAAACTTGTCAAACAATCTATACCTAGGATAACATCATATACATCCGTATCCAACATGGAGAAGTCCCATTTCATCTCAGCTTCATCAACAGTTATCGCACCTGCTCTACAGACGAAGGCTTGACATTCCCTTTCCCCAAGAGGAGTTTGCAGTTTCAAGATAGAAGGAATCATTTCTAGTTTTAAACATAGCAAATCAACAGCACGAGAAGAAATGATGGAATGTGATACACCAGTATCAAAAAACACTTGCACAAAGGTAGAATTCAAATGAATCGTAACTCTTACTGTAGATGGTCCATCATGATAATCGACCATCTTCTGCTCAGCTCCATATAATTGCTTCGTTGCTGCACTGCTCTCCTTGTTTCCTTATAGAGTTTTCCCTAGTTGAAGAGTCGTGGTATTTTGAGAATCACTATGGAGAGCTCTATTATGCCGACGAGACTGATTCTGTTGTTCTCGTCCTATCAAACCATAGGATTCTTGTGACACCTGAGAAGTGTCACGAGCACCCGACCTCGGAGCATTCCTATAATACCACTGTATATACTCCATCTTCTTGCAATTGTTACATTCTCTAGGTTGCGCCGTATACTCTCTCTTTATGTGGTCTGTCGAACCACATTGAAAGAAACCTGCTCTACTTTTGGGCTGT
The DNA here is from genome assembly GCA_963277665.1 of Viscum album. Classification (NCBI taxonomy): domain Eukaryota; kingdom Viridiplantae; phylum Streptophyta; class Magnoliopsida; order Santalales; family Viscaceae; genus Viscum; species Viscum album. The sequence goes on from OY728135.1 coordinate 94,000,967, forward strand.
GGAGAAAGATTCACTTATCCAACCGTCGGGTTCTAATTAACACACCCAACTTGGAAGTAGGTGTCCCTCTTCCGCTTCTTCCCAGCATTAGAGTTCCCACCCGTTCCCATGGGTATCATCATTCTTCCTCCTCCCATAACTCCTGAGATTCATCTTTCAACTACGGTCTCTCTGTTTACCATCTCTGTACAATACATAATACATATCATAGCTATCTTTGAGCGAATCACCGGTCACAACCCTAATTCAATGATGCATGCCTTCAGCGATACACTTGCAGCAGCTTTCAGAGCGATGCACACTAAATTTATGAACTTAACCGCATGCTCCATGACAGAGAGATTATCCTACTTCAGGCTGAAAAAGTCTATCATCCTCTCGATCTTGAACGTGTGAGGATAGAATTGTTTATTGAAAAATAACTCAAATTCCTCCTATCGTAGGCTGTGACACCCCTAACGTCCATGATACGCCTCTCTTTCAATAATGTAATAGCTTGCATTGTAGGCAAGTTCGAGTTCTAACACACCGCGACTAATCAAAGTTGTCGTTATGAATAGTAATACCCTTTTTTTAAATTATAGAAATTTTATATTTCAAAATGGACTTCATTTTTGTATTCGTAATATCGAAATTATCCTAAGTTGAATTTTTTGTAATTTTCTGAGAAATTCCAATTTTTTATGAATAGTGAAAAATACTTAAAAACAACCTTTTTAATAAAAATAATTTATAGTGATAAATTATAATATTGAGTGATTTTAAAGTGTAATTAGAATATTTTTTTACCATTTTATCCAATGGTGGTCATTATAATTAATTTCACTTTGAAATTGGACATAAACAATTGTCAATCTTTTGAAAAATATTGTTTCTTAAAAACACGCTATTTGTTGTGACAGCAGGAATTTATTATAAAATTAATTAATGAAACTTTTATGATTGGAATTTTTTAAAATAGACATCATTTTTGAATTCGGAATATCAATTATATCTTAGCATGAAATTTTGGCATTGTTTTGAAAAACTTCAATTTTTGATGAATAGTGAAACTACTAAGTGGTAGTTAAAAAAACTGTTTTTTCGTTGAAATGAAACATTACCACTTCTGTGATTTAATTTTCAAAAATCCGACATACATGGTTGTCATTAAGAAGTAAAATGTGGTTCAATGGGATTAAATTTTTTTTGGTGAATAGTAACTTTTAAGTTTAATTAATCGCGATTAAAGGTAATTAGTGAAATTTAAGGTAAAAATGATATTATAAAAATATGAAAATACCTTTACACATGTCCTACCCTTATTGGATGTGTCATGGCCAACCAAGAAAATCCATGGGTCAACTTGGGGACCCATGGAGCCACTTTGGTAGGAAAATGACATAAATAACTTTTATTTAAAGTTAAAATAAAAATGTCACAAACATAAGTTGTTTTACTAAAACAATTTTTAAATGGGGTTATACAAGTCATAGTCTTGACTATAAATATTCATTAGAAAGATAAAACAATTTCCTACATCATGATAGTTTTTTTATAATTTTTAGACATTAAATAAATTATATTTTTAATGACACCATGATGATGCATCAATTACCTCATTAATTAACGATTTTAACAAAATGGAAGGATAATGTAAAATCTAAGAATTACACTTGTCAAAATCCGATTGGATGAGTATATTTCGAACCCTTATCACCTTATCCTAGAAATATATCATTGTGGGACCTTTAGAATCCGAAAATCATTTCATGATAAAGTAAAATTTCAATCATTCCAAGAGTGCACCTTCTCTCCTATTATAAAATTCCCCCACCACTACCACCTTACTCACACCTTCAAAGAATTTTGGCTCGGCCAACCTCTTCCAAAATACTCACTCAACTTCCCTCCCTAACTTCTAGAAGCCTCAATTTTGGCAGAAGTCTTCCCAAGGAAGCCTTTGTCTCAAATCAAAAAGAGTTACCCGATTTTAAGGTAATGTCTTCTCTAATGTTGTTTTGTTTTATTTTGCTTCTCCAACCCCTTAAACTCCTTTTATTCATGTCTTTTGTAACAAAACCAGTATCTAAAATATAATAGGATGTTGTTATGATAAGGATTTGGTTTACACTTACACACACCTTCGTCTAATGGTTAAAGAACATACTGTTTCTGTGGGTGGCGAAATACTGCCTCACGAAACGATGATTGATCAATATTCTTTTAACACCTCTAATGGTGGATATTTTGATGACACTATTTTCATATATGATATATATATTATGTTTATGTTTTCCTTATGCTTCTTTATTTCTCATTTATGGCATACTTTATGATTTCCATTATGGGTAAACGCAATAATTTCATTTTAGGAAGTGCGGACTACAGCCCCCTCAAAGTGATTTGAATCGTTAAGGCCATATGTGGGATGTATAAAGGATGGATTTAATAGTATTATACATTATATTATACTGGAAGTATATTATACCTTTATATAATTATAACTTCATTCCATTAAATAAGAAATAGAAATGAAAGTAGCGTTCATGCGTACGTACGGCTTACCGTCTCCATGAACGGTGCATTTCATTTCTTACCTCTAAATGTTATATAATATTATAAATTAATGTATATAATGGATATATATGATGTATATGATATCTAAATCATGAATATAATTATGGATATAATGGATATTTTACCACATGAACAACTTGTAAATTTAAAAAGTCTATTTTTGACTCAAGTACCTAAGTTCGACAAAACGACCGTTATAAACTTAAATAATTACATAATGTTCATGACATGGAAATAAGTGATATAAAAGGAATAATGAACTTGAAAAAGGTTCTTAAGAAGATATAGATTAACTCTAGTTTATTATTCAGGAGGTTAAAGAGCGGTCGAGTCAAGTCGTACACGAGGTAAGGGAATTTCTTAACCCAATTTCCATTCTTTGGGTTAATCTCCTACTTTAAAATTATGTCATGATCTTATTATGTCCTATCTTGTATTTATAATTTATTTATGTGTAAATATAATGAATACACATAATAGATCTATTTTATTTTTAAAAAATGATCTTTGTAAGTACTTCGTCTCAATCTTCTTTCATTGGGTCATATTTGGTTTTATACACAACTTTCATTTATATGGTGTATAAACCCCTTTGACTATTACTTTTATTCAAAAGGAATATTTTTATAAGAAGCGTTTTTACTAAACGACAAAAGGAATGTTTCTTTCTTATGTATGTGGCGATAACGACTTCTCTGCCACCGTGACTATTATTTGAGTTTCGGCTTCCTCTATTAGCCATAACTTTTTTTTAAAGAAAAACAAATACCATGTTTTACTTTTCTTTTACTTTGGTATTGAAAATGGTTTTGATAAAGTTTTTGTTGTATCAATGTGTTGTATTGATATCTTGTGATTGAAGTGTGTAAATCTTATGTTTCCTTTATGCATGTTTTATGTGATACAATTATGTTATGGTTTATGATATGTTTAAACATGTTCATATTAGGAATGCATTGGACTTAATAAGTGACGGGTGGAGCCCGCTATATCTCCTCGATGCATCGGTAGGTCTCAAGAGACAAACTAGTGTCTTGGAACAAGGCCTTGACAAAATCTTATTTGTGGTCTTAGCACGAGGCCTTGGCTATGTGGTTATGATAGTCTGGCATTATGCATTCCATCATTATGAAAGTGGTTATTTATATTACATGGGATTATTCGGCTAGTAGAATATCCATGTGAGTAAGTAAATGGAATTATTTAATTTTATTTTTGCCATATTATGCTGAAGATCAAGTTTAAAAAGGCTTTTGTTTTAGTTATACATTGCCTTAAATGTTAATGTTTATTTATAAAAGCTTCTGCAATATTGTTATCCTTACTGAGCATCTGAGCTCACCCCTTTCAATGTTTTAATATTTTCCAGGATGTGATGAAGTATTTTATGAATGACCTACAAGGATATTCAGAACAAGATATGAGTGTGGACTATAGAGACTTTGTTATTGTAGTATTTCACTTTATGATGTAATGTAACATTTATGAATGTATCTAATGTTTCCAAGGCTACTAAACTAATCGGTATTTCAAGACTTGATCTTTTGTGATCATGCCAATGTTATCAAGTAATGCACCGACTCCGGGTAACTGGGGTCGGGGCGTTACAGTTGGTATCAGAGGCAGTTTAGTACTAACCTTGGAAGCTAGATTTAGGTAAACTCTGATTAGAGCACATATCCCGAAGATAGACTTTGAGGATTAGTATAGAAGAACTTCCTAGAATTTTGGTATTATAGAGATTTTGTGTGTTTTCCAAGAAATACATCCCTGTCTAGATACAAGCAGGTAGAGGTGGCTCTGGTACAGATGTACCAAGAGGTAAAACCCAAAAACACCACTTTGAGCTAGACTCGAACAGGAACTGGTGCACAACAATGGGCCTTGCTGCACACTTGGTTACGACACTCCCAGGGGATATGCTTAGGATAATTCTCATTTTCTTTACAAACCACTATGAAGGATTATGAGTATATACTTCCTCAAAGAAAACATTTTTATGATTATGGATTATATCGATTAATAGCTCAGTTTATGTTAAGTATTTTACATGTATGGAATTATATATTTTGATTCATAAACTAATCTAGTTTATGCCATTGTTTAGAAATGGATCCTAGTGGGAGGAATAGAAACTGTATCAATGCACGCACTCCGTGTAGGGATTTCCATCCTACTCAAGATAATTATTATTGATCTGGAGATACAACTGGTGCGGATCACCTTATTACCATACTGGGACAACTCACTCAGGTTATGAATAATAACCTTACTCGTATGGAGCATCCTGATCCGCAACGTGGAGGATCAATGTTAGACCGCTTAATGAGGAAATAACCACCAACATTTAATGGGGGTACAAATCCATTAGTAGCTGTGCAATGGATAATCTCCTTATAAAAAATATTCCATGCCTTGGGGAGTATCGAAAGGGAGAAGGTTGTCATGGCAGTCTACCACCTCATTGGAGATGCCGATCAATGGTGGTCGCTGATTCAAAATACAAAGGAAGATACAGAAGTATCATGTATGGAATGGAGAGAGTTCAAAGATCTTTTCTTAGAAAAATACTTTCCTCGTGACCATCGAGCAGATATGGAAAGGAAATTTCTGAGTCTGAGACAAAAGGAGGATGAGAATGTCGCAAAGTATGAGGCCAACCTTACAAGGTTAGCGAGGTATGCTGCAGATTATATACGTAACCCAAGAAGTAAGATTGATCGTTTCTTTGATGGGTTAAAACCATTTATCCGTCGAGCTTTAGTACCACAATCCTTCTCATCGTACGAAGATATTGTCTCGTGTGCTATCAAGACAGAAAAGGAATTATCTAAGTCTTATGAAAACAAAGTAAAGAAAGAGAAGAAGAGAACGGTGGAACAAGAGACGGATAAAGGGAAAAAGGGAAAGTAGGATTATCCATTATGTGATAATTTTGGGAAGAATCACCTCGGTGCTTTCCTAAAAGGAATGGGAGTTTGTTATAAATGTGGAGAAAAAGGTCACCAGGCTCGTGATTGTAAGGGAAAGAAAGAGGCTATCAATGTTGAATGCTACAATTGTAGGGAAATGGGGAATTATGAAAATGAATGTCCTAAGCATCAGGGAAACTTACCTCAGAAAAGGCCAAGGGATCAAGGACAATCTTATGTTGTTACTACAATTGAAGAAGAATAATTAATGTATTTGTGCTTTTGGACTCAAGGATTATATTCTGGTTATAAGAATAATGTGATATATATAAGGATTATACTGCAGTACTTGTTCTTTTCATTAAGGTTTTAACATGATGAAGGTAATCATATTTTTAGTATGTGACAATAAAAGAAACTTTACTTTGTTTGGGGAATCTGATAAATTGATTTTGGAATTAAGAGACATTTTAGATAAAGTCTGGACAGAGGTATTTTGGATAACTATAATGGTTGGTATGGATTAAGTTGAACTTTGAATATTATTGTTTAAGGTTAAAACATTTCTGAAGATTATTTTTTGAATATTATAATACTATATTTTTAGGAAAAGGACAACCTGCAGGGTGGGGCATAACCCATCGCGTCGGACAAAGCTGTAGGAATCGAACCCGCAACCATAGTGCGACAGGCCTTTATTACCTACCACTATCCTAAAGGAAGTCTCTGGTTATTACAAAACGTTTTCCTAATATAAATGGTATGTTTTAATACTTTTAATCTTGTAATATTTGGATAAATATAATATTTTTGAGGTCTATTATCTTTTTGAGTGAAAGATGAGTTTGTGGAAGAAATTACTTGAAGGTTGAAGCTATACTTGTCAAGTATATATATATATATATATACCTATCTCTTATTCTATGAATAAATTAATTCTTAAACTTTAATAAAGGGATATTAAAACAAAAAAATGTGTTATCCTAATACCTTATGTCTTGTTGAACTGATAATATTTTAAATCAACATAGATTCAAGGCTTTGAGGCCCTCAATTTTGCACTTGTTTGTGATTGAAGACCTCAATCACTCCCTAAAAATATTTATGTTTTTCCTCTAATTATATGTCTCTAATTCCCACCAATGTTCTCTTTATCGAGATCATAATTTGGTGGTGACTTTTTTATTTCCATTTCCCTCTTATTAAGGATAAATTTTATTAACCTTATTTTCGATGTGGGTTTCCCACAAAGGTATTTTCTATTTTCAACATTTTATTTTCAAAGAAAATTTCAAATTGCGAGGATGAAATTTATTGAAGGAGAGGAGAATGTGACACCCCGAGCGTCCACGATATGCCTCTCTTTCAATAATGCAATAGCTTGAATTGTACGCAAGTTCGAGTTCTAACACACCACGACTAATCAAAGTTGTCGTCATGAATAGTAATACCCCTTTTTTTAAATTATAGAAATTTTATATTTCAAAATGGAATTCATTTTTGTATTCGTAATATCGAAATTATCCTAAGTTGAATTTTTTGTAATTTTCTGAGAAATTCCAATTTTTTATGAATAGTGAAAAATACTTAAAAAAACCTTTTTAATCAATATAATTTATAGTAATCAATTATAATATTGAGTGGATTTAAAGTTTAATTATAATATATTTTTACCATTTTATCCAATGGTGGTCATTAGCATTAATTTCACTTTGAAATTGGACATAAACAATTGTCAATCATTTGATAAATATTGTTTCTTAAAAACACGTTATTTGTTGTGACAGCGGAAATTAATTATAAAATTAATTAATGAAACTTATATGATTGGAATTTTTTAAAATAGACATCATTTGTGAATTCGGAATATCAATTATATCTTAGGGTAAAATTTTGGCATTGTTCTGAAAAACTTCAATTTTTTATGAATAGTGAAACCACTAAGTGGTAGTTAAAAAAACTAATTTTTTGTTTAAATGAAACATTACCACTTCTGTGATTTGATTTTAAAAAATCCAACATAAATGTTTTTAATTGATAAGTAAAATGTGGTTCAATGGGATTAAAATAATTTTTTTTTGAATAGAAACTTTTAAGTTTAATTAATCGCGATTAAAGGTAATTAGTGAAATTTAAGGTAAAAATTATTTTATAAAAATATGAAAATACCTGTACACCTGTCCTAACCCTATTTTATGTTTCATGGACGACCAAGAAAATCCATGGGTCAATTTGGGGACCCCATGGAGCCACTTTTGTAGGAAAATGACATAAATAACTTTTATTTAAAGTTAAAATAAAAATGTCACAAACATAAGTTGTTTTACTAAAACAATGTTTAAATGGGGTTATAAAAGTCATATTTTTTACTATAAATATTCATTAGAAAGGTATAAAGATTTCCCACATCATGATATTTGTTTTATAATTTTTAGAAATTAAATAAATTAAATTTTTAATGACACCATGATGATGGAGCAATTACCTCATTAATTAACAATTTTAACAAAATGGAAGGATAATGTAAAATATAATAATTAAACTTGTCCAAAGCCTATTGGATGAGTCTACTTAGAAACATTATCACCTTATCCTATAAATATATCATTTTTGGACCTTTATAATCCGAAAATAATTTCATAATAAAGTAAAAGTTCAATCTTTCCAAGAGTACCCCCTCTCTCCTCTTATAAAAGGCCCCCACCACTACCACCTTACTCACACCTTAAAAGCCTTTTGGCTCGGCCACCCTCTGCCCCAATACTCTCTCAACTTCCCTCCCTTACTCCTAGAAGCCTCAATGTTTGCAGAAGTATTCCCAAGGAATCCTTTTCCACAAATCAAAAAGAGTTACCCGATTTTAAGGTAATGTCTTCTCTAATGTTGTTTTGTTTTATTTTGCTTCTCCAACCCATTAAACTCCTTTTATTCCTTTCTTTTGTAACAAATAAATTATATAAAATATAATAGTATGTTTTTATGACAATTATTTGGTTTACACTTACACACACCTTCATCTAATGGTTAAAGAACATTATGTTTCTGTGGGAGGCGAAATACTGCCTCACGAAACGATGATTGTTCAATATTCTTTTAACACCTCTAATGGTGGCCATTTTGATGACACTATTTTCATATATGATATATATATATATATTATGTTTATGTTTTCCTTATTCTACTGTATTTTTCATTTATGGCATAATTTATGATTTCCATTATGTGTAAACGCGATAATTTCATTTTAGGAAGTGCGACTACCGCCCCCTCAAAGTGATTTGAATCGTTAATGCCATATGAGGGATGTATAAAGGATGGAGTAAATGGTATTATAAATTATATTATACTGGAATTATATTATACCTTTATATAATTATAACTTCATTCCATTAAATAAGAAATAGAAATGAAAGTAGTGTTCATGCGTACGTACGGCTTACCGTCTCCATGAACGGTGCATTTCATTTCTTACATCTAAATGTTATGTAATATTATAAATGAATGTATATACTGGATATATATAATGTATATTATATCTAAATAATGAATATAATTATGGATATAATGTATATTTTACCACATGAACAACTTGTAATTTTAAGAAGTCTATTTTTGACTCAAGTACCTAAGATCGACAAAATGACCGTTATAAACTTAAATAATTACATAATGTTCATGACATGGTAATAAGTGATATAAAAGGAATAATGAACTTGAAAAAGGTTCTTAAGAAGGTATATAATAACTATAGTTTATTATTCAGGAGGTTAAAGAGTGGTCGAGTCAAGTCGGACACGAGGTAAGGGAATTTCTTAACCCAATTTCTATTCTTTGGGTTAATCTCCTACTTTAAAATTATGTCATGATATTATTATGTACTATCTTGTATTTATACTATATTTATGTGTAAATATAGTGAATACACATAATAGATCTATTTTATTTTAAAAAAATGATCTTTGTAAGGACTTCGTCTAAATCTCCTTTCATTGAGGCATATTAGGTTTTATACACAACTTTAATTTATACGGTGTATAAACCCCTTTGACTTTCACTTTTATTCAAAAAGAATCTTTTTATACAAAGCGTTTTTACTAAATGACAAAAGGAATGTTTCTTTCTTACGTATGCGGTGACAACGACTTCTCCGCCGCCATGACTATTGTTTGAGTTTCGGCTTCCTCTATAAGCCATAACTTTTTTTTAAAGAAAAATAAATATCATGTTTTAATTTTCTTTTATTTTGGTATTGAAAATGGTTTTGATAAAGTTTTTATTATATCAATGTGTTGTATTGATATCTTGTTATTGAAGTGTGGAAATATTATGTTTCCTTTATGCATGTTTTATGTGATACAATTATGTTATGGTTTATGATATGTTTAAACCTATTCATATGAGAAATGTATTGGACTTAATAAGTGACTGGTGGAGCCCGCTATAGCTCCTCGATGCATCGGTAGGTCTCATGAGACAAACTATTGTCTTGGCACGAGGCCTTGACAAAATCTTATTTGTGGTCTTGGCACGAGGCCTTGGCTACGTGGTTATGATAGTCTGGCATTATGAATTCCATCATTATGAAAGTGGTTATTGATATTGTATGGTATTATTCGACTAGTAGAATATCCATGTGAGTAAGTAAATGGCATTATTTAATTTCATTTTTTCCATAATATGCTGAAGTTCAAGTTTAAAAAGGATTTTGTTTTAGTTATACATTGCCTTAAATGTTAATGTTTATTTATGAAAGCTTCCGCAATATTGTTATCCTTATTGAGCATCTGAGCTCACCCCTTTCATTGTTTTAATATTTTCTAGGATGTGAAGAAGTATTTTATGAATGAACTGTAGGGATAGTCAAAAGAGGATATGAGTGTGAACTATGGAGACTTTTTTATTGTAGTATTTCACATTATGATGTAATGTAACATTTATGAATGTATCTAGTGTTTACAAGGATACTAAACTAATAAGTCTTTCGAGACTTGATCTTTTGTGATCATGAAAATGTTACGAAGTAATGCAACGACTCCGGGTAACTAGGGTCGGGGCGTTACATATGCCTTGATCCACCTTAGCCTACACCACTATCTCCAACCACTATCGTGCAAGATCCTCCATCATATATGTCGCCTACTTTACTTTCATTTCTTATGGTGTGCTGATGAACTCAATGATACGATTCATCCTACTTAGCCACACCTCCACCCTTTCTGGTTTAGAATCACCTTGAAAGATGGGTGGATTCTGCTTCTAGAACTGGACAGAATGGTATACATGCCTTGACACATCCCTATAATTCCTTATGTCCACAACTTGGAACTCTTGAATGATACTCTGAACCAGCTGTTGGTTCACACGTGGTTCAGGTGCAACCACATTCTCTGCAGATTCTTCGAGTAGTTTTATATGACGCCTAACGGGTTCCATTTTCTATACAAACAACACACACCATTAGTCTCACTTACATGAAACTGAAGGCTTAGAATTTAAAATTATATCACATCAACTATCACCAAATTGTTTTTCAAAACAAACTTTTCCCATGTTCAACCATTTTAGAACACATCCCACATGCTTTTTGAAAATCAGACCATTTTCAAAACACACCAAATATTCAGTTTTTAAAATCTTTTTAGTTGAAAACAATTTCTTCATTTTTTTTAAATCCGCACCTGCCCCGAAATCCTTACTCATTCCTCACAATGAGATATGCAATCCTAGTGGGAAGCCATTCCTGTACAATGACTGTCATGCTCACCTCATTGGCTAAACCCATGAAAATGAGATTTCTAAGATTCTAGAAGTGTATCCAAAAAACTTATGTACCCAACACCCTGGTAACATGAAGTTCAGCATAAACTGATTAACTGGGTCCTTTTATGCTATACATTTCAAGTTATAACAATCGTAATCTGGTCTAAGATTCCAACCCAAGGAATAGATGAAAAGGAATTTCAACTCCAAATCCAAAAAACATCAATGACCACTTGTTAGGAAAGTACCGAACAAGATGATACCAAATATAATGACCCGCCAATTATCATTGTATTGAGAGCTCAACGAGTCATTACTAGGACTTAAGCAACATCCTCGAGGTGCCAATGGCTGGAAATAAATGCCGGAGGGTTTCAAAACAAGTGGGGGATCATTTACCCTTTTTGAACATACCACAAAACCAATAACCATAACCAAACTAATCAACTAAATGATGCATGATAACAGCTAAGTAAACTCAACCATTTATTTTATCATAAACCAACCAAGCATACCACAATGGAAACCAACACTAAATCAGAGTAAACAGTGGAAAGAAACACTCAAAGACTATAAGACAACAACCCAAGTCCATTCTCCACAAGCTCCAAGCTCCAACATCACAAACCAACCCAAGCATCATGAAGCAGTATGCAACACTTTACCTTTTCCAACATCCCGGTAAATGACATCTGGAAAATCACCAATGTTCCAAAGTAGGGGGTGAGTAATTAAACTTAGTAGGGCTTCCCCCAATTACTTCCCGACCCATGCCTCTAGGATATAACATGATAGCACATTTATTAAAAAAATTATATTAAACAATTCCAAAACATTTCACAATATAACAAATTCCATATCAAAACCATTTCCCAAAATCTACCATATTTCTCAAGAATATAAACTAAGAAAAGTTTCCAATAAAAATCACATTTCCATTTGGCACATTCATTCCATTTCACTAATCCACACAACCAACCATGCATGCAACCTGGACCTCCCTATACTCGTGAGTGGTGACTTATCCTTCCACTAAGCCATCACTTAGTGGACTACCTTGACGGGGGTACTTCATGACCTTATCCATCCCAACCTTTTTATGGGGGTACTTCTCGCCATTATCCATCCCCAAATTTTGAAGGGGGTACTTCTCACCCTTATCCATCCCAATGCACATGAACACACACCACAACCCATGAAAATCTATACCCAAAACCACGTGTGTTCAAAACCTTTCATGAAAGCATCACCCTTTTATTGAAAACCATTTCTTTCAAGTAGAAAACCCGTAGCCAATTTAAAATCACCATTTTAAATTTACATCAACAACCACTTTCAAAAAACAAACAATTTCCATCACCCGTTAATAAAAAGGGGTTTCAACCATTCTTTCATAACAGATAAACAAACCATTTCAATCAAGGAAAACAATTTGAAACTAAGCCTTCAAGTTATAAGAAAGAGGAATCAAGAGTGAATCCACCTACCTCAACAAATTAGGAGAAACCAACAAAGAACCGAGTCGAAACACCACAATACCTCCTTAGATTCCTTCCCCTCAATCAACCTGCCTCTAAAATCCATGGCAAGCCATCAGATCGCTTCCAAAACGCCTGGTAATTGTTATCCCACCTTCACCAAAGATAAATCCGGAGTTAGAGCCATCTAGGAGAAAAAAAAGTGGGTTTCAATATAAAACGTATTATATCCTTAAAATTAGGATCTATGTTGACCCCACACATGGTTAGTCTGCACAGTTAGGCAAACTGTGTGCTAACCGTGCTGTAGTCACTACTTGGAAGGGGCGCTCCGCACGGCCTCCTCACACAGTTTTCCCAAACCATGTGCACACTGTGTGGTATCCTCTATCCAAAGTAACCACACCATCATGGCTTCCAGACGGTTTGGAAAAACCGTGCATAGCCCATGCGTCACAACTTTTTTTTCCCCGTTTTCACTTTTAAAAGTCTCAAAACTTTCCAAACCATTTCTCATAAGCTTCATGTAATTAAAAAGCATAAAACAAGCGTTACTTACCCAAAAATGGGGGTAATACAATAAATATCCCAATTTGAGTACCATCCATTTTTGGGAGTGTTAAGAAAAGTGGTGATTATACATGAATATTTCTGATTGATAGGTTGTTGAGAGAAGTTATGGTCATCCGAACTCAAGATAGGGTTCTCTAAATATTGAAAAGAACCCTTGGGTTGAATGGTAACCATCCAACCAACTTCAATAATATCCATTTGGACACAAAATAGAGAATCTACTGTCTAGTAAGATGATTTAGTGGGTTCTGAAAGAGGAATTATAGCATTGTCCAGCAAACAAAACCTGTATAGATGCAATCAGTGCGATGGGGGATAATCACGAATTTTAGACATGGGGTAATTTTTCAAAACATCATTATCTAAATCCAAAAGATACCAAGGGTTATCATTATGATTTCTCAAAATAATTTCTTTGTTATTTTTTGCATCATATGATTGAGGAGTGTCAAAATCCATCTAACAATAAGTTTGTTGCACATCTTAGATAGATAAAATAAATAATTGCCTGAAGCAGTAGCACCAGGTGCATTACATGAATCACCAAGGAGTTATTGAATCTCTCAAAGGAATCATGAATCACCTAAACCCCAGAGTTCTCACATGTTTCTTAAATACCACATGTCATTGTGCAGTCACATGAACCATTTGGAGACTCACAATCACATGACCTGCACTTGGTCACATGATTCTCATATCGATCAATCAATCACATGATCGATCTTGAGGATCACATGAAGTCATCAATAAAATCAAAATATGCATGCAAAATGTTCAGATAGTTACTAAAATTTGGTTTGTAGCTGAACAGACAACTGATCAAAGAATAATCTCACAGAAGAACTCTAACAGAGTGATATCTTGGTAAAGAATCATGATCAGGGTTCATGGAATGATATTTTAATGGAGGTATGTGATAGAGTCATGAGTGATAGCATTCCAGAGGAGTTTTGAAAAGTGAAATGAATATCTATCCCCCATATGAAGGCCATTTAATAGATTAAAAATGTCTCCTGGTAGACTGAAAAACACCTAAGATGCAGATTTGTGATACCGCCAAGGACCCTGGCTGGCATTTACATTCCCCAAGACTGATCCATTGTCCCCATGGATTTATATCTTAATGGTGCATATTTTGATTCCAACCAAATGAGTATTGGTGAAATTAATAAGGTAGAAATACCTGAATATCATTATTATTTTTCCCATAAAAAGAATGGGAGGAAGAAATGGACAAGAATTGAGGAATATCATAAGCCTCCAGGTGACTCATGATCGTGTGACCAACATAATGTCATCAAAAGACTCTGAATACAGTTAATAACCTATAGAGGACCCTGTAGAATCCCCTTGGATGAGTCTTTATGCTCTTAAAAGGATCTCTAGACAACTGGGGGATGTGTAGAGATAACTGAATGAGTTCCTTAGGTTACATGGTTTTTCATTGAAGATTTCCTGACAAACCATCCAAAATTACATAAAAAATAGTTTATAAATATTACAAATGTGGGGGGGGGGATCTAGATGTCGTAAAAGATCAAGTGAAACATCTCTAATTTGGAGGATAATTCTCCTCAACAACAATTAAGTCAACTCATGATACTCTTGAACCATTGTAAAATGAAGAAAGGTAAATAAAAGGGGTGGAGGAAGGAGTTACTTAGAGTCTATGAAAGACACATGACACACCCGATAAATCTTCAAGGAAATTCTCTACCCTAAAAAAATGTTCACCTTGTCTCAGGAATTCCCACTAGCTCGTCAGAACCATCAAGCGAAAATCCTCAATTATGTCCTAGAGACTACGTGATTCCCCCTTGGCTCCCCAATGATAGATGGATGGATTTTTTTATAATACTCACATGTATCTATAATAACTTTATTGATCATGTGATACATCACCAAAAAGTAGTTTAAATTTCCCTTGAAATTAATCATTAAAACTCACATAATCCCTATACAATATAAAATAATGAAAATGGGATAAAAGTGAAGGAGGCAGAGGCATTCACTATCGAAAAATACCCATGTGATGTGCCAATGATGTCTATAATATGATATCGTGAGACTCCTAGACAAGTCACCCGAGATCATGATAAGGCATTTTAGTAGGCACTTTGATCTCACAATGCCTCTTGGACACATCAAACATGACAACATGGATGTAATTTTGCATCCCTTGTGATTCAACATAATACAGATTAAGTGGATATAATCCAATAAATGGAGCATTGACAAGAGGGACACAAAGTCTTTAAAAATCCAATGACTCCATCAAAAATGATTCCTGATAGACTCATCAAAATCTGTAGCACCAACCCCCTTTAGTTACTCTAGTCTGTATTACCACTAAATATGTCATACAAATCGGTGAACAATCGAGGTGTCGAGGCATATAAATTACCCACCACAACATGGATAAAAGGGGTATATTTAGACTCTTGAGAATAAAATATTTCTTGTAATTTGACATACCAGTGGTAGAGAGGATTCCATGGAGCGGTTAACCTCATAAATGGAATGTCATTCATCAAATAATACACTCGAGATAAACATGAGTTGTCATGTGGCATGTATAAACACTTCATGTGATTAATAATAGATCACATGAAGGACCTCTGGAGGTATATTCTAAGTACATCATGCACACCATCTAGATCATGTAGGACATAAAATAATAGAGCATGAAATAATACTAAGGCACTAACTGTATAATGATGGAATAATGATTATGAATGGGTAAGCATAAGTAGAAGGAATATACGTTGAACCTTACGTGCTTGGTGTGAACTATCCAAGACATGTAATAGAACTAGGATACGACACATAAATTATGTGAAACTACGTTGGTATACTATTTGGAAAATGTGATGTCCCCTGGACATGTCGGACAATGCCATATGGCTCCCTCCAGGTTTTCTACCTAGATCTTGTGAATCCCTCTAGGATCATCATCTTATCCTTACACAGATCTTCTGACATGTCACCTAACTCCAATAAAGTTACCAATCTAGGATAGTTGAGTCTCACAGTAGCATGTGGTCAGTTAATCAGACCATGTGACTCCCTCAGGGGATGTCATCCAAGTCTCGTGAATCCCTCCAGACATGTCATCTCAAACACCCGACACCCTCTAAGACATGGCTCATTCACCCTTGTGACCTCCACCATATTTTTCAGCCAGATCTCATGATAAAACCATGAAAAGTAATCCAGATCATGCGATACCCTCTAGAAATGACAAATAGGTATGTGGTGGATTCCAGGTAAAGACTTCTAGGACTTGCGATGTCATTTGGATAAGTTATCCTTGATCATGGGAAAACCCTTATACATTCCATCCAGGACATGACAATTCAACTGGACATGATAACTGGATCACATATATTCTGTTTTGATATACTAAGAAAAAGTTCTCTAATGTATAGGGTACACAACCAAGGGATGTATAGTTGAAAATTATCGTATATCAGGAAGACAAGTAAACCAATGAAAGGGAATCCTAGGGCTTGATCACCTTATTCATCCATAGTGTGTATGCCATGATGATGAGGGAAACCACAGCGTGTAAGACCCAACTAAGGGAACTATAATAAATCTGATTCCAGTAATAACTAGGATACATTGGAATACTCCATAAGGCTCGGGCACTATCTAAAATCCTCATTAGGTCATCCTAATAGGTGTGTCCCACACCTATAAGCAATGAGACATATTAGCTGCCATCCCTTGTTCCTCCCACCGAGCATAGCTCACATTGGATTAGGTAATCACAATAATAAAATCACATGAATTATAAGTATTTATAAAGATAGGGGAAATATAAATGTGTAATCCCCATTTAATTAAAATATGGGAACTATGATTCCTTCCATATCCAGGATATGTAAGATGCCTTCTTAAGGCCTGAGCTCAAATAAGCATCCATGTTGATGTAAAACCTATATATCAAACATTTTAACCATCATGACCTAATCATTGCAATGGAATGGTATCTCTATCTTATTCATTAAGGGACCAGGTAACCAATTAAACTACAAGAACTCATAATCTTTCTATATCCATGATAAATCAAACATTTTTCTAGGGCCCGAGCTCAATATCAGACATCCCATGGACTATCCCAGTATAAGATTCCCAGTTCCATACATAGTGAGTCTAATCATCCATCGTACCTTGTTTCTAACAATGATCAATGCTCACATGGGCTTAAGTAATGACAATGAATTCCTCATTAGAATCATATACATCCATAATTAGAACACCCTTCATATAAAGAAATCTATCTTGGGGCCATTCCCAAGGGCATGATTGAACTATGATAACTCTGATTCCTATTATAATAAGGACATGTAGGACGTATACTAGAGATTCAAGCTCAAATATTTAGTTCCATAGAGTATTTACATATTTCCTCTCCATATTTCCTCTCCACAATATGTTAAACTACACGATAATAATGAACTATAAAGGTTTTGATTCCTGCAATAACCAGGATAAATAGGATGCCTCATAATTTCTGAATCCCTTCCTTGGAATATTAATCCACTTCCTTGTATGAAAACATATTATAAATAATTTGGATATACAGTTTCAACATATAAATAGAAACCCCTTATTTGTAGATGGATAGAGAACCTCATATACATAATTATTGATTCATTGATGAGGTCACCTCTCCTTCATTCAATCAATGAGATTCATTGTTTTTTTAATAAAGATAAACAACATATAATCATTTTAATAGGGTTACTAGACCCATATCGAGATTAATAAGAGATTCAAGAACATATCTTAAATCTATAAGAGAGTCCCAAAGAATGAAATAATGCCCCCCAAGGGTGTGATGTGCCTGACCTACCATCCAATGAACCAATTAGAGTCTCCAAGTGTCATTGGTCCTAAAAACCCATATGAATGTCAGGATATAGAAAGAAGTTATGTACCTAGCTGTATATGGGGGAACCATTGGATGTTTCTATTAATAATAATAGTGAAAATATGTTAAAAATTGATAATGAAATAAAACACCCACTACTGACCATCAGGCACAAATGAAACCGCCTCTGTGAGGGTCTCCTTTCCACCTCTTGATCAGGAATAAAAAATAACCTAAACTAAACAATATTTTATCACATGGTGACCAAAATATGAAATAAAATATCAAAACTAAATAATAGATATTCAATTCCACATTACGCTCCATGTTCCAAAATCAAACTCAAATGTAATGACACTAACAACTTTTATATGGGTCTCGAACCATGCTAGGTTCCCTCAACCATGCTTCATCCCAACACAACAATCCAACATAGGTCCTTTTACCTTATCTCATCCTAAAACCATGAAATCTATTTGGGTAGTGATTAGGTAGCAAGATTATAGTGTGGTACAACTCAGTAGGCCACAACTTACATCTTCTAAAATAATATCCCGTAAATAACAAGTGTACAAAGTTGTATAAATAAAATATAAAAGAAATAATTTAAACAGTCTACACTTATTTAATGTCTTTTTATTTATCCACATAACACCAACATTTCGAAGGATAGTATAATGATAACATATATCTTAATTCCATTATTATAATTCATAATTCACAACTGAATTCAATTGATTCCATTCATATTTAGTATACATGACTGAATTACATTATTAACATATATCATCTTTAAAATAATTTCTATTATTACCATTCATATTTCATAATACATGATAGAATTCCACTATTACCACTAATCATTTATGTCACATGTGAATTCCATTGTTAACATTTTCCATTTTAAGTCACATGTGAATTACATTATTACTATCCATCATTTAATAATACATGATTTAGTTTCACTTTTATGATTCATCATTTAATGGTACATATGAATTCTATTGTTTTCATTCACCATTTGATGTCACATTTATAAAAAAAACACATTAATTAATTTACTGATTAACTAATCTAACATAATCATTCCATGTTCAAATAGTTTCAATAATTAGTTAACCAATTAATTAATCGCATCAATTCGATTAGTTAATTAATCAATTAAATAATCAAATCAATAAAATCAATTAATTCATCAATTAATAAATCACGTTAATTTTATTAGATAATTCAACAAATAACTAATCAAATAAATTTCATTTCATAGTAAAAAATTATTCTATCACAATAATTATTTTAATTAATTATTCAATTAATTACGCAAAAAAATCTCATTAATTAAATCACCAATTAATTAATCACATCAAATTCATTAATAATTAAATAATTAGTTTATCACATCAATTCCATAATCTGAACCATTCTATTTAATTAATCAACAATTAATTATCCATGTTAAAAATTATCAATAACTCCATGATTTATTCAACAGTTAATTATTTCAAATAAATACCCATAAATCCTCATAATTAATTTAGTAGATAATTATCCAATTCAACAATCCCAATTCCCTCATAATTAGTTCAAAAATTAATTTTTCAAAATATATAATCCCAATTCCCCCAAATTTTATATTCCATCAATTGATTAATTATCCTAATTAATTAAATCAAGCATGAACTCAATTCCAAAAAATATAATAGAAATTATACAATTACATACACATAAAAGAAATAAATACTCTTGTATTTTAATTACAGACCATCTACCTTAATTCTTTTATGGACGATCACATAATGAAAATCCCCAATTTGAAAAGAATAACAATGTAGAATGAGATCTTGTTCTCAAAACCTAAATGAAAATCGAAAAAATAATGATTAAAAAATTCTAGATCTAGATAAAATATCTAATTTCTAGATCTAACCAAAAACAGGGAAGATCAATCCTTCAATGGATGGAAGAATAATGTGAAGATAAAGGACACCACATCAGAATAGATCCACTTTCCAGGGTGGGTGTATATCTTCAATATAGGCTTCAAATCTCATTGAATAGAGGTTGAAATGGATTGGAATCTATATGCGAGGCTTCCTAGCTAAAAAATAACATTAGGGACCATTTTAGAGAATAATTGGGGTTAAAACTGGGCCTCAAGAAACATTTAAACTGATTTTTGGGATTAAATATTCTATGAATGGTTTGCTACTCAAGTCGTATGATTACCCCTTCAAGGTGTGCCTTAATCACGTGCCTCATCAATGGGGTGAATAGTTTCTCCTAATAGGTCACGCCGTTTGGCAAACCATGTTCTATACATGAAAAATCCATATATCCAAGGTTTCATAGTTTGCCGGGCCATGGTGAACGGTTATGGAAAACCATGTGTCAACTGTGAACTTCCCTCTTTCCTTCCAAAATTTACAATTTTAACCTAAATTCACCCCAAGGTAAATCTCAGTCAAATTATTATCATAAAATAAAAGGAATAAATTATTTTTTTTGATAAATCTCTATAAATGGTCGGTAACTTAAAATCTCACCACTTTATAACAACACATCCTCAATCTATACTCCCAAGCATCTATAAAATTCTATGTTGAAAAAATTGGGCCATTGATCCCTCACATCCACATATCTCTCCAATGTTTTTTATTGAACGTGATTATGTTTCCACAATACAAAAACTATCAACACAGTCTTTCACTACAACACATTTTCACTATGATCCAATACATGTATCAGATTCTCCTCAAAGGATGAATCTATATAAATATAAACATCATCCATATAGATCACATGGGAAGTGTTAGGGTGATACAGTAGATGTTGTGACACATGGGTTACATCATTCATATCATTTTATCTTTTTGGAAAATCTAATCGATATTCCAACATCTGGTTTTCTCCACAACCTCAAATGGTTTAACACAATTGAGTGACAACATTCCTAGTCTTCATAACCAGTGGTGACCCAAACAAAGAGAAATATTAAGTAATGCAAGGACACCCTCTTTAAACTCTATGGTCCATAGACATATGTCATTATACAACTTTTATATAATATAATCTATATCCATAATTTTTATCAATCAGTTGTACTAACATTTATGTGACTTACATGTGTTTCTGTCAAAAAAATTCTGACTCACCCACCTCCATCCAACATAGAGGTGATCAGCACGGCCTACATAAAGACTGTCATATGGTTCAATCTATATAGTTTCTTAATAACTACTATTGTAGTAAAACTCTACCAAATCTAGGAGATTCTCCCCAAACTCACCAATCACAAGATCTCATCATATACACAAGCACCAACATAGTATGCTCTGACTACCCATTTATCTGTGGGTGGAATGTTGCACTCAAGAGAACTTGTGTACCAAGAAACTTCTATAATACCTGGAATATGTGTGACGTAAAACATGAATCTCATTCTGAAATAATATTATATGGAACCCCAAATAGACAAGCTATTTCTGGAACATACTACTGTCCAAGATGATCGATTGGAAAACTCTCCCTCTCTGGTAAGAAATATGCTACCTTTATCAAGTGGTCCATAATAACCAAAATAAAATCATTGTTTCAAGGAATCCTCAAGATAACCACCACAAATTCCATAGTAACGTCAACCCACTTTCATTCTCAAATAGGCAGCAATTGTAATAAACCAATAATACATTTATTCTCATCCTTTTCCTACTGACAGGTGTTCCTTCATGTTATGAACCCTAATAACTCGTTTTTCATGCCCGAACACCAAATCTATTGATGTAGGTCTCAATAAATTATTGTCACACTCCTATGTAACTCCCACATTGAGTCATTAAATTCATGCATCAGCTCCTCACACATAATAAAAGACTGGACAACAAGATTCTGGAAATAGATGATCTCATCCTCATCTATGCTCCAATAAAAAGGTAATTTCACACATTCAAGGATTTCCCTCAAGTTGAAACACTCCAGATCCTCATACCATATGTCCCTGATCTGTTTCAAAATTTTAGACTCTAATGAAAATGATACAATTGTCATCTGGACCTGACTCACCTGAGCCACCTTGTGCATATCATCCAATAAAATCATGATCATCCATTTATGACTAGACTCTTAAACTACATGGGTCTAAGGTTTCCTGATCAAAGAATCGTAAAAATTGTTATCCTTTATGGTCATATATTCTAGCTAAAAATCTAATGACTAAATATTATCAACCCATATTCACTGTGAGGGATTAAAATCTCATTGTGAAAAGATATACTATAAAATCATGAGATATTTATGCACCATAATCTTTTCACCCAAAATAGATTTTCACCAACACTTCACATAATAAACAACTGCTTACAACTCGAGGATGTTTATAGGGTAATTATGTAAATGTGGCCTTATCTTTCGAGACAAAAATGCCACAAATCAATCCACTAGCATCAAAAAATATAGTATTCCAATCCCATAAGAATAACAAAGAATGGTATACTCCTCACCTGGCTCAGGTAGAATCAAAATTGGTGTTGATGTCAAATGCTTCTTCAACTCCTATAATTCATCCGCACATACTCCCAAACAATCATATTTCTCCCCCTTATCAGTAAATCTCAAAAGAGGAATTTCTAATCAAGGAACACACTATAAGAATCATTAGTAATGTCCTTCCAACCCCAAAAAATTGGTCAATTCTAAATACATTCTTGGTATATTCCCACGAAAAAACTACTTGAACCTTCTATAGATCTACTAACACACATTCCTTTGAGATGATGTGACCCAAGAAGTGTACACAGTCAATAAAAACATACAATTAGATAGATTTCCATATATTCTATGCTCTCTCAGTGTACTTATGATTATGTCATGGTGTTGTCCATGCTCGTCATGTGTCTTGAAGTAAACCGATATTTATTCCAAAAACACCACCAAAACTTATCCAAGAACAGAGGGAAGATTTATTTTATCCCATCCATAAACACTACTAGTGAATTCATCAAACCAAAAGTCATTAAGGTGAAATAATATAGGACATTCCTTCTTATGAAAGTAGTCCTAGGTATACCAAAAGTTATACATATCAAATGTTGATACCCTGATCTCAAGTCAATATTTGAGAAAACAAAAGCTCTTCTCAACTACTCAAACATAATGTTCATACCCGAAAGATGATATCTGTTCTTCACCTAAATTTGGTTAAAAATACGTTAATTGTCACACAATCATAGAGTCGTTTTATCCTTAATTTAAAAAAAATAGAACCCCAAAGTGATGTACTGAGATGGATAAACCACTTATACTCTAACTCCTCTAGTTGATCCTTCAGCACATGAATTTCTACAGGAGTCATTTTGTATGTTCGAATAGAAACTTTCTCAGCCACATGCATGAGCTCAGTATTATATTCCACATATCTATTAGGTGGGATCCTTGAGGATTCTTCAAGAAAGAATCTTGAAACTGGTCCGCTATAGCTGGAACGAAAACTCACATTACACCTCTTTCATCAAAAAAATATACTAGAAACCTAGGATATGAGATATTCGTGTTTATGATTAATTGGACCTAATCAGGATTCTTGAATATCATGATCTCTACTTTCAAAATAGTTTCTACCATTTTGTGATGAAAAATTAACACCTATGTGTCACGCGCCGTCCCAAACTACCCCGGATCCATTGCGATTTCAATAAAACATTGTGTGAAATTTTTCTTTCATAAAAAGAAATGATGATAAATTATACATATTGTTCCACTAAAGAGGATATTTTCGGATTATATTCTAGAATACTAGATACAAATATTACAATAATTTAAAACATAAAGAGAAAATTACTCCACAAAGATTCCACCAATCAGTGTTACTCAAATCTACTAAACCTGCAAAATTTAAATTAAAACGTAGGGTGAGCATACAAATGCCCAATAAGGGGGTTTTAAAATAATCTATTATTTCAATTGAATCCTTTTGATATTATTCCTTTAAAATTATTCATAAATATTTTTCTAAATGTAATCTACAATACATGAAGCATAATATAACACTTTGTTCAAAAATTACAAGTAAACATTTCATGGAATATTTACAGAGTTACAATGAAACATGTTACAATCAAAAGGATTCTTATAAAAAATAAATGTTGTGTAGCATATAAAGCATGATTCATTATAAATATAATAAGTGTGACATGAGAAAGTGAATGTATAGAATTTGAAAATGAATGAAATAAAAAGTAATAGTTTCTAATAAGATAATAACTGTAATTTCATCCCTTACAAACTGTGAATCATAAATTGGAAGATAAATCTATGAGTGCTGAATAAATATTATATTCCATAATCATTTACTTATGAAACTCATAAGTACATGATCTTAAGCAAGTATATTATACTAGTCGAATATTCACATGGTTAATTAAATATTAACAAATATAGTGAGGGAATGTATAATGTGGGACTGTGTCAAGGCCTCGTTCCATGACCTAATATGTCTTGGGAGAACTACTGATGCATCATGGGGCTTTCAATAACTTGTCTGCAACTCATAGGGATTTCATTAACTTGTCCCCAACCCATAGGGCATTCATTAACCGGTCCACAAACCATTATATACCAAGTCCAATACTTTCCTCATATTCCAAGTAAGGACTTATATTCTAAGTGTCCCCTAGAACATTGAATATTAAATTTCTCATTTCAAGTTATTCAAGTTGTCCCATACCACTTTGAATAATTTAGTTCCATAATCCATCAATTGTCATAATACATAAATTTCATTCTTTTTTATTTAAATATACAGTGAAACATGCATTAATTGTCAACACTAACAACTCCATACCTATAAAAAATTATCCAATGACGTGTGATGGTAACCAATGCATATTCAATAAGTTCTGATACATGTTTCGTCATATAAAAATATATCCCTGAAATTATAACACCCTTATTGTGAAAGTAAACATATTATATTATAAAATGCATAATGGAAATTAGTCATGGATTGTATACATAATAAATTGAATGGTAAAAAAATATTTCATGTGAGGTATTCAACACATAGTTGTCTGAACACCCATTACTTTCATGTTTATGTATAAACATACCACAAGCGTACTCCCAATTATTTAAACACAATGTTATAAATTGAACAGAATAAAAATCAACCACACAACTTACTAACGTAACCAATACCATTAGACATATGAAAATAAATGTGAAATCCGTATACACATAATGATATTATAAAGGGTTGTATTACTAAAACAAATTCTAAATTGATTCTTGAAAACATTTCATACTTCAAAACACTCGTTATATCTTTTTATCAATATTTTGCGAACCCATATTGTGAAAAAATATTAATATCATGATAAAAAAACACACAGACACACTCACACAAAGATATATATATATATATATATAGCACTGTGTGTACTTAAGGGTTCTTTATCAAAACATCAGAACCCAATACATAAATTATGTCTGGTAAAAACATAATTTAAACCAAAGATAAATAATTTGAACCCATAATGTAAAACTGAGGGTGTTTTTTCATTAATAAAAACATATATATATATTTGTGTGTGTGTGTGCTAGTGTCTAATAATACTTATATATTTATAATTTCATCAACTTAATACACCTCTAAACATAACAAGGTTTCTATTCATTGTGAATTCCATATATAGTAGGAGTATTTCATCTTTTAAATAAATAAAGTTATATAGTTTAATTAATAACTCACATATACATATGTATATATATATAGTGAAACCTATTTATGGTACCCACGTAAAACCCTATTCTGACTTTCATCCCAACAAAAATTTTCCAAAAACCGGAATTCATTTTTATAAGATCGTTCAAATAAATCAGTGGGATTAGAATAAAAACCATGTATATATATATATACATACATATATATATATATAAACTGTATGAAAACAAAGCATGACTAACCGAGGACCCTTACCTGGTTCGAAGAAGAAGGACGAAGGTCGATGGAGAACTAGAGAGGAAGAAAACCCATAGGGGTTGAGTGGCACAAATGATTTATATATATACCCTATATAATATACATCTAAGGTAACATAAATAGAAAACTAAGGAACCTTAGTTTAAAATAATACCAGGTGAGTTTGGTCTTGTGGAAAATGAAACAGAACAGGGGCCACTAGGTGTCACTAGAGTGGAAAAAAGATGAAAAATAAGCAGCGATAGATACTTATGCGGTGCAAGATGGATGAAGAAGGCAAATGAGACGGAAGAGGGTGTGGAAAAGAATGGATGTCCAAAATTTAATTACACCATGATCTAGCAGTTGAGGTTCGTCTGTGGATTCAAAAATGATGAATGATTGAGATCTGATGTGGAGCAAATCAGACAACTACAAGTGACGTGAGGTTTTAAAAGGGGAAAGAAGGATAAGATTAAAAATTAGTTTGATCAGATGGCTGAGGAAAACACGAGTGAAATCCACATCTATGGGAATTTGATGACCGAACTGATCATATAGCTCAGATCTCACACGAAGAGATCTGACAGATGAGACATAGTTTCCGCTTAAAATATCTATCCCACATCGAAACGAGATGGGTTTCACAGCTTTGATATAATCATAAAGCTACCAGATTATCCCAGGAATACCCCTCCCCCACCTTGGTACCACCCCATATCGGGACTCTGTGGGTGCGCTTCTACTCCCACCCCTTTCGTCGTGCCACCCTGCACGGTGGCGTGCTCTGGAACCCTAGCACACACACTCCCGTGCGCGCTTAGGGCCTACTATGAACAACTGTGCACATGAATTAGCACGCACCATGTGTGCAAATACCTGGACCATGGGCCTAGGGGATTTGAGTGAGATTCTCACTATGGCCTTGAGTGGCTTTGCATTCTAGGTCACCCTTGGCTAGGATGGGGACTCACATAAATTCTGCAATGTAAAAATTCATTTTTTTGTTAAACTTAATAATGAAATTATATATATATATAAGTTCCCTAAAAGAGGATGAAAATTATCAACTATGGTTAAATAAAATCCTAAACACCATCATTTTGATCACTTTATAAACATTTGCGTTTGAAAACCTGAAATTTCAAAATCTAAATTCAAACCATTATATTTCAATAGGGAAATTCCATACTAGTTTTGTATTTGAAATCCAAAAAATATTTTCAATTAAAAATTTATTTTTATTCATCCAGGTTGAAAACATTAAAGGGTAACTTTTGAAAACATTTGACATAATAAAATATGTAATTCAATATGTATAGGTAAAATACTAAATAGCACTATAATCATTAATTTCATTTTCCCAAAGTATGATTTCAAACTCAAAAACATGTTTCTTTGTACCAAAACCAAGTAGTATCAAATGTGTGATTCTATTTGAATTTCTTTTAAAACACAAGGGTTATGATTCAAACACATTGTAAACATCAAATCATTATCCTTCTAAAATATTAAAAAAAGTTTATTAAAAACTTTTTTATATCATTACTTTAATTCACACGTTGAACACTTGGAAAACTCATTATATCTAGATACTTTAAATTAAGCCACTAGAATATCCAATGGCTATATGGTATTATATACTTTAGAGACTCAACATTCACCAAAAGGATGAAATGGTCCGATTATTTTTAATTGATTATAAAAACATGATTAAGGTGTTCCAATTTCAAAATGACATGGCGAAGATTGTGCTCATCATTCCTCTGATGTTCAGTACAGTTGTTGTGGTTCTGTCTATACTGATGTTCATCACGATGGATCCGAAAGGCCCACACTATTTTCTTGGGATTTTTGTTTTATTTGGTGTTCTACATGTGATTTTAATAGGTATCTTAGTGGGAATTTACGTTATTTGGATTCTCTTAGCGTTAATTCAAGGTAATCATTTCAGTGTTTGATTTTATATAACATGCCTTGTTTATATTTTGAAAACATTGTTTTGATAGTATGAAAATTAAACAAATTAAAACAATATAATATTATTATTACACATAAAATAGGTTCATGGAATCACATTATACCCCCTTCAAAGAATTTCATCCTCACAATTCTAAAACAGCCTTACACAACCACCATCCAAACTAGACACACATTACTTCCAACATCCATTCACAAAGACGAACAATGTGGATGATCTGCTAATCATAATTAAGTGGATACCTAGATTAGATACTACTTCCTCAACTTCTTTGGTCCATTAACACCAAGAGTAGCTAGGACCATCCCTATGCATAAAGCATTCAGGTTTCCAGAGGGAGGCTTGTGCAGTGTAGAGATTATAGATTTTAGAGTGGACTAGTTCCCTATTAATCCTTCGAACTATGTCGTGATTGAAAATATATAAGTCATAGAGCATACCATGTACATTAGAACTTAGTACATGGATCAAATATACTTCTCTAAGGTAACCCTCCAAAGAAACATCCTTAAACTTTCCCAAAACTTGACAGTTCTTTGACAAGGTAAAACAAAGAAAGAGACCTTAATGTTACTTCCCCCTCTGCATATACTATGAAAATTGGGCATTGGATTTATAGTTATATAAATAGATCTCTCATTTGTAGGAACAAATTATACTTGAGATGAGGGACACTTTATAAAGGCATTTACAAGTTGGGTGCAGGTTCACAGATGAATGGTATGTCTCTAAACATGACACAACAATTATGCATTCAAGTAATTTGGTAGGGAGTGATAAGTGGTTGGTTGGTGAACTCACATCTTCCATGAAAAAGTTTCAAGAGACATGTTTTACTCAGTAAGTCATAACCATATTATAACATAGATGTTATATTGTAAATACTTGTTAATGTACAAAAATAGAAAATATAACATTGACCATTTATACAAGGTTCATAAAACCCAGGGTGTTACACAACCATTCAATCCCTCTCACAATTCACTAGTATGGATTTCCTAACATCATGTGAGATGTATTTTCACAGATAACACTGATGTTGGTGATTTCCCTAGTTCCTAGTCAAGTGGATACCTAAAGAGGTCCCAAAATCCTCAATCTCTTTGGTCCAGATGCAACACGAGAAGCTTGGATCAATCGGATGTGGGAATCTAAAGTTCCAACAAAGGAAATCATGATGTCTATGGAGTTCAGTGACATCAGCTTGAACTTTATGTCTATAATGAAAATTGGTAGACTCATCCTCAAGAATATCTAAGACCATGACCTGACCATGAAGACCGTAGGTAATGATTTGAAAAAGGTATGTTTCTCAGATATCACCCTCTTGTACAACCTCCTGGAAGTCCATTAGTGATATTAAATTATCAGCCAAGGAAAACTATCAAAATAGACCTTCAAAATAATTTCCCTTACATTCAATGAATCAAAGTTGGGCTTTCATCATAAGGAAGTAGTCAAAGACATATCATTGTTGAAGTTGGAGTACACAAGGATAATTGGATACATGGTAGAGGTGTTTTCACAACAGACTAAGGTTTTCAAAAATCTCGTAGCTTTTAAACATGATTTTCTCACAATAGTTTCTGATATTTTTGTTGGAAGAGACGTAAGTATTGATTCATCTTCCATATGATATTTTTTAGAAAATATATACTATGTAAAACATAATTAAATTTTTAATGTTGTTCTAATTTTCCAGGGTTTTCTGAACTAATCCTCTGATACGGACTATAATGCCTCATCCCCAGACTGCCCTAGAGCTGTTGCAGTTGCAATAAAACATGGTGTAATTTTTATTTTAGAAAAATAAATTTTGATAAATTACACATCAGGTTCCACTAAATAGGATCTTCCCAATTTGGATTCTGGAAAAAAAGATTCATATATTACAATCCTTTAAAACTGAATTGTAAAATAACTCCACAAAGCGTCCACCAATCAGTTTAACTAAAATCTAATAAACCTGTAAAATTTAAATTAAAATGTGGGGTGTGCATACGAATTCCCAATAAGGGGGTTTTAAAATATATTAATATTTCAATTGAAATCTTTTGAAAACATTCCTTTTAAATTATACATAATACATTTTCTTGAGGAATGATACAATACATGAAGCATAACATAACATTTTCCAAAAAATTACAAGTGAACATTTCATGGAATATTTACTGAGTTACAATGAAACATGTTCCAATCATAAGAATTAATATAACAAATATATTGTGTGAAACATATAAAGAAAGAGTTATTCTAACTATAATAAGTGTGAAATGCGAAAGTTCAAGTAACGAATATGCAATTAAAATTCATACATGATCAGAGTTGCAGATAATATAACCATTTTAATTTCTTCCCTTACTAACTGTGAATCATAAATTGGTAGATAAATCTCTGAGTGCTGAATAAACATTATTCCATAATAATTTACTTATTCTGATAATTAGAAGTTGATGCACCCAATTTTTGTATATATTTCAATATATATTATTGAAAATAAAAACATGTTTTCAGCAGAAATATGTTGTTTCATGAACATATTCTTTGATTTTGGTGAATTTGTTTACTTTCAGGAACTTTCTGGATAAAATACACAAATCAAGGGAAGTCAGTGGAAATTTTAAAACTACATGGCATGTACTTTATATACACGTCGTGTACATCCAGATAGGGACATAGATCAAAAGGGGGAGTACACTACCATGTCGCCAAGAAAAAGTTACACGCCGTGTGAGGCAGCGCTACACGCCGTGTATTACTTTCCAGAAGCGGTGGTTGCTGAGAAAAGTCTGCACGCCCTTGTAGGTGTTGAAGAATACATGGAGTGTTCCATTTCTTCACACTCTTTCTACTATTCTTGAAGGGGATTGGTGGCCGAATTTTGATACTAGACGCCGTGTATGGTGGCGCTACACGCCGTGTACTCGCAACCACCAGGAGGCGCCGTGCCAAAGTCAAAGATGGCATGTTAGGCTGCCTACCAGCTGAGAAAAATGGTGCCAAAGTGTATTGACAGAAGTACACGACACATACTTTCTATACATGTCGTGTACTTTATTTTTCTATAAAAAGAGGCCTAGTCCTTCAGATTGAGGGGGAAAACATTTGAGGAGAGGAGACATTCTACTGCCATTCCAAAGCCACTGAGGTGCCATCATTCCGCCATTCCGCCTTCCAACACCCTACCTCAACACTTAAATGGTGAATCCGTTAGGTATCACATGTGTCATTTCTATCCCACTTTCTATGTGTAACTAAACCCCTTGTGTTGGGGCTATGGATGAAGGGATCGTAACTTGTGTATTGTTTTATATAGTTGTGTTTGCTCGTTGTAATTCTTCTTACTCTTCTTAATGCACTGTCAAATATAACTAAAAATTCTGAGCCGGACGAAGGGAAGAATTCTCAGCGATAAAAAAGAGAAGTAATGGTGAAACCATCCATGACCATTGGAAAGATATCACTAATTCAAATAATGGACTGAACTTAATAAATAATTAAGAACACTGACTACCGGACCAAGGAGTCAACTTCTCTAATTCCAAACAAGAGGAACCGGACTAAGGAAATATTGTAACAATATGAAATCCATAATGATTGAATTATCATGAACAACACAACAATTTAAACAATCTGTATAAGAACTCCTACTCACCACAGCCCCGACACGTCTGTTCTTCCAGTTTTAAACATTATAAACTCACTCATTGTTTTCTTTAAAATTGTTAATATTTTCTTCAAATTAAAACAATATAATTTTAATCCAAAACAAAAATCAAACCAATCAACTTTAAATTCATCATACTTCACCTAATTAAGTATAAACTCAATTGAATTCAAGCACGCCATAGTTCCCTATGGATCGACCCTGTTCTTATGCTATACTAATGTTTTAAGAACCGGTAATTAATTTGGGACGCATATAACTTCAACCATAACGACAAGAAAAACCAAATTTTGGCACAATTTCCGGGGACACATCATTGTTTTTAGTTCTAAGATTTAAATTGTGGCTAATAACTGATTTAATTGAAAATAAAAATAAAAAATTTGTCAAAAATCTCTTTTCTAATCCCATTTCCAATTTTTCTCTTTTACCTTTCCCTTGTTACACTTTGTATTTGTGTTGTGATTGTGAAGAAGATTAAATTGTATGAGACATATTACACGATCCAGAAGTGTCGAGTCTTCAGAATTAGTTCCGCTTGACCCGGAGATCAAATGGACCCTGCATCGTCGTCGGCCTGCACTGACAGAAACTCACAACCAGCAACCACAACCCATGGAGAACAAGGAAGAGGGATCACCAGCCGTAGATGCTGAGACTGAGCATCAGTACCAGGAGCAGCAGCTTCCTGCTGCTGGTCTATCGGAGCAGGCTCCTAGAGCATTCATGGAATTCTTCCCTAGGGATTACCAACGGCCACCACAAAAACTCTTCCCACAGCCATACATTTCCCCTCAGGAACAGTTCATGCAAGCTCCACCCCTTCAGCAACAACCTCCAAGACATACCCTTATGGAGTACGGTATTCCTTCAATCCACGGAGTTGATACGTGCATTTCCCATCCCTCGATCCAGGGTCCACACTTCGAGATCAAGCCTTTAATCATGAAGCTGATCTAGAACACAGTCCAATTTGGATGCCTGGCCAGCGAGGACCCGAACGCCCATCTTTCCAACTTTCTGGAGATCTGTGACACCTTTCTATACACCGATGTGTCTAAAGACGTCATCCTTCTTCACCTAGTTCTATTTTGTCTATGGTATAAGGAAAAATACTAGATCAAGGGGCTTCCACAATGATGTATCCTCACCTGGGAGGAGCTATCCCAGGCGTTCCTATCCAAATACTTCCCACCATCGAAGACGGTGACACTCCAGAATGAGATTCAAAATTTCCAGTAGCACGACTCCGATTCATTGTAAGAGTCCTGGGAACTCTTCAAAGAAATGTTACGAAATTCCCCCATGATGGACTCCCACTCTGGATGCAAGTCCAAACCTTCTACAGAGGACTTTCCACAAATTCCAAGTCCATGGTGGATGCTACTGCTGGAGGCACGGTGGTGCAGAAATCCCCCGAAGAACTATTCAAACTACTGGAAGACATGTCAGACAATAACTTCTAGTGTCACTCCGAGCGGGGTACTCAAAATCGAGGTATGGACAATATAGACGCTACCACTATGTTAGCTGCTCAGTTGGATGTTGTGTCCAAGAAAATCGATGCATTGAATCTCAAAGGAGAATCTCAAGTTCATGCGGCGAACCATCCAGCATGTGGTGACTGTGGTGATAACCACATCATGGGAGAATGCCCGGGTTTGACTGGAGGCCCTTCAATGAGTGAGGTGAGTTATGTTTCCCAAAATCAAGGGACCAACCAGTACCATCAGTACCAGAACCCGGCATGGCGAGATCTACAGAACAGAGGCTGGGGCCAACAACAGCAGAATCCTCCACCCTAGCGACTGCCCACCTACAACCAACATCCATACTAGAACAAATACCAAAGGCCGCAATAACCCCAGAAGGGTCCTTATCAGCAGCAAGGGTACCATAACCCTCGCCCAAAATAGCCATGGCAGCCACCTCCTCCACCGGATCAAAAACCACCTCAGCAGGAGAATACCTCAAGGTTAGAGGATCTGATGACTAAATTCATATCTACTGCTGAGACTCGGTTCCAAAATCAGGATGCTTCAATTTGAGTCTTGGAGAATCAGATTGGCCAGCTGGAAAATCAACTCTCAGGAAGGTATCCTGGTACACTACCAGGAAACACAGTGAAGAATCCAAGGGAGGAGGCCCATGCTATCATGCTCTGGAGTGGAATAGAGCTCCAACAGAACCAATCAGCACATCAAGGTCCATCCACACCCACTGTTTATGAAGAAGGTACCAATACCGACCCCTCCTCTTCCAAAATTCCATAGAAGGAGGTTTTGTAGAATAAAGGGAAAGAGGTTGTCAAACCTCTTGAACCTACCTTACCCTTTTCGGAGATATTGAAGCAGAGGAAGCTGGACCACCAGTTCAGCAAATTCATGGACATGTTTAGAAAGCTCCACATAAACATACCATTTGCGGAGTCCCTGACACAAATGCCTACATACGCCAAATGAATGAAGGAAATCCTCTCGAATAATAGGTAGATGGAATATTTGGGCATTATTGCACTAACAAAAGAGTACTTCGTGGTGGTTCAAAATTCCATTCCTCCCAAACTCCAAGATCTAGGTTGTTTCACCATTCCTTGTACTATTGGATCCTGTGAGTTCGGGAAGGCCCTCTGCGACTTAGGGGCCGGATGACTAGAAATTCTTAGAAGGCCAGAGCGACCACTATTGGAAGCATGATGTTGTTCCTGAGAGTGTGGAATGGGACAAGGTGAAACCACTTGTGCCTTCGATTTTAAAGGAGCCTGAACTCAAACTGAAGCATCTACCATCTTCTCTAAAGTACGGGTATTTAGGACCCAATCAAACTTTCCCTGTTATACTTAATGAAGAACTGTCACAGGAGTAGGAAGATGCACTTATGCAGGTTCTCAAATAGCAGAAGCACGCTATTGGCTGGACAGTCACTGCTCTGAAGGGAATCCGCCCTACTATTTGCACTCACATGGTGCTACTTGAAGAAGGTTCCAAGAAATCTTAGCAACCACAATGATGCTTGAATCCTACCATGAAGGAAGTTGTAAAAAAGGAGGTGATCAAATTATTGGATGCAAGCATCATCTATCCCATCTCAGATAGTCCATGGGTGAGTCCGCTCCAAGTGGTACCCAAAAAGGGGGGTATCAGTGTGATTCAAATGAAAAGAACGAGATCATCCCTACATGCACTATCACGGGCTGGCGAGTCTGTGTGGATTACTGAAAGTAAAACGATGCCACAAGAAAGGATCATTTCCCATTTCCATTTATGGATCAAATGCTAGAGAGACTAGAAGGGAACAACTTTTATTGCTTCCTTGACGGTGTTTCCTATTACAACCAAATCTTCATTGCTCCAGAGGATCAGGAAAAGAGCACATTCACTTGACCCTACTGCACATTTTCTTATCTAAGGATGTCTTTCGGCATGTGAAATGCCCCATCCACCTTCCAGCGCTGTATGTTGGCCATCTTCCACGATATGTCGAAACAAATCCTGTAGGTATTCATGGTTGATTTTTCCATTTACGGAAAATCATTCACTATTTGTTTACGACACCTACAGCTAGTTTTAGAATGATGTGAGCACACTAACCTAGTCTTGAACTGGGAAAAGTGTCATTTCATGGTGGAAAGTGGCATAGTCCTTGGCCACAGAATTTTAGCAAAGGGGATAGAGGTGGACCGGGTGAAGATTGAAGTCATTTCAATACTACCTATACCGACTTCCGTCCGCGCCATCCACAGCTTCTTGGGGCATGCAGGTTTTTACATGCGGCTTGTCCACGACTTCTCCAAAATAGACCATCCCCTCACTAATATTCTATCCAAGGATTCCATATTTGATTTCGATGAGACATGTGTCAGATCTTTTGAGCATCTAAAGCAGCGCCTTCTGGAAGCTCCAGTTATGATTTCTCCTAACTGGGAGGAACCATTTGAGGTGATGTGCGACGAGAGACACTACGCAGTGGGAGCAGTCTTGGGCCATCGACTTGACCGAATTTTATGACCTATATATTATGCCAGCAAGACGCTAAATGAGTCACAGATTAACTACACAACCATAGAAAAGGAGATGCTTGTCGTGGTTTTTTCATTTGACAGGTTTCGTTCTTACTTAGTGATGTCTAAAGTTATTGTTTATACTGACCATGCAGCACTAAAGTACCTACTCAACAAGAAAGATGTGAAGCCGTGATTGATCTGTTGGGTAATCCTCCTACAAGAATTCGATCATCAGATCCGAGATAAGAAACGGAGTGAGAAATTCATTGTTGACCATCTCTCCCACCTCGAACTGCCTCATTTGGAGAAGAAAGAAGATAGGGAGATTGGGGAGGATTTTCCTGATGAGATCCTCTTTTCGATCAGTGAAACACCTAGACCATGGTATGATGATATCGCTAATTTTCCGGTTACAGGTTTTGTTCACCCCGACCTCTCCTTCCAGTAAAGGAAAAGACTTTTCTCTAATGTGAAAAAGTACTTCTGGGAGGATCCTCTGCTATTATGATCCTATGCATATGGAGTGATCTGCCATTGCATCTCGGAGAATGAAGTTTATGGTGTCCTAGTGTTCTGTCATGCCTCACTAGTAGGAGGACATTATGGGCCAGACCATACCTTATTTAAGATCATGCAGTATGGATTTTTTTGGCCCACCATGCATAGAGATGACTGGGCCTTTGTTTCTTATTGCGATCGGTGCCAGAGGACCGGTAATGTGGGACGTATAGCCGAGATTCCACATCACCCCATCCCGGAGGTCGAGATGTTCGACGTATGGGGAAAAGATTTCATGGGTCCCTTTCCCCCATCTTTTGGGAACACTTAAATCCTGGTCTGCGTCGACTACATCTCTTAGTGGGTGGAAGCCACTGCTACAGCACACAACACAACCAAGGTAGTCATGAATTTTTAAAAGAAAAATATTTTTAGCAGGTTTGGGGTTCCACGAGTACTGATCAGCGATAGATGGACTCACTTCGACAACACACTGATGAGAGGAATACTGTCAAAGTATGGAGTACAGCATCAGATGGGGACACCATATCATCCCCAGTCCAGTGGAAAAGTCGAGCTCTCCAACAGTGAGCTCAAGAAGATCCTGGAGAAAATAGTGAACACTTCATGGAAGGACTGGTCGAAGAAGTTAGATGATTCCTTGTGGGTATATCAGACAGATTTCAAAACACTACTGGGAATGTCCCCATTCCACCTCGTCTATGGAATTCCCTTCCATCTGCCAGAAAAATAGGAACACAAAGCCTAGTGGGCCATCAAAGCCCTAAATTTTGATCTGAAGGCAGCTGAAGAGAAATGGAAGTTCCAACTGTCAGAAACTGGAAGAAATCAGATTAGAGGCGTATGATAACGCCAAGCTGTACAAGCAGAAGACCAGAGCCATTCACAAACGGATGATATCACGAAAATGTTGCCAACCCGGTGATCAGGTACTTCTCTTTAATTCACGTCTTTGCTTATTCCTAGGGAAGTTAAAGTCACGATGGTCGGGACCATTCCACGTTGTACGCGTATTCCATCATAGAGCGGTAAAAATTTCTGGATAAGATGGTCAAACATTCAAGGTAAATGGGCAGTGGTTGAAAGCTTACCCTCCTACAGAAAACACGATGGGAACGTTGTCCACCATACAACTTAGGTATGCAAGGTATGAAGGTCGAGCCAAAGACATAAAACAAAGGCACTTCCTGGGAGGCAACCCAGAGGTTACACGTTGTGTTCAACTTATATACACGACGTGTACTCATCTTTTTAATTTATAATCTTAATAGTATAAATCTTTATAATAACAAATACATAACCATGGATGATACCGGTGCCGATGGTAAAGTCACTGGAGTTTATTCAAGCCATCCCCGATTCGAATCCTCCTGACCTACCTTCGACATGGGGTTCCTCTTTTTTACACAGCGTGTGTGGTATTTTTCATATATATATATATATATATATATATTTAAATGTGTTTAAATATAATAAAACCCATGATGGGGATGTGCTTGTTGGCTAGAATCATAACTCGGTTCCAAAAGACTCGGGTTCGAATCCAGACAACCATCCCATTTCCATCATTTGTTCTTTTAATAAAACCACATGATGTGCATTTCGATATACATCGTGTATGCCATAATTTTTCTTACTAATTTAAAATCGTTTTTGTATAAAATAAATACATGCAGATGAAGTTGGAAGATTGGTTAAGTATTGGCCCTAGATCCAAAAGACCCGGGTTCAAACTTGGATAATCTCCCTGCTTCATCCCCTTCTTATATAATTAAAAACCACACACCGTGCTTTTCTTTCTTCCCATGTGTATAAGCCATATAGATTACATATATATAAATAATAAATATGAACAGCAGTACAACCTTCGCTTCAGTGGGTGAGGGATTCTGTTCGGAACGATCGATCGTCGATTCGAATCCCGCCCCAAGCTCCTGAACAAAGGTTATACTACCCTTTTTCTAATATTAAAATACACGGCGTTTATTTCCCAATATACGTTGTATATAGGTTTATTTATAATAGAATTTGTAGATATATCAATTTTATTTTAATTATTAATAATTATTTTATAGTTTACTATAATAATTATATTTATTTATATATGTTTAAAAAAATTGGGAATACACAGCATGTAGTCCAAACATACACGCCGTGTATCTTGACTATATAAGCCGCATGCCACACGGCTTGAGCCCATGTCACACGGCTCCCCTTTTCTTCTCGTTTCTTCTCCCGAACGCCACCCAAACCACCTTTTCTTAGATCTGTCAATTTGGAGAATTTTAAGCTTTAATTTCCCTCACATTATGATCATCGATCAAGGTACACCGTTCTACACCCTCTATTTCAAAATTTTAGAATTTTTTAGGGTGTTTTTCGGATCGGCCGACCATTCATCTTCCGCTAGTACATGACAACGAAAAGAAGAACACACGCCGTGTACTTCTATACACATCCACACACAAAATATTTCGAAATTTGAATTTACACGATGTGTATGTTAAGTACACACCGTGTACCGTTCCTCATCAGGCCCGAGTACTCCTTTCCACACGGCCTCACACACCATTTTCACGTAAACGGCATGTGTGTTTGGTACACTCCATGTAT
This sequence comes from Viscum album, assembly GCA_963277665.1. NCBI lineage: Eukaryota > Viridiplantae > Streptophyta > Magnoliopsida > Santalales > Viscaceae > Viscum > Viscum album. The sequence continues at coordinate 94,039,862 of OY728135.1, forward strand.
AATATTTCCTTTGTCCCCTCAGTGTGTGGCCCATAACACAGCCTCCCACCCCATTTTCCCAAACACGACGTGTATGTTCGGTACACGCCCTATCTTTTATTTCTTTCGGTCGACCCGTGTCTCGCCCCCTACACGGCCATGTACTTCTTATTAAAGACACGCCGTGTCTGTATCCTACACGGCATGTAGTTTTTCTTTGAACTGATAGAAACATGGCCATGTCGTTTGTAACACATGACCACCTGCACTTTGAGTGAACACAGCGTGTATGTTCGGTACACGCCGTGTACTGTTACATGGTCTATTTTTCACCCTCGACGTGTCTATCCAGAGAACACGGGATACTCTACATTTTTCACTACACGCCGTGTACCTTTATTTTCTAGTTTTCTAAAATTTTATTTGTTTTGTTTTCTTTCATTTTTATTTTTCTTTTGTTTTGTTTTCTTTTTCGTTCTATTTCATGATATGGCAGATCACGATCCTTCCCAAGGGAAGCGGCTAGCCTCCGCCACTGAGGGCGAGAGGCCCAGCTATCGTCAGATCCGACTCCGCCCACCTACGCAGCCGGACCCAGATGCTCCGGTCTTCGAGCACCCTACATTGGCCATTCTTCCACCACTCACTCCCTCAACGGAGGTCAGACCTACTTATGCTGCACCTCCACCTTCCGGCACAGAGCTTCCGAGCACTACCATTTCAGCTGCGCCAGCTGCCACTTTCCCTGCGCTATCTTCATCAGCAGCTGGTCCCTCTTCGAGCACACCATCTACCAAGCCACCCTCTCCCTCGGCAGATCCACCCATAGAGCCTTCCCCTGCTGTTGCACCGACACCTAGGTCGGGACCTGCAGGAGCTCCTAATCCTTGCATGGTATTCCCAGTCACTGATCTCGCATATGACCGGGTCCGACGCTTCTCTCATCGGCCGATCTCAATGAGTGGCTGGTACCTCCATAGCAGCATTCCGTAGCAGCTCGGTATTTTGGAGGAGTTGGAGGTGGTTCTCAAGCACACCTCACTCCTTGATATTTTCCAGGTCCTCACACCTGTGTTCTATGATTTATTTTTGGAGTTTGGGGCCTCATTTCAGTTTGATGGAGCAGAGTACCGGGAGACACCTGGCGATGCGGTACCAATAGTTCGATTTCAGCTATGCGGCCAAAGTATCTCTCTTACCATGACAGATTTTGGCCGAGGGTGCAGCTTCTACCCCCATCCTATCACCCCACCCCCTGTTTCTACCTTGACCTGGCCCGAGCGCTCTGACCTCATTACCATGTGGCAGGAGATCGTTGGGCCTGACCACCGGTACTCCCCCACTTCCTAGAAGAGCACCCTTATTACCGACCCCATCCTTCACATCACCCACAGGTGCTTTAGCGCCATCCTTTTCCCCTACCATGAGGATATGGGGGTCATGACCTACCGTGAGATGGAGATTCTTACCTGTGTCATCCATCACGACTACCTGTGCCTCCCTAATCATGCCACCTCCTATTTCCACTCCATGTTTATCGGCCGTCAGGGAAACCTGAATGACGGGTTTTACACCACCCGTCTTGCCCACCACATAGGGGTATTCGAGCCCTCTTTACCTCATGACTTGTTAGGTTCACCCCAGCCGATGGACTTTCTCATGCTCATTCGCATGGGATTGGTCTGAAAGCAGGGGGTGCCTACATCCTTTCCCATGCTGGAGCCCAACCACACGCTAACCCCCCCCTTCCCCAACCGATGCACCTGATCCTCCTTCCCCACCCCCTCCAGCTTCTCCAACTCACCCACCTCCTACTAACCCCACTTCTTCTGACCTTCCTTCTTCTGTACCATCCCCCATCCCACCTACCCTCGCACCCTCGGTCGTTCTGACCCTTTCCCTCCGCCTAACTACGATGGAGCAGTAGTTAGTTTGTATCATCGATTTCCAGGACACCATTGCACGCCATTTGATTCGTCTAGACGGCCGCGATGACCACATGGAGTATCTGTTGGCACATATTGCTCAGCATCTTGGTGTTTCACTGCCTCCGCCCCCAACATTTGCCTCTGTTCCTGGCCCTTCTGCTGCTAACTCCACTGCCCTCTTCTGCACATGCCAAAGATTCTGTTCTGCTGACTATGGTGTGCCCATCTGCTACCACTTCTGCCGGGCCAGAGCCTGCTGCTGAGATTCCTACCTCGAGTCCAGCACATGTGGCTCCTACTTCTTCATCTCCCCTTCCTGATGCAGAGTCAGAGCCTCCCGCTTCCACGCCTCATGTGCCGTCTCTACCGGCCGATTCTGTACTAGATGTGGCGTCCCCTGAGGCGACCCCATGATAGTGATATTTTTCTTTATCTTATATATCTCATTTGTCATTTTCTATACTGTGATGTTATGCATGTTTACAGTTTTCTTTTTTCTCAACAGTCACAGGTACAGTCATGGAGTGCCTTGGGAATCACTTTTCATGAGGGGAGTATTTTTCCATTCCTATTTTCTTTCTTGTTTTCTTTACTTCTTCCACTGCTTTCCCTCATTTTTCCCCCATATCTCACCCTTTCCCACCCTTTACCTTAGTATTGCACTTGGTGGACCATGTTCCGTATTAAGTATTGGGGAGCATCTTTCTCTTTTACCTTAGTCTTTTCCATTAAACTAATCTAGGAGACATCATTATTAGATTCTATATTTGAAAATGAAAAGAAATTTTGGTTAATCATTCTTATAAATTCTAGATTTATCAGTAGGAACTTTTCGAAAGGTTGCATGCTTATTTTAGTTTTTACATATTTTAAAATGATTATTGATATGGTTTCAATTGCAACTTTTCATCCTTGATTAAATTTCATTAATTAGGCTTATCATATATATGCATGTCATGACCTGATAGTCCCTTTATTATTTTTCCACTCCTGAGAGGTATTCTAAACCCTTTTTCATATTTTGTTTCTAATACCCTCTTTCTTGATAGATTCTTAGGATATGCATCACTACCAAAATTTGCAAGTTTTTCTTTTCAAAACATGAAGAAAATTTTGAATTACTTTAACATGATTGAGGCATTAGATTGTTTCATCCCCTTTATCTTGAGACCTACCCTACATTTAATCTTCGCTAAGCCCATAGAACCCAAGAACAACATTTATAGGAAGCCACGTTACAAGCCTATTTCCCTTCCTTCCCTATTTCTTTTAAAACCTTTCATAATAATTCATTTGAGCTTTAAATGGGGAGTTGAAAATACATGGAATATTTTTGTACACATTCATGAAATGAAGTGTGGGGGAGTACCTATTGATTATTTGTGGCAGAAAGAGATCCAAATATTTATTCATTGTATTCATAAGTGTTTCGCTTATTAAAAAACAAAGGGACCTTATGCTTATTTCTTCATGAACCCTACTTGCCTAAGGGAGAAGATGGTGACGATTACAAAAGCATTTGACTTAGCTTGTGAAGGAAGCATTTTTCAGTGGGATTTACTTTCAATATCATGCAATGTTGTTTAAATGAATTAGCCTTCCTTTTTCAAGCCTTAGAATTTATTTTTCATCTGAACCTACCAACCCTTAGCCACAGAGACATCTGAACCTTATTGTTAAAAGCCCTCATGATTTTTGTAATTCAATTTTTCTGAAGTAGAGATCAAGATATCTTGCGAACCTATGGATAAAGTGTATATACCGTAGATTGATCATAACATTGAATAAAAATATTTTGAGCATGGAGTGTGATTTTGACTGGTAAGGTAAATCATCAAGTGGCATGCTTATTTTTGAATGGTTGAAGAATGTGTTGAAAGAGGGTGAGAATAGTTAATTGAATTATATATGAGGCATGATTTATATATCTTATGAATTGAATTTTTTTGTGCCTTTTAGATTATTTTTCAGTAACTCTATCATTTATACTTTTGATTAATTAAATGCCTTCTGCTTAAAAAAATAGGCTCTTTTAATTAGATGTTGATATTTTTATTGAGGGAAAGAAAATGACTAAGTGTGGGGGAATTTTAAGCAACGAATTTGTGTATACAATTCCATATATATTATTGAAAATAAAAACATGTTTTCAGCAAAAATCTGTTGTTTCATGAACATATTCTTTGATTTTGGTGATTCTGTTCACTTTCAAGAACATTTTGGCTAAAATACACAAATAAAGGGAAGTCTATGGAAATTTTAAAAATACACAGCATGTACTTTATATACACACCATGTACATCCAGATAGGGACACAGATCAAAAGGGGGAGTACATGCCCATGTCACCAGGAAAAAGCTACACACCGTGTGAGGCTGCGCTATACGATGTGTATTACTTTCTAGAAGCGGTGGTTTCTGAGAAAATTCTACACTCCCATGCGGTCGTTGAAGAAGACACAGCGTGTTCCATTTCTACACACTGTTTCTACTATTCTAGAAGGGTATTGGTGGCCAAATTTTGATACTACATGCCGTGTATGGCGGCGCTACACGCTGTGTACCCGCAACCACCAGGCGATGCCATGCCAAAGTCAAAGACGGCGTGTTAGGCCGCCTACCAGTGGAGAAAAATTGTTCCAAATCGCGTTTATGGAAGTACATGGAGTGTAATTTCTATACACGTCGTGTACTTTATTTTCCTATAAAAAGAGGCCTTGGCCTTTGGATTGAGGGGGAAAACCATTTGAGGAGAGGATACATTCTGCTGCCATTCCAAATCCACCGAGGTTCCGTCATTCCAACATTCCGCCTTCCGACCCCCTAACTCAACACTTACACGATGAATACTTCAGGTATCACGTGTGTTGTTTCTCTCCCACTTTCGATGTGTAACTAAACCCCTCGTGTTGGGGTTGTGGATGAAGGGATCGTAACTTGTGTATTGTTTTACGTAGTTGTGTTTTCTCGTTGTACTTCTTCTTACTCTTCTTAATTCACTGTCAAATATAACTAAGAATTATGATCCGGACCAAGGGAAGAATTCTCAGTTATACAAAATAGAAGTAACAATGAAAACATCCATGACCATTGGAAAAATTTCACCGATTCAAATAATGGACTGAACATAATAAAGAATTAAGAACACTGACTACCGGACCAAGCAGTCAACTTCTCTAATTCCAAACAAGAGGAACCAGACCAAGGAAATCTTGTAACAATATGAAATCCAGAATGATTGAATTATCATGAACAACACAACCATTTAAACAATACGCATAAGAACTCCAACTCACCAGAGCCCCGACACATCTTTTCTTCCCGTTTTAAACTCTTTAAATTCACTCGTTGTTTTCTTTAAAACTGTTAATAATTTCTTCAAAGTAAAAAAAATAAAGTTTCAATCCAAAACAAAAATAAAACCAATAAACTTTAAATTCTACATACATCACCTAATTAAGTATTAACTCAATTGAATTCATGCACGCCATAGTTCCCTATGGATCGACCCCATACTTATGCTATAGTAAAGTTTTAAGAATGAGTAATTAATTTGGGATGTATATAACTTCAACAATAACGACAAGCGAGACCATAAGTACATGCTCTCAACCAAGTATATTCTAGTAATCGAATATTCATATGGTTAATTAAATATTAACAAACAGAGTGAGGGAATGTATAATGTAGGACTGTGTCGAGGCCTAGTTCCATGACCTAATTTGTCTTGAGATAACTATTGATTCATCATGGGGATTTCATTAACCATTCCCCAACCCATAGGTCATTCATTAACCGGTTCCCAACTAGTAGGGATTTCATTAACTGGTCCCCAACCCGTTATATACTGAGTCCAATACATTTGTCATATGCCAAGTAAGTTCATATATTCATAGTGTCTCATACCACTTTGAATATTTAATTTCTCATTTCATATTATTCAAGGTGTCCCATACCAATTTAAATAATTTAGTTCCTTAATACATAAATGGTCATAATAGTTAAATTTCATTCTTTAGAAATTACATATGTATAATGAAACATGCATTAATTTTCAATACCAAAAACTGCATACATATAAAAAATTAACCAATGACATTTGATGGTAAGCAATGAATATGAAATAAGTGCTTATCCTAGTTTCGTCACATAAAATGATAACCATAAAATTCCAAAACCCTTATTTTAAAACAAAAAATATTATATTCTAAAATGCATAATAAAAATTCATCATGGATTGAATACATAATAAATTTAAAGGTAAAAAAATATTTCATGTGAGGTATTAAACACATAGATGTCTGAACACCCATTACGTGCATGTTTATGTATAAAATTACAACAAGGGAACTCCTGATTATTTAAACACTATGTCATAAATTGAAAAGAATGAAAATAAACCACATAGCTTACTAACATAACCAATACCATTAGACTTCTGAAAATAAGTGTGAAATCCTTATACATATATAGCGATTATAAAGGGTTGTATTACAGAAAACTAATTCTAAATTGATTCTTGAAAGCTTTTCACACTTCAAATCACTTATTATAGATTTTTATCATTATTTTGTGAAACCATATAGTGAATCCATATTAATATCATGATAAAATCATAAAAACACACACATATATACATACATATATATATCTCACTGTATGTACTTAAGGGTTCATCATCAAAACTTAGGAACCCAATACATAATTTATGTATAGTAAAAACATAATTTAAACAAAAGATAAATCATTTTCACCCATAATGTAAAATCAAGTGTATTGTTTCATAAATAAATACATATATATATAAATATATCTCTCTGTGTGTGTGTAAGAATACTTATATATTTATAATTTCATCAAATTAATACTTTTATAATCTCAACATGGTTTCTATTCATTATGAATTCCATTTAGAGTATGATCCCTTCTTATTTTAGATAATGAAATTGATTTGGTTTTATTAAGTACACATATATACATATGTATAAATATGGATAGAAACCTATTTAAGGTACCTGCATAAAACCCTATTGTGACTTGTTTGAAAAAAACATTTTTCAAAAACCGGAATATGTTTTTATAAGATCATTAAATGAAATCAGTGGGATTATTAGAAAAATTGGGTATATATATGTAAGAACTTAGACCTTCTTTTCAGGTATGTTTTCTTTTTCTGGTCGTTTTTGAGAAAAAATAGGTTTTTCAGGAGGTTGTGTAGGGGCTCACGGTTAGCGCACAGTCTGAACAAACCAAGCGGCCAGCCCTGTAAACCATGAACCCTTGATAGTGGGCTCCACATGGGCTGCACATGGTTTGTCAAATTGTGCAGCCAAGCCGTGTGATGTACCTATGTGAGACAGTGGCAACCGCACGATTGGTGCACGGGTTGTCAAACCGTGTGGGGTAACCATTCGACCACTTAATGTTTGGGTTTTTAAGTCCCAACCCCCTCTGGATTTCCAATTCCCCCACCATTCCTCCTCCTAATCGTGGCTGACATGGGAGTTGAGATTTTCAGAGGTTAAGGGAGCTCCTTGGCTCATTTTGGAGGCAAATCGAAGGGTTTTATTGGCAGATTGAAGGCAGTTCTCCTCGGGTAAGTCCCTCTATTGGTTCTTTGAGGTTTTGGTTGGGTTAGACCTCTTCCTCTCTTAGTTTCATAGATCTAAAAGGGTTTCATGTAGATAAAGTGTTGTGTTTCCCTTGTGTGTTAATGGTTGACCTTTTTGATGTTAGGGAAGAGTTTTTTAGAAAGTTTCGAGGAGGCGTTCAACCGGTTTGGAGCGCATTTTTGTGAAGAGGTTGATTTCTCTAAACTCTAAGAGGTATGTGGTTTGTGCCTTTCAGTTTAATAGCTTTGAATTGTATGTGAAAAATTGCCAATACCCATGAACAAGGTATTGTGCGTTTACTGTTTGTAACCCTGTTAATTGCCTGCTTTGCTGGTGTGTGTGAGTAGAGGTTATTTGTATGTGAATAGGGTTGATTGCTATACTATGGATGTGTTTTCTCATTCTTATATTGTTTATGACCATTTTTTCATGTTTTTCATGTTAAGATATTGCTAGTTCCATGCCTAGTGTTATAGGATGGTGTGACTATTGTTCTGGTATGCTGATATGATTCAAACTGTTATCCAATTAGTTAATGAGGTTTACTTTGGCCACTATGCTTTGCGATGCTTGTTAACTTACACGGGGCCTTGAGCACATGGTGTAGTAGATTATAAGGATAATGGACGTAAGGGCATCTCCAGAGTGTCTTTATAATTAAACGATGCAAGACCATAGAGGGAATTGACGTTGAGTGCTTCCTCAGAGAGTTTGTAGATCCACGATGTGGGACACATGGGGAATAGATATTGTGTACTTCCCCAGAGTGCCTTTAGTTACAATACGAGACTATAGGGGGAATTGATGGCGAGTGATTCCTCATAGAGTATATGCTTAAGCTGAACTAGAGGGGTCAGACTGAGTGTAGCGCCCAGAGTGTTGCTTGTACATGACAGTTAAGACCAGAGGGGATAGGCTGTGGGAACTTCCCATAGGGTTACCTATTTGTTTACTGTTTTCCTGTATCCGTTAGGTTGGACCAGAGGGGATATGTTGTGAGTACTTACCAGAGGGTTACCTATTGTGATTATCTGCTTTGTTTAGTTGTTTCTCGATATCTGAAACTGTGGATTGTTACTATTGAGTACTTCCATGTTTATTGCATTTTGCACTATTACTTGTTATATATTCACTGACTGTTAGGCACAGATCTTATGGTGGTTGCCTACTAGGAGTTGTCTCAAACCCTATTTGGTCCATGCTTTTGGTCCCAAATAGATTATATTATTGTACGTATAGACAAGGGAAAGCGCCCTTCAACTTTCATTTACATGATTTGTTGTGGAGCCGGCGAGCACGAGACCAAGCTTAGTCTTGCGATGCTGAGGAGATGTTTATCTATTTGTTTTATAATTTGGTTTAGTAATGGTTTTATTCATTATTGTGACTTTTTTGGCTATTTCTTAGACATATGTACCATGCATCATTATATATATATGTGATACAGTTTTTTCTTATCTCAGTCTTCCACTGTTTACTGTTGTTGGATATTTACTAATTCTGCTATTGTATATTTGCTTCTATTCCATTGTGTTACTCGGCCAATGAGGCCATAGTTTCCCCACTTTCACACCCACGGCCCCCACTGCTAGATGGCAGCCTCTGGCGTTCAGGTAAATGCACTTGAGGCCTTCTGACCAACTGGGTACGGGGCACCTCTGGGTGGCTTCTAGAACCAGGATGTTTCAAAGTGGTGTCAAAGGAATTATATTATCTTGAATTACTATTTTGATCCTCTATCCAGGTATAGGAAGGAATACGTACTTGTTAATAAGTTGTGCCCGGGAGTAGCTAACTTGTGTACAGTGAAAAGCCAATCTACCTCGTTTATTGCAACTATTATGGTTTTCAATTTCAAAGTTGATTTGATTTCTCCGTTTGGTGATTAACATGTTTTTTGTTGTTACCGTTGATGTTATTGAGGTTCTATTTATATCTCAACCCAATGAGATAAGGGTATTCCATCTCATTCATCATATGTTCACTTTTTAGAAGTCACATATCATGAATTATTGCCATGCCATCTTGGATACATTAGTGATTGCATGTTATTATGACAGATTTTGTGTAGAATACGCATGTTGTTGTGATAGATGCCTTGAAAAAATACATGATTATTGATAGGGTATTATTTAAGTAAGGTTTTGTTTAGGATGGATAACGAATTTTGGTACCTAAGGTGTTATGTGCCCCCATGGCCTGGAACTTGGTGGATCATGCCCTTTTCTTTGCATATTTATAACTTGTGTAAGATGCCAAGATCTGATTCGTAGGGAGTATGCCCCCCCCCCCCCCACAGATCATAATTTGGAACTTTCAAAGTTTGTTTCAGTGTTTCTCTGGGTTCCAGAGTAGTTTCTGAGGATTATTGTCTAGAAAAACCAAGAATGCATGTCGTGTAGTTTTGACAACACGACATGTGTTCTTCTGTTCGAGAAGAAACAATCTTTCTTAAGTACACGTCGTGTAATCTCTATACACACCATGTAATCCTATGTTTCAGTCCCTATTAATATTGATATGAGGTTTGTGTTTGACCATGAAGAGTCATGCCACCGAGACACCCTCTGTTTTTATGCCAGCCACAAGTCAGTGATCAGACACCGAATATGGATAATCAGAGACTTCCTACAGATCCTCCTACTATGCTAATCTTGGAACCAAAAATTATACCTGACCTAGGTGCTGATGCATAATTTTGGTAAGACTTTATGAGGGTGATGCAAACCTTTCATGGAGCACCGTCTCCTTCCCCGTCAAAGGCATATTTGACGCGGGTCTTTCAAAAGCATAATCCTCCCACATTCTCAGGGGATGGGGGACCCCATGTTGCAGAGTCATGGCTAGAATCCATGCTGATGATCTTAGAGCATCCGAAGATGCCTATAGAGAGGAGGGTCAGGCTCGCTACCAATATTCTTTGGGACTCCGCCAAGAGGTGGTAGGATGTGATCTCACAGGCGGGACGCCAGCAGGTTATGGCATGGGATGAGTTCCAACGCATCTTCTTTGACTACTTCTATCCAGAGACCCTGAGGGGTGACCGAACCCGGGAGTTTATGAGTCTCGATTAGGGTACACTTTCTATTATGGAGTATTACTCTCGCTTCACTGAGATTCATCATTTTAAACCCTTCATATGTGGAGATGAGTTATTTGTGGCATGGAAGTTAGAGGATGGCCTCAGACAGGACATCCGCTCTCAGGTGAATATCTTCAGGTTGACTTCCATCACCTCCATCGTCAACCAGGCACTGATCACATAGCATAATATGAGGGATTTTGGAGTGGTGAGCCAGTGCGGTTCGGCATCCAGGGTTAGTATTCCTCCTCCTGACAGTAGGAAGCATTTCAAGGAGACTACACTCGGAGATCTGAATAGGTGGGATGCATCTTCGGGTAGCCAGGTGGTGTGCTACCAGTTCGGGAGAAGAGGTCATACGAGGCCATAGTGCCATAGATACCTGGTGGAGTGCCGATCATGCGGAAATATGAGTCCCCATCAATGATTCTCTCAGATATTCTCACCAACAACTGGTGATAGGGGTTCTTCTATGAATCCTTGTACAAGAGAAGCTCCACCATTTTCACACCAGTCTTGGAACTAGAGTTTTTCCGACCGTTCAGGCTAAGGTGGAGGTTGTGACCATGATGGTAAGTCACCAAGATATCAGCGAAAATAGGGTGGATCAGCTCAGAGTGGTCAGGAAGGGTCACAGGGCAGTTACGTTGGCCAGACTTTTGTAGTGGATCATACCCAACATGAGAGGAATCAGATACCCTCTATAGTTCGACGTATGATCTTAGTAGCCTCAGTTTAATCTTCAGCTATTTCGACATAGGGGCTTCCCATAGCATTATATCTGTTGCTGTTTTGGAGTGCCTTGGGCACTACATCTTTTCTTCTGTTGATATCGTCAAACTAGACACTCCGTTGGGGACTAGAACAGAGAGTCTACATCAGTGCAAGGAGTTAACTCTAGAGGTTGGTGGGTGTCACTTCTAATTGGACTTCTATGTCCTAGAGATGACATGATATGATGTCATTCTTAAAATGGACTGGTTAGTTCCCTTACAAGCATACGTCAATTTCTATCGCCGTAGGGTGGGTTTCATATTACCAGAGGGAGGATCATTTCTTCATAGGGGGAGTGGGATTTCTAGGTGATCAGAGTGGGTCTAGAGCATCATGGGTTAGGAGGAGTTAAAGCCCAGATTTCTAGTCAATATCTGTATGACCAGGGGACTTCATATTTAGACTTTCCTCTAGTGGTGGGTCATTTTAGGGATGTCTTTCTAGAGGACTTTCCAGGTTTAACTCTAGAGTGTGAGGTAGATGTTTCTATTGAGCTTATGTCGGGATCGACACCGGTATCCATTCATCCTTATAGGATGGCTACACTAGAGTTAAATGAGATCAAGAAGCAGTTAGAGAAGTTGTAGGCTAAGGGTTTCATCCAACCCTCTACTTCTCCTTAGGGTTCACCTGTCATGTTTGTGAAGAAGGTGGACGGTACCCTCAGGCTTTGTGTTGATTATCGGATGTTGAACTAGTTGATGGTCAAGAACCGATATCCCTTTACTAGAATTGATGATTTCAATGATCAGCTTCAAGGAGCCCAGATATTCTTGAAGATTGTCTTGAGATCCGGTTACCATCAGTTGCACACTATACCATCTGATAAACTTCTTACAGCCATCTGAAGTAGGTATGGTCTATATGAGTATATGGTTATGCCATTCAGTCTCACGAATGCGCCAACAGTTTTCATGGCACTGATGAACCGAGTGTTCCATCCATACATAGATTCCTTCATGGTTGTTTTTGTGGATGATATATTGGTGTACTCTCACACTCGACACGACCATGATACACATCTTGTGTTTTTTTTGAGTACACTGAGAGAGCATCAGTTATATTCTATGATCTCAAAATTCCACTTTTGGATGACTCAGATTCAATTCTTGGGTCATGTTATCTTAGAGACAAGAGTATTAGTGGACCCAGAGAATGTGAGAGCTATAGTTTCCTGGGAGCAGCCGAAGAATGTCTTTGATTTGTAATGTTTTCAAGGGCTTGCTGGATACTACAGATGTTTCATTCAGAACATTTCATTCATAGAAGCACCACTGATGGGTCTGAATAAGAAGGGTGCGAAGTTCCTATGGTCAGATTCTTGTGAGTCATCATTTTAGGAGCTGAAAGGGAGGTTGACTTCAGAACAGATACTAGTCTTTCCAGAGCCGGGAAAGAGCTATATTGTTTACTGCGATGCGTCAGGTATCAAAAAAGGGGCTATTCTTATGCAAGGATATGGAATCGTTGTGTACGGGTCTCGAAGTTGAGGCCACATGAGATAAATTACCAGACGCATGATCTTGAGTTGGCAGCTATTGTTTATGCCTTGCTCTATTGGAGACATTTTCTGTTGGGCGAGCATTTTGTAGTTTTCACCAACTAAAAAAGTCTCAAGTACATCTTCACTCATCGTGATCTGAATTTGAGACAGGTAAGGTAGGTTGTGTACCTTCAGTCCTTTGACATTGAGCATGCCTACACGCCGGGGAGAGGCAACGCTATGGCTGAAGCGTTGAGCAGGAGGACTCAGATACAGGTAGTTCAAGAGGCCAGCAGTGAGGGAAAACTTATTTCTATATTCTTTGAGATGCATTTGGAGGCGAACTACAGATAGGGGCATACATTCCTTTCTTCTATAGTTGTTACCTATACCCTTATTGATCAAGTACGAATGAGGAAGCTATCAAATTCTGAAGGCCTAATCCTACAGGAAATAGTTTCAGGAGAGGACCCTATTCCTAGATGGAACATAATCAAAGATGAGATATCACGTTTCCAGGGATGTGTATGGGTTTCAATAGATATACGCAAGGAGCTGATGTGGGATTTTCATTCCTCAGTTTGGGCAGTTCATCCTGGCATCACCAAGATGTATCAGGATCTACACCGTCATTATTGGTGGCCCGATATAAAGAGGGATGTTACCGGTTTCGTCATGAGGTGTTCCAATTTTCAATAGGTGAATGTACAGATTCAGCGGCTAACAGAGCATTTATAGCAGTTACCCAGTCTTAAGTGGAAGTGTAATGATGTCGCAATGGATTTCATGACTAGTTTCCCGTGGTCGCCTCGAGGGAATGATGCAGTTTGGGTTGTTATCGACAGACTCATGAAGGTTTCTCACTGCTTGCCAATCAAGGAGACCATCAGTGTCGATCATCTGGGGCAGTTGTACATCCGAAATATTGTACATCTGCATAGAGTTCCACACTACATTGTTTCAAACAAGGATGTACATTTTACTTTTCGGGTATGGTAGGGGATACAAAGAGCTTTGGGTACACAGGCGCTTTGGAGTACAACTCACCACCCCCAGATAGATGTCCAGTCTGAGCATACGATTCCGGTGCTTGAGGACATGCTTCGAGCATGCATCCTAGATTTTGGAGGTTCTTGGGAGAAATGTATACCTCTTTTAGATTTTTCCTACAACAATAATTTTCATGAAACTATTCAGATAGAACCTTATGAGGCTTTGTATGGTAGGCCATGCCGATCAACCTTATGTTAGCTGGAGGCAGGAGAGACATCTTTGCTAGGACCTTGTCTTGATCAGGAGACCACATAATAGATAGAGTTGATTTGGAAGAAGATGGCTACTGCACAGTCTCGATAGAAGTCTTATGCTGATCAGCAGAGATGACCTATGGAGTTTGAGGTCAGGGATCAAGTTTTTATACAGGTCTCACTGAGGTTGGGAAATAATAGGATTCGGAGACAGGGTAATCTTTCTCCGAGGTACGTCGGGCCATTTGAGGTGTTAGAGAGAGTTTGGCTGATTGCCTATCAGTTTCAGTTACCTTAGAGGTACCACGATATGCACGACATATTCTACGTTTCACAGCTTCGATGTTACTTTTTAGACCGGTCTCATGTCTTTCAACCTGAAGAGGTTAAAATCGAAGGGGATGCGTCGTTCGAGGAGCATCCTATCCAGATTTTTGATCGTAGTACAAAGGTTCATTGTGGCTGGTTTGTTCCTCTGGTACGAGTGCTATGGAAACATGGACAAGTAAATGACGAGACTTTAGAGAGGGAGGCCGATGTATGAGCTCAGTGGCTGGAGCTATTTGGGTTTTCTTCTTCTACGACGTGCTAGGGAAATTCAGGGACGATTTTATTTAAGGGGGGATGATTGTATGAAACCAGAAATTTTTTTCAGGTATGTTTTCCTTTTATGGTTGTTTTTTAGACAAATAGGTTTTTATAGAGGTTATGCAGGGGTGCACGGTTGGCTCACGGTTAACGCAAGGTCTGAAAAAACCGTGTGGCTAGCCCAAGAAACCATGCACCCAAGACAGTGGGCTCTACACAGGCTACGCACAGTTTGTCAAACCATGTAGGCATGCCATGTGAATTCCCTGGGTGAGAAAGTGGAAACCGCATGGTTGGTGCACAGTTTGTCAAACCGTGCATGGTAACCATGCAACCACTTAATGTTTGGGGTTTTAAGTCATGGGCCACTCGTAATTTCCCATTCCTCCACCATTCTTCCTCCTACTCGTGGCTCATGCGGGAGTTACGATTTTCAGAGGTTGGGGGAGACCCTTGGCACGTTTTGGAGGAAAATAGAAGGGGTTTCTTGGGATATCGAAGGCGGTTCTCCTTAGGTAAGACCCAATTTTGGTTCTTTAAGGTTTTGGTTAGGGTGAGAACTCTTCCTCTCTTAGTTTCCTAGATCAACAAGGGTTCCATGTAGATCTAGGGTTGTGATTCCCTTGTGTGTTAAAGGTTGACCTTGTTGATGTTAGGGAAGAGTTTTTGAGGTGGTTTCGAGGAGGAGCTCACCCGGTTTGGATCGTGTTTGGGTGAAGAGGTCGATTTCTCCAAACCCTAAGAGGTAGGTGGTTTGTGTCTTTTGGTTTAAGGACTTTGAATTATATGTGAAAAATTTCCAATACCCATGAATGAGGTATTGTGCATTTACCATTTTGAACCCTATTAATTTCTTTCTTTGATGATGTGTGTGAGTAGTGGTTATTTGTATGTAAATAGGGTTGATTACTATGCTATGGATGTGTTTTCCCATGATTATATTTTTTATGACCGTTTAGTCTAGTTTTGCATGTTGGGCTATTTCCAATTTCCATGCCTAGTGTTATAGGATGGTGTGACTATTGTTCTAATATACTGATATGATTTATACTGTTACCAAAGTAGTTCTGGAGGTTTACTTTGGCTGCTACACATTGCGATACTTGTTAACTTACATGGGTCTGTGAGAACCTGGTATAGTACACCATAGGGAGAATGGACGTAAGGGCTTATCCAGAGTGTCTTTATAATTATACGATGCGAGACGACATGGGGAATTGGTGTTGAGTGCTTCATCAGAGAGTCTATAGATCCACGAATAGGGACACTGGGGGAATGGACATTGAGTGCTTCCCCAGAGAACCATTAGTTATGATACGAGACTATAAAGAGAATTGATGATGAGTGCTTCATCATAGAGTCTACGCTTAAGCTGAACCAGAGGGGTTAGACAAAGTGTGCATCCAATAGGGTTGCTTGTATTTGATTGGTAGGACCAAAGGGGATAGGCTGTGAGAACTTCCCATAGAGTTACCTATTTGTTAGCTGCATGCTTGTATCCATTAGGTAGGACCAGAGGGGATAGGCTGTGAGTACTTCCCAGACGGTTACCTATTGTGATTATCTGCTTTGTTTATTTGTTTCTCGATATCTGAAACTTTGGATTGTTACTATTGAGTACTTCCTTGTTTACTACATTCAGAACTTTTACCTTCCATATATTCACTGACTTTTAGGCACATATATTGTGGTGGTTTCCTACTATGATTAGTCTCACATCTTGTTTGGGCCATGATTTTGGGACTAAATAGATTATATTATTGCCGGTATAGACAAGGGCAAGCGCTCTTCTACTTCAGGTACATGATTTGTTGTAGAGCTGGAGAGCCTGGGACCAAGCTTAGTCTTGTGATGCAGAGGAGTTGTTTATTTGTTTCTTTTATACTTTGGTTTAGTACTGGTTGTATTTATCATTGTGAATTGTTTGGATATTTTCCCAGACATATGTACCATGCATCATTATATATATATATGTGTGTGTTCTCCAGTTGTTTCTTATCTCAGTCTTCCATTATTTTCTGTTGTTGTATATTTACTACTTCCACTATTGTATATTTGTTTCTCTTCCTCTGTGTTACTCTGCCAATGAGGGCATAGTTTCACCACTTTTACACCTAAGGCCCTCACTGCTATTAGGTAGCCTCTAGCGTTTGGGAAAAAGCGCTTGAGTCCATGTGACCAACCGGGTACGGGGCTCCTCTGGGTGGCTTCTGGAACTGGGATGTTACAATATATATATATATATATATATATATATATACATGTATATATAAATATATATAAATTGTAAAAACCCAAATAAAGATAATCCAATGACCCTTACATGGTTCGAAGAAGAAAAAGAAGAAGGATGGAGGTTGATGGAGCATCAGAGAGGAAGAAAACCCATAGGGTTTGAGTGAAAAATCATATATATATATATATATATATAACTTATATAATATATATCTAAGGAAACGTTCATGGGAAACTGAGGAACCTCAGTTTAAAATAAGTCCGAGTGTGTTTGGTCTTGTAGAAAACAAAACAAAATAGGGGCCACTGGGTGTCCCAGGGGTGGAAAAAAGAAGAAAAACTTACAGCAATATCTACTGGTGTGGTGCAAGAAGGAGGAAGAAGAATAATTCAATGAGATAGAGTGTGGAAAATAATGGACAACCATGATTTAATCACTCCATGATCTAGTGCAAGAGGTGCATCCACGAGTTTAAAAATGACGATCGGTTGAGATATAATGTGGATCGGATCATATGGCTGCAAGAGACATGGTATTTTAAAATGGTTTGGACGAATGAGATTAAAACATAGTTTGATTGGGTGGCTGAGGAAAAACATGGGGGAAAGACGTGGTTGTGGGGTTTTGATGACCAAACTGATCAGACGGCTCAGATCTCATGCGGCGAGATCTGACAGATGAGAAATGGGTTCCACTTAAAATGCATGTCCCATAACAAAAAGAGATAGGTTTCATGGCTTCTATATAAGACTGGAGCTCCTAGATTATCCTAGAAATCCCCCTCCCCCATCCCCAGTACCACCCCATACCAGGACTCAACAGGAACGCTTATGCGCCCACCCCTTCCGTTGTGCCTCCCTATATGGTGGCGCACTCTGGAACCCTTGATAACACATGCTTGTGGGCCCTTATGGCCTATTATGAATGCATGTGCGCACGATGTAGAATACACCAAGCATGCATAGCTTTAGGCTATGGGCCAAGGGCATGTGAGTAAGATTCCCACCAAGTCATTGAGTGGATTGGCCTTCTAGGTCACCCTTGGCTTGGAGGGGTACTCACATAATTTTTTCAATGTAAAAATTCATTTTATTGTTAAACATAAAAATGGGTTTATATATATAAAAGTTCCTTAAATGGGATGAAAATTATCTGCTATGGTTAAAAAAAATCTATAACACCAACATTTTCATTAGTTTATAGACATTTGAATTTCAAAAAATCAATGTTCAAAATCTATAGTCAAACATTAATATCTCATATGGGAAATCCCATACTAGTATTATATTTAAAATCCAAAACATATTTTCAATTAAATCATTTTTTTATTCATCCCTGATGAAAAAATTTCAAGTTAATTTCTTAAATAATTTGAAATACAAAAATATCTAATTCACATATTATTGGTAAAATACTAAGTACCACTATATTAATTACTTTCATTTTCCCAAAGCACGATTTCAAACTCAAAAACATGTTTCTCTATACCAAAACCATGTATTATCAAATGTGTGATTTTCTTGGTATTTATTTTAAAACATAAGGGTTATGATTCAATTCCATTTTAAACATTAAATCATTATCCTTCTAAAATATTAAAAAACGTTTATTTCATACATGTTTATAGATATAACTTCAACGCACACTTTTAACACATAGAAAACTCATTATACCATGATACTTTAAATTAAGCCACTATAATACCCAACAACTATAAGGTCTTATAGTCATTTGAGACTCAATGGCCACGTAAAGGAGTCAAAGTTCATATTATTTTTAAGGCCTTAAAAAAACATTGTTAGGCTATTTCAACTTCAAAATGACTTGGTGAAGATGGTGATCATCATTCCTCTGATGCTCAATACCATTTTTGTGGTTCTGGCTATACTGATGTTAATCGCGACGGACCGAATACCCCCGCTATTTTCTTGTGGTGTTTTTTTATTTAGTTGTCTCCATGTGATTTTAATAGGTCTATTAGTGGTATTTTAATGTTAGTTGGATTCTCTTATCCATGGCGCAATGTAATAATTTCAGTGTTTTATTTAATAAAATATTCCTTGTTTGTAATTTGAAATAATTTTTTGGATAGTATGAAATTTAAGCAAATTAAAACCATACAATATTATTATTACACATAAAATATGTTTGGGGTGTCACACCATGTGGTAAAAATCAATTTTGGATCGTTATGCTACCTTACAGTCTATACCAATAATAATGACAAAGACCGACATTTCAAAGATGTAAGTATCCCATAGAAAGTGATTCTCCCCAACCATAATAGAACATAACATGAATATGGGGATGTATCTAGATCATACTCCAAATTCTGTATCTATTATCATAACACTCCTAACAAACTCCACCTCTAGGATCAAACCATTCCCATGTTGTGATAATATAAAGGAATGAGAGGCACAAATATCTAACAAGAACTATATTTCATAAACTCTACAAGAATAGTGTCTCTTACTATCATTGGATAAGCCTCTAAATCCACAAGTGTAAGATTAATTACATAACATTTCTCATTCCCTCTTCCCTATGATGAAAACTGAGCCCCCTTTTCATTACCACTTTTCTGAATTTTGTGATCTTTCCCATAAGCACTACATCCAATACCTCTACTGCATGGGTCAATATACCTCTAGATTCCAGACTGATATAGAGTATAATACCACCTTATTGAAACCTATTTCTATTAAACTCTTCCATAACTATACATATATCATGGGTTTCTGAAAAACCTGTACATATGTCCCATCATTTCGTTGCCTCTGTAATCTATAGGTGGTCTGGGACATTGTCTATGATAGTAAACATTATTACAAAACTGGTGACATAAATTCTAGGTATGGTCTTATGTGGATGACCCTTACCCATGGCCAACATTCCATCTACCCCTTGGTATGACTCACTCATAGAGATTCTTATTTATCTCAAAATACATACTTATAAATTGTCTAGTAGAAACGTCCTTTCATTCAATGGAATCCTCTATCGGGTTCCCATCTGGTACGAGAGCCTGATCTACCACGTCATCCAAATTATTTAACCAAAATATGTTGACCTAGGTCTTAATCTCATAATTATTCTCATCCTAGAAACATCTAATTGTATCTATCTCATCCCCTATGTCATCCGCATGAACTCAGAAACCCTCTCATTCCGTATTGTCTATGGATAGATGTCCTCTATGAACTTTTGTAATAATTTCTTTCATAAGATACCATCAGCCTATCCAATTTGATCCTGAACATCCCACTAGTTTTTCACTGATCATCATAACATATAATTATTCAAATTGATCCTCATTTAACCAGGAGTCTCTAAATAGCCACATATATTCTATATGGACTCAATCTAGAACTCATCACCCTAGGTTCTTCCCTATACAGCAAAACATTGATAGTTATGTAACTGGAACTCACACATCATGTCAGTTATACTCCACACTACCCACTCTGGGTCTTTTTTTTATTAACTGCATGATGAAAGTGATGTTCTTTTGGAATTTATCTCCTATGCATTCACCAAGAACTATCAGTGCCACAGGTTTATCTACTCGTGGAGCATCTCCCACCATATACTCCTGGCATCATTCTCAACAATCATAATCCTGGATTCCTAACTCTAAAACTCTAAATAAATATTAGGAAACCTTTACCACATTAACACATTTATGGGAAAACAATATTCCACATAAATTCATTTGTCTAAACCCCTCCTAACAGTCATAACTGAGGCGCTATCACTACACTTAACCATCTTACACTTAGGTCATGGTTAACAAAGGATAGAATCATTCCCATTATTTATGTTTCTCATTTTGAAACATATTTATTCTACTCTTGAATTATTTTACAATCATTATCAATTTCATATTGGGCACATTTTTAGTTCAATTTCACAAGAATGGAAAAGTAGTTCATGTTTAGCAACATTCCCATTACCCATTTTCCTGTTCATGCCTAAAATTATGCATGTCACAAAATAATCTAGAGTTACTATAATGATGAATGTAAACTAAACTATTGTTCCATACTGGTCCATGAATAAAATATCAACAAATCCTTTAATTAATAAACATCACACACAATATTTACATTATCCAATGTTAAATAATATTCAGTGGTAACAACAAATAGTAATAAAAACAATCCCACTATGGGTACTCGGGTTCTCCCACATACATCGATCAGCTACTCCCATACAGAAGCTAATATCTATGACCTGACTATTCATTGTCTCTTATCTACCTTTTTGAAATATTAATATAATATAAAATAAAATAAAACTACCTTTGATAAAATTTATGACGTCACAGCCTGAGTGTCGCACACCGGTACTCTGATTCGGCGGGTCACCTGACCTCAATCACGTATCCCCATATGCCATAGTCTTATTAATAGTAGAGTGGTCTAATATCATTCATGGGGAGACTATATCCTTTTTATTAGAGTAAAACACCATCATAAATAATTAAAAAACTATGAAGGAACAATATAACATAAACTGAACAATCTTGTATCACAGGATGACAAAAACTATAAATATAATATCAAAACTAAAGAGTAAAATTCCATGCTAAAGTACATGTCATGTGTCAAAATACAACTCAAAATTAAAGATGCTGACAACTCCAAAGATAGTTCTGAACCATATGATGTTCCCTCAACCATGCTTCATCCCAACTCAACCATCTAACACATGACATTTCCATTATCCTATCATCCAATTGTGAAATCTATTAAGGTACCGATCTGGAATCCTGTGTAGGGTGTGAGTACAACCTAGTAGTCCACCACCAAGGTATAGAAAGACAATATCCAACAAAAATTTATGTAGTTTTATAAATAATACCTAAAATCATTAATTTAAATAGTTTACATATATTAAATTACTCTTTATTTACGCACATATCACTCGGGTTCTTGAGGACACCTGAATGATAAAATATATATGAATTTCATTGTTACCATTCTTAATTCATAACATAATTCCATTATTACCATTTATATTAATAATACAAGACTCAATTCCATTATTACAATTCATTATTTCATAATTGAATTCCATTATTATCATTCATATTTCATAATACATAACTAAATTACATTATTTCCATTATTCATTTTTGTCACACGTGAGTTCCATTATTACCATTCACCATTTTATGTCACATATGAATTCCATTTTCACCCCTTCCAAAATGTCCATTTTCATGATTGAATTCCACTATTACAATTCTTCATTTGAAATCTAGTGCGAATGCCATTGTTACCAATCACCATTCTAAGTCTTTCTTATAAAAACATCATATTAATTAACCCACCAATGAAGTGATAAATCCTAATAATTCCATAATAATTCACTACATTAATTAATTGAACAATTAATTAACCACATGAATTCCATTAATTTATTCAATAATTAACTAATCACAAAAATATCATAAATTTATTCAACACTTAATTAATATCATCAATTCTGTTTATTAATTCAATAATTAACTAATCACATCAATTTAATTACTAATTAAATAATTATATTATCACATAAATTCTCTTACTTAATTGTCAAATTATTTATTTATATCAATCTCATATATTAATTAACTTATTAATTAATCACATGAACTTGATTAATAATTAAACAATTAGTTTATCACATCAATTTACTAATCCCAGCCTTTCCCATGAATTAATCAATAATTAATTAATCAAGTTAAATAGTAACGATAAATTGATGAATAATTCCAAAAATGTTTATTTCAAAACACAATCGAAAAATAATTATAATTACTTCATTAATCCCAATTCCCATATAATTAATTAAAAAATTAATTATTCAAAATATTTAATCCAAATTTCCCTAAATTTCACAATCCCTAAAATAATTAATTCACAAAATTAATTATTTCATCTGGGAAATCAATTTCTAAAATAATAATATAAATTATACAATTATATACCCAAAGGTTCAATGAATACATTAGGATTTGAATCAAAAACCACCTACCTCAATTCGTTGATGAACGGTCGCCCAACGGAAATCCCCAAATTGAACACAATAACGAAATAGAATGAGATCCCGATCTTAAGCCATAAATAAAGATCGAACAATCAAGATCCCAAAATTTTAGAACTAAATCTACAATATTAGATCTAGATCTAACCAAAAAGTTAAGAACATTCATTCAATGGGTCAAAGAAGAATGGGAAGAGAAAGGAAACCACAATGGATTGGATCCCCTTACCATGAGGGTTGAAGATCACCAATCCATGATTCAGATAACAAGGAAAAAGGGTTGTAATGCATTGGAATCTATTTGGGATGCTCAAAAATAATTTGATAACATTATTGGTTGAGTTATGGGTGAATAGGGGTTTAAATGGGGGAACACAAAATTTTAAAGTTAATTTTCGAGGGATTAAAACCTAATATGCATGTTTTGTTGCTTTGGGAGAATGGTTTCCCTTAATTGTGAACATTAACAATGTGCCTCATCAGGGGGGGTGAATAGTTTATACTAAAAGTTATCACGGTTTTACAAATCATGTTGTAGCCATAAAAAATCGCTATGTACAGGTTTTCTTGGTTTGTTGGGCCATGTCATGAAAATCATGTACTACCCTCTTTCCTTCCAAAATTTCAAATTTTCACCCATACACATCCCAAGGTAAAACCCAATAAATTTATACTCCAACAAAGAAAATGAATACCTAAAAATAGGCCCTATAAATATCTAGGAAATTCTTGGATCATATAGGTAACCATCAATAAAATTGAATTATGAAGGGGTATTAATAGGCATGTGATTTCATTAGGATGGGAAGTAATTCATAGAGAATTATTGGGCATCACAAGTGGGTATAGCTCCATTAAACTCATGAAGACACAGTCAATAATTCATGTAGTCTTGAAGCACTATTTGACTAATGGGGGTAATATCACAACATTTTATTATCATGAATAACAGTTATTGGTCAAGAGCAGTTTGACCTCTAGCCATTCGTGATGTGGAAGGGATTTGTGAAACATGATCATTTAGGGAGATTTTGTCATGTTTTGGATTGGATTTTCTTCAATCCAATCATTTCTTCCTCAACTATTATAATGGTATGTATATTGGTTCCAATTAATATTATTCCCCACATGAGGGTTTTCCATGTAACTCTTTTCACCAGACCCCCAATTAGTCATTTTTTGGGTAGTTTGGGGATGACCATGTTTAACAAAACTATACCCATAAGGGGATTCACACTATCAATAGGTTGGTAAGAATGTTATATGATACAAAGTTGAAATTGAGAGAAGAATAATTTACCCAACCCCAAATCTACCATTGTGGATATGAATCCTTTGTGATTTTGTAGAGCACTATGAGGCTCATTATGCATCTCTGTTGGAGGTTCCAATTGTTGCTAGGTGATGCAGGGTAAAGAGCCACTAAGATTGATTCCAACTCAACCATTGAGAAATGATAATCTACAACGACCCAAGTATTTATAGAATAATACATTTTCATATCTAATAATATTTATGAATAATATATTAATTTTTTTTGTCAAATAGGACACTATGTTTGATAGCATTCCCAACATGCAACAATAGGTTTCTTTTAAATCTTACATTGCACACTACATTGAGTTATACCAAAAAATAATATAATAAAATTATTATTTTAAATTATAGTTAACACATAGCTATTGTATTTGAGGGAATGAACATAAATAACAGCAATAATATTATAAAATGCCTTTAAACTTATCCAATAAATTTTAGAAACTTAAAAAAATAATTAATCTGATTTTAAGCGTGAAAAATTATAATATTTTTAAAAGGACTTTTTACCTCCTTTTGATAGAGAATCCATTTTAAATATTGTTTTGTTCACTTTTAAATGTTCTATTTGTAAAACTATTAATCCTATTTATAAGTGGGACATAAAAATTTATATTGGTTGAAATTTTGGTATTTTTCTGATAAAGTTAATTTTTTTAATGAATAGTGATAAATACTGAATTTTAATTCAAAACTTCATTTTAATATAATATATTTATATAGTTATATTTTAAATTTAAGTGGATTATATTTTTACCATTTAATCCAATTTTGGTCATTTGAATTTATTTCACTCTTAAATTGGACATAAACACATGTAAATATTTTGGTAGTATGTACTTCTTTAAAACATGCTTTTTGGTTTTAACAACAGAAATTGATTTTAAATTAATTTATGACAATTATGTGTTATGAATTTATAAATATGGATCTCATATTTTGAATTATGAGTTTTAAATTGTTAAAATAGGTAACTTTTATTTTTAAACATTATGAATAGTAACTTCAGTAAATATTTTATTTACCATGGTTAAATGGTAAATCAGGTAATCAAGGGTAAACAAATAATATTATAATAATATTAAATTACCCTAACACATGTCCTAACCCTATTTTATGAGATATATCCAACCATGGTCCTACGAGGTTCATTTTGAGGACCCCATGTATCCACTTTTGTGTGAAATAGAATTTAATTACGTTAAATTTAAAGTAAACAAAAATATAACATCAACATATATCTTTTAATAAAATAATTTTTATATGGGTTTATATAAGTTATATCTTCGACTATAAATTTACATTAGAAAGATAAAGCTAATTTATACAAAATGATATTTTATTTATAGTTTTTATACATTATATAAATAAATTTGATTATGACATAATGGTGATGCAGTGATTGGTTCATTAATAAGGGATTCAAACAAATGATATTATAAATGTGAAAATATATGAAATTATGTTATTTTGATGTCATACACGAATTTTTTGGATGATAGTTTCATGTTATATTTGAATTAATGAATTTGTTTCTAATTAATCACGTTTTTATGGTTTTTTAAAAAAGTCATGATATAAATAGTCTCGAAATTAAAATAATTCATATTTTAAAATATAAAATATTTTATTTAATATTATAAAATTAAAAAAATCTAATATTCATCCCAATAGTTTTCATAAGTCTAAAATTTTATTATTGAATCTTTAATTGGATATTGGTCTTGTTTTGGTAACAATTGTTTTGCTCAGTGTGTTAAATGCTTCATAAAATGGTAAGAGTAAAAAAGGGTTAAATAAAAAAAGATAAGGATTAAAAAAATATCCAAATCTTGTATAATTATTATTGGATGATTTTATTTCTACTTATATCCAAATATTAGTGAACTACCGTCCCCTCAAAGTGATTCGAGTCGTTCATTCTATACATGAAATGTATAAAGGATAGAATTACTAAACATATGTAAAATATATAACATTGATATTATACTGGAAATATAATATACTTACGTATTGTTTCGTTTTTATTCCTTTCAAAATGAAAAAGAAATGAATGTAGCGTTTTTGTGTACGTACGGCTTACCGTCTCCATGAACGGTGCCTTTTATTGTCTTATATCCAAATATTAGGGACTATTATAAATAAATATATACTACATATATACTATATTTATATGATATTTATATTATAAATAAAATTTTGGAGATAATTTACTTTTTACCACATAGAAAATTTGTAATTATAACAAGTTCATTTTTTATTCAAGTATCGACCATCGAAAAAAATACCGATATGAACATGAATAATTATATGATTGTTATAGAAAGGTAATAAGTGATATAATAGAAATAATAAACTTAAAAAGTGCTCTTAAGAAAGTATAATTAACTTATTTTATTATTTAGGAAGATAAATAACGAACAAGAGAAGTCAGATACAAGGTAAGATAACCTTTCATTGTCCTCTTTTATTCAAAGACATATTTTATGCTATGTATTTTAATATCTATTTTCTTATATTGGGATATGTTTTTAAATGTCTTTATTTTTGTTAATTTTATGTACAAGTTATGATAGACCCTTTTCTCTCCCATTAACTCATTTTATGAATTTTTAAAGTGACGTCATTAGGCTACCAAATTTTTGTAAGGGAATTTATTAACTAAATTTCTATTCATTGGGTTAATCATCTTATTATTGATTATTTCATGATAATGTTATGTGAGAAACAACTTTTGATATCTTGTCTTTAATTTATACTTGGTTTAGGTGTACTTATATTGAATAAACATAATTGATATATTTTATTTACAAATTGATTTTTGTAAGGGACTTAGTCTCAATCTACTTTCATTGAGGCATGTTTTGATTTATACACAACTTTCTTTTATATGGTGTATAATTATACCCTTTAACTTTTAATTTCATTCAACGTTTTTGAAAAGGAATCTTTTTTCTTCATAGCCTTTTACTAAACAACAAAGGGAATGTTTCTTTTTAACATATGTGGTGACAACGACCTTTCTGCGAGCGCTATAATTATTTAATATTTGTCTTCCTCTACAAGTTGTAGTGATTTTAAAAGGAAAATAAATAGCTTATACCCTTTTTATGTATTTTGGTATTGAAAATTGTTTTGATAGGGGATTGATTATGTCAATATATAGAACTGATATCTTATGATTGCAATGTGGATATGTTATCTTTCATTTTTGTGTTATGATTATGATATTGTTCTTGATAATTATTTACGTATATGGGTGGTTCAAAGATAAAACTAGGGTTGGTGAGCTTGAGATAGCTCTCCAATGCATTGGGTAATGTGACAGAGGTAAAAATTAATGTTTATTCTAAGTGATTAAGGGAATATACTATGATGGGTATTCCAAACGTAAATCCATACGTAGCTATGCAAGCTACAATGTAAGTATGTTATGGATTCCGCAAGTTACCTTTATGATTTATGATTTATAGGTTCTATTAATAAATCTTATGATTTCAGGGGGTATGTTATAGAGATTATGTTTTTTATGTATTGATGGACTAATGTTTTCTTTCATTATTTTATAACCCTTACCGAGATTTTTAGGATCATCCCATGTTTTTGAAATGTGTTTCACAAGGTATAATGAATGGTAAGATAAAGGAAGTATTCAAGAATATTTATATCAAGAAAATAAATATTTTATTATTATTTTAGGAGTTTTGTTTTTTTCTTCAAAAAATTTGATAGAGTAGAAGTTTCTACCTTGTAATATTGAGATGTAATGTAATAGTTATGGCCTAATACTCAAAAATTGTATTCCTAAAAAGATAATCAATGTGAATTTGGGACTTAACCCAAGATAATAAATTCTATCAAGGTGTTCCTGACTTCGAAGATAGTCCCATTATAGTCATAGAGGCGATGAATCATCACCTAGATGGTTCTATGGACACACCCAAACCGAGTCTTGGTTAGGGTCTCTAGAATGTCGAAGTTGGAAGTAGCATTCGGACGGAGCACTACTGATAACTGATAACCATACAGATTCTACCATAATCTTTCTTGTTCAGTGATGGGCCCTTATTCTTGGTCATTATAGTTTTCATTTGTAGGTGTTCATGTATTGGGTTATGGTACTAATGTAGATCGGTGTAACGATTGGCTAACTAGTAGAGGGGTCACTGTGTGGTACAACTACTGACTACATGTTTGAATGTATATAGGGGGAATTACAAATGCATTATCATGCACCTATATAAATTTGTGTTTTCCACTACCTCAAGTTCATGGGAAGAAGCACCAATTGCTGGGTCTTCTGGTGATTCGCCACAAGGTGGAGTCATCCCAGACCAGAACATATTTCTATGATATTGTGTAGTATTTGAGAGGGATAATGGGGATGACAAAGATGGATGCATCATTATCCCGTGAAGGGGTAAATATTCCACTACCTTAATGTATTGGTATATTTATTCAGAGATCTGATATATTTCACCATATTGTAAGGATAATATCACATACCAGGTTCCATCCCTAGGCTTTGATGTTGATGACTGGTGTGAAGGATCCATCAATGAGTTGCATTCCCCCTTATAATCTGAGAGATTGAAAGGGTTGATGATAACTATAAACTTCCTAGTTTTTTTGTGGTAGTTTTTCTCCCTTCTTCCATGAGATATTCTTTTAGGTTCGGGTAATTTATTAGCATGGGGAGTACCTCCATGCTGGTTGGTCCTAAAGCATGGAGGACCTCCATGATGGTTGGTCCCGAAGCATTGTGGACCCCCTCTTTGGTTAGTGATGAAGTGGGGGTGGGGGACCATCACTCTCTTTGGTTGGGATATTGGGAGGGAATCCATATTGGCTGATGATGGATAAGGGAGGTCCTCCATGTTGACTTGTGAAGGATTGGGTAGGAACTTTACTCTGCCTATGAATGAAGTAGGTAGGACCTCCACTTTGGTCAGAGAGAACATGGGTAGGTCCTCCATGATTATTGGGTATAATGGAATGGGGAGTACCTCCATGCTAGAAAGATTACGAATGAGGATGACCTTCACACTAATTTAAATGGTCATGAGGACCACCTCCATGTTGAGGAATGTTAATATAGATAATTCCAATGTATTAGATGCTAGAATCATGAGGAGTACCTCGACATTGGTCAGTGGAAACTTGAGGAGGGCCTCCATGTTGACTATTGAATGAGTTGAGTGTCTTCCAATCTAGTTGGTTGTGAGATGGGGAAGGCCCCCATGCATGTTGTATGTGACATGGGGAGGTCCTCTATGTTGGGAAGCATAAGTACATAGAGTAGCTTCATTCCAACTATCGATGAAGTGATTATGACCACTTATATGATTAATGGGAAGGTGGGGAGAACCTTCATGTTGATTGTGAGAGTGGTAATAACCACCAATTTGATTGGTGATTGTATGGGGATGAATTATGAATTGAATGTCTCTATAATGGGTTGACCCGTAACATATACTGGTGGATCCAACAATTGATAGATTCAATTCATCTTTCCTGTGAGGTAGATGAGGTCTTGATCCAAACCAAGTGAAAATGGTTTCATGCTCATCTATCAATAAGATATGGTGGAATGCACTATAGATTAAAGGAGCCACCATATCCATGGAATATGATTAAATTTGACAGAAATTATCTTAATCATTCACCATATGTTGATTTTGGGTGGTCCAGACAAGGCTTGGAAGAGCATGAATGAATTACACATGTTCATCAATCTGAAGAACCATTTAATACTAGTTCATCTAAGACACTGTTGGGATATCTCGTAGATTGATCCTAGGTAGAATTCACATCTGGGGTGACTGGATCATCCCCCTCCCATCTTCATATAATTGAGTGAAATAGAATCACTTTTAAGAGAGTCTCCCTAATATATTCGATGTTGGAATAGGAATTTCCTGCTCACTCTACCACCTTGGGGGTGGTGTTTTCAATGATTACTTGAAGCTTCCGGGTATTGGTGGGCCATGTTATTTGTGGTAATTTCAACATTCTACTTATATCAATGTTTCAAGGTGTATATAAACATCTATTGGATGATCTCTAAGGGTTATATGGGGTTTGGGCACCCTATTCTAAGGTCATTGAAGAATTCATTGTGGAGTTGGTGTCATACAGAATTTATGAATTAACATTTATCCATCCTCAACTCCTACAAGCATTTGGTGGTTGGTTTGTAGTGGTTGGGGGTCCTACAAAGTAGATTGATTCAGCTTTCAACATATGTATCCAGAAATCATTTTCCAGTTCCCCAATCTCATTCAATATTTTGATGGAAGAAATTGATCTATTCTAAAAATGTTACAGGCTAGGATTGATGAAAATTTACTACCCCAATTTATTATGTGTTCAATTATGGGCCTAAAATTTTCATTGTGGGACATGGAACCAAATATCTTAATTTTGTGACATGCTAATATTTTGATATCTTTAACTCAACTAGAACCCATGTTTAGAAGAAGTGTTTCATTTTGTATTCACCATTTATGTTTTTGAAACCATTTCTAATGAATCCACATACTTGTTAATGTGAACTAGCATGATTTTTACCATGGATTCTCACTTTATGATGGTTTGCATCATTCATCACTTTTAATGGAAATGTTTTATCCTTGGTCAAAGTGAGATAATGGGATGTTAGTTCCTCCTTTCATGGATTCCTCCTTGGAACTTGTCTCATAGTCCATGTCTCCCACATAGAGTGAATTCATGTTTGTGGAACTCATTACTACTTCCAGCTCTTTGTGGATGATGGTTGATTACACTGCTTCTGTTAGGACATTCTATTTGGTATTTATAAGGAATCATCCTTCGGTCTGAAGATTAGTGATTTTGGGAATCTTTGGCATCTCTGGTAACTCAGAAAATTGGTCACATGTATTCTTTCATGTATGAGGGAATCTAATAGAGGAATATTAGGCATTGATACTAAGGGATATTGTGTTTATCTCATTCTATCTAACTCTGAGAGTGTAAATACTCAAAGTATTTTACCATAGTAATCCCAAGTTTCACATGAGGTAGTTTATTCCATGGGTTCATATATTTCAAGGCTTTCATATCAGGCATCCCATGTTTTACATGAGGTATGTATTTAGGGTCATTAGTTTATTATATTGTAGGGATGGGGTAGATTTATCAAAAAACCCAATAGAGGTTAATCAAGGTGGGTAATCCTTAGTTGGTAATATTTCACACCTAGGTTTTTACTAATAGATGGATCAGATTTCCCGTGGAGGTAGATTCAGGAGGTGTGTACCATATAAGGAAGATTCCACACCAGGATGGTTGATCAAAACACCCCTTTCCATGAATTAGGGAGGGACATCCCTAGGAGGAATCACATGAATATTTCACTAATGGATTGATTATAATTCATCATTGAGGTGCATCTAGGAGGCGTGTCCCGTAAATAAATAATGAAAAACCATGATGGTCAACATAAACACCACTTGAGGTTGTTCAAATAGGTACATCCCTAGGATAGAGATCCTTTCATTAACATTGGTTGAAATTTACCCTCATAGAGGAATCCTAAATAACCTATTTATAATACAGGGATCAAACCCATATAGTTTGATGTTGCAGTGTGAGTTCATGTGAAAGGACTGGTCCACGTAGTTTCACATTGTCCGGTAAGGACACTTGTTTCATGAAGTGATAGTTGAAGAGATATGATGTGGGTATTATTAATGGAATATAACTTTATAAATGGGATTTATCTTTGTTGGAATTATATTGGGGCTTAAACGTTTATTTTCTTGAGGAACCAGGAGGAGATGTGTCCTCTAATGTGAGGGGCATGATCTTACCAGGGATGTGGCTTGGAGATAATTAGTATGGATGTTGATGTAGCGTTTGAACCTAATGGGGGATTATTATGTCTCCCATTAATTTTTTAATTAGATACCACATAGTTTGGAATGGTTTGGGCCTATACCTATGTTTTAGGCCCAATGGATCATATTTTTGGGTATTGCACATGAAAGTGGACCATAGGATGGGTATGGTTGGGGATTATGCTTAAGAGGTTCCCATAGGATAGAGGTTGGGAATATATCTATAGAGACGGACAATGGTGATGATTGAAAGGATTTCATTATTTCTACTTGCCACTAAGACCATTTTTTCATGTTCAGTGTGAGAAAAAAGTGTAGGAAGTATATCTGAATCTCATGTTGCAAAGGAAGCATCAATTAGAGATGGTGTGTTTCTTAGACATGGAATCTATAAATGGAGGATCGCATTCCCCTGTTGGAGTATATCATTCCATGTGAGTCATATTTAGTGAATCCTATGATTGTAATATTGTTTATGTGGGGATTACACATGGAGGGTGCCAGATGCTAGTAGATCACTCATTGCTGGGAGAGATAGTTGAATCCCATGATGATCACTTATGGGGAAACATTTTTTTCAAAAAAAAGGGGATGGATAAAATTTTACTTCATGTGATGAGGACGAAAAGACTAGGAATTTTTATATCATGTATCTTAGACTTGAAGGTTATAGTCCCCATCTCATGGGACTATGTGGCCAAAACTCACGCACCTCTGGGCAGGACATAGCATTGAAACTATCTGGTTTTAATGATGGGATGAGTGGCTAGTAACATGTTCCTCATTACAGTCCCAATACTAAGATTAAATAGTTGTTATTTTATATATAATTAGATGAAAAATATATTTAAATGTGTGGATAGTGGGAATAGGTAACATCATGCAAGAGATAATGAAATTGTAGCGTGAATGCTTGGAGGGGCACACACAAGAGGTGTGTGAAAGGTATGGGTGCTGCCCGTAATGGTTTATTAATCAAAGTTATATAAAAAAGGTTAGGCCATGTAGTTTCCAAGATGTGTTGCACAAAATATTTTTAATTTTATGCAAGGTCCGAGTTACATGAAGGAGGATCCCTTGCATGCACCCGACATGGGTTAAAAGTGTTCTGGCGGTGATTACTCAATTGTGGTACTAGTCAATTTTGGACCAACAAGTAACCTTCTTGGAAAAATAATCTAACTTTAGGGTTCTATGATTGCATGATGTTGTGTAATATTGGTCTTACACATTACAGATAACTACCTTTTCTTATGTAGAGTCACCTTGAAGAGGGGTGTGAGATTCAATTTATAGAAGAAATTTCTGGTGATATTCTTGCAAGGTTCTAATTGAAGAAGAAGATTTACATGAAACGTTTCTCTTATTCATGAAAAACATAGTTGTATGGAGATGAATTTTCATCATATTTGGTGTGCAATAGGGTTTCCAACCGGGTGTTCTCTTAGATGAAACATAAATTTGTTGTACGCATCCCTTCTTCCATGTGTGGATTTCATTCACTATCATGGTGGCCTTTAGAAAAGGAAATAGAAATATCAACATATTTGGTGCATAAGGATTTTGAGCATGGATCCAGATCTTGTGAGGATGCACTAAATATTTCACTCCTACCCTTTTCATTCTAGAAGTGGTACATCGTGTCATATGGTGGTTTCAATTTTCCCAAAATCACAATTTGTGGCTTTAGATAGACATTTTGACCGCAACAGCTACGAAAAACTATTTTAATCTTTTATAATATCAAGGTGTTACAATATACATCACATATCAAGATATGAAGTGATCTCATTATACCATATCTAAAGGAATACATGAATACCACTTTCCCTTGTATTGTGACCAGATCGTCATCATTCATCAAACACATTGACATCTTATAAACTCTAACTAGGTTTTCCCACCTGAGAACCCACCATGGTTCTTAAATATATCCTTACTTCTCCATGATTACCATATAATATGTGACTAGAAAGGGACAAAAATATATCAATCCCTAAACCTCTAAATAGTCTACCCTCCATTAATACAACACCCTCATCTTGTTCCACTACTCCTCTGAAGGCCTTATACTAATATATTTCTCAACTTATGTTATGGATATGATAATATACATTGACATTTAACTTCCTAGGTGTATACAACATCACATATACAAATGTAATTAGATTCTCAACCTGATTATTATAACTCAGATTCATTTCTCTTTGTGTGAATATATATCAAATGATCTTGTGGTCCATGTATAAAACAAATCACTCACCAAATGGGGAATGTTTCCATAACTTGTTAGTGTGAACCAAAGATAAAAGAACTAGGTCTTCTGTAGGGTAGTTATCCTACTTGGGGTTATTGTAATGGAGACCCATTGGTTACTACTATCCATCACGTCATTAGTAATATGCTTAGACCAATGCCTGATGCAACATAGTACACTACATAACCAATACCATTATCAGGGAGTATCATTATTGGATAAGTACTTAAACGTTTATTTTTCTCAATGAATGCATCTTCACACTAATCTGACCATTGGGACTTCACACCATTATTGAGTAGTGCTTTCATTTGTGAAGATTATCCTGATATATCATGAATAAACAATCAATGATATCTTAAAATTCATATAATAATCCTGATCTCAAACACATTCTGGGTATTTTTCAAATAATCCACTATCTTTTCTTTTCGTGGGTCTATATATTTTTCTGTCTCAAACACCACATAACCCAAGAATTTCACCTCCCTTGTCCAAAATTCTCATTTCATCATTTCGTCATAAATATGATGTGATTGAATCATACCCAATACAATATTTAGGTTCCTAAATTACTACATTTGTGTTGGTAATTAGATAAGGATATCATTCGTGAACACACTGAATATTTTTTCTTGGTATGGGGGATATATGTTTCCTGAGTTCTATGAAGACATATAACATTTCATTAGTCTGAATAGTATCACCAAGTAATCCCACAACATATAACTTCTAAAAAGTGAAATCATTTTAATTTACTCCATAAAACTCATAAATGATGATAAATTAATTGAATATCAATATTGGATAACTAGATGGCTCCATGTAGTCGATTAAAATTTTAATCAATCATGGGTAAAGGATATAGGGTCTTTACTGTTACCCAATTAAACATTCGGAAATCAATGCAGAGTTCAATAATAACATCAAACTTATTGGAGAAAACATATGTTCATGACAATATGGTGTAAATGGATAAATAAATTCATTTCGATCTTTATCTTAAAGTTACACATAGATTTGATTTTGACCATTTGGATCCATACAATATGGGTTTCTTGAAACGGGATTTGTAAGAATCACAAGATCAATACCAATGTCAATTACTCTGTTGGGAGGAATTTTAAAAAATTAATAAGAACATAAATCTAGATAGAGAACCATGATTAGTTGAATAGTCGATGGGGTAATAACTAGTCCTCATAAAAGGGATAATCCTACCATATATATTTTGACCAAACCGATCTAACACATTCATGTTCCAATATTTCCTCCTCCCAATTCACACTCTCTAGACATCATATCTCTCTCTCCCATTGGTGAGGTAAATTGCACCCATATATGATAAAATTAACTATGAGCTCAGGATCTAGCCAGATAGTACATGTTGAGAGTCACATCCAAGTACATCATCTCCAGCGTAATGAATTCAAAAAGGTTTCGAAAACCATTGGAAACTATAGGAAACACACTGAATTATAGGAGATGGTCCACCTTCATGAGAAAACATATTTAACATAAGAATAACTAATAATATATCCTTTTTGGTAGGTTATGTCTAAATATTATTTGTGAAGATATGAATCAATTGGATTCCCCAGTAATGAACAAGGTTATAGATATAGTAGATGTAATAAAAACTATACCCTGAATAGTAGATGAACCTTCTCATTTTGTTTTCCTATTATAAAACAGAACATAAACACAACATGTTTTAGCTCTCCAGCACTATCCCTGTGGTTTATGAATAATCTGAGTCGATATCTGAGATCCATGGTTAGATATATACTAAACATTAAATTTCTATATCATCCTACTATCAAAAACACTAGAATAAAACTGTGGAATACATCATATATTTCCACACTATATGAATTGATTCCATGGTAATGAGAATACCCTATTTTAGTTGCTAAAATTCCAATAGATGAAGCATTATTGGCCAACTACAGGAGGTGATGAAAAATCCAGTTACTTCTCTAATATCATATTGATTTTATTTCATACACCCCTAGACTTCCTATTGATTCAATAAGAAGTGGTACTCGTGGATGTAGTGGGAGGTCCACTCACTTGATAAATGAAGTGTATTTGATGATGAAATACCTGATCCACCTCGATAATCTTGTTAATAGTCATTACCTTTCACAATACATTTACGTAAGAAGCTAGATCAAAATGATGAACTTGTTGTACATTTTTGGGTCGTTGTCTGGTATTAGATTACATAGCCTTGTGAGAATCATTACTAGACAGAAGTGGAGGAAGTAAGAGATGCTTAGTAAAATGTATTGATAAGGTAGACACTATCATGGATATTTATCATACCTCTATGATCTCGTGTGCTCGGTTGAGTTTCATCATGTCCATGAAAAACTCTCTAGAAAATAATTATTTGATGACCTCCCACGAGATTCACATATGTCATATATCTTAACATATAAATCCCCACCAATTACTGGAGGGTCCTTGGAACATGAATACTACCCATAATACCTTTTAAACCATTTGTTTCATGATAAATCGATGATTCCTTATATGTTTTCCATCCAATCATCGACATAATGTGGTCCACTAGTTCCTAGATGTGTTGGATGGTGTTATAGATGGAAGTGCCTACAATATTATACCATGGATCTTTATGGTTTCAATAATGGGACCACTCCTTAAACCACTGGGGTAGTTGTATGAATATTCTCAAGTTTATCCTTATGATCAGTTTATATTCCAACCAATCATCTTTCAGGTAGAATCATCTATAATATAAGGAACAATAAGAACATGAACATGTCTTGAATAGTTTGGTGGATCAGTCAAGGTTTTATTAGTATTCTACCACCAACCCATGATATACCCTCGAAGATATAACCATAGTCTCCATAAATGGGCAATATTAACTTGTATTCTATTTATATTAACACAAATCATGGTTATTTTATTTAATTGCTGCCAAAAATTATATCACAAAAGGGAGAATTATCCAAAAAAAGAAGCGTAAATAAATTCATTTAACTAATCATCTAAAATAACGCACAAAAATTTGTATATTTATATGGAATGTGACCCAATTTTCATAGTCCTAATACTTGAATGAACCTAAAGTCACATAGTTCATGTAGAAAACATCATGTAAGTCCCCCAGTTAGAATTTAACAAATCATAACATCAAAACATAAATTATTATTTTATACAAACTCAAAAGTTAACTATAATGTTATAGATAGGGATTATCATATTATCCATATTGATTACTAATCATTCTATCTATTTTATACATTATCTCAAACCAGAGAAAACTAAGAAACAAGTTAGTGATTCCTATTCTTGTGATACCATTTATTAATGCCTCGAACCGAACTACTAAATATTATCTAGAGTTCCCCATAACATTATGAATTCATACCCATGCACAAGAGGTTACTGATTAGAAACCACAGTTTATGTCTATCAGTGGGGGGACTTTACCTCAGCATCATTTCATGGGAAAATAAAAATAAATAAAATAGACAAATTAATAAAAAATAAACAATCATATTAATCATTTTGAAATAAATGATGGAATACATTTCATAAAAATAAATGGGATCCTAAAGACAAGTTCCTAAAATGAGTAAATTTTTTGATAATGAATAAGTAAGTTCATGGTCCTTTGTAACCCATCTCAGTCTCCCACTAGCTCCATGTTCCTCTACTAGGTTGTAAACCACATAATCATTTCCCTTCCCTTGATTTCTTGTCCTAAAATTTTATAACGCATAAAAATTCCTATGTAGGGAATTTTTAGAAGGAATTTTAGTAAACCACCAATGAATTCCCAAATTATTTTCCTTATGTGTAACAATTGTATGAAATAACAATTTTGAATTCAAAATGAGCATAAAAATATAATCTAAAAAAGAGTATTTATGCACCAACTGATCCAGAAATAACTTTTAATAGTGCCTAATATGGGTCTAGTATGGAAGGATAATGATAAATTTAATATTAAAAAATATATCCATAAGGATAGTATACATGTATGATGGAGGCCTTGTGGTACCATGTTGACATACTACTCGACGACCTCTAGTCACCGGGTGTGTTATACTAACAAGATTCATCTAGTTATCAACCAGACTACTTAAAACACATGGAACATGAATTATAACATGCTACCTTGAGTGAAACCATAATATAGTAACTAGTTAATCCTTTTAACTCTTTCCTATTCCTAGGTTAATAATCATCAGATTCACAAGTCAGCTATATAACCTTTCTAATGGATAATCACATCATGACACCCCACATGTCTCATGGGCCATTAAACAATCCTCTAAGAAATGTAACATATATACATGGTATATTATTTGTGGAAATCATATCATAATGAGAATTAATTATTAATACAATAAATTGTGTGATCATAATAAAAAATGTAAACAAGCTACCTAATTATTACTCATGGAAGAAAATCATAATGGGTCTCATGCACTAAAAACACACTAACATGAGAATCACAATCAAACATGGTCATTTTTTATTCCACTAAAAATATTTCTCATGTATGAATGTGTAAAAAAGAGACTAATAGGGTGTGGAACTTACTACCTTATTGGTGTCAATGTCAATATAATGGTTCATCGAAGGCGTTGTCACCCTAACAACATCCACACAAAAACTAGAGAATGATCACACAATAATACCTCCTAAAACCAGTTCCAATCCAAAATTTAATGGGTTATAGAGTAGTTAAAGTTGATAAAATTAAATCAGTAGAGGTAAAAAAATTCCCTATGTCATTCTTCATCAACTAGGTACTCAAACTCAACTAAATAATGGAGGGGGAAGCTCATTAGATTTTGAGATGATCCGCTATTGAAGAATAGTTTTACATCATGGAGGTGAGATATAACTACCACCATAATGTAGGAAAAATGGTTATTATATAGTGATTGAGACACCAAGGTGAAAATTAGTGTTCTGTGGTATAAGAAACCACCAAAAATGAACACCATGGAACAGAGTAATATTGTGGCATTAGACAATTATTTTTTCCAAGATTTTGTAGTGTAGAACGATCTGTATAGAATAAAACATATTTGGAACATAAACTGCTAAGGTGTAGGGTGATTTATATAGTTTGGTGTCCTCTATTTATCAATTCAAAGATACACATAATTTGGAAAACATGTTTATAGAATTTAATTGGAATCGGGTTTCATAGAATAATT
The DNA here is from genome assembly GCA_963277665.1 of Viscum album. Classification (NCBI taxonomy): domain Eukaryota; kingdom Viridiplantae; phylum Streptophyta; class Magnoliopsida; order Santalales; family Viscaceae; genus Viscum; species Viscum album. The sequence continues at coordinate 94,079,466 of OY728135.1, forward strand.
CCGTATGAGAATCCCATCACAAAGACTCATCAGAATCCTAAAACTATAAAATGAATACCCAAAATAATTTCCAAAACACAAAAATAAATATATTACTCTTGAAGAATAAAACAGTGGGCCAACAATCTATATCTTATGAAGAGAAGAATTGCGATGCAGTAAATCCCACCAAGGTGCAACCATCCCATCCACAACGATGTCCATAGTGAAAAATCCATTGTCTAGAAAACCCATGTTGAAAACCATGTCCGTACGATGTGTCCTATAATACATCACACCCCAATGGTGTATCGATATCCACTATAGTTCAAAATAATACTTCACAGAATATCCTTATATGCTACAACACAACCACACATTAATCTATCATAAGAATCTAAAATCCCCCAAGCCTTGTCCAAAATATTTCATAACCAAAAAAGTGGAGGGGAATAGAAATATGAGTTTCCATTAATTGGAAGAAAATTATTCATTTAAATGTTAGGGAAATAACTTATTCATTTAAATAGGATATGTTTTCCCGTAAAATGAGGTGACACAAAAACTATTTGAATCATTAAAATTATTTTCCAAATAAATCATCATAGTTCATTCTTAGGGATCCTAAATTTTCTATGATTCCACTTTTAATTATTAGTTTGATTGGAAAATGGGTGAGGATGGTGAATCAGTGGTGCATAGATTACAATTATTTCATTTTTAATTCACCTCTTTTATATAATAAATCCTTAATCCTAAATGATAATTAACTCATCATAAAACCATATGAAAATTAAATAAATAAAACACATCACATAAGGATTTACAAGGGTCATCAATAAAATTATCATCCATTAAATTATAATATTTTACACTTAGTTAGTGAATCACTATTATAAACAAAAGTTGTTACACCAAGAACCCTTATTGACATATCAAAATAGAATACCACTACATTCTGACCCTAGAGACCCAATGCAGTGTATATAATCCAGCATCCTAATAAAAAATGATTTTTGTATAATAATAATAAATATACATTATCTTATATTTATTTCTTCCCCACTAAAAGAGAATAATCATCATCCTTAAGGTATCAAGATTTATAGATCAACACCCGATCCTTCTTTGAGGACAAAATAATATGATGAGTATAATTAGTATTGTTTTCAATATCAAAATCTATAGATATTTAAGGGTATATATCATTTTAATTTACTTTATTTATTATTTAAAAAAATTATTCACCATTTAAAATGGATCATGGTTATAGTTTCCATGTTCTGTCCTTGATATATCTATCTATTAGGTTTTCTATATACCTGAATTTTAAAACACCTTATATAATATTCTCTTTAGTAACAATTTATTAAAATAAAAAAAATCAGGGATATTAGATTACAAAATTGAATTTTTAAACAACTATTGTTTTTTAGAAAAATATAATATCATAAAATTATATGATAGATACCTGATTACATTCTAAATAAATCTCATTTGAATTGCCCATCAATATTTCCTTCTAAAATAATAAATGTATCAAAAATTTTACTTTATTTAATCAATATAGGATCCACAATATTTTAATTCTATTTCAATTAAATCTTTATGTACATGAAACCATGCATCACTATCTTGTGGATATTCTGCTTACATAATTTAAATTAACTTAGTAATAGCTTATTTAATGGTTGATTTCCCTATTGATGCTTTATTTTATCACAATGTATCTAATTAATTATGATATTTATTTCATTAAAAACACACAAAATGAATTATTTGATATGTCTTCAATGGAATCGAGTAATTCTCTAAGTCTTCATACTCTATATTCTCATTCATTTTCTGTGATAGAAAAAATATTTCAAAGTCACATATCATATAAGCCTCACTTATCTTATGTTATCTCTTCATCTTGTTTAGATTTATCTTATAAAAAACTTTTTTTAAAAAATCCTAATCTTAAAAATTGGCTTGTTGAAAACTACAAGTTTATGAATCTTCTTATAATAAGACCAATTATTATGTAAGAAAAATGTTTATGTGATCCTTAATCAATGAACAACACATAAAATGGTCTAAATTAATTTATAATGTCAACCTCAAGTCATCATCATAAGAATTATCGAGCTCTTATAAAGCATTTAACTAATGTTTCAAAGTCTTCTTTACTTGTCATAATATCATATAACATATAAATTACACATAAAAAGGTTTAATTTCAACTATATGACTTCCTCAACTCACAATGACTCATAAAGAGTTTATAATGTCCCATTGTGTTTCCATTATTTAGTCATACTCAATGTCAATTTACACACATATACCCCATGAAATCACTCATTTGATAAGATTAGATGAATTTTATTCAATTATACAACTTCCAAAAACTCGATATTTTTCATTTAATGATAGCTACATATCTCTAAAATGTCTCATATAAAGTTTCAATTATAAATTCTCAATGTCGACCTTCATATTCCAGAATTATCTCACAGAACCAAAAACTCTCGTCCATCCACCATAAAACTTTCTCATACACCATAAATTAACTCAATACACTATCTATATATTTAAATCAATCTCCCAAACCAAAATATTTTTTAAAAACATATAAAATATTTAAAAACAATTTCTTCTTCATTTATAGATGAATTTATATTGATGTGTATCTTAATAATCACCATATATATAGGGTTCCTATATAGAATCTATCTATCCATGTTTGTCAAAAAGAAATAAAAAAATTACCTTTTTTAATTAATCATAGATCTAGCTCAATCATCTTCAATAACATAATTCATATTTCATTATTCATAGCCTTATTGAAAATATATAAAACACATTGACATGGGAACATAATATAATTTTATATTATGATTAAAATAGTATAATATGTAAATAAATAATGAAATAAAATCGTAATGACCTCTTGATATTCCCTCAACATAGGTCTATAATTACAATAAGTATCCCTCATTGAATACAATGATAAATTACTAATACTATAATGAAAATACAAATAACCACTTGAGTTTCAACAAAATGAATCAAGGTGTGACTATAAAATTCCATCGGAACCACTATGATACACTAAACACATGTAGTGGTTTCTCTATTTATTCATATGATAATGTGAATATAGTATATTATAACGAAAATTATCCAATGTTCTATGATGGTATAAAAAATAGAAAATAGTATTATTTTCAATTATGGATGGTTTCAGCTGGCCAATATAGGCCTCAAACATACCTTACATCTTCAATAATATTATATTCCTACATAATAAATTGTTGAATTGTCTATTTTCTATAATTATAGAATAATGGTTAATAAAAAATAACCTTAAAAAGATATTTTATTACCTCATAGACTCATCATAATAAATGATATTAAACAAAATTCATTACACCATCACAGTTCCACATTACTCTTAGTGTAGACAAAATCGACATGGTTTATAATATTAATGTTTTTCTATGAGATAAATATGAATAATAGCATATCATCCCTCCACCAATTCATTAGGTTCCCTGAAATTATAAATTATCTAAAAATTAGTCGTAACAATAACATTATAGTTGTCTTGTAAGATAAAAACTCCATGACAAAATAATTTCCCCCTCGTGAACTATTCCTACTATGTTTTCTTATCACTAATGAAAAAATATTACCCTTTTCAGGATTTATTCCATATATTTTTCTCACTGTGTTCCATTGGTTTTTTCTTCAGATAACTCTTGTATCTAATCACTCTGATTTATTCTTTCAAAAAAATGAGGTATGATGGGAAGACACCTCCTCGAAACATAAAAAAGATCTCATATAATAGTGTTTGAGTAGAAACCCCCATCTAGCATCAAATTTTCTCAATAGTCCTATTAATCTAGGTGATCTCCACTATCTACCTCAGCTGTGTACCTTTGATCTCCTATTTCATCACTAACAATAAAGCCCCATTTTTTGTCTAAATAAATAAAAATGATATATTACAATCATAGGAATCAATTAAAATTTCAAGGAATATAATTTCATAAAAAATAGGAAATGAAATCATTGAGGGTCTAATGAATCAATAGATCAATTAAAAAAATAAATAGGATCTCAAATAGATCCTAATAAACTTATAAATATATGTCATCATATAAATATTGAACATGTTTACCCCTAGTAATTGGTTCGTAGTATTCCCCCTATCGTAATAATTTATTTCTTTTATCATATATGTCATCAAACACATTATTATTGTGAAATATATTTTTTACCATTTGTTTGTTTTATAGTTCATATTAAATCATGATAACGATATCTTAAATAAAAGTACATGGTGTTACAACCAATATTAAATTTATTATTACTAAATCATTTACCATGGGAAATAAAAATGAATATATATATATATAGGTATGATAGATGATATAATATCATCATAATATAACTATATTCTAATCAGGAATCATAATCACCATCAAAATAATAAGATATATCATGTGCCAAATAAGTATTTATCCTGAGAATTTTAATTTCCCAAAAATGTTAAAACACCTCTAAGATCTAAAATAAAATTGTTTTTTGTGTCAACACGTCCTTTATAAACAAATTAGTCTGTATGTATATTCATGATATATTATATAATTGTTAAATAGTCAAAACGATCTTATACATGAGTTTGCAACCCAACCCCTATCCTTGAAATTTTATTAAATATAAAGGTAATAAATGTGTACACATGAGGTGTAATGATTATACACCATCTAGTAATTTAGGGAAATGTAATTCATTATATAATATGTATTTTAGTTAAATTATCCAAAAAAAGACCAGTTTTGATTCAATTATACAAGAAACAATATTAAATATGCAATCAAATGTTGAGAGAAAATAATAAAACCATGTAGTGCCTAAATGAAAAAGAGAATTAAAAGTCTCTAATTCATTCACATATCAAACCTTTAATTAAAAAAATTGAGTTTAGGAGAGAATAAATAATGAATCTATCTTTAATAGTCAACCTATGATGATTTTCCAATTGCTGCCATGCCGTATAATAAGGTTCTGATTCCAGCTTCCACAAACCAATGTTGATTAATTTAAATCCAACCCTCATGGGAATAACAAATAATCTCACCACCCCAATTAAACATTGATGTTCATAAATCTTTGAGTCCCCCAGTAACGATTATTTAAATGGAAATCTAGTTTAGTCCTATTTAAATATAGTAGTAATATCTGAAAATTTGGTAACCCCATTCAACTACCCTCACTAATTAACAAATTTAGACAGGAAGTAATATATACTAAAGGTAGTTCACTTCAAAATAATTCTAATTTAATTATTAAGAATAAAATACTATTAGAATCAAAACCCTCTTAGATGATTGATCCGAATAAACACCATGAAAAATCTAATCAATGAGAGCATCAAAACCATAACAAACAACCAATATAGAATGAGCTAAAATGGAATTTTCCAATTGTTTGATCATCAGTATAACCTCTGCATGATATCCTCACATCACTAAAGCAAAATTAATCCCCATGAATGGTAGAATTAGTAAAAGTTGGGTTCCCGTTCAAATCCCGGTCCAATTTTAGAAAGCATGATCTCTCTAATAATCAAATATTCATGAGCAGTTATTTACCCATTTAGATATATTTGGATATTTAGAGTGTATTTAACTTCATCTCAAGGAGAAATATCTTCCTTAAGTCCCTTCTTGAAATATAATAATTATTTTTAATGGAAATTTTAAACACATCAAGCTGTAATTTCTAAAAAGATTACATGCCCCAAATGGGTAGAGTCATTATAAGACATATTAAAGAACAATAAGAATGGGCTAGAAAAATAAAACAAACATGTTATTATATAGTCTATAGTTTTTTAAATTTCACATATCCTTTTCCCAAACCCATATTTTGTTTTTTTTATACAGGTATATAATGAGATTACATTACCAGATAGTCCAAAAAGTTAAAATTCTTTCTCATTTATTGTATTTATTCATTTATATCTTAGTAATTTATTAATAATATTAAGAATGCTTAAATTTCGTTTTCATGAACTATTTTTCATTATACTACCATGTGTGGTATTTTTTCAGGACCACCTGAGTTTCATTATACATGAAGAAGAATATATATTTTTTGCCTATTATTACCTATAAAGTATATATTAATTTTTTAGAAACCCAGAGATCCAGTTTTGACAAGTTTTACATTATTTTTTACTAATCCGACTTAACGAATCTATAAAAAAATAACCAAACAATACCCATTCATAGCCAGGATATCACATTTATCTTGACATACATCATGATATATTTATTAAATTTCTTACCATCAGGGATTCTTTCTAAATTCCTTGTACATGTTAGACGTCAATCACATATATGAATTATTTCTTAAAATGAAATCCAAGAAATAATGTTATTTTTTGTGTGCCTCACATGTAAATTATAACCCACATATTAATTCCCTTTAGGTATGTTTAACGTTTTTAAAAACCCTTTTAATATAGAAAAAACTAACTATCTCTTTAATCATCATAAAAAGTTTAGGAAACCAAAATTAAAGGAATCAACTACCTCTGACAGTGAAGAAACCGTTATGGGAAATAAACCATGATTCTAACCATTTCTTAAAAATTTATAGTAAATCTATAATATGGAGTGAAAATGAAAATAAGGGACATTGTGATCCAGTCTAGATTATCTCCCATGTTACCCATCTCATCTCTCCTATATTCATTTATTCTCCCTCCTTTTTATGGTTCAACCACATCTCATAATATATTACAATTATTATTACTATTAATTTAATTATTTTAGTAAAAATACTTTCCATAAAATTATTATTATTACTAATTACTCTACCTCAAAATACTTATATTTTTAATGTATATAAATATTGATATATCACATTTTACAATAAATACTAATTACAACATTACTAGTAATATATCAATAATATTATATTTTTATTTGAAAATATTTTATATAATATTACTAAAAAAATGAACCACCTGAAATTTGGTATCTAGTGGTAATTCAGGTGTTGTTTGATGGTAGTGGTTGGGCCATTATGTAACTCCCGAGGATTTTGTGAAATATATTTTTCAAATAAATTTATTAATTTTGTCATATTATTTTACATGCATCGTAGAGTGCACATTGCAAGATATGAAACACTATGTTTGGATTGTGTTACACATAATACAAAGTTTAGGATGCGTTACAAGAAATACCGAGTATAAAAAAAGGTGAAATTCTTTTAAAATATTTTTATTTAATATAGATGAAATCACCTATATTTTTGAATGGTGGGTAAGAATAATATTAACTAAAAAATAAAAATATATATTCTACACATTTATATAAAATGAATTCATATTTTACCAAATAATTATATTTTCAAATCAAACTATTTCAAAATAAAAGAAATACTTTCATAAAAATCCCTTTTTATCCACTCAACCTTGTTTTACATCAATAAAACGAACAAAACAGTTTTAGTGAATTATTTTAATGAAATGTGTATATAATATATTCAATCATATATTAATTTTTTTTATTTTTTCTATAAAATTTATATGAATAAATCCAATTTTACTCTTAGAATTGTATTTATCTAAAAGGTAGTTTTAGTGTCTTTTTTTAAACAAATTTTACAATGAGTTTTAGAAAATTATAGAAAATTTATATAAAAAATAAGAATCATCTTTTAAATAATCATGTTAAAATTATCTTATTGCTAATTTTTTTATAATTTTCATAGAATTTAAATGTTTTCAATTAATAGTGAAATTTAATGGGTTTTCTTTGAACTATGATTTCTTTTAGAGAATTAAAAACATAAAATTTGATTTGAGATGGTATTAGGGGAAACATTAGATAAATTATATTTATTTTAATTCAATTTTTTCATTGGAATCGATTGAATATTGAATTTTTATATAAAAATATTTTAAACCTATAAATTTGATATATTTGGAAAATTGTTTTCTCGTGTCAACTGTGAGATTAATTTTAATTTTTTTCTTTCAATTTTGTGAATTTAATTTAGAAAATTAAATTCCATATTTGGGATAAGAAAAATTTATATTATTAAATAAGGTTAAATTAATTCCTCTCTAAAATTAATATTGAAAATAGTAAAATTATTTACACTAATTAATGTAAACAGGGTTTACTAGGTGTTTAAAAAAAGATAGGGTTAAAAATAAACCCTAAAATTTCCAAAAGCATTAACTGGAAATATATATATCATATCTATTCTATTACCAAGAATGAACCATTTTGGAACCTTTTGTATTTTTAATAATGTGTATATACCTTTTTCATTCTATAAATTTTAACTGTGTGGTTTACCTCGCTTATAAAATGAAACACCTTATCTTATCCTCTTCACACTTCAAAAACAATTTGTTTCATAAAAGACCATCCCATATAATTGTTTTTGTACATAATATGATCACATATTACTTTTTGTTGTAATAAATCCAATCTATGAATCCTTTTGGTAAAACTGAAAGCGGTTGTCTGAATAAGAGGTTACACCCCTAACATAGTGTATTATTTTATTTCTTCCTCTACCACCATAAATTATTATTAAAACAAGATAATATGATAAAAATTGTATATATGATATGATGATATTTTTTTATGTTTTGTTCATGATTAAAATCATATTTTTTCCATCAAATTGTATACAGAATCATCCTTTGTGTGTGCAATAGACTAACACCTCAAATACCGATGTCATTCAGTATTCAATTACAACCTATCATGGATGGATATAATTATTTTTAAAATGTTTATATAATATATTTAATTAATTATTATAACAATATTATTTTTATATCACATATACTTTGATACGTCCCATTTTGTGTGAATATGATAACGCCATTCATGTGTACTGCTGATTCCCACCTCGCCAAGCGATGTGATTCATTCATACATTATATGGAAGGTAATAAAGATGGTTTTAATGAAACTATTTGATATAAATTTCAAAAAATGGTTATCTATTTTTAATAAATTAATTTTCATTTTATTGAACCTATCAGTAAAAAGGAATTTGGGTTAACACATATGTTCAGCCAGCCATCCCTATGAATGGTGTATTTCATTTTCAATCTCGCTATTTTATATTCTAAAATAAAAAATATATATAATGGATATATATTATAATTATAATTTTTTTTAACATTATGGAGATTATGGAACCATTATCAAGGTATGGGGACCATGAAAATAAAAAATCAAAACATACCTGAAAACCAAGGAATTTATTGAACAAAACCTGCCTTCTACAGAGAATTTCTAATAAATGAGTCTTAAAATTCCATAAGTAAAACATATAAGATAGTATATATATAATTATTATTTGTAAACGTATTCATGATAAAATTATATGTACTCTATAGGTGGTTTTAATGTGTATGAAGGATGTCAAGACTTATGGTATAGGATTTTCACCTCAGTTTTTACTTGCATGAGGCACATACATATTCACAAATTATTTAATTTATGTTTTGTATGTATATATATATATATCATAAATTTATTTAATTATTATATTATTAAAATTTTTTTTGATTTTAATATTAATTTTAGGATCTATATTTATTGTGACAAACTTTTAAAACGTTACCAATGAGGTAAGGGTTTTTTTCGTGGTTTTCATTAATTGAAAGATACATTATGTTATGAAGCTATCAAATTTTATGAGGTTTATATATAACCCCTATTAAATTTAATATTATAAATTTATGTATTCATAGAATATTCTGATTTTCACTCATGATGTTTATTTCATTGGGATTCTAATTCAAAGATACCAAAGTGGTAAGGTGGTTTTTATAGAATCTCGTCATTTATTAGGATTTCTCATGATTATGATTCCAAAGTTATAATATTCATCTCTCATAAAAATCAGATATTTTATTTATCACATGTTATTTCTATATAAAATATGGTTTCCCTTAGTTTTTCTATCATTTTTTATTAATTTGTTCAAAAATATATTTTGAAGAAAAATATTCTTTATTTCTCTATTTGGTCAAAAACAATTTTTTATCCAAAGACATTTTTTCAAGAAAATAATATTCAAATGATTTACTAAAGAAATTATTACCTATGTTTGAATTTTAACAAAAATAATTCAAAGGAATCTTCTTTTCATTTTCTAAATAATTCCCTTTAATTTTTTTACTCAAAATGTGTAATGCAAATTTGTTTTAAGATGTTCAACATGAATGAAATTTACCATCTTCATGAACATTGATTGCTTAATAGTTGATTACATTTTTTGAAGGATATTTTAAATGAAAATATTTCTCACAAGTTATTATGTTTTAATTTATTTTTTTAATTAAAAATTTTATTTTCCACAAGAAATGTTTTAAATGATATTTGAAGATACATTTATATGTTTCCAATACAAATTAAAATGATTTTCAAAATGGATTATGTATTTTTATATTTAAAATTGATTTAAAAAAAATCCTCATGATATGTTCCAAGTGTCTTTTAATAATAATTTTCCCATCTATGTTGACATCTGTTGATGTTACTTATGTCTTAATAGGGAAATTACCTAAGGATACCATTTTATGATTTTTGTGGTAAAATATTTATGTTTCTCATTATGTGATTGGTGGTAGAAATATATCTCACTATTTCATTAGTCAATAATATATATACAATGATATTGACCTGAATGTAATGAGGAGTGAATGCAGTTTAGTAAGGTACTTTTTCTACTATTATGGTCTTCAGAGTGAACTGTTAGTACTTTTATAGTTTGGTGAGTGAACCCATTTCACTAGGATATCATTATATGTGATCCATGAAAACTATGGAAATTATTTTCTATGTTTACATGTATACAAATAACCTAATTCATATTCCAATGTTATTCTCTCCTGGATCATGTTCTTTGATTCTTTTATGATTCATGTATTTTGAACATCCAATATTTATTCCCGGACTCATGATTATGAAATGTTACAAGAAATGTATAATTTTAAAATCTTATGGTCATGTTATCCAACCGTTATTCTAATTTAGTTATTATGTATATCCCTTAATTGAGCATCCTATAAAGCTAACCTCACCCTTTCTTATGTTTTATCTCCCTGGTTAAGAAGACCAGTCTGACGTATGGTGCGTATAATAATTTTACTATTGGGTATAAAATTTAATGGAGTTTTATTGGATATTTCAAAAGAAAAATATAGTTTGTAAATTCACTCTACTGTAATGATCATATAGTTTTTGTTTCTATAATGTAATTAATATTCATCGAAAGAATTTAATATCTAATGTATGAAAGTCATGTGACACTATAGTAGGTATCAGAGGAAACGTTTAGTTAACATTTGGAAAAAGGGTTTTGAAATAATTAGTGAGATCCCAAGGGATATTTCTCTAGGTAGTTATCTAGATATTTCTAAGGATATATCAATGTATAAGTCTATAGATCAGTCAATTTATAAGAAAAATATCCTAATTTTTTTTCAAAGGATAGGGATAGTGATTCTTAAAAAATTACAAAGCTTCCTAAATACTACAATTGGATCTCGACTTGGAGTTGAGGTTCCTGGGAGTAATGAATCAAAAAAAAATTCACAGTGTTAGACTTGATCATCACCTAGTGCATGAAAATGGACCATAGTGCACAATAGGTTTGACACTTCCAGAATGTATGACTTGTAAATTCGCAAAGTCTTTATAAACAATCATAAAGGCTTTAAATGGCTACTTTGAATGAGTATTGAAAATCATTAGGTTCAAAATAATATAATGAAGGGGTAATTATTTAGACATCCTATTAGTGATTTTTATATATTTTGTGATTTTATACTATGATTATTAGTTTTGAAACTATTATTTTTGGTTTTTTTCTGTGGAGGAAACCTTAAGTTATAAAATTAATGTTTAATGTGATATAAAATCTATTTATGGGAAATAAAATATGATTATGATTCTAGTGAAATATATATTTTTATTCCAAACATTTAATCTATACATATTGTTAACAACTAGTACCTTAACCAACTCTCAAACTCGCAAAAAATAGAAGGACACCGTTTTATGTGATTTAGAGTGGTGGAGAACATAGGGGAAAGAAGAATCCTTTTTCAATATGTTGAGAATGTGGGAAGAATAACCCATGTTTATTTTATATTAGAATAATAAAACATTTGAGTGAGGAAATTAAGGATAAAAATAATGAGATTTAAGAGGAAAATAAAATTTTCAGTCAATGAAATGGGTGAGAACAATGCCCTTCCAATGATATCATAAATTGTCGAATTATTCAATTGTGGATACTATACGAATTGTGTAAAGAAATTTACAGATGGAAAATCTAAAGAATAGAATCAAAAGAGTTTGGTAAGTAATGATTATTTTACTAATGATTAATAGATTATAAATGACATATGGAAGGAAATAAGTGTTAATGAATATGGTGGTGAATCCTGGTTAACGATGTTTGATGAATGTAGAATGGTGTATGTGTTTATTTTTTTCGATTTACAGATTTATATTTGTATTAGCGGAATTCTAGTTATTATGATCCTGAAATATAAATGGAGTGTTCTATAATAGTTTTTTAATTTCAGAGTTCCAATAATATGATAAATGGTATTTATGGAATATAAAATTTATTTAATAGTAAGGTTATATTTTGATAAAGGGAAAATAAACCCTAACATGTTCTTAATGTTGAGAATATGGTGTTTAGTTTAGATAAAAAATTATTTATAGGGATAAATTAAATTTGATAGTATTGATTACTATAGAACTTATTAATTATTTGATAATAAATTTGTTTTAATGTTTTCTTTGGTGAAGTTTACAACATTGTAGGATTTATAAATTAAATTTAATAATATTTTATTTTATTTAAGGAATGAAGGAAGAGTCAATTTTTGAATGATGGTATGTTTGGACTATTGTTTAATAGTAATTGGAGACATTAAAATGTTTCAAGAGAATATATGATCAATATATTCACATATTTGTTATGTTATAATAAGATCTACTTAATGCTCTTTAGGGGATTAAGAATAAGTTTATTTTTAAAATATAGTGCCCCGATTTATAAATTTTTCGGATTTCAATTTTGGTCAGACATGGAGGAAACATAAGGTTCACTCTTTATAGAGTGGATTATCATAATATTTTAATGTTATCAGATAACATATTTTGATAATTATATTTTTTTCAATAAATTATAACAGAAGTAATGAATCATTTTATTATAAATATTATGATCCTCTAGTTCTTAATGCATTAAAAAATTAATCTTCATTTCATAAAGTATGAGATAAAGTGGAAAATGATTGGAGAAAAACCAAGGGATGAGGGTTTTCTTATGAAATAGAATGAAATCATTTAAGTATATCATCTTCTGAAAGTTATTCAACATTAAGAAACAGATCATGAAATAAAATGTTATGCATTTACCATAATTTTTTATCAATAAATGGTAATTTAATCTATCACAAATTTATGAATTTTGGTCATTAACATTCTTCAAACCCTGTTCTCTATCACTCTCCATCAGTATTTGGGTGATAGTTTTCTCTTATATGTCCCTGTTTTCACTTCCCACCAATGTTCTCCAACATGGAACCCATGTCGTGTGTTATTTTATATGAACGTCATATATATCATTCTCTATTTTCAATGAGATGTTTTATTGACCCATTTTATGAATTTGGTTTCCAAAAAAGAGTTTTTGAAATGTTAAAACATTTTTATCGAGAATAAGTTCAAATTATGAGGGTAAAATTTATTTATCGGTTGTATAATATAATACCCAAATATTTTGTGAAATATTTTTTCAAAAAAAAAATTAATTATCTTGATATCTTGTGTCCCATTAAACACTGATTGTAGATTTAATTACATATAACATTATTTTTTCTTAGTGTTATATGCAATAAAGAGTTCAGTATGTGTTACAAGAAACACCATGTTTTAATAAAATAAAACGTTCTATATATATTATTATTTAAAATGAAAGTTATCGCTTAGACATTAGAATGATTGGTATGAATAATATTAACTAAATTATTAAATATATTCATTACACAATTATATAAACTAAATTATTTTTTGACCAATTAATTAATAATTTTTAAAAAACTATACAAAAATAAAGAAAATATTTGTTTAAATTTTTTTTTATTCGAACAAACATTCTTACCTAAATTAATTAAAATTTAGTTTTTGTAAATTAATTTAATGAATTAAATATATTACATATTAAGTCAAAATTCTAAAATTCATCTTATGTGTTTTATAGAAACTAGATATTAATAAATCTTATGTTAAAAATAAAACAATACATTTCTAAAATGCAGTTTTGTCTCTTTTTTCACACATTTTTTAAAATTAAAATTTTACACTAAAATATATGTTATACCAAAAAATAAAATTCATTTTTGAAGTTATTATTAAAAAATTATCTTATGTTTTTTTTTGAATATTTTCAGATAAGGTGAATTTTCTCAATGAATAGTGAAAAATACTGGTTTTTTCGTGAAGTTTAATTTATTTTAAAGAATTCAAAAATAAAAAATTTATTTTAAGATGTTTTTAAAGTTAAAATTATATGAATTATTTATCTATTATTCAAATTTATTACATGGGATTAAATTTCATATGGATTTTTGATATAAAACATTTTAATATTCTCAACATTTTCTCTTTGGAAAAAAGTTTTCTCATTGCAACTCCAGGATTAACGTTAAAATTACATTTTCCAATTTTTTTTAATGGAATTTGAAAAAAAAGTATTCCCTATATTAAATATGAATAATTTATTTTATCTAATAGGTTAACAATAATATTTTACCTTAATGATTAGTAAAAACATAAAAAATTATTTATCACTATTAATGAAAAAATTGGGTTACCAATGATAAAACTAAAAAATAATGGTTAATAATGACCAAAAACATGTCCATTAACAATTTTATGGACATATTACTACATTATTTCTTCTATTATCTAAAATGGGTCATTTTGGATCCATATGGAATGTGAAAAATATGGGTATACCTTTTATTTCCAAAAATTACAATTATTCTACTCAACTCAAATATAAAACATCTCCACTTCTCGTATTTTCATTAAATATAAAAAATAAATTGGTTCAGCCAATTATAAGAAAAATAAACTACTAAATTTTCCCCTCTAGTCAAATAATACAAATTTTGTTCAAAAATATAATATATGAATCATTCTAGTTCAATCCAAAAGAATATTCCCAAAGAAGTGGTAACACCCATAACCGAGTGTTTTATTTCATTTATTCCTCTACCAACTTCAATTATTCTTAATACAGGTTGATATAATGAACAAATTATATTCAATATAATATTATTTTTATTGTTAAGGTAATTTCCTAAAATAATCTATGTTTCCATAAAATGTGATATGAAATCATCATTCTTGTGTACGGTGGACTGCCGCCTCATGAAACTATTTCTTTAGTTTTTCCATTACCACCTCTCATGGATGGATATAATAATGGATTAAAATTTTATGTATTATAATAATTATATTAGTATATGTATGGAGTTATTGTAACACATATAAATACTTATTATCCATTTTGTGGGAGTACGATAACGTCGCTCGTGTGTACGACAAACTACCGCCTCATGAAGCAATGTGATTCATTCACTCTTTAAATGAAAGGCAATAAGAATTTATATAATGAAGATATGTGATAAATATTCCACAAAAATTATTATGGAATGATAATATTTCATTTACCTTTGTTTCATTCAATTTTTTGAAAAAAGATGTAAACAACATTCAGGCATATGTAAGGTCTACTGTCTCCATGAACAATTTTTTTAATTTTAAATATCTATATTTGATGGACTAATATAAATAATTTTATAATTAATATATATGATTTTTATTTCATGATTGAATTTTTTTTATTTTTTGGAACCATTATAATATTAAGGGTCCCAATTAAAAAATAGAACAAACATGAAAAGATAAGCAGTTATTACTCTAAACATGAATTTAACATTGAATTGTTAATATAAGGGTAATTAATGGTTATAAGTAAATCATATATGGTTGAAATATATAATTATGGTTCTATAATATATTTCTTAAAAAAATAAATCTATTATATACTAGTTTTCAACATGTATGACGTTAAGAAAAATGATAATCGAATTTCGTCTCACGTTATACTTTTGTGAGAAATATGTCATATTCACCATATATTTATTTTATGTGGTGTATATAAAGCTCCAAAATGGATTTTATGGTTATACTTCTAAAAAAAATTGGGAAATACATAACCATTTTATGATCATTCTTTCATGGTATTTAATGATCAGTCATTATCAATGCAGTAAGAGATTTTTGTCTCAATTTGTTTCCATTAAACATATGTTATGTTTTTCATCTATCATCAATTATGAGGTGAATTTAAAAACCCTTAGACATGAAATTTAATGAATTTTAGTATTTTTATAATATTTATTTCACATTAAATTACTCGTTATTCGTGATTATGATTCAATGATACCAATTTCGTACGAGTTTTAGGTTACAATATCATTTATTATCAATATTTCTCACGATTATGCCTCTAATGATGGAATCATAAGATATATCTGATGAACGCAATTTTATTGGAAGTAGAAGTAATTTTTTGTGTTGTAATTGTTGTTAATATTATTTTTTGATAAAAATACAATGTCATAATAGTTGAAGATAGGGGTTATTCCCTTGAATTGGAATAGAGAATTATTAAGATGGAAATGTTATTTTTTTTTTGTTTAATATTTTTTAATTAGGAAGAAACATAAAATGTGATGACTATTGAACTAGTCAGTATTTTTGAAAACATTTTTATTTGGTTATTGAAAGAGTTTACAACATTGTAATAATTGTAATTTATGGTTGAACTCCAAACGTAGAGGAATTGAGTTTTTTTTATTTGTAAATATTATAATCATGAAGAAAAATTATTTTTCCCAATGATTTTTTTTTGATAATGTGAGAAGTATTAGCTTCAGTGATTGATGATATGTTGATGTGATTTTACATTATGATGATATCGGATGAGTTTATTGGATATTTCATATAACAAATTATCAAAATCTACTAGGTGGACATATCAATTTTTTTATGTGGGATTGAGCCAAATGAATCAGGAATATTCGATTACTCAATCGATTTATCCTGACCGTCAACCACCTCACCGAGCCTTAAACTGTCTGATTCCTTGATCGGTTTCTCTGAGCCCAACGATCTGTGATATTCGATGATCTAATTATTCTGGGCCATTTGATTGTTGTCATAAGATCATCATCAACATTGATATCTGGGGGAGTCCTGTGTGTTGTGATCTATAGCATTCAAAGATGAAAGTAAGTTGAAACATTCATTCTGAGATTCAATTGAGTGTCCAGATAATCCATGTTTGATCAAAATTGAACGCTGATTTGATTGCATGTTTTTAAAGATGAACGAAAATATGAATTATGCTGTGCAGAATATTATTTTTTCGATGAAGGTATTTTCTTATGTCATGAAGGAAATATTGTAGCTGGAGTCAGGATCTCCGAACATCATCTCAGTATTATAAATATCTGAATCTGATCAAAATATCATGAAACTACATTTTCATGAAATAATCAAGATTAAATCATGGATTTAAGTTGTGGGAAAAATACTCTCTGGGACAGTGATGTT
This sequence comes from Viscum album, assembly GCA_963277665.1. Classification (NCBI taxonomy): domain Eukaryota; kingdom Viridiplantae; phylum Streptophyta; class Magnoliopsida; order Santalales; family Viscaceae; genus Viscum; species Viscum album. The sequence continues at coordinate 94,097,201 of OY728135.1, forward strand.
TTTAGTTACGTAACTTGATGACAATGTGTTCTTAAGAAAAAAAATTATAAATATCTATGTTTATCAAAGATTCATAAAATTTTGACTACTAATACAACAGTTATTGTGAATAACACATGTATGATTATGTTTTATTAAAAAAGAATTCCCATGCATTTGTATTAAGGAATTTAGGTAATATATTTCAAGGAAATTTGTGAAAACGTACAGTGACATTGGGACCTAAATTAAGTTGATCATGCGTTGTTTACCCATGATTGAAGAGAGAGATATCCATTTTTTGTCAACCATAAATGACACACAAAATTCATACGCATACATTCACAAGGTAAAGTGTGAAGGTAATTGAGACTTTGTGTGTGCGATGTGATTTTGGGAAACTTTATAAAACGATTTCACATACACCCAGTCAGGTTTTTGCAAGAAAAACCAAATTTTTTTTAAATATTCTCACATAATATATTTGTTTTTCATGAATGTGAAAGAATTGTGTATTTTCATAATGAATAATAAATGTATACAAAATGTTGGGAATTTCTTTTATTACTATGAAAAAATAAAAATAGTTCAGATAATTAGATGCACTGATTATTTATCATGTGATAAGGATAATTATGTGCTTGAATAACACATCATGATTATGTGTGAGTTTAGATGAAGTAATATTTTTCACAGAAGAAAAGAAGGGTAAAACTTGCAATTAAATGATATATTAATTATTACCATTAGTTTAATTAAAAGTATATCTTCTATAATTCATGAGAGTATACTAATCTGACTAGAAAAAAGTGTTGATGAATATATTCAGTGGTAGTCATAGAGTTTCAATGGACTTGATGAAGTGAAGAATCAGTTTATCTTAGTTGCCTAATGTGAAATATCAGTTTTGTGTTGCAATATCATCTCAAAGTTCTTATGATCATTCTAATTGTGTTTTGTGTTTTATTTTTCAAATAATAGTGGCATGCCAATACAAATAATAATAGTGGGACTCTAGTATAATTTGGGAAAATGTTCATACCTACCCACAATGGTTTCATGATGATACTTGACCAACCCACTTGTAATTGGATATTCATTCTTGGTGGATAATTTGTGTCTCAGATCATCCCAAACATAGAAAGAATGTAGTCAATCAAATTGGGGGGAAACATGGTGAAAATACAATGTGATATTATCCATTTACATTCAACATTTCAAATGGAATAATTTTGTTTGTCAATAAGGAAGATCTATTCACTCTAACAAGTATAGAGGTTCAAATTAAAAGTGGTAAGAGAAAAGAAACGAAAATTTGTAAAAACATGTGTACAATAATCCCCCCAATCAGTGTACCTTAATAACCCAGATGGAAATTAAATTGGTATCAAAGCAAAAATTCTAGCTTTAATTGCATCTATATTATTTCCCTAGTTGTTTTTATCAATCTTATATGATGTACATATTTTATTTTGAAGAATTAAAAGAGATTTCACATATTGAATTTCTAGTTTCTATTTCTTTTTGTGTCAAAAAAGAATTTTCTACAAAAACCATGAGGATGAGACAAAAGAAAGAGGGAAGAAGTATGAGAAATTATTCAAAAATAAAACAGGGTTCATCAAAATCTGAATATAGTCAGAAAAGTAGTTTATCATCAATATTTATTAAATTAGTTGATAAATATCTATTTTATGAGTATGGTTCTCATAGATATGAAGAAGAATTTATTGAATCACTCTATGATTTTTATTTAGATATCCAAAATTATGTGATTAATATTCCCACTAATGTTTTTTCATTTATTTTTTAATTTATCAAGGGACTATATGATTAAAATTCATAGAATGAAAAGGAAGTTGAGGATATAGATAAGGCTTTTGGAAAGAAGTTTCAATGATATAAACTTTTATCACAAATTTCTTGATACCAATGAAGAAACTATATCACCTTATAATGAACATTTATTCCATGTCGAAGAATAACTACAATGAAATGTGGGCGAGAAAGAAGTTAACGAGAAGGACCTTATTGAGATGATTATTACACTTGAATAATGTCATAATTCTACCATGAATAATTAGGATTCTCAGTAGGAAATCAATTTCGAGGAAGTTACATTCATCCTGGATGAAGAATCAAAAGAACAATATATTTTTCACTGTTATTAAAAAATCACTTTGATTGAAGACGAATTAAAAGGGATGTTTTTTAGAAAAATATGACTTAGATAGTTTATAAAGAATTGATCCGTGAATTATATAAACTACATAGAACCTATAGGAATGTTACGGAAGGCCAACTAGATGTTAATACAAATAGAATTAATGAGTTTAATAATTTACTACTGGAGGAAAATCAAATGCACAATGATCATGTTCAGAGAATAAAGAGTCACTGGGAAAACAAAATGAAAGCTGTTGAGGATGATAATAACATCCTCAACATAAAGATTCATTCAATGGATTTAAATTTAAAAAATATTAATGAAACACACATAATGACTTCATAGAAATAATGTGAAGATATGATTAAATTTCTTGAAGATCAGAAAAATTCTATAAATATGAAAAATCTTGAGTTTGAGGTCAAGTTCAGAAATCTTTATAATATTCAAACTGAATCTTCAAAAAATTATGATATCAAAAAAGATTCTATTAATAGTTCTATAATGTGTCTTACTTACAACAAGACTCATCAACATGGCATGAATAGATTGATATTGTATAAAGATAAATCTGGTGCAAGCCCATTGAATCATGTAACCCTAGATCTAGAAGATTTTGTTTGTACTAATATTGTTTCATTTACAAGTACAAGTCCGATAAATAATTCTTTAAAAACAAGGGCGAATAATATTATTGATAAATCCACCATACCATCAAAGGTGAATATGAATAATAATGTTAATTATTGATCCACACAAAGTGCTCAGTTGAATAATCATATTATCCATAATTCACAAGAACTCAAAACTATCAATGTTATAAAATATAAGAAGTGACAAAGATATATTTTCTATTGTTGGTTTATTGGAAATTTTGGTATTGTAATATTAACAATTGACATAATATGTATATGCATGATAACTATAGAAGGAAACATTGAGGGGAATCAGATCTGATGTGAAGATCAATCCTCTAAACTTATAGCGTAATTCATGTGTGAAGAAGAATCTATCTATCAATACTAGATATTATTGTCTTCAAGATTTTTTTTGTTATTTAAATATAAGTGGTCCCAATTTTGAAGGGTGCTCTTATGTACCAACTATTCATTATTCAAATGTTAATATGAAGAAAATACCACAATGAATGCTGATGTGAACATGAAAAGAAGAAATGTCTTCATTAGGGTATAAATAATAGAGGATATTTAAAAAAACATTGAAGTAAGATAAACCTAATAGAATAGTAATATGAATGTCACACCATTGAAAAGATGCTTCTACTATGGAAAAAAGGTCATATCATGGATATTTTCAGATAGCCTATTAATACTAATGCTAGTGGAAGCAAAATGAAGACGAAAACAAAATTAATCTAATTGATTTGGTTCATGAAAATCGTGATGTAAAATTCAAATTTCTTGAGATGATGTATAAATGGGGAACCCTAGGATTTATGGATATTTCATGGATGGTTAAAAATTTCGGGACAAATTGTTGAAAAATGCGCAACGTGGTTTCCCAAAAAAATAGAACTATTGACAAAAAATTAAAAGCACCAGTGGCTTATTATGTTAAAAATACTACACTACTGAAGGTTTCTATACAAAAGAAAATATATGATCATATTCAAAAATCTTGTCTACTCATATATCCAAAGCATGTGGAATTTGAATCAATTTTGGGGCAAGATCAGAAGAAAGTGCACTACTCGCCAATGAGAAAAATAGTATTCCATCAAAGATGAAATCTTATGAAATCAAGAAATCCATGTTGTTCTTAAATGATAAAATTAATAAATTAAAATTAGTAGAAATCCGGATAATTTTTCATGAATCTAGAGCTTAATTTATAGGAGTTTCTCAGTTGAGAGATAAATCTCATTCCAGATGCTCTAATTGAAAATAATTTATGAAAACAATTATCTCTATGTATATTTTTTTCTTGTTTCTTTTATGTAGGAAATTTAATTTGATGAATATATTCAAGAGGAGTTCTAAAGATATGAGTTCTATGAAAATATTTTACAGCACACATGAGGTTAACCGTCATGGGATTCATTATTTCAATTTAAATTAAAATTGTTCTTAATGATCATTCTTGAATAAAGTAAATCATGATGAATAAAATTAATAAATCTCATCTATCAAAGGGTAGGTAAAACAACTACTATAAGATTAATTTCTCAACAAAAATCATTGAATATTTGAATTCCTGTCAAGAGAATTATTTGATGACTTCAAATTTTGTAAATAGAGTCTAGTCATTAAAGAGGTATGTTTTTCCTATTTCAATATTAATAACAATTCTAAATCTGAATGGGGAGAAAATGATATTTTGATGAAAATATTAAAATGGATTCCCAAAAGGAGAAGTGCATTCTTAAATTTAAATTAGTTTAATATGTCTGCAAGATGAATGTAGGATATTAGTAGAATAGATTTTAAACAAATACTGAAATAAATATTCAATGTTCTCATCATAATCTAGAACATATATTGGAAATTTTGATGTCTTTATTCATCACACCTTTTTTCTACCCCATATTAGCCCTTGTAGACTTGGAGGTGATTTTTTAATGACTCGTTGATTTAAAAAGAGGATTCTTTACTTTTCTCAAGAACACCAATTAAATTTATCTCATTTGTTTTTTATTATGAAATGAGAAGATTAAAGGAGATAAGAAATGAAGTTCTGTTGTTATAGAATGAGATATGTTAAATATTTTCCCATACTTATATATTTGGTTTTATTGTCAAGTAAGGGGGATTAGAATACATTGTATTATAATGTGAAATCGGTACCAATAACAAATCCAAATGGGGAGATTGAAGAACCCAATTTGATTAGAAGAAAAAGTTATATTTTGTAATGTAATTATTGTCAATATTAATGTTTGATAAAAATTCAATGTGGTATTAATTGAAGGTAAGGTCTCAGTCATTCAATTGGTATGAGGAATTATTAATTTATATAGGTTGTTTTTTATATTATTTGACGATTTGATTCTAATGAAGCAACATAAAATGTGATGATTGTAGACCTGGTCAGCAACAAATTTTAGAATAGTATTTTTCACAAATTTGATATAATGTAACCACTTAATCAGGTTTGTTTCGATGTGGGATCGCAAAAAATGCAACAAGACTCTTTGATTTCTCAAACTATTTATCATGACCTTCGATAATATCTCTAAACCTTCAACTTTATGATTCAATGATCGATTTATATGTGCTAAACAATTGGGAATATTCAACAATATTATTATTCTAGTCCATTCAAGGGTAGTGATGAGCTCGTCTTCTACCTTGTGCTCTCCAAGAGACTATTGTGTCGTGATATCGAGGATGAAATGTCGAAAGTCAATAGAAACATGTCTTCTATGATTCATTTGAGTGTCCTACGAATCTGATTATGATCGAAATTAAATGATGATTTTTTCATTTTTTTTAATGTTGAACAAAGAGAGGCATTATGCTATGCAAAAGATTTTTTTTTGTTACAATCGTTTCTTTTGTCATGAAGGAAAGACAGTACCTCGATCCAGGATTTACAAAAATAACGTGAGTATTTTAATGATATGAATCTGATAAAAATATCATGCAACAAATTTGTCATGAAATAATGATGTTAAAATCATTGATTTATAGTAAAAGAAAAATATTATCAGTGAAAATGATGTTTTTTGATAAGTAACTCGAAGTCAGTGAGTTCTTTATCAAAAAACAATTGAATCTTTATGTTTCTCGAAGGCTCTATGAAAGTGAAGTGTCTTATATGTACCTATGGATGACCTCATTTGGTATGTCTGTTTATCTATAATATGAGAGATTCTTCTAGATATTGAGGTAGAAACATAGTTCTGTGAAACAATCATTTTATAAGGATGAAATTTCACAAAGCTATTAAATTTATGAAGGAGGTCGTGGGTAGATGACTAGTTCATGAAACACTCATTCTATTTCATGAAGAATCTTTTTTCTGTTATGCCTTTTAAGATATCACGTAAAGTTTATCACAGTATTGTGTGATGATCATTAATAATTCATGAATTCTCATTATTTCCTGATTCCTGCATATCACACTATTGTGTGAAGAGCTTTAAAAAATGTACTTGGTTTGCACAACTTGTTTAATATGACTATGTAGTGATCTTTGATACAGTGTGATTTTAAAGGGGGTTTGTTTGAGTCAAACATACATACTGAGAATATAATGGATAGTGTGACATTATTTGTGTGAATACACTATCATTGCACTATACTTGTGTGCAAAATTATTGAGATTGAAAATGTGAAATTCTTATAAAAAGTATGTTGTGGATAATGTATGTATGCTTGTGTATTCTCATACATGAATGCCCATGAATTTGTATGAATGAATGTATGAAAAATGTTTTAATGACATTTCTAAGATTTTATATTGACAATGGTCTATAAATTGAGTAGATCATGCATTGTTTACACATTCTGGAAGATCAAGACATCCATGCTTTTTAAATCATATATGATACACACTATTTATATGAATATATGAACACGGTAATGCATGGAAGCAATTTATACTGAGTGTTTGGAAATGATTTTGTGAGTTTTTCTAAAAGGATTTCACTTACACCAATTCAATTTTGTGCATGGAAAAGCAAAGAGTTAAATAAACAAGATATAATAATATATGTAGTTTTCATGATGGTATAAGCATTGTGTAATGTCATAAAGAGGATTAAATTCATACATGGTGTTCTAAAAAATTTTTCACAAAGAATATAGAAAAATAGTTAGGACAAATACATGAACTGATTATTTTTCATGCGATAAGGAAATTTACCATCATGAATAAAATATGATGATTATGTGATATATTGAAGTACCTAGAGGATTAAAACTCGTAGTTTATTGATATATCTTTAGTTTTCCATCTTATTATTACAATGTGTTGTATTGGATGTTTTATCTTCTAAAATTCAAGAGATTATACTGAGCCAACTAGAAAGAAGTGTTTTTTATTATATTCAATAGAGGCTATAGAGTTTTATTTGAAGTGAAAAAGTGCATAATTAGTTTATCTTAGTGGCTCAAAGATAAATATCAGTTTTGTGTTGGAAAGAAATATTGATGTTCTTGTGATCTTTCTCATTAATTTTATTTTCTTATTTGTGAAACATGGGTGGGATACCAGTATAAAGAACACTGGTGGCATAATAGAATAATTTCAGAAAAGGTTCATAGATATACATAATGATTTCAAGGTGATACCTGACCAAACAACTAGTAATTGGTGATTCATTCTTAGTGGAAAATCTATGTTTTGGATCATCTCAAACACAACAATAACGTATCCACCCACATCAAGGGAGAAACTCATAAAAATAATTTCTATTTTGAATCATTTACTTTATTTCTTGCATATGGGATAATTATTTTTTTCAATAGGGAAGATCTATTCACAACAACAAGTTTATATGTTTGAAATAAAATTGGTAAGAGAAATGAAAAGAGAATTGGTGAAAAATTATATACATCGATTTACCCCCTCTTAGTTTACCAGCATGATCCTTTGGGTACTTCAATATATCCCATGAATTATCATTTAATACTGCTAGCATGTCTCATTTGACATTTGTGTTTATATCTCATCTGAGAGAGTCTGTGGGAGATTGAGTGATAAATAGAGTCCAATGAAACAACTATTTTCAAAGAGATAATTTTTTTAAGATATTTCTTTTGTGAAGGAGGTTGTAGGTAGTTGACATGTTCTTGAAATAGTCCTTCTAATTCATTAAGAATTTTTTTTCTATGAATTCTTTTGGGATAGAATATAAAGTGTCTCTCGTTCATAGGTGATGATCATTAATAATCAAAGCATCCTCATTATTTCATGAAGACATCATATAAAACTATTGCGTAAAGAGATTTAAAAAAATGTTCCTAGTGTGGATGAATTTTTTTAATACAAACATGTACTGATATTGGATACAATGTGATAGTGTAGAGTTTTTGTCTGAGTCGTACATTCACACAATGAATACAAGGGAAAATGTGACATTATCTGTGTGAAGAAAATGACATTGAACAATACTTGTGGGAATGATTGTGAGATTGAGAAGGCTGAACACTTATATAATGGTTTTTGTGAATAACGTGTGTGTGTTTATGTATTCTCATTCATGAATTCCCATGAATTTGGATGGAGGAAGTGAGGTAATATGTTTCAAGGAAATTTTTACAAAATTATAGTGACAGTGGGCTCTAAATTGTGTTGATCATGCATTGTTTACACATTATTTAAGGGAGATAAATCCATTATTTTTCTTCCATACATGACACAAATGATTGATATTCATACATGAACATGGTAAAGTGTAAAACAAATTGAGATCGTTTGCATACAATGTGATTTTGTGAGATTTTTTAAAAGGATTTAAAATATGCCCATTTGGTTTGGTGCAAGGAAAACCAAACTGTTTTATAAAGATGGTCACATAATATATTTGTTTTTAATGAAGGTGAAACCATCATGTATTTTCATAACGAATATTAAATTTACACATAGATTTCTTTAATCTTTATTGCACAAAGTCGAAATAAAAATAGTTGGAATAGTTACATGCACTGAGTATTTATCATGTGATGAGTAGAATTACATGCTTGAAGAACACAAGATTATTATTTGTGTAATATTTCATCGGATATGAATTAATGTTTTTTATGGAAGAAAATAATACCACAAATATAATTTTATTGATATATTTTATTTTTTCATCCTGCTATTACAATGAGTTGAATTAGATGTGTTATCTTCTACAAATCAAGAGAGTACACTGAGATGACTAGAAATTCATGCTGTTGATTATATTCAGTGGCAGCTGTAGTGTTTTAATAAAAGTGAGGATATTCAGAATCAATTTATATTAGTAACCCAAAGTGAAATATTAGTTTCGTGTAGCAATGGAATCTTGAAATCCTTATGATCTTTCTCATTGTGTTTCAAGTTGTATTTGTTGAACACTGTTGGGATGTCAGTATAAATTATAATGGTTGTATTCCTATATAGTTTGGGACAATCTTTATACCTACCCACATTGGATTTAGGGTAATACCTGAACAACCCACTTGTAATATATGATTCATTCTTAGTAGATAATGTGTGTCTTGGATCATCCCGAACACTACAAGGACATAATCACTCGCAATGGGGGAAATCCATGTAAAAATACAATGTGATGTGATTCATTTACTTTCTACATTTCATATGGCATAATTCTTATTTTCAACAGGGAAAATATATTAACTCTAACAAGTACAAATGTTCCAATTAAAATGGGAAAGATCACAAAAAATAAATTTGGTAAAAACTTGTTTACAGTAATCCCCCCTCTGAGTGTACATTCATGATACACTAAGCACATCAATTAGTATCAGAGAACTAATTTCAACTTTAATTATATCTATATTGTTTTCCTAGTTGTTTTTATTAGTCTTATATGATGTTAGTATTTTATTTTTGAATAAGTAAAAGAGATTTCTAAGATAGAATGTTTAGTTACTATCTCTGTTAGTGTCAAAAAAGAGGTTTCTTAAAAAACCATGAAGAAGAGATAGAGAAAAGGGGCAAAACTTTTGAGAAATAATTTGAACAAGAAATAGGGTTCATAAAAATATTAATATATCCAGAAAGGTAGTTTATTAACTATATCAATTAAATCAGTTGATAAATATCATTTTTTATGTTTATGGTTCTAGCAGAGTTGATGAAAAATCAATTTAATCCCTTTATGATTTTTATTCAGAAATCAAAAATTATCAGATGAATATTACTAGTAATGTAGTTGGAAACATATTTTCTTTTATCAAGGTACTATATGATGGAAATTCATAGCTTGAAAAGGAAGATCATGATATGGAGTAATCTTTCAGAAATAATTTTCAAAGATTTAAAATTGTGTAACAAATTATTGCTGCCAATGAAGAAACTATATCACATTACAATGAACATTTCTCTGATGTCAAAAAATAATTTCAATGAAATGTGTGTGAGAAATATGTTAATGAGAAGGTTCTTATAGAGATTACTCTTACACTTGAATAATATCATTATAATACCATGAATACTTATGATTCTCCGTTGGAAATCCAAGAAAAGGATGATTCATTCATCCTGGATGAAGAATCAAATGAATAGTATATTTTTCATTGTAATTAATAGTTCACTTTGATTAAAGATGAATTAAAAAGAACTATTTTTAAGAAAAATATGACTGAGGTAGTTTATACAAAACTGATCCATGCATTAGAGAAACTACACTGAACCTCTATGAATTCTAAATAACATCAACTAGAGGTTATGAAAAATAAAATTAAAGAGTTGAATAATTCACTACTAGAGGAAAATCAAATGCATGATGATAATGTTCTTAAAATGTAGAGTCACAGGGAAGTCAAACTTAAAGTTTTGAGAATGATAAAAATATCCGCAACATGAGGAGTCTTGAAATGCATGTAAATTTGAAAAAATTTAAGGAATCAAAAATGAGGAATTCATATATATAATGTGATGATATGGTGAAATAACCTAAAGATCAGATGAAATATTTAAATCTAAAATAGATTATGTTTGTGGTCATGTTCCAAAATCCTTATAATATTTAATATAAATCATAAAAAAATGATGATTTCAAAAAAGAATCCATGAATATTTCTAAATAGTTTCTTACTTCTGGAAAGACTCATCAAAGTGGCAAGAATAGATTCATATTATCAAAAGATAAATCTGATGCGAGCTCATTAAATCTTGTAAACCTTGATCTAGATTATTATATTTGTACTAATATAGTTTGATTTAAAAGTAGAGTTTTCAAAAATTATCCTAGACAAACATGGGTGAATAATACTCTTGATATATCAATCATACCATCAATGGAGGATATGAAGAGGAATGTGAATATTGTTCCATAAAAAGTGATCAAATTAATAATAATATTCTCCGTGATTAACAAGAAGTAAAAAATGTCCATGTTATAGAAAATAAGAAGAGACCAAGATATGTTTTCTATTGTTGGTGTTGTTAGAAATTCAGGCATTGGGATATTCATTGATAGCATAATATGTACATTCCTGATAATTACAAAAGGAAATGTTAAGGGGGAGAAAATATACTGTGATGATAAATCCCATAAACATATAGAATAATTCACATATGAAGAAGAATCTATCCATCAACAATATATTTAATTGTCTTGAATACATTTGTTCTTATTTCAACAGAAGTGGACACAAATATGATGAGTGTTGGTATGTACCAACTATGCATTATTCAAAAGTTAATATGATGAAAAGACTACAATGATTTCAGAGGCAAACAAAAAAAGAATGGATTTCATCCTTAGGTTGTATGTAGGAGAATATAGTTAAGAAAAAATTGAAGCAAGCTACACCTGAGAATAATATTGATATTATTGTTAGACCACTAAAAATAAGCTTCTACTGTGGAAGAAAAATTCATATCATGGACATTTTAAAATAGGTTGTAAACACCAATGTTAGTAGAAGCTAGTTGAAGAATAAAAAGAAATTAATCTCAAAATCAAATAACATGGTTGATTTGGTGCATGAAAATCAATTTCAAAAAATCAAAGTTCATGAGTGGTTTTATAAAAGGGTAACCCTAGGATTGATGGAGATTAGTATTGAAGGTGAAAAATTTCTGGGCCTATTGGAGAAAGAAGTGCGATAAGGTTTCCTGAAAAAATAGAACATGTGAGGAACAAATTAAATGCACCAGTGGATTCTTATGTTAAAAATTCATCTATGAAGAAGGATTCTGTAAAAAATATAACATTTGAGCATATACCAAAATCATGGTTTCCCATATGTCCATAGTAGTAAGAATTGGATAAAAAATTGTGGCAGGAGCGGAAGAATGAAAATTGCACTACTTACCGATGATAAAAATCCTATTCCGTAGAAGATGAAATCATATGAAATAAAAAAAGTATAGGATGTTGTTAAGTGATAAAATTTATAACATCATATAAGGAGAAGGAATGATGTTTTTATATGAATCTAGATAATAATTGACAGGAGTTTATCAATTGAGATACAAATCTCACTCTTGATTCTATAATTGAAAATAATGCAAGAACCAATTTTTTCCTATGAATATTTATTTCATGTTTCTTTTTTCTAGTGGTTTCATAAAAAGTAATTGTGATATTAATTTTTTAGTAGATTCTCTGGCATTGAATCCATGTGGGGAATTATTAAATTTTAAAGGTTGTTTTTTATTTTATTTGATTATTTTCTTTTAATTAAGAAACATAAAATGTGATGATTGTTGAACTAGTTAGTCTTTCTAAAAACATGTGTCATTGGTTATTACCACATTGTTTACAAAATTGGAAGAATTAGAAATAATTATTTAAATGCAAATGAAGAGTAATTGAGTTTTTTTCCCTTATGGAAATATGATAACCATGAAGGAAAATTCTTTTTCACAGTGAATATTCAGAGAACGTGAGAAGAATTGGCTTTGAAGTTTAATAACGTATTTAATGAGCTTTTAATTTTTTGAGGAATTTTGATGGATTTATAAGTTATTTCATATAAAAATTTAGAAAACCCAACTGAAATAGAACAGGGACCCAAACAAGTTCATACACAGTAGAGAGAAACCGTGAGGGGTAATACACGACACCAGAGGCGGGGGCAGGCATGGGGAGATTCTAGTGAAAGCATTGAGGAATAGTGAATTATATCAGATTGAGAGTTTCCACAAATTTTCATATAATGGATCCACCCAATCATGTTTGTTTTGATGTAGTATTACACCAAAAGAATAAAGACTATCCAATTTATCAAAAAATTTATCCAAACCATCGATCATCCCTCCAAACCATCAACTTTTCGATTCGATGATCGATTTATCTGAGCCAACCAATCAGTAATATTCAACAATTTGATTATTCTATGTTGTTTAAGGGTAGCGATGAGCTCATCTTCTATCTAGATCTCTCCAAAATTCTATTATGTCTTGATCTTGAGGATGCAACATTAACCGTCAACTGAAACATGTCTTCTGAGATTCATCTGGGTGTCCTAAGAATGTTATTATGGTCAAAATTAAATGCTAATTTTTTCGACTATTTTTATCAATAAACCGATAGAGGCATTATACTATTCAAAAGATTATATTTTCTTTTAAAGTATTATATTGGGTGGTTAATGAATGATAGTAGCTTGATCCATGAAATTTGAAAATCATCTAAGTATTTTAAAAATCCAAAACGAAAAAAATACAATGAAACTACTTTTTCATGAAATAATGAAGATTGAATCATGGATTTACATTGTGAGAAAATATTATCGGTGACAATGATGTTTTTTTGATATGTAACTCAAAGGATAGAAGTTATCTAGAAAAAAACCAAATGAATCATTATGTTTCTCGAAGGCTCAGAGATGGTGAAGTTTCCTATAAATACTGGTGGCCGACATTATTTGGTATGTGTGTTTATCTTTCATCTGAGAGATTCTATGATATCATGAGGTAGAAAAATAGGTCTGTTAAATAATTTTTTTTCAAGGAGAAAATTTTACAAAGTTATTAATTTTGAGAAGGAGGTTGTGGGTAGAAGACCAATTCTTAGAACACTCATTCTATTTCCTGAAGAAACATTTTTCTGTTATGCCTTTTGGGATATCTCATAATGTGTATCATTGGATTATGTGATGATCAATGATAATTCATGCATCCTCATTATTTCATGAAATCTACATATCAAATTTTTACATGAAGAGCTTAAAAATGTACCTTGTTTCCACAACTTCTTTAATATGACCATGAAATGATATTTGATACAATGTGATTGTGCAAGGGGTTTGTTTGAGTCAAACATACACACTATGAATATAAATGATTTTTGGACATTACCTGTGTGAAGACACTGTCATTTCACTATACCTGTGTGAAAAATTAGAGATATTTTAAAAGAGTAATGATTATAAAAATAATGTTGTGAATAACATGTGTATGATTGTGTATTCTCATACATGCATGCCCATGGATATTTGTGATAAAATTGAGGAAATAAATTTTAAGAACATTTCTACGGAGGTTTATTGACAATGGTAAATAAATTGAATAGATAATAAATTTTTTACACATGCATGAAGAGTGATACATCCATTATTTGTGAACCATAAATTATACACATGATTTATATGAATACATTAACATCGTAAAGTGTTAATGAAATTGATACTCTGTGATTGAATGTGTTATTGTGAGTTTTTAAAGTATTTCACTTATACCAATTCGGTTTTTTGCATGGGAAACCAAAGAGTTAAATAAAGAACGAGACATAATATATTTAGTTTTTATAAAGGTATAAGAATTTTTTATTTTCTTAAAGAATAATAAATGTATACATGGTGTTTTGAATTTTTTATTGCACAAAGAAGACATAAAAATAGTTGGGATAATAACTTGAACGGAGTATTTTTCATGTGATAAGAAGAATTACATGCTTTAAGAACACATGATGATTATTTGTGTAATAATTGATTTTATATGAAGTAATATTTTTTAGTGAAGAAAACAATATTAAAAGTTGCAGTTTATTAATATATCATTAGTTTTTCATCCTATTATTAAAATGAGTTGAATTGGAATTTTTATCATATAAAATTTGAAAGAGTATACAGAGCCAACTTGAAAGAAGTTTTTATGATTATATTTAGTGGAAGTCATATAGTTTTTGTTGAAGTGGGAAAGTGAATAATTAGTTTATCTCAATGGCTCAAAGAGGAAGATCAATTTTGCATTGGAGTGGAAGCTAGAGGTTATTGTGAACATTCTCATTATTTTTAGTGTTGTATTTGTTTTCCACGGGTGGGATTCAAATATAAATAACTCTAGTGGGATTCCATCATACTTTTAGAAAAGTTCCATAACTACCCACAATGGTTTCAGGGTGATACCTGGCCAACCCACTTATAACTGGTGATTCATTCTTAGTAGATAATATGTTTTTTAGATCATCCCGAACATAGTAATGACGTAGTCACTCACATTAAGGGATAATCTTTTAGAAATACTATGAGTTGTGGTTCATTTAACTTCGGTCTTGCATATGGTAAAATTGAGTTTGTAAACAGGGAATACCTATTCACTATAACAATTGTAGAGGTTCGAATTAAAAGGGGTAAGATAAAATAAATTAAAATTGGTGAAAACATATGCACAATGATTCACCCCTCTCAATGTACCTGCATGATCCACTTGGTACTTCAAAATCTCCCATGAAAATTTTGTATTTTATTATAAACAGGTATTTTGTATAACACAATTTTTATGTTTATTTTACCCCTTTTATGTGCTGAAGAGTTTCAAATAATGTTTTTATGAAAAATACCCTTTATTTATATCTTTAGTTCGAAACACATTTTAATCCAAAACCATGTTTTCAAAAACATGTTAACGGTTGGAATAAAATTGTCTACCATCATGACCATTATTTTCTTTCAAGCTTCTATTATATTTTTTCCAGGTGATTATAAAATAGAAGTATATTAAAACAAATTTATGTTTTAAAATTTTTTATTCAAAAATGAAAGGTAATTTTCAACATGCAAAACAATAAATTATTTTTAGATATTCCATTATATGTTTCAAAGTTTATTTTCAAATAAAATTATTTCTAAAATATTTTTAAAATTTTTATATTTGAAAATTTATTTTGAAACTAAATTTATTATCCTCATGAAATTTTCAATGTTCCATTTGGAAATAATTTTTCCATCTAAGATTACATCCATTGATGTTACATATGACTTATTGGGGATATAATCCAGTGACATAACTATTATTCATTTGATAAGTGGTTCATGTTTATAATTAAATGATGTTTATGAAATATTTTTAACTTCCATGGGTTATACCATGAGTAAATTTTTAGGACAATTTCTTCATTTAATTTCTTATTCTACATTGAAATGATGAGATGATTTTGAAACCTGTATCTTTTCCACATGGTATGATATAATGAAATATTTATCAAACCCATGTAATTTCATGGGTTTTGATACGATGCATGTTTTATGATATTGTGGAATATATACGTATGGTTTTTATTATGTGATTGTTAGGACATATATCACCCTCTAATTCAATGGGTAATTATTTTTATATGATTTAATAGACATGAATGGAATAAGAAGTGAACCAAATTTAGTAAGTGACTTAGTCTGTAATGATGGACTTGGGATTGAACCTAGACTACTATGAAGGTTTGGGGAGTGAACTCATTCCACTATGGTAGCCTTGGATCCGAGCCTTATATATTAGGTTAATGATATTTCATACTTATGTTTATTCAAAAAAATATAAGACTTACTCCAATTTTAGGCTCTCATTGATCATTATATTGGATTTCATTATTATTTTTTATGAATAAAAAATATTTATTCCATGACATAAGATTATTATATTTTATATAAAAGTTTTGGTTTTCCTATGTTATGTACATGTTCTCATACAGTTATATTAATTTTATACTTATGTATGTACCTTTTTACGCTTAATGAGAATATGATCTCACCATTTCTTATGTTTTATTTACCATGGTAA
Source organism: Viscum album (assembly GCA_963277665.1). NCBI lineage: Eukaryota > Viridiplantae > Streptophyta > Magnoliopsida > Santalales > Viscaceae > Viscum > Viscum album. The sequence goes on from OY728135.1 coordinate 94,113,972, forward strand.
TTTATAAATCTTCAAAGTAATTTTTTTATAAAAAGATAAATATGTGGGAAGATATTTATGTGATGTAGTAAAGACCATTCAGGAAATAAAGTTTTTTTGTTTTTCTAGTCTCCAACGGCACTAAAACATTACATTCCTCTGGTGTGTGTTTGATTAATGTAATGAACATTCATCTAAAAGATGTAATATCTATGAATGAAGATCATGAGTTACTATATATTTATTCTTAATAAATCTCTCCCGGAGTACCCAATTCTATACCACCAGGTACTTGTGGTACTTAGCTGGAAAACAACAAAGTAAGCACCATGAAACTCCACTATATAAGTAATATTTGTAAAACCTAGAAATATTAGTATAATTATACCTTTAATTAAATAAAAAATTGAATATATTGTATCATATGGAAGACCTAAAAAACTAGGATACATTTTTTTGAAGTAAATAATTACAAAAAATTGTAACATTTCGAACCTCGTTCACTCAAAAAGTGTAACATATCACCCATAATATTGATATTAATAACATATTAATAATAACTTGGTGGTATGTTTCATATATAAATAATAAATTATCTGACTAAATTATGATTAAGGAATAAATTTATTATAAATTATATATATCATAAAAAGGTTTGAATGTGAACAATGAAATAAAATACATAAGGTAAGGGTATTATTTTCTCAATTTTCATTCATTAGGTTAATATTTTATTTTATTGGTTATGTCACTTTAAAATTATGTGTGAAATGAAATTTGATTATCCTTTATGGTATTTAAAAAATGTTATTTGTAGTTACAATAAATTTAAATAATCAATATATTTTATTAACTCTCACTTCAATGATATGATATTTTTAATGGTCGATTTCACAATCTCAAAATCATTCAGGATTGTTTATAAGTAACAATATAATAGGGAATATTTCCCTTCCATGTCAATGGTTCATAAAAAATCATTCAAAATTATATTTACTATTGATCAAGAATCGTTTAAAGTCATTTTTACCCATTACTAATTTTCTACTAAATGGGTTGAAAGGACTGATTTTGACATTTTCGAAACACGGTACTTTGTGACGTTTATGGAAAGAATATGAAAAGAATGTTTTTAAATTATATAGAATGAACATAGTTTCCAAAATTTGCAACATATTAATTTCACCATGCTTTCATTATAATATTCCACTGTTTTATTCATATAAAATATTTTTTTTGTTATTTCATGACATTTATTATTTTTTTTGAAAATAGAGAAAATATTTTATTCTGGAAATATCTAATGTGTTCTTGGTAATCATTTTACATATTAGATAAGATTATTTGATGTTACTAATGGTTATTTGTGTTTATTAATCAAGGATACTATCATAATTATTTATATATTTTTATTCTTATGATGAAATTATATTTATGAAACTCATTTATTTTTATTAAGTTATGTTATGATTAAATGTTTGTGAAACACATTTCTTTTCCTAGGTTATGATATGGTAAGTGATTTATATTCTTATGACACACATATGTCTGGATTTATTTATTTGAATGTTAGGATGAATATATTACTCCAATCCATTGGGAAATAATTTTATCTGATGAGATATTGGAATTGTATGGGAAGTGACCTCGGTTCAATAATACTGCACTCGAACGAGGAGTGAAATCAGTTTAGAAAGGGGATTTTTCTACAATGACTTGATTTCTTGTGAACCTTGACTAATATAGAAATTATTTTCAAGTATTATGTGTATTACACGATAGTGTTTCTTATGTTATAATCCCATGAATTTAGTTCTTTTGTTATCTTTTAGTTCATATCTTATGAAATTCTGTGATTTATTACATGACTCAATAACATGATCCTTCATTTGTAGGATATAAAATTCGAAAGATATGTTTATGTTATTGTATCCTTATTCTTAAGTTACTCCCCTTAATTACCCTTACTGAGCATCTTATCTTACCATTTTTATGTTTTTCCCCAAGCTATAAAGATACCTGTTATTTATAATATGAAAAAAGGGTTCTAGTTATGAGGGAATAAGAAAGAGATCATGTAGATATTTTTTTAATATGTTTTTTTATTCCATGTTTCCAAAGACACGATATCTATATGGTTCTAGCATGGTGTTGTTATTTTATGTAATAAATATTATTTTTTTCAAGATTAATATACATGTATGAAAATTTTGAGCTGTTGTAGTTGGTATCAAAGTATGATTTAGATAAACATTAGAGTCTTGGATGAGAAAACATTATTAATATTCTTAAGGACTTGTATATATATAGGATAAGATCCTATAGTTTTGGTAATGATCTTAAATAACCCTTGGTAAAACCATAGGTAACAAGATTTGAAATATTATAAGTAATTCCACTTGATGTCATGGTTTTCCACTATGATTAGTGTTTCTCACACTATGGTTTTTGGTTTAATCAATGGATGTGATCTAAAAAAATTGCATTAATGTTGACAGCGACGGGAAATTCAACGACCGTCCTTATAAAAAACTGAATGTTATGGGAGATGAAATAGAAAATATTATTGTTATTCTCACAGAAATTTCCACAACTATAAATCCTGATAGAATTTTAAATAAAAAAAGGAAGGAAAAAAAATTCTACTATGTCCTTTATGACACAACGTCCCCCTTTTAGTGGATTATCTAATACTCTAGTGGATGAACAATGGATTAGTACGAGTAAAATGATATTTTTGGATCTCCAATGTTCATATCATGAGAAAGTCATTTCTAATGTCTGTCATTTATAAAGCGAAGTGTGTCAACTGTGGAATATTGTCATGAATAGTAGAGAATGGGATAAAATTGACTATTTCGAATGAGACATGATCAAAAAATTAATTTGTAACAGGTGCATTTAATGTATTCATCATATGAATATAGATAATCTATTCCTTGATCTTAAGAAAAGGGATTATGAATCTATTGGCACTTATGATGAAAATTTTAAACAACCTTCATGGTAATATTATGGAATCATTCATCCTCGAAGTAAGGTTGGACGAATCGTAATTTTCTTAAAATATTGTATATTAAATGAATTTCTATAATAGATTTTAATAGATATGAATTAATCGTTCGATGTGATCTCATGGTTGAGATGGATATTATAGTTACCCATAAATATTAGGGGTTTGATAAGAATAGGAATATGTAATTCTAGTAAGAATATAAAATCCATGGACAAAAGAAGTTGGTCATTCAATTATTCTCAATGTATACAATGAATCTTGGAGGAAATTATATTAAAGGGACTAGTAAATAATTTATGTGTGTAAGGGAAGGTCATTGAGTAATTGTTTTCGGAAATGATGGGGAGAATTTCAATAATAATAGAGATAATATTAAAAAAAATGAACCTCCAACACTTTAGTGATTCATGTGTAAGGTAAATATGAATTATGATATCCAATTCCCAAATCCAAGTTCTAGCATTTATGATCGACATCAGAAACCTATTATGTATAATGAAAATGGAAATATCTTGCAATAACTATTTTTTATATGGAGTATGGAAACAAAGTGGTGAAAAGTATAGTAATATTCCACTCTAAATCATCAAATGTATTATTTGATTCTCGATCAACATACTCCTTTATTTATAAATAATTTTATATGGGAATCATTGTATCGCCTCAATATATAGAAGTTGAATTAGCTATGAAAACTCCAAACGGTACAACAATCACATCACATGTTTATAAATATTCTCTGGATGAAGTTTTTGAGAATGTTATCCCAAAAAAAACTCATGATTCTATGGATAGTTGAATTCAATATGATTTTTCACATAGATTGGATTTATATATATGGAACCAATATTATTTTCCATGGATGAGAAGTCACATTTTTATATTCCAAATGAATACATGATCATCTATTGATGAAAAGATGAATATGAGATTCCAATGGAAGGTAATTCCATTTTGGGGATTTTAATTACTATAAATGAATGTTATATATCTCATATGGTTGGGGATAAAATCAACATGAATTATACACCTAATGTATGAGTTTTTGTTTATATATTTCCATAATCATTTCTAAATCTTCCACCAAATCATGAATTGATATATCTACAGAAATTTTACATGGTGGTATACATATTTCCAGGATTCCTTATAGGTTGGATATAATTGTGTTGTTAGAATTGAAGTAGAAACATCAAGATATTCTTGATAAGGGATTCATAGTCTCTAGTGTGTCACCTTAGTTAGAACCTATTCTATTTTTTGATAAGAAAGAAGAATCAATTTGACAATTCATTCATTATTGAGAACATAAAAAGATAAATAACATGAAATAACATAATCTCCTCCATTTAATGGAGTTACACGATGGCAAAAAAGGCATTTAGCGGCGGTTTTGTAAAACCGTCGCTAAATCGTGCGTCGGGAAACTATTTCACGACGGTTTTCAAAACCGTCGCAACACGTTTCGCGGCGGTTTTTTAGCGGCGGTTTTTTTTATTTTTTTATTTTGTTATTTTTGTTATTTTTGTTATTTTTGTTATTTTTAATTTTATTTATTTATTTATATATTTATATATTTATTTATTTATATATTTATTTATATATTTATTTATATATTTATTTTTCGTATTTATTTATATATTTATTTCGTATTTATTTTATTTATTTATTTTATTTATTTTCTTTATTTATTTATTTTATTTTATTTTATTTATTTATTTATTTATTTATTTATTTATTTATTTATTTTATTTATTTATTTATTTTATTTATTTTATTTATTTTATTTATTTTATTTCTTTATTTATTTTATTTCTTTATTTTTCGTATTTATTTATTTATTTATTTTTCGTATTTATTTATTTATTTATTTATATTTACTTTATTTATCTATGCATGCACATCCCATGCACATGCACATGCATACCCATGCAATATAAAGAAATTCTGCGTTTTGTGAGATTTGAACCCCGAACCTCTTGCATATTTTCCAAAGACTTTACCACTCCAGCAAGCTCTCCATGTTGTTAATAACCAGAATTTAATATACTTATATATATTAATTGAAAAAACAAATAATACATAAATAATAGATATAAACTCAATAATAATAAAAAATAAATAATATAAAATAAAAAATAAAAAATAAAAAATAAATAAGGAATAATAAATATAAATAATAAATAATAAATAAATATAAATAATAAATAATAAATAATAAATAATAAATAAATATAAATAATAAATATAAATAATAAATAATAAATAATAAATAATAAATAATAAATAATAAATAATAAATAATAAATAATAAATAATAAATAATAAATAATAAATAATCAATAATAAATAATCAATAATCAATAATCAATAATCAATAATCAATATTCAATAATCAATAATCAATAATGAATAATAAATAATCGATAATCAATAATCAATAATAAATAATAAATATTATATAATAAATAATAAATAATAAATAATAAATAAATATAAATAATAAATAATAACTAATAAATAATAAATAATAAATAAATATAAATAGTAAATAAATATAAATAATAAATAAAAAAAAATATAAATAATAAATAATAAATAAATATCAATAATAAATAAATATAAATAATAAATAATAAATAATAAATAATAAATAATAAATAATAAATAATAAATAATAAATAATAAATAATAAATAATAAATAAATAAAAATAATAAATAATAAATAGAAAATAATAAATAATAAATAAATATAAATAAATATAAATAATAAATAATAAATAATAAATAGAAAATAATAAATAATAAATAAATATAAATAATAAATAATAAATAATAAATAATAAATAATAAATAAATATTAATAATAAATAATAAATAATAAATAATAAATAAATATAAATAATAAATAATAAATAATAAATAAATATAAATAATAAATAATAAATAATAAATAATAAATAAATATAAATAATAAATAAATATAAATAAATAAATAATAAATAAATATAAATAATAAATAATAAATAAATATAAATATATATAATAAATAATCAATAATCAATAATCAATAATCAATAATCAATAATCAATAATCAATAATAAATAATCAATAATCAATAATCAATAATAAATAATAAATATTATATAATAAATAATAAATCATAAATAATTAATAATAAATAATAAATAAATATAAATAATAAATAATAACTAATAAATAATAAATAATAAATAAATATAAATAGTAAATAAATATACATATAAATAATAAATAAATATAAATAATAAATAATAAATAAATATAAATAATAAATAATAAATAGAAATAGAAATAATAAATAATAAATAATAAATAATAAATAATAAATAATAAATAATAAATAATAAATAATAAATAAATAAAAATAATAAATAATAAAAAGAAAATAATAAATAATTAATAATAAATAAATATAAATAATAAATAATAAATAATAAATAGAAAATAATAAATAATAAATAAATATAAATAATAAATAATAATTAATAATTAATAATTAATAATTAATAATTAATAATTAAATATAAATAATAAATAATAAATAATAAATAAATATAAATAATAAATAAATATAAATAATAAATAAATATAAATAATAAATAAATATAAATAAATAAATAATAATAAATATAAATAATAAATAATAAATAATTATAAATAATAAATAATAAATAATCAATAATCAATAATCAATAATCAATAATCAATAATCAATAATGAATAATAAATAATAAATAATTAATAATCAATAATAAATAATAAATAATAAATATTATATAATAAATAATAACTAATAAATAATAAATAATAAATAAATATAAATAATAAATAATAAATAATAAATAAATATAAATAGTAAATAAATATAAATATAAATAAAAAATAAATATAAATAATAAATAATAAATAAATATAAATAATAAATAATAAATAAATATAAATAAAAAAATAAATAATAAATAATAAATAATAAATAATAAATAATAAATAAATAATAAATAATAAATAATAAATAATAAATAGAAAATAATAAATAATAAATAAATATAAATGAATATAAATAATAAATAATAAATAATAAATAATAAATAATAAATAGAAAATAATAAATAATAAAAAATAAATAAATATAAATAATAAATAATAAATAATAAATAAATATAAATAATAAATAATAAATAATAAATAAATATAAATAATAAATAATAAATAATAAATAAATATAAATAATAAATAATAAATAATAAATAATAAATAATAAATAAATATAAATAAAAAATAAAAAATAAATATAAATAATAAATAATAAATAATAAATAAATATAAATAATAAATAATAAATAAATATAAATAATAAATAAATATAAATAAATAATAATAAATAATAAATAAATTTAAATAATAAATAATAACTAATAACTAATATTTCATAACTAATAAATAATAAATAATAAATAAATATGAATAATAAATAATAAATAATAAATAATAAATAATAAATAATAAATAATAAATAATAAATAATAAATAATAAATAAATATAAATAATAAATAATAAATAAATATAAATAATAAATAATTAATAATAAATAATAAATAATAAATAATAAATAAATAGAAAATAATAAATAATAAATAAATATAAATAATAAATAATAAATAATAAATAATAAATAAATAGAAAATAATAAATAATAAATAAATATAAATAATAAATAATAAATATAAATAATAAATAAATATAAATAATAAATAATAAATAAATATAAATAATAAATAATAAATAATAAATAAATATAAATAATAAATAAATATAAATAATAAATAATAAATAAATAATAAATAATAAATAAATATAAATAATAAATAATAAATAAATAATAAATATAAATAATAAATAAATATAAATATAAATAATATATAATATATAATAAATAATAAATAATAAATATAAATAATAAATAAATATAAATAATAAATAAATATAAATAATAAATAATAAATAATAAATAACCAGTTACAAATAACAGATAATAAATAAATTAAAGTATATTATAAATAATAAATAATAAATAATAAAGGAAACACATGAAAAAGTATGAAAAGATGTGATAAGGGATGAAAAATCATGAAAACGGATGAAGAAGGATGGAGAAGCATATGAAGGATGATGCATTAGAAAAAATGAGAACACATGAAAACCCATGACAACTCTGGAAAACTCCTTAATAATTCAACATAATCATCATAATAACCCATAAAAAACCATTCATAAAGATAACAAGTCATGGAAACCCAAATAAACAGTAATAAATGGAGCTACCGTTAAAACCCGTCAAAACGGTCATAAAGAGACAAAAACATTGGACTCACATTAACGGAGATAACTTATGATCCGAGAGTCTGTTTTAGATCTGCGACCTGTCAAATCAAAGATCCTGAAACTCTCTTCAACCTGAAAGGTGAAAGAGTCCAAATGGACAGACGGATCGGATGTTATGACCATTTAAAAAAAGCTGATGGAGAACGGGTGCTAGAAACGAGGCATTGAAAAACCTAACAAACCTGATACCCACTAAAAAGGTCATAACATGTGATCTAAGAGTGCATGTGGGCGCCGCAACCAGTCAAACCGAAGCTCATGGAATGAGCTATGATCTGGCAGGTAGAGGAGGCCGAACTGACACGCGAATCGAAAGTTAGGTCTGTTTGAAGACAAGTTCGACGGGACACTGGTGAAGGAAACGGGGTTTTAGAGGCATTCAGAGGGGTTTTTAGGGTTGAAAAGCACGACAGAAGCTTGCTTATGTTGAACTAGTGCGTAGCTCTCTTCGCTGGATTCGATTTGATATGTGGTAGAGACCAAACGGAAACCCGGAGCAAAAGTTATGGTCGTTTGAAGTTGGAGAACTTTTTTCAACTTTTTTATAACTCTAATATCTTCCACACCTTAGACCGTCTCACGGTTTTGATTATATGTGCCTCTAGATCTCTTCATGAGCTTCGATTTGACTTATCGCGGCGCTTCAACGGATTCCCGGATCAAAAGTTATGGCCGTTTTAGTGATTTCGGGGTTTCTCACGTTTTTTTATTTTTTTCATTTTATTTCGCGGCGGTTTTACCAAAACCGCCGCTATTTCGCGGTGGTTTTTTAAATAACCACTGCTAATCCTCGAATAAAATTTAAAAAAATAAAAATAAATAAAAATAATTTTTTTTGCCGTTTAGCGGCGGTTTTTTCGCAGCGGTTCTTAAAACCGCTGCGAAATGGCAGCCCGAAAATGCGTTTCGCGGCGGTTTTAAAAACCGCCGCGAAAAAACCACCGCTAAACGGTGGTTTTCTTGTAGTGTTATTTGATTAACTACATGAAGCTCAGAAAATTTCCAAGATTTATCATCATTTTTTATATCATAAACTATGGGTAAATATGGAGGATATACCCAAGATGGAATTACATACAAGTTATGGACACTATGAATTTATAGTGATGCCTTTTGGTATTACTAATACCCGTGATATCATCATGGATTTAAGGAATAGTGTATTTAGAAACTATGTTGATCAGTTTGTGTAAGACTTTGAATACGATATTCTTGTATATTCAAAAGGAATGGAAGAACAACATGATTAATTGAGAATAGTATTAAAAGCCCTGAAAAAGGAGAAGATTTATTAAAAAAATTACCAATTGTGAATTTTGACGTTATAAAATTTCATTTTTGTGTTACATAATCTCATGAGAGTGTATATCAATGCATACAACTAAGAAACAAGTTCTTTAATGATGGAATAGACTTTCAATGGTAACTAAGCTCTATATTTTTTCACATTTGGTAGGATAAAATCGATATTTTGTGAATTATTTCTCATGATTATCTAATCACCTCATTAATTTTATATAGAGAGGATATATTTTCATATAGAAGGTGTAATGTTAAGTGAATTTCAATGTGATAAAAAAAGGTTTTTCAGTGTACTTATGATCACAGTACCCTACAGTGGAGAAAGGTCGGTGATCTAGAGTGATGAATCAAAAATGGTTATGGTCTTTGTTCACATGAAAAGTGATATTCTAAAAGCTAATTCCCCATGACAATTGAATATCAATTATAAAAATTACCCAACTCTTGATTTATAGTTAACTGCTATATTTTTTTCATTAAAAATATAGAGGAATTTTCTATATGGGGAAAGGTGTGACATATATACTGAAAATAAATGTATAATGTATATTATCAAAAAAAAATATGCTTAATATGAATCCAATAATATGGTTAGAGTTTATGAATTATTATGACTTCTCAAAACCCTTCTACCATGTGATTGTGAATAAGGTGGAAATTACCTTGATTCGAAAAAACCTTGATAGCCTATCGATAGTAAGGATTAAAAATGATCTGATTTTTTTATATTTTAAAAGGATTGATATTGAAATATTAATGGAAGGGGATAAATATTTCCCTCTATAAAATGAATGTTCATCCATCTATACAAGTGATAATTAGGGAGGAATATAAGGAACATGTAGATCTTCAAAAAAAGTTGAGAAATGTTTATGAGTTCATATTTTATTGTGATAGAATAATAAGGTTCAAGAACCATGATTTTATACCTCCTGTAGAAGATTTAAATAAGGTTCTATTGGATATGGCTCATAGTTCTTCATTATCTATTCAGCCTCAAATAACAATGATGTATAGGTACCTGAATGAGTATTTCCAGTGGGATGGTATGAAGAGAGATATTGTAGAGTAGGTTTATTGATTCCTTGTTTTTCATAATGTTATGGTTAAGAGATATATGTCTAATGAGATGTTACAACCATTACCCATACTATAATGGAAATGGTAAATCATCACCATTGAGTTTGTCTTCAAACATCCTAATACATCTAAAAACTATAATGTTATATAGGTTATAGTAGATCAGCCTATGAAATCGACACACTTCATTGCAATTAAATAATATTTCAATGTTTACAAGATTCCAAAAAAATATATTAATTAAGTGGTAAGATTGCATGGAGTACCATTGTAACTACCAGACCCCATTTACTCTAAATCGGTGCATTGTTACATAACATTGGCATGAAACAAGGAATTATGTCTCGAAAGACCGATTAGTTTAGTAGCCTTGGAAGTACTTGATACACTCATACGTTTTACATTAAATCATGAAATAGAAACATCAACAACATTTTTCCCCTTTTTAAATAGACTTATATCCTTTTCCTATCCCTGCAGGTCAACTATAAAATACTTATTCAAATCCTGAGAAATGTAAAACCTACAAAGGGGTGTGCTCATATGCTCTGTAAGGGTAACAATATAGCAGAAACATTCATAAATAAGCATAATCATTTAAGGAAATGTAAAAGACTAAAACAAGAATCCTTTTAAACATAAACTTCAGCATAATAGGGCAAAGATAAAATAAGAAAATTCTATATACATATTCACATGGATATTCTAATAGTCCAATAATCACATGCGATATCAATAGCTACATTCCTAATGATGGACTGCATAATTCCAAACTTCATAACCATATAGTCAACGCCTTGTGCCATTACTAAAAATAAGATTTTGTCAAGGCCTTGTGCAAAGACACTAGTTTGTCTCATGAGACCTACCGACGCATCGACTAGCTATAGTGGGCTCCACCCATCACTTACTAAGTTCAATGCATTCCTCATACGAAATGGTTTAAACATAATGTAAACATTCATATTAAAACTAGCTTACAAAATGCCAATATTATATCCACAAACCATGAATGGAATAAAAATAGAACATCCAAATTCAAACATAACTCATTCAATACAATATGGATGATTTTATTATAATAAATCAACCTCAATATAGAATAATTAAGGATATTGATATAGATGAAAATACTCATCAAAAATATTTGAGAGAAATATCCCCCATTTTCTTGAAAACATTTAAATGTCTCACTATTTATTAAAAAACTTTTTAAAATAGATTTTATAATCCAAGTGTCCCATAACACTTTGAAACTTTTGAATGGAATTAAAATTTTAAATCATTTATGTCTATATAAATAAATCTGTAAAACAATTTTTAAAACATGGACATTAATGATAATGATTTAGAAGAATAATGTTTTAAAACATTTAAAATGATATTATTGTTAGAGTTCCTAAATAAATGAGAAACACATGAATTAAAATAATTGAGGTAATCAAAACATTATAATATCATGAGAATAAAGGGATTCATGTTATACTTTTTGAATGTACAGTATATACACCAAACAAAAGTGTGGCGGCACATAACAACAATGAAGACTCAATGGAATGTAAGTTAATGTGAAATACCTTATAAATACTGTATCATTTAGTTATGGATAAATAAATGACATAATTATGTGTTTAAAATATAAATACACTCAATAGGATTGTATATCCAGTGTAAATCAGTCAGAGTACGTTAAAAAATATTCACTTAAAAACAATACCAATGAATTGGATGTTTAACTGAATGAATGGAGATTGAGTTAAAATTACACTTATAAAGTTCATATAAATGGATTGAGAATTTATCAATGGAGTTATTATGTGTATCAAAAGTATATACACATAAAGTGGAGTGGAAATTACTACACAAATAATAAATAGTGATTCCACACATAATCGTGGAGTAAAATAATCAATAATGTATACATAAATCCCAATGAGTGGAAATTGAAATTTGAAATTCCCTTACCGATTTGGTAACATAAAAAAAATACACCCCATGAAATAAGTATCATACAATGAATATGAAAATCCCATAAATGAAATTATATTATAGAAAGAATAAAATCATGGGCAGTACATACAGCACACAAAATAAAATAGTGGCAATATATCATGAATCTCACGGGAATAAAAAGTTAGATGAAAACCCCTTAACATGTATTTTTCCTTGATATAGGGTAGTTTAAACCCCTCCGATAATGGTGAAATAATTGTTATTAAATTATACCATAACCATATACATTAATATGATATCATATATGATCTTCTAATGTTTCTTTGTTAATGATATTAGTGTAGTATCATCATTTCGTGTGTTACCTGATTCGTTTTCCTTTATATGATTTGTTACGTAAGTAATGTTTTTTATGGATAAGATGTATCTTATTTATATTGACAATGATATTAAGTCCTTAAAAGTTATTTTTAATCATCAAATGAAAATTATTCTTTAATGGATACGATGGGGAATGAATCTCATTGCGTTCGTGGAGATGGTAATCCGTATGTATGCACGAGCGACAATATCATTATTTTGATATTAAAATCATATATATTTGGTAGTTATATCATATATACAGAATACTTATCATGTTATATTTGTTATTTAGATCATTTATATGCATTATTATACCCATCCAAATTATGAAGTGGCTGAATAACAAACTACACCACGACGTGGAGACGGTAATCCATATGTACGCACGTATGGTGACTTTGTCATTTATAGGATGAATATAATAATGAATAGGGTTGTAACATTTTTATAATAACATAAAATTATATAGAAGACTTGGATTTATTATTTTAGAATGGAAACAAAATAGAAAGAGGAAGTGGATGAAGAAAAGAACTTGAAAGAGGTGATGAAACATTTACCTCTTCTTCGAGTTCTTTCTTTTGATTTGATCAAAATGACTCCTTATGTTGGCTTTCTCACTAAATAAATGCATATATTATGAAGTTAGGACAGTTGAGAGGATATTTGGGATGTTTTTGGCCGAGAAAAATGGATTTTAAGGTGTGATTATCAGAGAAGGGGAAGTTCCCTTTTTTAAGAGAGGTGAGGGTCACTTTAGGAAAATCTTGAAATATTATTTTATAATAAAATAATTTTCGGTTTATAATGGTTAAAATATGATTTATTTAGTAACTAAGGTGGGTATGGGTCTAAAAACTCTCAAACAAGAGGTTTTAGATAGGTTTAGGTAACCATTTTAACCTTATCTTTTAGATTTAACTCTTAGTTCAATAGTTTGACACTTACCATGTCTGTTTCTATTTTTATATTATATGATTAATACACTTACTATGAACTTCCAAGAGAACCCCAAGTGGTTCATTCATGATATCCCTATCATTATATAAGTATTTTTATGGAGCCTTATATTTTTAGGAATAAAATATAAATCAATAAAATAATATTTGTTTTAAAAACTATTTCATGTCAATTTTGAAACTATTTGGTATTTTGTTTTAGCTAAATTCATAATAGCATTATTAACTCGAAAAAAATTCATTTAGTCATCCCTAACATGTCAAATTAACCTATGAAATTAGTGTAAGTTATTGAAATTATCAAATTATATTTATTTGGATATTTATAATATCAATTAGTTTAATAATTGATTAATAACATAATTACTGCATCATCATTGTGTCACAAATAAATTTAATTATTTAATGCTTAAAAATTATAAATAAAATACCATTATGTAGGAAATCGTATTATATTTATAATGAATTTTTATAGTTTAATTTATGCTTTTTATAACCCTTCATTAAAAATGGTTTAGTTATTAAACATTGATTTTAACTCTTAAAATGTTTCTTTAAATAAAATAATAATAAATGTATTAATCTAATCCACATGAACCAAAGAGGATCATATTTTATTTCTAAGGTTGTTTTTGGTCTAATTATACTTTTCCATTAGAATTGGTACATGTGTTAGGTTAATTATGATATCATTTTTACCCATAATTACCCAATTTACTTTTAACCGTGGTAAAAAAAGTCCAATGTTAATATTCCCCAAAAATTATTTTCATCTTATTGAACAACATTTTACTTTTTGATATTATTTGTGTCTCTTGAATTTATGAAATTCAACTCCCAGAAGAGGCAAAACTATGTTTTATACAAATTTTCAAATGCTCCTAAGAGGTGGGTAAAAGACATTAAAAAGTTCGAAAAAATTTTATATGTCTAAATTTTTTATAAAATGACTCCAATGAATTAGGTTGAAAATATATAGGTGTTATGTATCTATTTTGACCAAAGATAAATTATTATAAAATAACTTATTATTTAAATAATAATTCAATTTTAACCAAAACATAGTGTTTTTCACTATTCATCAAAAATTGAAAGTTTTCATAAAAATACCAAACATTTACCCTAAGCTAATTTTGATATTATGAATTCCAAAATGAATTCAATTTTACCAAACTGAAAACATAAAAGTTGAATTAATCAATTTAAATTTAAGTCTTGATGTCAAAATCCAAAAGTGAGGTTTTTTTAAATGTAAAAACTATCAAAAGATTGACATGTGTTTTTGTCAAATTTTAATGTGAAAGTACTTATAATGACCTAAATTATATTAAATTATAAAAATATAATATAATTATACTTCAAACCCATTCAAATAAATAATTTAACACTATAAATAATTTCAATTAAAAATGTTTTTTTCAATTAAAATTTAGTAATTTTCTGTATTCATCAAAATATGAAAGTTATCAGAAAAGTACCAAAAATGAATCCAAAATAAAGTTTTATGTCCTTATTCTAAAGAATAATTTAATATAATTATATTGAATATATAAAAGTGTCAAATATTGTTTTTAAAAAGGGTTTTCTATTAAAAGGTGGTAAAATTGTATTTTTGAAAAAATACTTCTTTTATCTGAAAAAATGAATTTCTTATTATATTATGTCTAAGAAACTCATAATATGGATTTTAAAATTATATGAAGTATATAAAATTCAAAATTCACTTAATAATTTTCATAACCACTTTTGAACAACTAGTTTAGTAAGTCGTTGTGTGCTCGAACTCGGTGTTTCCTATAGCACAAGCTATTAAATTTAAATAAAATAACTTACTAGGAAATCTTGGGGTGTTACATTCTTCCCCTTTTTAGAAATTACATCTGCACAATTTTACAATTGGTCTTGAGAACTTCCCTGAAAGTCTCACATGAAAAAAATTCAACAAAACTATCTCTTTAAGAGAAAGAAGAGAAGTACAAATTACACAGAGATAACCCATACTAGGATTCCATGTAGTAAAACATGGATATGTAAGATAAACTAAGTGTCATATTCTTGTGGAGAGTGATAGAATACAAGATCAGAAGAAAGTTTACAATAAAAAAACCACAAACTTGTGATGGGATAAACAGTCATTAATTTCATAGTAGGAAAAGTAAATGGATAAGAATTTACATTTTATGCTCTATTTCATAATTTTGAGGAATTTATTTATGAGATTGACTAAGAACATAAAGAGATATACTTACGTTTTAAGTATAGTTTCATCAGTTAATAAATTTCTACCACTTATTCATCTTTTTTTCAAATGATGAGTATTCAAGATGACTTGGCCACATTTGAAGTGCTAGAATCAGCTTCTAGAGAATCACATAATCTACAAAGAAAAAACTATATATATTTACCTTGTATTTAGAGATTAACCAAAATCAAAATGGTTATTACAGGATTACATGATCAACAAAAAGGATAATCCTTTAGAGAAGAAAATACAAAACTTAATATCTAAAATTAAACCAACAACACCCAAAGTCCAATAAATACCATTCAATAAAAAAATTTCCTTAAAATCCTTCAATATAATCCAAATTAATATTGAAACCCAAAAATTAGAAGAATTTATTACATAGTATTCCACGTTAAATTGTATCTTCAAATAACATCGACTACTCTTAAAGTCACATACTTAAAAGTAATTAACCTAATCACATATTCTCTATGATTTTTTAATCATTTCAATAAATAACCCAAATCTCTATATATCCACAATAAAAACATAGAAAATAATTCACCATTATTCTTAAAATTAAATCCCATAGTATTCTATTTTCATGAGGCATATAGTATTCCTAATATAGTGAACGTCTTCCAAAATAAAATTTGTCACTTAATCTCCGAATCCTTTTCCTATTCCAATGATATCCATTTGATAAGAAATAAGATCCCAAATAAACATATTATGGATCAATAAAATCATTTAACTAAAAAGAAGTATTCACACTAATCAGGGACTTCACGTAGTCTAGTGGTAGGCGATAAATCCAATCGCACTATGGTTGTGGGTTCAATTCCCGCATCTTTATCCAGCACGACGGGATGTCACATGGTCTGCGTGCTATCCTTTTTCAAAACCTATATTTTATAACGTTCCCAAAATGAGATAAATTCCTCAAAATTACTATAACATAATTTCACCACAAATGTTATCTCACACCTCGCATTTTCATCCCAAAATTTAATAACATGCAATTGCCTCAAATTCAGGGATCATATAAAACCCAAATGGTTATTTATAATAATATCAATAATAGAAAAGACAATTCTTCCAAAAATAGCATTTTCACATAACAAACTATAGGGTAACACATACAATATAAAAGTCTTCCAAAGTAATCCCATCAATAAAGATCAATAATACATTTAAACATTTCACCATTACTTTATTTCGAAATAGGTTCTTCCTTGACCAGTGAGGTTATCCTATAGAATAGGTCATTCGCTAGGGTAATTCCCAGGTCCCTTGAATTTACAGCAAATGACTATAAATGGATTCTTGGGATCATTTTTATTTTCTTCCATAGTACACATCATTTTTCCTCAGCAATTATTTACTTTATGTTCTTATTTCCCACACATAAATCATTTCCTTGTTCCATTGAGACACTTTCCTAGGTGTTTCCTTCCACATTTCCTACATGATGGAAATTGAGCTTTCTTTTCTCAATAGTCTCTACTGCTGGAGCTATTATAATTAATCACCTTTATCTTCTATGTGGAGTCCGGGAGTTGGTTAATATATATGTTTTTATCATATTTTTGGAAAAATGATTTAGCATGAACACATTATTGATTACACCTATCAACATTCCATTTCGTTTCACATTTCTACTACTATGCCCACCTTGTACATCATGTTCAATTTTATTATTACATCCTGGGAATCCAGCCATTGACTAATATAAGAAAGAATAGTGTGAGTCATAAAATCATTTAGATAATATAATAACAATTTATTTTCAATAACAAACAGCATATAATTAACCAAGGTTATTTATTCTCATCTCATATTAAAATACTCAAATCAGATTATAACGAATATTTGAATTATCCTAAGAATATACCCTAGGAGGGTCGTAACCAATAGTATAAGAAGGACTGTTGTCGTGTACCAAGATACCATGTGTCATGCCCTAAACTCCTAGTCTGAGTTTTCACTCCTAGGTACATCTCTGCCAGGCCTGCCTCTACCTGCTCGTATCCAGACAGGGATGTATTGCTTGGAAATCCCACATAATATATACATTACCATAATTTTTGGATGTTCTTATATATTATTCCTCAATGACTATCTTGGGGTAGTGTTTTCGAATCAGTTTTTTCTAAATCTAGCTTCCATGGTTTGTAATAAACTTCATCTGATATCAACTGTAACACCCTGACCCCAGTTACCTAGTGTCGGTGCATTATTACATAACATTGAAATGATACAAGGAATCATGTCCCGAAAGACCGATCGATTTAGTAGCCTTGGAAGTACTAGATACACTCTTAAGTTTTACATTATATCATGAAATAAAAACATCAACAACATTTTCCCCCTTTTTTAACACACTTATATCCTTATCCTATCCCTACCGGTCAACCACAAAATACTTCTTCACATGATGGAAAAAATAAAACATAGAAAGGGGTGAGATCAGATGACCAGTGAGGATAATAACATTGTAGAAATATTCCTAAATAAGCATAGACATTTAAGGTAATGTATAATACTAACACAAAATACTTTTAAAATTAAACTTCAGCATAATATGTAAAACAAAAAATTATATAATTCTATTTAATTATTCACATGGATATTCTACTAGTAGAATAATCAAATTCAATATCAATAACTATTTTCATAATGACGGAATGCATAATGTCAGACTTCATAACCACATAGTCAAGGCCTTGTGCCAAGACTACAAATATGATTTTTTCAAATCCTTTTTCTAAAACACTAGTTTGTCTCATGAGATCTACCGATGAATCAAGGAGATATATCAGGCACCACTCGTAACATACTAAGTCCAATGTATTCCTCATATGAAAAGGTTGAAACATAATCTAAACATTTGTATTAAAACTAGCATACGAAATGTCAATATGTTTACGACAAACCATGAATGGAATAAAAATAGCACATCCACAATCAAACATAACTCCTTAAAAACAATATGGATGCATGTATTTTAATAAATCAACCTCAATTGAGAATAATTATGGATATTTACATGGATTAAAATAATCATTAAAATGATTTGATATAGATATCCCCCTTTTCATGAAAACTTTTAAAAGCCTCACTATTTATCAAAAAGCTTTTTAAAATAGATTTTGGAATCAAAGTGTCCCATACAACCTTGAAACTTTTTAAAGGAATTAAAATTTTAAAACATTCATTTCCCTATAAAAAATCATTAAAACCATTTTGAAAACATGGACATTAAGGAGAAAGATTTAGAAGAATAATGTTTTAAAACATTTAAAATGATATTTTAGTTAGAGTTCCGAACCAAATGAGAGACGCTTGAATAAAAATAATTGGGGAAATAAAAACTTTATAATATCATGATAATAAAGGTATTCATGATATACTATGTCAAAATACACTATATACACCAAATAAAAGTGTGTTGGCGCATAACAACAAAGAAGACTCAATGGAATGTAAGTTGAGATAAAATCCCTTATAAAGACTGTATCCTTAGGTTAAGGATAAATCAATGATATAATTATCTATGAAAAATTTAAATACACTCAATATGATTGGATATTCAGTGTAAATAAATCAAAATACTCCACATATATTCTTTTAAAAACAACACCAATGAATTGGATGTTTAACTCAATGAATAGATATTGAGTTAAAATTGATCTTATCAAGTTCATATCGATTGCTTGAGAATTTATCAATGAGTGATTATGTGTATCACATGTATATACATATAAAGGGGAGTGTAAATTACTACACCAATACTAAATAGTGATTCCACACATAATCATGGAGTAAAATAATCAATGAAGTATGCGTAAAGACCAATGAGTGGAAATTGAAATTTGAAATTCACTTACTGATTTGGTAACTTATGAAACTTACACCCAATGAAATAAGTATCATACAATGAAGATTTAAGTACCAATTAATTAAATTATATTACACAAAGAATACAATCATGGGTAGTACATACACCACACAAAATAAAATAGTGTCAATATAGAATGATTCTCATGGGAATAAGAAGTGAGATTAAAAACCCTTAACTTTTACTTTTCCTTGGTCGAGTGTAGGTTTACCTCCTCTATAATGGTTAAATAATTGTTATTAAATTATAAAATAACCATATACAATAATATGATATCATATATGATCTTCTAATATTGGATTGTTAATGATATTTCCGTAGTATAATCGTTTCGGGTGTTAACTGATTCGTTTTCCTTTATATGATTTGTAACTTAAGTAATGTTTGGAATGGATAGGATGTATCTTATTTGTATTCAGAATGATATTATGTCTTTAAAAAGTATTTTTAATTATCAAATGAAAATCTGTCTTGAATGGAAATGATGGGGAATAAATCTCATCGCATTCGTGGAGACGGTAATCCGTACGTACGCAGGAGCGATAATATCATTATTTTGATATTAAAATTGTATATAATTGGATTTTATATCATATATACAGATTCATTATCATGCTATTTTTATTATCTACATCATTTATACTCATTATCATACCCATGTAAATGATGAAGTGTTTGAATAACAAACTACACCACGACGTGGAGACGGTAATCCGTACGTACGCACTTATGGTGATTTTTTAATTTATAGGATGGATAGAATAATGAATAGGGTTGTAAAATTTTAATAATAACATAATATTATATAGAAGATAATGTAGTTTTTATTTTATAATTGAAACAAAACATAAAGTGTAAGTGGAAGAAGAAAACAACATGAAAGAGGTGAGGAAATATATACCTCTTCATTGGGTTCTTCTTTTTGATTTGATCAAAAGGGATCCTTAGGATGTATTTATGACTAAATGAAGGACTTGAGGATGAAGTGAGGATAGATGATAGGATATTGGGGAAGGTTTTTTCCAATCCAAATATCTTTGAAGGTGTGAATTTGAGAGAAGGGGATGTTCCCTTTTATAAGAGAGGTGAGGGTCACGTTACGAAAGCTTGAAAAATTATTTTATAATAAAATAATTTTTGGATTATAATGGATCAAAAATTATTTATTTAGAGGATAAGGTGTGGATGGGTCGAAAAAAACTCAACCATTAGGTTTTATACAGGTTTATTTCACCATATTAACCTTATCTTTTAGATTTAACTTGTAGTTAAGTAGTTTGACATTTACCTTGTCTCTTTGTATTTTTATATTATATGGTTAATAAACTTACAATAAACTTCCAAGAGAACCCCAAGTGGTTTATTAATGATACACCTATCATTATATAAGTCTATTGGACAATATGTATATTTTTTAGGAATATAATATCAATTATTAATATAATATTTGTTTTAAATACTCTTTTATCTCAATTTTGACACTATTTGGTATTTTGTTTTTGTTAAATTCATACCAGCATTATTACATTGAAAAAAATTCATTTAATTAATACTTACATGTAATATTAAACAAGATAATTAGTTTAATTTATTAAAAGTCTCAAATTAGATTTATTTGGATATTTATAATATCAATTATTTTATTCTTTCATCAATAAGGTAATTACGACATCATCATTGTGTCATAAATAAATTTAATTAATTAATATAAATAAATTATAAATAAAATACCATTATGTATAAAATGTTTTGAGCTTTTAATGAAAATTTATAGTCGAATTTATCTTATGTATAACCATATATTAAAAAATATTAGTTATTAAACTTTGATTTTAACTCTTTTAACTCTTCTTGAAATAAAATAATAATAAATATCCTAATCTAATCCAAGTCTACCAAATAGATTATTATTTTATTCCTTAGGTTTTTTGGGTCGAATTATACTTATCAAATATAATTATGAAATGTGTTAGGTTAATTATGATATCATTTGTATCCTTAATTATCTTATTTACTTTTAACCGTTTTAAATAAAAGTCAATAGTTACAATTCACCAAAAATTATTTTCACATTATTGAACCACATTTTACATAATGATATTAACAATTTCACTTGTATTTTTGAAATTAAACTCACAAAATCGGTAAAATTATGTTTTGTACAAATTTTCAAATGCACTTAAGAGGTGGGTAAAAGACGGTAAAAAGTTCTATAACATTATATACAACTAAACATATTATAAAATGACTCCAATTAATTACATTGAACATATATAGGTATTATGTATCTATTTTGACCTAAAATAAATTAAAATAAAATAACAAAATATTTAAATAAAAATTCGATTTTAACCAATAATGCAGTGTTTTTTCACTATTCTTTAAAAATTGAAAGTTTTCATAAAAATACCAAAACTTTACCCTAAGCCAATTTTGATATTCTGAATTCAAAAATGAATTCAATTTTAGAAAATTCAAAACATATAATTTTCATTAATTAAATTAAAATCAATTCTCATTGTCAAAACTGAAAAGCAGGGATTTTTTTTAAAAGTAAACACCATCAAAAGATTGAAATTTGTTTATGTCAAATTTAGATGTGAAATTACTTATAATGACCTAAATTGTATTAAATGATAAAAAATACAATATAATTATATAATTATACATTCAAACCATTAAAATAAATAATTTAACACTATAAATTATTTCTATAAAAAAGTTGTTTTCAATTAAAATTTTGTATTTTTCTGTATTCATCAAAATATGAAAGTTATCAGAAAAGTACCAAAAATTAATCCAAAATAAATTTTTATATCCTGATTCTAAAGAAGAATTCATTTTCATTAAATTTAAAATTTAAAAGTGTTAAATATTGGTTTTAAAAAGGGTTTTCCATCAAAATGTTGTAAAATTGCATTTTTTAAAAAATAATTCATTTTTCTGGAAAAATGAATTCGTTATTATATTATGTCTAAGAAACACATAATGGTTATTCTAAAATTATATAGAGTATATAAAAATAAAAAATCAGTTAATACTATTCATAACCTCTTTTGAACGACTAGTTTGGTAAGTCGTGGTGTGCTCAAACTCGGTGTTGCGTGTAGCGCAAGCTATTGAATTTAAGGAAAATAACTTTCTATAAAATCTTGGGGTGTTACAACCACTTTAAATTATATATTATCTTGATCTAAGTTTTACCTTGATGTTCTAGGGAATTATTCTATATGACCCAGATACATAGTTATGTTTCAGCACTAAATGTCATCCTCAGATAGATGGTCAATCTGAGAGTAAAATTAAAACATTAAAAGGCACATTGAGATATTTATATATGTATTTCAATGGTTTTTGGGATATATGCAATTCTTTGGTAGAATTTTATTAATCCAATATCTTTCACACTAATATTTAGATGGATCCTTATGAATCCATCTATGTTATAAAGGTAAGAAATCCAACATGCTAGAACAATGTCAGTTAATGAAATCTATTGGGACCTGATCATGTTGAGTAAATTTTAGAGAAGCTTTGATCTATTCTATATCACATAAGGGAAGATAATTTTGGAATAATGTTTAACTGAAAATCGATGAATATACATAGAGTTTGAAGTTCATGAAAAGTTATTTCAACGAATATTTCCCTGTAGGAGAGTAATGATATTTTTAATGAAGGGAAATCTAATACTTAGGTATATTGAAATTTTGGATCATATTTGGATAGTAGGATATTGATTGGTGCTTACCCTTAACCTATATGATGTTCATTATTTTCTCCACGCATTTATTCTGAGGAAGTATACACCTGATCATTCACATGTACTAATATCATAAGTCATATAACTATAGAATCATATTTTTGATAAAAAATAGCTGATAAAGATTCCAGATCATAGATATACATTTCTAAGAAACAAGGTCACTAACGTTGTAAATTATTTATGGTGTAACCGTCAATTTAAGGAAACTAAATGGGAAACTAAGGATGTTATGAGGTAGAGGTACCATCAAATGTTTATTTTAGAGTGATGAATTGCGATGGAGAAAATATGTTTATGGGGGTATAATGTAACACACACATATTTTTATCAATTTTGTCCTCTTTTAATAATTTGATTTCATTGATAGCTTACTTTGCATGAATTGTAAAATATTATATGTCCAATATAAACATATCGATAAATTAGTGTGAATAAATATGAATAAATAATTTATAAATATAATTTTAAAACTCATAATGAATTTATTGTCACATTATTAGAAAATTATCACAAAATTTTTAAGAATATCACTATATTCATAAAAATATATTTTCTTCAAAAATGTGTTTTACTTCTTTTTAAGTGTGAGTAATAATTTCATTTATATATATAATGTTTATTTGATAAAATTAATATTATTTTTAATTATTAATTTAAAACTTATCTGCAAATGATTTAATTTTATAATTTTATGAAAACATATTTTCCAAGAATTAATGAAAACAGTGATTTTTATATACAACTATAATTTCATATAATGTATTAACAAGGTAAAATTATGTTTGAGCTTAGTTTGAAATATTAATTTCTTCATTTTTATTTGAAATAATCCAATTATGGGGTTTAAAATAATTTTATACATGAATTTATTATAAAAAATTTATGTATAAAACAGGTATTTTTCTGAAAAACTAATATTCATTGGGTTTTATAAGTTTTATTTTTTATTAATTTTAACAAATTAAACCATTTTATTTTTTGTAAATGGATGAAAATTTATTATTATTATTTTTAAAATTTATTGAATATTTTTATTTTCTTTTTTTCAAATTAAATAGTAACTTTGGTAAATTTTGTTACCATGGTAACAGATAAATTGTGCAATTTAAGTTAAAAAAAAATGATACGGACTATAATATTACCTTAACACCTTGAAAAAAAATTATTTTATGATTTTAATACCATTATTGACACCTAGGGATCTAAATGGAGTTTTTTTAATGGACCTATGTCAACAAAAATGACTTATATAATATTTAATCAATAAAAGTCTCAGAATGTCACTTTATTTTTTTCAGTATCCATTATGTTTCCATATGGGAAAAAGGTAGTTTATTAATGAATACAACTCTAAATTTTTAACTTAATACAAATATTTAAATGATATAAATTTATGTATGCCTTTTGGGACCACATGGTTGTGATTATTAGGTTTATAGTATTTTATTTAATAAGATGTCAAAGATGTCAAATTCGTGTTTGAAATATTGTATCATATTAAATATAGGTATAACTGAAATATATATTTGACTATAAATATTTTCATGAGATATATAAAATTTATATTCATCATGGAATTTAATTCTTAATTTTTATATAATAAATATGTATATTAAATAGTTAGAAAATGATGATGTATAAATTATTCAGATAGTGAAACAAAAAAATAAGTGATATAATAAATATTAAAATGAATATGATTTGAAATAATTAAGGTGATTCATGGATTTTATAGACGTTTATGAAATAATATTGGTGTATTAAATTATTTTTATTCAATTTCAATATTTTTATAGGTTTTCTTAATGTCAATATAATGAATACTGTCAAAATTGACCATAATAATATGTTATCAAAAATAATATTTTATCAAATTATTAGAAAATCCTAAAATACCATTAAAAATATGTAGTGACTATAATATGGTCTAAAATTTCATAATTGGTTAATATAGGGTTAAATTAACCTCACTATAAGTAAAAAATTACAACCTTTTAAATGTAATTAATTTTTTTTATAATAAAAATCAAAATTGGTCTTCTAAGGATTTTTAAAAATGATAATGTTTACAATAATTCCAAAAAATATGTGAAATATATTTTTTGATGATATTAAAATGATCTAACATATCATCTTCAAATATTTTTCCATTTTTTGTTTTTTATTGAAATTCATTTATTATAAATTAATCTTTTGAGATATTACAAAAGAGACCCTCACGTAAATTATAAAAAATAGTACCTCACGCATCACATCATCACATCACATTGATCCTTATATCCCAACTATAACCTACCAATTTCTATTCTGAACTTCCATATACACATTCTATAGGAGATAGACTTCCAAAAAGAACAACCCAAGATCCCTATATAGGTGATTCAAAGGAGATGTTCTAAAGAAGTGGTAGTTTCTCAAACTAATCAACTTATTTTTCTACTATTCCTTACATCCTATAAATATCTGAATTTTATAATAAAATAATAACTTAACTATTACCAATATTCCAAAATTTTATTCTGATTATAAAATCACTATTATTAACCCTCTTTTCCCTCATAATATAATTGAATGCATCGTTCATGTGTACCTAAAACTTACCATCTCTAAGTAGTGATACAATAAAATTTTCATCCACATATTTCATGTATGGGAATAATGATTAGATTAATGGATATATATGGTATATTTTAAATAATTTTTCATATTTAATGATATTATTATTTCAACCTTACCTTTATCCAATGTTTTGAGAAACGATTACAATGTTCATGTGTACGTACATACTACCATCTCCACAAAGTGGTGTGATTCGATTTCCCACATATATTACACATGTATGGAAATAATATTGGGTTTTATAAACATATATGATATATATTAAATAATAATAATTTTTAATAGTGTATTGTTAAATAAATTTCTTTCATTCTATGAGATTAAAAATGGATACAACGATTAGGCATACATACGACATACCATCCCCATGAACTATGTAATTCAATTATATATATATATATAATTTTTATGAATGATAACAAAAAATTAAATAATCAATAAATATATTTTTTTGAAACCATTATTAACATTATATAAATTAAGGGATCATGACCAAAGAATAAGGATCAATATTACCAAAATGAATCATGCTGCAGAAATAAAGAAATTATCATCGATAATAGTGATTTTAATAAGAAATTATTAAAAATGGGTGTTAATATTTTATTTCATAATAAATGGTATTATAGAATTATTTTTAATGAATAACTATATAATAAATTAATTTTATTTATACAATATTTTTGAACAATAATAAAGAAGCGAGAGAATTTAAGTATGAGAATTATTATAATCAATTTCCATTCATTAGTTTAAACTGTTATTTCATTGATTGTGTCATCAAATTATTATCTTTGAAATTATTTTTTTTATCTTATATTTTATTCATAATAATTTTTGGATTTATAGTGAACATATATAATCTATTCAGTTTATTAATGATGAATTCAATTATATGATATTTGTAAGGGTTAATTTCAAAATTTCATTATTATTATGGATTGTTTATATATAACTATCTGATATGGGATATATTGATTATATAACAATGATTCTTAAAAATTATTTCAAAAATATTTTTACTGTTATTCGAATAAATTTTTTTATCTTTTTTACCCATGGGTGAATTTTTACTAAACGGTTTGAATAGAATATTTTTGTCATTTTCCAAATGATATAATTTTTTACTTTTCTAGAAAAAATATGAAACGATTGTTTTTTAAATTATATGGAGTGAACATTTATTAATATTTTTATATATCCAATTAATTATTTTAATATTTATTTATAAGAATACAATTTTATTTTCAAAAAAATTTTTCATTTATAATTGGGTGGCTTTTAAAAAAATGTCTTGAAAATGGAAAGGATAATATCATCAAGAACTATTTAATGTTATATTTAAAAACCATTATCCATCTATGAGAACATTATTTAATTTACTTATTATTTACTGGGGCATGAATCAAGGATATTATCCTTATGCATTGCATTTTTTTTATATTTATGATGGAATGATATTTATAGAAGCCATTATTTTCCTAGGGCTATATTATGATGAAATGTTTATGAAACCAAATTATTTACATGTGTTATGATATGATGAATGATTTATGTTCATGTGATACATATCTGTATGATTTTAATTTTTTGGTTAGAGAGACCTATAACTTCCTCTAATTTATTTGTTAATGATTTATATCTCATGAGATAGCTAGGAATGGAATGGGAAGTGAACCTGGTTCTGTGATACAATAATGGAACAAAAGAGTGAACCTAGTTTATAAAATGACTTTGTCTTCAATAATGGTTATGATAGTGAGCCTTAACACATATGAAAATGATTTTCAATACTTATTTGTATGAAAAAAAATTATATCATCTTTTATACTCCCATAAATAGTGTTTTTTGTTTATCATATAACCCATAACTTATTAACTTCTATGATTTATTCTCAGAATCAATATCATGATCATTGATATGAAGGAAATAACTTTTGAAAATTATTTTTATGTTTGTATTCCCTTTTGATTATGTTACCCCACTTGATTAACCTTACTAATATTATGAGCTAATGTATTCCCTATGTTTCTTTTTCTTGGTATATGAAAAATTGTATTAAGTATGATATGTCAATGTGGGTTCTAGTTATGAAGGAATAAGAAGGAACAATTTAGATCTTTTATGAATCAGTTGTTTATATTTCCATGTTTGTGAATAAACATAACTGATATGGTTCTAGATTGGGTTTTTATGTTATGTATTTAGTATTATTCTTTATATGTGTAATATCTATTTATGAAAAGTAAGGGTTTTTATATCGATTGTATTTGTGGTAGGTAATTCCCCTAGTTTGGCCTCAAATAAAAATACCCATATTCATTGACTTGATCTTTCCATTAAATACCAGATACATCACAATAAACATTATAACACCTATATAGATATGTAATAATCTATATTTTTGATAAATTAAATATAACTTTTATCTCCGGAAAGGATATCTCATAGGATTCCCACCATATTAACATCACACCCTTCATTGTCAAGAATGTAAGGGGATATTTTGGAAAGGGTTTGTATTGAATAAACTGAATATAATATCCATCCATCCCCAATAAACACTTGATGAAAAAGACATTCTTTGGTTTCCCATAACTCAAAGTTTCACTTGGTAAACAGGTACAACATCATTTGAATTATTATGACCTTGGAAATGAAGATTTACAATCCAAAAGTGTCATTTAGTGAGGATCACATCAAAATATTTTTCTTTTAGTGTATTTATAATTATATTAATATTTTTATATATTCATGATTAGATTGAAAATACAAAAAAAAATATCTTACACAAATACTACATCAATTGAATCTAAATATGGGTTGAAAACCTGATTCATCAGATCCATGAAAATAGAGCGAGTGTTTGTTAATTTTGATGACCTAACAAGGTTCTAATATATACCATTACTTATAATAAAATATGTATGATACATGTTATATGGTTTGGATCATACCTAATAGTATCCTGACCTCAAATCTATCATGGAGAAAACTCTCTCTCCTCTGAGTGGGCCAAAGAGGTTGTCTAAATGAGGCTGTGGATACCAGATATTAATTGTATGGTAGTTAGACTGATGTAAATCCCTAAAAATACAAAGGTTACCTTATTCCTTTGTGGATACAAATAAATGTGAACCCCAATGTCAGGTACAAGGATATATAAAACCACCAGCATCAAAATCCTTTAACTGCCTCTTCATATTCTGCCACTCATTAGTATTACTACTGCAAGGAGGAATGGTTACCAGTGCTACTCCTAAAACATTCTTGATACAGAACTCCGCCTATATATTAGAATATAATCTAATTTTTTCGAGGGGAAATCCCTGAAATAGTATACTACATGAGGGAAATCATCCTAATGTGTTCACTACTCAACAATAGTTATGATAGAAATATAGGTTATCACACTTACCATTCCATGATAGTTTTGTCTAGATCAACTTTCATGGACATATAAATCATCCTTTTTAATATATCTACTACCCTCTAGTGATGTAAATGATAGAATGTGGAGATAACAATCCAAATATGTGTGATATGAGACAAAATAGTCCATCATGATAATGAAATCAAGTTAATTCATCTACATGATTAAGAGGCACCATAGGATATTATTTATTTCTACATCATAAGGGTAATCCTTTTACTAGAAAAAATTCTCCAATAAAATTTCCAATAGTTTATCACATTTTATCATTCCACAGATATACTAAATTTTAAGCCCATATATTTCTACAATGGATACAAAAATAAAATAAAATGAATCACCTACATAAAAAAAGATAAAATAATAATATAGAGGAAACTAATATTGTACATCAAAATATATATGGCCCAATACCCTACTATATATGTAATTCATTCACTGCACAAATTTGACCTAACCCATGAAATTGATATATGTCCTAATTACCAAGAGTAGGTCCAAACAATTGGCATCATATCTTATGTTTGGATTTCACTATCTCATCCACCTCCTCAGTTTTTATAGAATGTGGTAGTCAAGATTCTGGCCTGATGTAGTGATACATATCAGTTTTTGGAAGTTGGATCTGGTGTATATCCTCTCCCACTATGAAAATATGGAAAGATCTAGAAAAACACCTAAAGATTCACCATTTTCTGTAAGATCGTCACTTATATAGGTCTTGACCACAATGAGGTCTTACGTGAGCACATATTTTACACTGGTGGAATATAAAATAACTACCAATGTTGATACTCAATCTTATTCTACATCATCAGGAATCCACTAGATGAAATTTCCCACTACTGGTTGAAGAAATATACTATATTGGAACTGAACTACTATTCCTTATACTATCACCTTCCATCAAATTATGAATAGTAATATGGTTGCGATTCAACATTACTATGAATATTATGAAAGTGAAAAAATTTACTAGAAATTATAAGTAATAACTGATCCCATCCTTGAAATGCCTCACTCTCAAATTTTATCAGTGGAGAAGGAATGTGAGAAATGACGAATATCAAAAAGTGAGATAAAATATCCATAACTGATAGGGATCCTTACTAAAATTTTGGAACTCTCAATATCTTTTAGAACTGTCCATTTTGAAATAAAATATTCGTAGAAGGTATCTTTAAAATCTCTACAGACTGTATCCCAATGTTGGTCGGCCTATGTAACAGTATCCCACCAATGCTTTGCAGAACCACCAATCATAGAGGTTGAATCCATGACCATCCTCTCTAGAGAGGACTCTAGGTTCACTGTCATAGATATCACAAACTCTAAACATGTGTCAATGTCCAGTGGACCACCATCCTCTTGAAAATATTTGAGGTTGCTACTTTTGAACCACCCATTTTATCTATACTGTAGTAGGGGTAGGCCTTAGATAACTCTTAATAGTTTGGATAAAATGGGAGAACCATATTGAAACAGGGATTGAACAACCACAATAGATATAACTACAGGTTTCATAGGTGGAACCACTTGTGGGTTACCTCCTACCACAACAATAAACATGGTCACCACCACCTTCCTAGAAATCTACATGTGGAAATCCTAGAAACATAGAATGATAAATTATGGCAACACACCCCAAATAACATTTCACATTGATAGGATTTTGAAAATTAAGACCACGATATGTACATGAATTCATAAAGAAGAGTCATACCACTCTTTTTGCATACGATGAATAGTCTAGGTGTTGTATAATATTGATATTAATCACTACATATACTACATACTACACAATACTAAGGTTAGGTCTAGGTCAATGCCCATGTTTTATATTAGGGGTTATGGTATAAATTGTGTCAATTACAAGTTATAGAGAAAACAATCTTTATTTTTTGATTGGAATTACTATATAACAATAACTATATATGAATTTTGATTTACAAATTATAAAATTTATTTTATAGACCCCTTTAGTGAATTACAATTCCCATTTTTTAGAATTGAATTCTTTATAAATTATAATTGGTAGTTAATGTAAAATTATCTAAATAAATAAATTCAATATTATAATGTAATAAGTAAATTTACAATGACATTAATATTTGAATCATTATTTTCAACCATATAGAACCATGAACTCTCAAAAATAAAAAATTGATTCATCTATTCAAAATCGTCCAGTGTTATAGTCTGTGTATCCTTGTTTACATAACTCAAACATGTGATAATTGGTTACTGAGGGTTTTATCATCATGATATATGGGAAAACAATTTTTAGATTCATAATTACACATTAATAATAAATTATTTAATTTACTTTCTCATATATACATTTTATTTTCATAATAGTCTTATTAATCAAAGCATATACAACAACTATCTTGTAGTCATATAATCAAACCGATATGGCATAGAATAATGAATGAAATTTGAATCCTCTAAGGTTACCATAATGATTGAAGAATATTACTTCATTTCCTTAATGAAAAAAAGATAAAATAAAACTCATATAAAAAATAATAAATGTCACATATCATATGCCTCACCCATAAGTGAAATCAATTCTATTATATTTCGCATGATCCAGAACAACTAATCCCACCCTAGGAAATCTGGATTCTTTCCAAAAACATGAGTTATATACACCCAATCATTTGATAAATAATAAATACAAACACATACACATCTCTAGTCTAATAACCCACAAACTAAGAAAAATGGAAAAAATAAACACTTATGATATTAATTTGTTACAGCTCAGAAAATGTTCAATCACATGTAACTGAACCCTTTTGGTCATATAGCCTCAAGTGCTACTCCAGGTATGGAAGAGGGTACTAACCATATAATGGTACTATGATTGAATTTTGGGTTGAATATACCCTCATAATCAGAGTATCACAAAAGTGAGATAACCCTTTAATAATCAAGGAATTAAAAAAATTGAAAACATCAAAGTGGAAGGTTAATATCCCAGATAATAATAATAAACGTGCCCAAGCAGATGTCATCTAAAAAACAGAGATTATTTCATCGAGCTGTAGAAAAAGGAATTAATAAATCATAGAAAACATATAATATAAACATGTATAACAAAATAAACCAAAAATACAAAAAATGGAATCTCAAATAGAATCATGAGCCAAGGTTGGGTCTCATACTCCCAAGCTCCCATGTTATAATAAATTAACCTTCAAAAACCAAGTGATCTCTTTTGACCCTACATGTATCATTGATTTCTATGAGGACACCAAATGGTAGACCAGAGCGCATGAGATATACACTGTGTTCCACTAGCAATGGTGTATACAAAAATAAATTTTGTGAATATAAATATAGAAGTGTTTATATATAAATATATGAAATGTAAAAAATTTGAATGAAATAATAATCACATTGGGATCAGACACCTAATGGGATTCTCCAATGACCACACCAATTTTATTAAATTCACCAATTTTTAGAATAAGTGTCCTAAAATAAGTTAGTGTCTATAATATATAACCACATGGTAGAAGTATAAGTAATCATAATATAGGAAAAATGTTGATACCATAGAGTCCATTAACAATAATATTAATGTAGTATCCAAGAGGAATCAGGTCTTTCTTAAAAATATAAGTTCATGATAGCTCACATTATATAAACCATGCATGGATCAAATTTAAGGTAAATATTAGGCTAAGTATGACTGGGGACCAAGGGAATAATTCATGGAACTTACTATCACAAGTCATAAGTTTAATCCATGGATTGTATGTAATGATTTCAAATATTCTTAATTGAGTTAAGTTAATCGTCAATACTAAACAGATTTGTTCACATAAAGTAAGTAATTGGCCAAATTCCAAAGGGGGAATCTCTCTTGGGAACTGGATTAATAAATCCAAGTCCTCATGATAACCATGGTAATTCATTCAATTAATTTAATTTTAGCCTTTTGATATTAATTTATCAATGAAAAATTTCTATATAAGGTGTTATAATATTAATCATTTTATTTGAAATTAATAAGCGGAAAGATAAACATGATTTATAATGAATAATATTTCTTCTACTTAAATTTATCAAAACATTTGATAAATTTAACCGCAACACAAAATTATATTTTTCAATAATTAAAATTTAAAAGGGTACATATGCATAAGCATGACACTCCAAAGGTATTGCTAATGATATTTTCATCGAATTAAAACTAAAATAAAAAGGAATATAAGGGAATTTAAATTAAATGTAAAAAATCTAATTTAAGTATAGTTTATTTTTTGGTCAATGTGTGTGTAAAATTGGAAGTGTCACTATAGAAACAAATAAAAATTAAAGAGAATTGGGGTAAAATTAATATAACACCAACATTATTTAATTTTTGGAACACACATCTAGTATAATACTTTGATTGGTCTAAATAATATGAAAATAGATGAATATTAAAATTACCAAAAAAATAGGGCATATTATATCACACAAAAAATTGTGCCAAATAAGGTGACATAAACCATGAAAGGATTTTAATAGATTCATGTGTTGAGGGGAGTCCAACAAGACAAATAGTGGATTAATCAGTGTCTAGATAGAGGAGATACATTAATTCACATCTTTTAGTATGGGGGAGATTCAATGGAATAAGTGGTTGTGTTTGATACATGGGAGAGGAATAATTTGTGAAAAATTATAAGGATGTAAGTGAAATAATGTAAACTCACTCTAATTTAATTAGTCACAGAGTTTTACCAAAGAGTTGGACTAACCATGTGCCAACCACTATACATTCACTATCCAAGGTAACCCCACCCAAGGCTATTCTACACAATTTGGACAAACCGTGCTCCCATTATATGGAGTCACTATTTAAGTGAAAAAATGGTGAATTTTAGGTGAAAGATATTGAAAACCATGTGAAACTCATACAAAAACCCTATATAACATTTTTTATGTTTCTCACCAAGCCATGTGTTTTCTCTTACATGGTTTGTCAAACTGTGCTCCCCTGTCAATGTGTTGTGTATCTGATCTGCATTGTTATTACTAATCATGAAAGTACCCCGTTCATCATAAAAAATCTCTGAAATTCAATGATTAAACCTTAGAAAAATCCCCAAGTGACCCAGAACCCTTCCTTATCCTCTTAATAAGATTTATAGATTAAAAAAATAATTAAAATTTAAAATTTACCAGTTTTTACCTAAAAAGAAAAATCAGGGTGTTACAAAAAATTACATGAAACTATATAGTACATAACATGGTTGATTACATCCCTTAAATGTATTTAAACTAATAGGGGAAAATATAGTTGAATCAATAATATCTATAAAACTAGAAGATACCTTGATTTATCAACACCATTATCAGTCACCATTAATAGAAATGAACAGGTAATGTGAATTAAAATTATGAAACCTGAAATCAATTTTATGAATATGAAGTATGAGTTCATTAAGGCTATATTTATTCACAAATCTGATTGTTATAAACATATATGTTGAAAATATGTTCATTGAATTTTTTTTGGGAAATTTTGAGGATTTTTTACATGTATCTAATAGGTATAATGATGTTTTTTATTATTAGTAACAATTTAAATATTATATTATATAATTATTAAACAATGAATAAATAATATTTAATTAAATAATTATTTATGAAATAGTTTTAATCATTATAAATATAAATATTTTATTATAATATTCAAATAAATGTTTTGACATTAAGAAATTAGTTAAATTTAATCCTGATAACATAAGTGTTTAATAATAATGTTTTTTTGTTATATTCCTTTAATATAAAGAGATATTAAAAAAACCATATTTATAAACCATTGAGTATTTTTATAAAAAAAATAAATCACTAAAAATGATGAACCCAATAACATATTTTTATAATATAAATAATAAAATGAAATTAATAATCATATCACGGTTATTACTAGGATTGTAAAAATAATGAATTCATTTTATACTTCAAAATATATATTATTATAAGTATAATTTTTCATATTCTATGTATAATTATTTTATGAAACTAAATTTATTATAGTTTAATATTTTTAATTTTTAATTCCTATAAAAACTATATACTAACACTAACTCAATTAGTAGTTGACTTTATATATGAATGAGATTAATTAATATTATTTTAAAAATCATTTTCACATAAATAAGTTATTTTTTAACGTAGATACATTATTTAAAGAAATAAATTTAATAATTGTTGATTATTTATTTTAAAAAATGAACATTTTTTTGGATTCAACAAATCATAATTTTCATAGAACGGATAATTGATACTTTTATCAAATGATTGTTTTCAGAAAAATAGTACAAAATATTGTTTTTACCAATTACATGAATTTGAAGACATTAGTAGGATATAAAAATAAAAACATTTTTCTTCACTAAACAAGAATTTTAAAAGTAATGATATAATTATAAAAAAATTATCTTTATTTTACAAATATATATTTTAAATTTTTCAATACAATTTATATATTTATCAAAACTGTTATTAATATGTTAAAAATTTATTATGTTCGAAATAATTTTTACCACTATTAAAAATTGTAATGAATTAATGAATGATTTTTTGTAATCATAATGTAAAACATTATATATTAAAAATAATATTTTAATTATAAACCTAAAACATAATTTCCAAAGATAAAATTTAGTTAACAATGTAACATTCACAATCATAAAAGGGGTAAATAAAAAGTTTATGAAATAAAAAAACATTTCCTAAAAATGTGTTAATGGGGCCTTGCTGAACCTTAAATTATTATTTCCCCCTTTAATTTCAACATTGGATCCACATTAATATATTAAAATGAGCCCTTTTTGTATTGTGAACATATATTAAAAAAATCCATTCCCTTCACTTATAAAGGCTCCCTACTACTACCTATTCAATGATATTAAAAAGAACATTACATAAGGAATATATTATTCATTATTTCAGTCCCCAATACTAACATATGACTTTCTATAGATTTTGTTCCATTGTAATTTCACAAATCTATTCTACATCAACATGGATTCCATAAAGATATTAAATTCTTATATGTATGTATTTTATCCTCTATTATCATTCCCCAAATTATTCATATTCTACCTATTCTTAAATTTTATTTACCACTACTTCTATAATTACACCATTTTTATTAATATAATTGAATCTATCTGTATTAATTGAATAAAGAATACATACCATTCCACCTTTTATATAATAATGAAATGTATCGCATGTTATATGCGAAATGCAACCTACATGAATGAAATGTTTTATTTTTCACTAATTCATTTAAATGATGTTTTAAATTAGTAAATTAATAAGAAAATAATATATTTATAATATGATTATGATTATAACTTATTTTCCTTCTATGGAAAATGATTACCTCATCCATGTGTATGTGCGACGTACCATATACCTAGAGTGATGTATTTAATTATTCATCCCAAAACTAATTATATGACTCTAATAAATAATATTATTGTTATTAAATTATTAATTTTTTATAGATTATATATTAATATTGGTATCAATATTATCATACCACACATGTTCCTAAAAATCCCCAAAACATGCTCATAATTGATTCCATCTACAAGAATTGTGAGTAGAAATATCATGGAGTAAAATAAAAATAATAAATTGAATTTAAAAGATATATACAATTACATTAGAAAATAGATGAATGAGGAAATTGGAATTAATGAACATTAATCTACATCAACATTTTAATGAATGTTTGAAATAATCAAATTTTCTAACACCTGATAATCCAAACAGACTCTGAATATTTAAGAAATTTATAATAAATGATTATAATTAATGACTATATAATAGAATAGAGAATATCATTTTATGAAATTGGTTATTGAGAAGGTTATGATTATTATAATTTAGTTTAAAATGTATTCATGGAATTATGGGATAAAAGTATGTGGTTCTCTTAACTCAACATCTTTTTTTGACTCATAATTATTCCACATTGACTATAAATTTAAATTACTATTTTTTCCTTTAATATAACTTTTTACATTTATTTTCATAAATATACTCTATTTAATTAAATATTATCATAAAATATATCTTTATTGATGGATTTCATTTTTCTTAAAAAATTTCATTGTTTGGAAAAATTCTTATCCTACACAAATAAGCTATTTTTTATAAATTTCTAAATTCACTATTCCCACTAATGTTATCCATTATGACATGGAAATAAAATATATATTATTTTAGGTGATCATAATATTTATTTTTATCTATTTCAAAAAATGGTGATTCATTACTCTTTTTTGTGACATGGATTTCAATAATGGTATTTCTAATATAAAAAATATTTTTCCATTAACGATCATATAAATTCTATTCAACTCTAAACTTACTTTTGAAAACCATCAATTATATTTTGGGGATTATTTCTTGATATTTAAATCCTAATAACTTTTCAAAAAAAATGTTCTTGATAATATATTAAAAATGAATTTATTTCAATTTTACCATAACATCATATCTTCATGTTAATGTTAAGAAATGTTTTCTAAATATATTTATTTTAATTTTCACTTCATTTACCTCTTTAATTACAGAAGTTATATCCACAATAAAGTTGTGTTATATGAATAAAACTCTATATGAAATTATGAAATATTCTATTTGGGTAATTTAATTTTTCATATCATGAGATTTAATTTTTATATCAAGTAATATCATACTTTTTGAGAACCATATAAAACCCAATTTATTTGAAAGAGGGTTCTTGATATAATCAATGAGTGAAATACTATTTCACACCTATGGGTGAATAATGATGTACGAGGTCCTATATCGACAGTTTATTCATTATTAATGGTTTAATATCTCATTTTATATAAATGGTTAGCGAGTTATAATGATTTATTCCTTAATTCGGGTTGATTTATGATGCTCAAGTAACTAATAAGTGATAGGATTTTGACACCTGCAACACTATGTAATGTCCTCATATGATTATTTTTGTTATATAATTCATTGTTACGTTATTTTTTCATGTGATAAAACTTTTTTATGTTATATGACTATGGTTATACTCCAGGGAACTTATATTTATCTAACTCTATTATGTCCTGATATATATTAGTTCATTTGAGATTACATGTCCATTAATCATGAATTTATGAAAACCCTAATATTGCAACATTATTTTTGTTAGATGTTTATCCCATGCCTGTGGGTTCTCATTTTCTTATAATCTTACCCTTTATGGTATATTGAAATGCTTTTCCATTACTAATAATTTGATCCCATCCATTTGAAATTTTCTAATTCCCAGTTTAGTTAAGATGGGTATAACTTATTAAATTAATAGAAAAAGTTATACTTTGGTTTAATTATTACTAAATAATTACCTATGTTTTAAAATAATTTACATTTGTGGATAATTTTTGAAGAAAATAAAACATTAAATATTTTAATTTTGAGATTATTTGGGTGATTTAAAACTTAACTTATGAAAATTGTGTAAAATAATGACACACTTAACTTTAGTCAACACGGTAGGTATTAAGGTTTGTATGTATATTATGTGTTCTAATCGTCAAACCCAAGACTACATGTATAGGGAGTTCTAATTGTTATCAAATATAATTTTAGTTATTTTGGGCATTTGTTTAGATATTTTTTCGATATTGGAATGAGATAAATTTAGCGAAAACCCTAGGTATAAGTCCATGTATTGGATAAAACCATAATTTTTTGGTGAAGTATATATTTTGTGAATTCCTTATGATGAAATCCTAGTTTGGATATATGAATATGGATATAGGATCTGACATAAATGAACCTGGGGTTAATATCTATAAAAAATATCATTGGGTATTAGATAAATATTTTCCAGTTGAAAGAAAAAGAGAATGAACTGCACACTTTATTTGAAACTCTAGAAAAATATTTCATGTTGGTTCACATTCAATTTAAAACCCATTATAATAAATATATTCCCATTTTTTTGAATGGTTGGAAAACATAATATGAAATAGACAATGACTAACTGATATTAAAACATTAAAATTAATATATTATTTTATATATGTGATTTATGATATATTTCATTTATTTTTATTATTTTAGTTTTTTTTTAAATTATCAAATTCTTATCAGTATAATTCCTCTATTTAATTAAAAAAAATTAAATCAGAGGAATATAGTTAAATATGGAAAATATGGAAAATGTACTATTTTTCTTAATGAGAAATTTTACAAGATAAAAGTTGAGATTAAAAATATTGTGGTTATTCAGAACCAATGACCATAAATTATGATAAATAATTTAAACCTAGTAGAATTTTCAAATACAAAAAATAAGTGAAGGATGAGGTTTAATCAATGTTTTACGGATAAATATTGATGGGAGAATAAGATTCATTTTCTTATATGTAGTGAATGTGGGATGAAGTACTTAAGGAAATGTTTTAAAGGAACTGAAAGGTGTTTTTGGGAGAAACTATGCAAGAACATAAATAATTACTTAGGGGAAATAAAGATTTTTCTTACCATGATTATGGGAAATAAAATTCATCCAATTGTATTGCAAATAGATCAATTAATGAAATTCAAGGAACATGGTCATTTTGAATGAAAATACAATAGGGATGATAAGAATTCGTAACCTAAAAGAATAAGGGAATAAAGAAGAACATATCAAATGATAACAGTGAAGTAGAAAATTTTAATTAATGTACACACATCCTCCACTAAAAACTTTTAATGGTCTTATTGGAGTTTCCTTCATGGAAATAATGCATATATAGAATGTTTTCAAAGATAATTAATCCATATCATTGATGATA
This sequence comes from Viscum album, assembly GCA_963277665.1. Classification (NCBI taxonomy): domain Eukaryota; kingdom Viridiplantae; phylum Streptophyta; class Magnoliopsida; order Santalales; family Viscaceae; genus Viscum; species Viscum album. The sequence goes on from OY728135.1 coordinate 94,154,836, forward strand.
TGATTTTGGATGAAAAAGATTAGTATAATTATTATTGAATCCCGAGATGATGATTATGGTTATATTATTCAATTAAATATTATTAATTATTTCTTTAAATTAATTTGATGGGATTTTGTAAATGGATTTTATATCCCCATACACTACATATTTATTACTAAAATTGGGAAAATAATTTTCATATTTCATACCAATATATGATCATCTATCGATGTAAGGTTAACTTTGAGATCTATAGGAAAAATAATCATATGACTCATCATACCCTATTATGAGGGTTTTCTAGTAAAAAAAATAGAGAGGAACTTTATATTTTTTATATGAATATTCTAAATAAAGATATAGGTTTCATAAGTTTTAATGGTCGATATCTCTTTAGAAATTATATCTTCAGTCATGAAAATAATTTGTATATCATTATATTTTTTCATAAAACGTTAGTGGAAATTCATGTTGTGGGAAAAAATATTTTTAAGTTGAAGAGAATGTAAAACCCTAAAATCTTAGTATTAATTTATATTTTAAAAATTATATTTTGAATAGATTTTATCAAATAAAACAATTAACTAACAAAAACCATGATTAATTTTATTGATATTAAAACTATAGAAAAAATTACATGATACCATGAAATATATAGTATAGTTCACTCCGCAATTTATACATAAATAAATTAAAATTAGATAATAAGTATAATTTAATAAAATATTTAATGATATCAGATCCAATGGATTATCTTCACCCTTGAGAGTTAGAATTACTAGAACTAAAGCTACCATTAAAAAAAATATGAATGAATAAATAAATATGAGGAATGAGAAGTATGAGTTTTGTATCGATATATATATGAAAAATTATTTTAGATATAAATATAGTTATAGGGAATATATTCATTTCATATATATATATATATATCTGATATGTATATGGTTTGTTTCTATAATCAGTAATAAATTTAAATATTATATTTTATAAATAAAATAGTAAGGAATAAAAAATATGATATTTTTTTAAAATATTTTATTATAAAATATTTCTAAGAGTTAAAAATATTATTATGATATGATATGATAAAATTAAAATCAATATTTTAATATTAATTTATTCATTAAAATAAATTATAAGAATAAAAATTGTTATATAGAATTATATATGTGTTATGATATTTTAATATAAACATGATTTTTATCAGATAACTATTGTTATTAAAGTGTTGTATTTTTTATCAATAATATAAATCACCACAAAAATTATTTTAATATTATTTATATTATTCATAATAAAATAAATTATAGATCTTTTAAAGTTGATATTATGAAAGTAAAAAAATAAATAAATACATTATACTCTATAAATAAATATTACTAAAAATATTGTTTTTATAAGTTATGTAGTTTATTTTTAAGTGAATTAATATATTATGCTTAAATGGTGGTAAATTGTTTTTTGAACATAATAATTGATTAAATATATTTTAATTTTGAATTGATAACATATAATAATAAGAACAATAAATATTAATGGAATAAAATTTTCTTATAAAATAATCATATGTTTTATGTTTCCATTTACGAGTTAAAATTATAAAATATTAGAATATGTATTTTTGAAGTTGAAAATTATATTTTCGTTAATGATATCAAAATTATATACGATAATAATTGAAGATTTTTTTTGAAAATACTTTTTTTAGATAAACATTACAGGATATAATTTCATTAAATACTATAATATTATAAAGTAATTATTATATATGAAAAATATAAAATTGATGAAATATTTTTCTTTAGAAAATATTAATTATTCATTTAAACATATTATGTTAAACCTAATATCCTATATTTAATAATTTGGATCTTATGATTTATTTTTCCCTAAAATTGTGTTTAATACGTTATATATTTACCTTTTTTATATGTAATTTTATAAAATTTTACAAATTTTTTCAAATAAAATGGATTATATTTTTGGAATCAGGAGTTCCAAATTTGGTGATATGGTCCATTTATTCTTTATCGAAAATATTTATATTACATAGATAAATTAAGTTACCACGATAAAAGTGAAAATATTTAAAGGGTTAAATATAATGGTAAAACATCTAAAACATGCCATGAACATATATCAAATTAAGATACAGAGTCACTGATCCGAATTATATTATCCTAAAATCCATTGTTATCAACTTTTGAATGACTTTCTTTAATGAAAATTATTTACTTTGAAAATTATTTCCATTATATATATATAAATTATATTTAAAAAATACATTTCCCTTCACTTATAAGAGGTGACTACAACCACCCCATGAAAGTTACAAAAAAAATTAATATTATCCACATAATATTCAAAATTTTATTCTTATAAAATAATCTCAAAATTTCATAATCTTATGGTATATATATATATCCTACATCCCTTCAAAATCTCGAAGGTTTCCACGAAGAAATAAAATTTTTCAGCATTTGTACATTCATTTCTATAATCATTCCTCCATTTCATCTTCTTATAACTATTCATATTTTTTTCCCTTTTGAAAATAATGATATCATAATTAAATTTATATGAAATTTATTTACATTATTTAAATAACCCTTATATACATTTCCCATTTCCATATAAAAATGAAAAACATCATTCATGTTATGTGCGGACTGCAACCTCCAATATTGAAGTATATTATTTTTTATCACCTCCACACATGTAGAGATAAAATTTGCATTTATTTAAAAAATATTATATTTTTAAAATGTTACATATTATTGAAATATATATGAATTTACACCTTTTTGTTTTATTTGGTAAATAAAAATGTCGATTGTGGGTATGTGTGGACTATCTACTCCAAAGAGAAACACATGTAATTTTCCCTCATCATTCCACATGGATTAGTAGAATAATGTATTTAATAAACTAAAACTATTCATATAATATGAATATAGTTATGTAATGGATATATTAATTTTTAACTTTTTGTTAACATAATAACTTCTCTTTGTCAAAATTTACTGAAACATTCTCTTCATTGATTCCATCTTCATTGATCATGAATAAATATCTCAGGGAATAAATTTTAAACTTTATAAATAATTATAAATAATTTTATATATAATTTTGATAATATAGGAATCATGAACATGGTATTAATAAAAGGGAGTCTATATCTAAATTTTAATGGTCATGTAGAAAAATAAAAATCACTACCATCCAACTATGGAATCAAAAAATAAATTTGTAATAAATAATTATAATTCAAAAGTATATATGGTAATAAATATGTAAATTATTCAGGAATTGGTTATTAATATGGTTATAATTTTTCTATGGGATGTTAAATATTTTTCTTATAATTCATTAATACAAATAAATGGAGTTTTAATACATAAAGTCTTGACCAGAGTTAGAATTATTCCTCTTTGAAAATGGTTCTACAAGTTTAAATTGTTAAATACAATAATTATATTTTATATATGTTTAAACTTATTTTATAATGCATTAAAATTTTATTTTTAATACTTATTCTTTGATGGATTTATTGATTTTAAAAATATGACAATGTTAACAATAATTCACATGGTCCTTAAAAAGATCATTTTCTTCCCTATCCATATTCAAAATTCCCATAAATATTTTCCTTTCTTATTTTGAAATCCAAATATATAATATTTATATTGATATCTAAATTTCACTTTATCTATTTTTAAATTGAAGATTAATCACTATATTAAGGATTTGGTTTCCAATTAAGGTGTTTGTGACTGTTAAATAGATTTTTCTGTTCATAATCATATATTTTATCTCTAACTCCAAATTTCTTGTATAATAATATTATGTCTCTGCAAAGAAGTAATTTTTAATAACTTCAAATAAATAATTTGTTTTAAAAATAATTTTTAAAAATATATATGAACTTTCCTTTTTGAAAGTAACTCATAACATTTTCTGATTGAGGAGATGTAATGAAATTTTTTCTAATCATTTTTTTGGAATGTTTCACTTCCAAAGTCCTCTTTAATTTCAAAGTATCTATTTGATATAAGGTAAATTTTTTTATGAATCACTATATAAATTCATTTTTTAAATACTCCATTTGGGTGAATGAATTTTTCTTATAAATCGATATACTTTTGATATCACATTATGATATTCTATTTCGAAATGATTTTTTTTTTGTTCCATGGGCTTCCATGATTTGATTAATTATTTATATATTATATAAAACATATGTGTGAATAATTACGGGTGGTTTATTATATATAATACTATTTTTTTCAGTTTCTATCTCTCATGATATGAAAATAGGCCATGATTTATGAAACACGGGCCACTCATGAACCATGAGTTATGTTGATAGAGTAACAAATAGATTATTAGATTTTGATACTTGAACCTATGTGTAATGTTTTCATATGATTATTGTTTTTGATATAATTTCTTATTATTTTTATTTCTATGTTAGAAAATATTATTATGTTATAAGACAATGATTATGGTCCATGTATAATTATTATTTTCTTAAACATTTATACCATAATATATGATTGTTTATGTGAGATTACATATCCTTATCAAGACATATAGACATCATTTATTGTTCCATGTTATTTCTTGTAACTCAGATTTACCATGATCATATGTTCTAATATTAGAATGATATATCTCTTAATTTCATATTGCTGTGTTTTTTCCATATTAATCATTTTAGAAGACCCCATTCATATGTTTACATTACTATTATTATGAATATGACAATAACTTATGAGATGTCTTTAATGAAATCTATTATAGGTTGATTCGGTGAAAATTCTCAAAAGTGTAGTAAAATAATTTTACTTAGTAGCTAATCTGTATCAACACTAAATTGAGTGTTCTTGGGATTATGATATTATTTCTATGATTTAATGTATAATATGTATATGTGTTGTAAATTAAATATAATTTTGGATCACCCCTGTCAGTTTTATAGATAGTATATAAAAAAATATTTTTAGAAAATTCATGTAAGTATAGGTCTGGGAACTTTAATCCTGATAGTTTTCATTCCATTTATTATTTGTAATGCATTAATTTTTTCAACTTATCTACCGATAATAAAATTATTTTCATAATCATAAAAAGAGTAGTTAAAAACGCACCATACTCATGATTTTTAATCCTATCAATTTTTATTGATCATATATTTAAAAAAATGTCATTATACGATTGTGCTTTCTATTTAAAAGTGATCCTACATTCCTAAACTTGTCCAATAACTATAATAATCATGAATTTATAAAGTAATCATATATATGACTAGTTTAACTAAGATATTAAGAAATACTAACACTATAGTGTCGAAAATTATAAAACCTAAGATACCTATTCCAATAATTGTCCAATATACAATTCTATCACTTATAACATCCCCCCAATTAGACATTAAAATTTTCATTTAAACCAAATTTCAATGATCAAACTTATCATTACACATTAATCAGTATATAATTTCTTTAATATTTTAACTTCCACCTCACTATATATAATAAATTTTACAACATAATAAATATTTAAAATACAACAACTTATTTCCACATGATCCTCATATATAGTTGAATCAACCAACTAATTCTAATATATCTCCCAATAATCCATATTAACATAAATCCCACAAAATGTGAAAAAATGTTGTGAAAATCCATGTTTATGAGTAATATATGAATATTAATATGGAATTACCTATATATAACTTTTATATTACCCCAGTCAAAATTAAAAAGACAATTTAAAAATCATTGAATTCAATATGTAAAAAATCTGGAATTATTTTAAATGATAAAAATTCAAATATTATATCAATTTTTAACCTTAACAGAGTTCACACCCCATATGAATTATTTTGACTATCTATACTTGTTAGTGAGGATACTTATGACTATTAGAGGTCTAATATAATAAATAGATAGATAACTATTCTATAGTATCCATGTTAATATAGGATAACACACGTTACAACATCTTCTAAATTTACCCAATCATGAATACCACTCCATATAACAAGATAATGTTTTCCAACTATCCATATGTCTATATAATGTTCCTTCTAACAGTGATAAATAAAAATATAAATAAAAAATTATATTAAACTTCTACAGTAACATCGATAGTTTTTATTAATCTCATAGAATTTTACTTAATGATAATATTTATCTTATATGCCCCATCAGTAATCTGATTATATATTTAATTGATATATCATCTAATCAATATTTGTACCTATAGTATAGAATCCATAATTACATCCAATATAATGGGATATAAAAAAGTTAACTCAAATGTATAAACTATGATAAGAGTAATCACTCATTTTCTAACTAAAAATAAATCCACCTTAGTCATCGCTGATTATCCCATGATTGATCAGCCATATAATTTCAAATTATATTCTCATGGGATACGCAAAAAATGGAAAAAGTAGTTAAATTTTATAATTACTCTTAATATATGGAAAATAATTTAATAAATAGAATATATCTATGATATTACAAGAAATAAAATATATATTATTCATATAATTGAATATTACATTGTGTAAACAAACTAAACAACATAACTATATTATGTGAAACCTGGTTTTATTGTTATATCAAAATCAATATCTCATATCATGGGGTCATAAATTTATAAAAGTAATAATTTATAATATGAAATTGAGTATAATTAAATCCATAGAAAGAACATTTTTAATTTTAATTATTTATTTATTATTTTTAATAAAAAATTAAAAATATATCTATTTTTTACATATAGTTTAAATACCAAGAAATAAATTTTCATATTAATCTTATACCAAAATCTATATCTTATTATATTAAATAATCCACACATACATGAGTTTTTAGGGACTTATGCATTTATTTTCCTAAAAAAAATTGGCTCCATGTTACTCATATTGTTAAATTGTAATTTTTTTTTAAAATAAAAAATAGAACAAAGTGATAATAGATTCATATATATGAGCATACTAAGAATCCTTAGTATCTAAACAATATGATATATATATATAATCTATTTATTTACTATTTTTAATATATCAAACCATCATATATAAACAACTACGCATTTTATGGAAACCCAAATTGACATTGAAATAATTTTTAAATAATCCAAATCATATTAATGATACATATACATATTTGAAAATAGAAAATATTATGTAATCATACTATTATTATAGTGGTTGTTCAGCATTGTAATGGTCTATATACCATTCATTAGGGACTTTTCACTTTTAAAATGTAAATAATATAATAAATCATATAAATAAATAATCTTGTTCTTCTAGATATTTTTAATTACATATCATTATCCTTTCACATAAACTATGAATCAGTATCAACACATTCAAGATAAAAAATGATTTTATTTAATGCTCTATAAAATATCTAACTTCATTAAGATAATCTAGTTTTGATTCATAAATAAAAGTAATTACAATATACTAATATCAACTTGAAATTCCTAATATAGTTTTATAATAGACAATCCATTTATAAATATCCATTCCTTATGATACCTATACAATCTGGAGATTAAGTCTAGAATATCTTCATGTGTTATGAGGTATATAATAAAGGTTATAATAATAAAAATATAGTAAATACCATAGTTTCTTTAAAATAAACAATGATTTACACATGTAAACATGTGATTGTGTTATAAGAAATTCATAAATATAAATCAAAATTTAATAAAATAAATCATGATCAAATAAAACCATCAGTAGTAACATCCATTTTATTTCCCCAAGGTATAACTAGAAACCACATTACCTAACCAAATATTCTTCAGATAATACCTCAATATAACTGCTTCAGTTATTTTTTAATTGTCTATAATTATTATGACATCACACTAGATTGTAAATTTCACCAATAAGAGATGTCACAATACCTCATTGAAATTGTATCATAATTAAAATCCATATTTATCTTCTAAAAAATTTCATGTAAATTCCACAATATTCAAATGTAGTGCCAATAGGTTCATGTAATTATCGTCGACCTATGATATTGGCATGAACCATGACATATCAATCTATTTCTTTGTTATTAGGAACCATGATACATTTTATAACATTTATGTTTATAGTAACTATGAATTAATACCCATCATTCAAGATAAACATTTCATGTATGAATTTATAAAGACTATCAAATATTACCCTCACATTAGGTTATTACCCCATTTAACATAATCCCATTCGGTTTGATATATGTCCTAAAAAATAATCAATTTATCACTCTATCCTAATACTTAATAGACAAAAACATCCCATCACACGCATATTATATATGGAAATAAAAAATAGTCAAATCATGAATACCAATAATTTTCACCTTAAATAGGTTATGTCACACATAACCTGTTGAGTGGATACCCCCACATAATACATTACACTCAATTATTTCCTAGTAATCAAGGCGATCATTAATATATACTATGAAATGATTCCTTCCCATATCATTTTTCATCTCTCCATGTCAACCCTCATTGTGTAACTATGTTATAAAATATATATCAAATATTACCCTCACATTAGGTTATTACCCCATTTAACACAATCCCATTTGGTTTGATATATGTCCTAAAAAATAATCAATTTATCACTCTATCCTAATACTTAATAGACAAAAAAATCCCATCACACACATATTATTTATGGAAATAAAAAATATTCAAATCATGAATACCAATAATGTTCACATTAAATAGGTTATGTCACATATAACCTATTGAGTGGATACCCCCACATAATACGTTACACTCAATTGTTTCCTAGTAATCAAGGCGATCATTAATATATACTATGAAATGATTCCTTCCCATATCATTTTTCAACTCTCCATGTCAACCCTCATTGTGTAACTATGTTATAATATATATATATATATATATATATATATATTTACACTGTATGAAATTTATGAAATATCCCTGGAATACAATTCTATAAAAAAATTATTATGGGAAATAAAGTAATGTACAATGAATAAATATATCAAAACATCAAATAAATATGTATTTTAATAGGTCTTAATTAATTAATAACATACTATCCTCCTATGTAATCATAACTTCTGACCCCATGTATGTTATTCTCATACCTATCATATATAATAAATATTCATTTCATTTATCATCCATTTCACAAAATCTATAAGAAAATACATATAGTCATTCACAATGATATTATTGTATAATTCAATAAAAAACCTATCTAATAATTTTATATAAAATAATAACTCATAATAGCCTATTTTAAAATATAAATCTATCTATTGAGACACTTTTAATTAATATCTGTACAAGAGTGATAAAAATTACAGCATAATTATAACTTTAATAAAATATAATGAAGAATAAAAATAGATGTTAATATAATAGAATTTATATAGTATTCAGTAATAAATTATAATTATAATAACCCCAACTTAAAATGAGGACCCAATACATGGGAAGTATAACTAACATCTCAATTGAAATAACATAATATTCCTATTCCTATTATATTAAAAAAATATCTTGATAATTCGTGGGAAATATTTAATCCCCGAAGAATTATTTCTCAACAAGTGAACGTGATGAAAAAAGGGTAGCATTGGAAGTGAACCAACCTAAAACATTCCCAGAAAAAGGGAAATCATTTTCTAACACATATCACCATCGATAATTTATTTTATAAATTTTTAATTACAAGGAGTCTCTAGAGAAAAACTAGTTTCTATCTTACATATCATGTTTGTAAATTGACAACATCCTCAAAATTATTTAAAAATATTCTCTCTAGTTTTATATAACCATATAGTCCCACTATATCATAATAATATTTTTAGCATTCATGATTTACCTATACATGATCCATTTTCCTATGACTATCTTATGTATATAAATCAATTGAATGATGTAATTTTAATCCATAGGTAATGGAATGTTAGTTTCCCTCTCTTAATTACCATAATATTATTTCATAACATTTTAAATATAGGGTATTTGAGAATATATCACATCTACCTAATTTTTCATGGGTTTTAATATATGGAATTTTCAATGAATCATGGATAATTACCTATTTCTTGTATGGTGAACACACTAGAAATTATATACCATTATGCTTAATTAATAATTTATACACCCATGGATCGCACATATATATATTTATTGTGTATATTCCTCACCCTACTCACACATAAAAAGACATATAACATGAAATAATATTGAGGCTCATATTTTTTTAAAAGATCTAATTTGTGGTATTATTGTTTTATAGGTGGTGTATGAGTGTTCATAGGTTTCTTAAGAGAGATTATATGAATCATTTTTTGTTGAAAAAACTCTAGAATGGTTTTGTAATCATTATACTATGATGAGACTTATGCTAGTCACTATTTTTCTATATTCATCGATCATGAATAAATACCTCGTGGAATAAAATTGAAACTTTATAAAGAATTATAAATAATGTTATATAGAATCATGATAATATAGGAATCATGAACATGGTATTAATAAAAGGGAGTCTATATCTAAATTTTAATGGGCATGTAGAAAAATAAAAATCACTACCATCCAACTATGGAATCAAAAAATAAATTTGTAATAAATAATTATAATTCAAAAGTATATATGGTAATAAATATGTAAATTAATATATAATTAGTTATTAATATGGTTATAATTTTTCTATGGTATGTTAAAGATTTTTCTTATAATTCATTAATAAAAATAAATGGGGTTTTAAGACCTAAAGTCTTGATTAGATTCCGAATTAATCCTCTTTGACTATGGTTCTACAAGTTTAAACTGTTAAATAAAATAATTATATTATATATACCTTAAAACATATTTTATAATTAATTAAAATTTTATATTTAATACTTATTATTTGATGGATTTATTTCTTTTAAAAATATGAAAATATTAACAATAATTCACATGGTCCTTAAAAAGAGCATTTTCTTCCCTATCCTTCTTAAAAATTCCCACCAATGTTTTCCTTTATTATTTTGAAATCAAAATTTATAATATTTATATTGATATTCATATTTCACTTTAGCTATTTTGAAATATAAGATTAATCGCTCTATTAAGAATTTGGTTTTCAATTAAGGTGTTTGTGACTGTTAAATAGATTTTTCTGTTCATAATCTTATATTTTATCTCTATCTCCAAATTTATAGTATAATAATATTATGTCTCTATAAAGAAGTACTTTTTAATAACATAAAATAAATAATCTGTTTTAAAATTAATTTTTAAAAATATATTGAATTTTCATTTTTGAAAGTAACTCATAACATTTTCGGATTAAGGATATGTAATGAAATGTTTTCTAATCACCTTTTTGGAATGTTTCACTTCGACAATACAATTTAATTTCAAAGGATCTATTTTATATAGGGTTATTTTTTTTATAAATTACTATATAAATTCATTTATTAAATACTCCATTTGTGTGAATGAATATTTCTTATCAATCGATCTATTTTTGGTTTCACATTATGTTATTCTATTTTTAAATGATTTGTTTTTCGTTCCATGGGTTTCCATGATTTGATTAATTATTTATATCTTATATAAAACATATTTGTGGATAACGATGGGTGCATTATTATATATCCTACTATTTCTTTTGGGTTTATATCTCTTGTGATATGAAAACGGGCTATGATTTATAAAACATGAGTCACTCATGGACCATGAGATATGTTGATAGAGTTACTAATAGGTTATTGGATTTTGATGATTGAACCTATGTGTAATGTTTTCATATGATTATGTTTGTGATATAATTTCTTATTATTATTTATTACTATGTCATAAAATATTTTCAAGTTATAAGCCTATGATTATGGTCTATGAATCATTATTAGTATCTTAAAAATTTATACAATAATATACAAGTGTTTATGTGAGATTACATATCCTTATATCATGATATATGGACATCATTTATTGTTTCATGTTATTTTTTGTAACCCATTTTTACCATGATCATGTGTTCTAATATGAGAATGACTTATCTCTTAATTTCATATTGATGTGTTTTTTCCAAATTAAACATTTTAGATAACCCCTTTCATATGTTTCCATTACTGTTTTTTTGAATATGACTATAACTTATGAGAAGTCTTTATTGAAATCTAGTATGGGTTTATTTGGTTAAAATTATCACGATTATAATAAAATAAGTTTACTTAGTATCTAATCTATATCAACAATAAATTGAGGGTTCTTGGGATTATGATATTATTTCTATGATTTAATTTATAACAAGTAGAAGTGTTGTAAATTAAAGATATATTTTGATCACCCCCATTAGTGTTATAAATAGTATATAAAACTATATTTTTAGAAAAGTCATATAAGTGTAGGTCTGGGCACTTTAATCCTGATAATTTTCATTCCATTTATTATTTATAAGGCATTAATGTTTTCACAATATCTCATTATAATAAAATATATTTCATCATCATAAAAATATTATTTAAAGACTTACCAAACATAGGATTTTTAATCCTATTACTTTTTACTGATCATATATCAAGAAAAAATTGTCATTAAAAGATTTTTTTTATTTATACGAAATCCCGCATTCCAAAACTTATCCAATAACTAGAATGATCATGAATTTATGACATAATAATATATATGTATAGTTTAACTCAGATATTAAGAATTACTGAAACAATAGTGTTGAAAATTATAAAACCTAAGATACATATTCCAATAATTGACCATAAAAAATTCTATCGGTTATACCATCCCCCCAATTAGACATTAAAATTTTCATTTAAACCAGATTTCAAAGATCAAACTGGTCATTACATGTTAATCCATATATAATTTCATAAATATTTTAACTTCCACCTCACAACATCTACTAAATTTTACAACATAATAAATATTAAAAATACAATAACTTATTTCCACATGATCCTCATATATAGTTGAATCAATCAACTAATTATAATATATCTTCCAATCATCCATATTAACATAAATCCCACAAAACTTGAAATTTTTTTTTGAAAATCCATGTTTATTAGTCATATATGAATATTAATATAGAATTTATAACATATAACTTTTATATCACCCCATTCAAAATTAATAAGACATTATAAAAATCATGGATTTCACTATGTAAAAAATCCTGAACTATTTCAAATGATAACAAGAATTATATTATATCAATTTTTAACATAAAAATTTTTACACCCCATATGAATTATTTTGACTATCTATACATGTTAATGGGGTTACTTATGACTATTAGTGGTCTTATAAAATAAATATATAAATAATTATTATCTAGTATCCATGTTAATATAGGACAACATATGTTACAACATCTTTTAAATTTACCCAATCATGGATGCCACTCCATATAACACGAGAAGGTTTTACAACTATTAATATGTCTATATAATGTTCCATATAATGAAGATACATAAAAATATAAATAAAAAATTATATTAAACTACTATAATAACATCACAAGTTTTTATTAATCTCATAGAATTTTCCTTGAAAATAATATTTATCTCATATGCCCCATCAATCATCCTCTTATATATTTAATTGATATATTATCTAATCAATATTTGAACCCATAGTATAGAATCCATAATTTCATCCAATATGATGGGATATAAAAAAGGTAACTCAAATGTACAGGCTAAGAATAAGAATAATCTCTCCTTTTTCCACTAAAAATAAAACCACCTTGGTCATCACTGAATATCCCATGATTGATCAACCTTTTAATTTCAAATTATATTCCCATGGGATATGGAAAAATGGAATATAGTAGTTAAAATTTATAATTACTCTTAATATAAGGAAAATAATTAATTAAAAATAATATATATAAAATATTTCGTGATATAAAATATATAATATTAATATCATAAAATATTATGTTGTGTAAACATAGTATACAACATAATGATATTGTGGGAAACCTGGTTTTACAATTATATCAACATCAATATCCCATATCATGGTGTCATAAATTAATAAAAAAAATAATTTATAATATCAAATTGAGTATAATTAAATCCATAGAAATAAAACTTCTCATTTTTATTTTTTATTTATTATTTTTAATAAAGAAGTAAAAAATACATCTATTTTTTACATATAGTTTAAAAAAAGAAATCAATTTTCATATTACACTTATAAAAATATATATTTTTTATTAAATTAAATCATCCACAAATAATAGATTTTTCAGTGAATCCTAAATTAATTTTCCTAAAACAGTTGACTCTAGGTTACTCACATAGTTAAATTGTAATTTTTTTTAAAATATAAAATAGAACAAATTGAAAATATATTCATCCATATGAGTATCCTATGAATCCTTTTTATTCAGATTATATGTTATAAATATATATATAATCTATTTATTAACTATTTTTAATATCTCAAACCATCATATATAAATAACTACACATTCTAGGGAAACCAAAATTTAAATTGAAATAATTTTTAAATGAACAAAATCATATTAATCATAAAATAAATATTGGAAAATAGAAAAAATTATGTAATCATAATATTATTATAGTGGTTTTCAAGTATTGAAATTGTATGCAGACCATTCATTAGGGACCATTCATTTTGAAAATGTAAAAAATATAATAAATCATATAAATAAATAATCTTGTTCTTCTATATATTTTTAATAACATATCATTCTCCTTTAACATAAACTATGCATCCATATAAATACTTTCAAGATAATAAATGATTTTATTTAATGCTCTATAAAATATGTATCTTCATCAAGATAATATAGTTATTATTCATAAATAAAAACAAAAATAATATACAAACGTCCTCTTGAAATTGCTATTTTAATTTTCTAATAGTCAATCCATTTATCGATATCCATTCCTTATGATACCTATCTTATATGGAGATTAAACCTAGAATATCTTAATGTCTGATGAGGTATATAATAAAGGTTCAAGTAATAAAAATATAGTAAATACTATAGTTTCCTTAAAATAAACAATTATTTACACATTTAAACATGTGATTGTGTTATGAGAAATTCTTAAATATAAAAAAATTACTAAAATAAATCATGCTCATATACACCAATCAGTAGTAACATTCATGTTATTTCCTCACAGGTATAACCAGAAACCCTATTACCTAACAAAATATTCTTTAGTTAATACCTGAGTATACCTACATCAGTTATTGTTTAATTATCTATAATTATTATGACATAACACTAGATTGTAAACTTCACTAATAAGAGATATTACAATACCTTATGGACATTGTCTCATAATTAAAGTCCATATTTATTTTCTAACAAATTTCATGTAAAATCCACAATATTCTAATATAGTGCTAATTGGGTCATGGAATTATAGTCGACCCTTGATATTGGCATGAACCATGACATATCCTTCTATTTAATTATTATTAGGAACCATGATACAATTTATAAACTTTATGTTTATAGTAAATATTAAATAATACCCATTATTCAAGATTAAAATTTAATGTATGAATTTCTAAGGACTATCAAATATTACCCTCACATTATGTTATTACCCTATTTAACATAATCCCCTTAGGTTGGATATATGTACTAAAATATAATTAATTTATTACTCAATCCTAAAACTTAATAGACTCTAAAATCACATCACACAGATATTTTTTATGGAAATCACAAAGAGTCCAATCATGAATACAAACAATGTTCACATTAAATATGATATGTCACACATGAAAAGTTGAGTTGATACCCCCACCTAATATTTTACACTCAATTGGTTCCTAGTAATCAATGTGATCTATAATATATACTATGGAATGTTATATTCCCATATCATGTTTCATCTCTCCATGTCAACCCTCATTGCGTAACTATGTTTAAAAAACAAATTATTTACACTCTATGAAATTTATGAAATATAAATGGAATAAATTCTATAAAAAATTAATATGGGATATATTGTAATGTATAATGAATCAATATCTAAAAATATCAAAGAAATATGAATCTGAATAGGTCCTAATTAATTTATAACATTCTATCATACTATGTAAACATAACATATTACCCTATATATGTTATTCTAATGCATATCCCATAAAATAAATATTCATTTCATTTATCATCCATTTCATAAAATTGATAAGAAAATACATATAATCATTCACCATGATATTATTTTATAATTCAATATAAGAAAACCAATCCAATAATTGTATAAAACATAACCACTTACAATAGCCTATTTTAAAATATAAATCCAGCTATTTAGAGACACTTTTAAATAATATCTGTAGAAGAGTGATAAACATTATAATATAATCATTACTTTAAAATAATACAATTATGAATAAAAATATATTTTAATATAATAGAATATATATATTATTTAGTAATAAATTTTAATTATAATGACCCAACTTATAACGATGACCCTATCCATGGGAATTATAACAAACATATTAATTAAAATAACATAATATTTCTATTCCTATTATATTAAAAATATCTTGATAATTTGTTGGAAATTTTTAATCAACCAAGAATTATTTCTCAGAAAGTGAACAAGATGGTCAATGGGTAGTATTGGCAATGGACCAACCTGAAACATTCCATGAAAAGTGAAACCATTTTCTAACACATATCACCATCGATAATTTATTTTATAATTTTTGAATTACAAAGATTCTCTAGAAAAAACCAAGTTTCTACATTACATATCATGTTTTAAAATTAACCACATCCTCAAAATTATTGAAATAAATTCTCTCTAGTTTTATATAACCACACCAGTCCCACTATATCGTAATAATATTTTTAGCATTCATGATTTACCAATACATTATCCATTTTTCTATGATTATTTTATGTATATATATTATTATAATGATGTAATTTTAATCCATTGGTAATGTAATGTTAGTTTCCCTCTCTTAATTACCATAATATTATTTCATACCATTTTAAATATTGGTTACTTTTGTATATATCACTAATACCTCATTTTCCATGGCTTTTAATATATGGAATTTTCAATAAATCGTGGATAATTACCCATTCCTTGTAAGTTGAACACACTAGTCCTTATAGACTATTGTGTTAAATTAATAAATTTATGGACCCATGGGGAACTCATATATATATTTATTATGTATATTCCTGACCCAACTCACATATAGAAAAACATAAACATGCAAAGAAATTGAGGCTCATATTTTTTAGGAGCTCTAATTTGTGGTATTATTGTTTTATAGGTGGTGGATGAGTGTTTATGGGGGGTTTAAGAGAGATTATATGAATCATTTTTTGTTGAGAAAACTGTAGAATGGTTTTGTAATCATTATCCCATGATGAGACTTAGGCTAGTCACTATATTTCTATAGTAATAGTATCTTGTCCACTATTAGGGGTTTTTGAAGTTCTAATTTTTATGTATATTTAATATATATTTTTATCATGGTTGAAAATTATTTAATATGTGTTCCTAATTTAGTGGTAGTGGTTGGATGTTGGAATCCCTTCCTACCATTATTTTTTGAGGCAATAGTCATAATGGTCACCATTCTTGTCCATGGTGTCCATTTGTTAAAACTATTCCATGGTCCTATAATGGTTTTTTGTGAGAAATAGTGAAACCATACATGTATAGGGGGTTCTATTATGTTGGGTAATATGTTTCGAGGGAGGACACTGAAGATTGATAACATGGTCTGAGGAAATTATGATACAGTCAAGGATATTTTAAAAAAATTAAATGTTAAATATTATATTAGGATATGATTCATTTTAAACCCCATATAACCTAGATCAATATAAATCTTGATACACAATTTCATTTTGAGTTCCAATTACACAATAGTACTTCCCCTTAATTGTTTTCATAATTAAATAGATAATGAATAATCAATATAAAAGTGTAAATAACTGAAAACACATGCCATTTAATCATTAAATTAGAAATAAAATGCATTGAGACATAATAAAAGAGTACACATATTGTGTATAATAATAAATAAAAACTTAGTTAAGGACATGAAACATTATTGTATTTCATGATCTCATGAATCAAGATACCTCTATTATGGAAGCCTTAAAAAATACAGTCTAAATACTATAGTTTAAAACCCATTTAAATCTGATAAAATAATTTGCCTCCTGAGAACTACTGATACATCGAGAAGAAATATTATACTGGGTCCCACCCATCACTTTATTCTAAACAAAGTCTTAATATATATAATAATCGATTTATTTAAACCAATAATCCTTATCATCACGTATCTATACTGAGTAAAGGATACATATTTTTCATTATTTCCATAGTTAATCACTCAAAGTAAAATCCATATATAAAAATGATATACAACCTAGGAAGTAATAATATTCATCAAACTAGTATATTGATAATTATTATAAATTTAATGACTAATGAAAATTATCATAAGAATGTGATTGTTTTAATAGAACGGGACCCATCAAAAAAGAAAGTATGATTGTAAAATAACATTTACAACATTGTCATTTTTAAGTAAAATGAAATGATTCAAATTGAATCATAAAATTCCAAGAATAATTAATGAATCACGATATTATATGTCAAATAATAAATAAATACAAAAAAATAATGTTAATTGGTTCATAATAATAAATATAACTCAATAAAAAGTACATTGAGATGAAATCCCTTACCTCTCTTTCCATTAGTCGAACGTTCATTAAGCTCATGTATAATTGTTTTAATCATGTAATAAATCTATAATTGAACTATAAATATTTTTATAATATCATATATTGTGATTTTATATAATATTATCTCCCATTTGTAAATTATAATTCATTATTTTCATTGTTTTGTGTGTTAATTTAATTGTTTTATAATGTATATTTTCTCATTAAGGATACGGTTCATGCACGTATTACATATTTTAATAATCTAATGAATAATAATAATTTCACAATAATCGTATTAATAAATAAATAAAACATTTAAAACTAATATTTAATGATGGGTATGAATAACAAAGTATGTTTTGCTCATGGAGAATGTTGGACATTTGAACGCATGAGTAACATTTCTACTTTTCAAAAGATCATTATAGAAAAAAGGTAAGTAATATTTTCCATTTAAATATTTATAATTGTATAAATTATATAATATTATATACTTTTATATATCATCTAATTCATGTGGTTCTGAAAAGAGAGTCGCATGGCATTGTGATAGAAGTAGTCCACAGTTATAGGAACACACTTATCACCATTACATTAGATAAAAGAGAAGAAATAAAATGATATATATTATATTCATAGAAGCATACATATGTAATTAGTATAATAATTATTTAATTTTGGTAAAATATAACCATGAAATTTATCGTTATAAACTTAAATTTGAAGCTTGAGTGAAATATGAATCACATCGCTTTGTGAGGCGGTAGTCCACTATACACCCGATCTATGTTATTGTATATATTATAGAATGAAAGAAAAAAAGATATAAATTAAATAGTAATTCCATAGGTAAAAATATGTTATAAATATTATATATATAAATTATATCCACCATCATACCCAAACATGAGATGTGGAAATGGAAAAAATGAAAACATAGTTTTGTGTGGCGGATATCCGTAATACACATAAATAATGATATCATAACCCATTTTATTGAATGGAGATAGTTTTAGGTAGTTTAATTATTATAAAAAGACCCTAGAATATGGAATATTATTAGGTAAATATATTATCATATATTAATAAAAATTTACATACATGGAAAAAGAAGTAAAATAAAGACGCTCATTAATGGACTTTAAATATTATACGATTATCCTCTATTAGATTGCACGTATTCTATCCTATTATAGAATTTAACCAAAAATATGGATAATGGGTTGATGGTATGGACATTTTATGTGATTTTAGAAGGTATTTTCATAAACCAAAGTGGTTTGATTTTGTGATGAATTGATGGGAGAGGGTTCCCTTTTATAGTTAAGGAAGTGTACCGTTCTTGTAAATACTATAAAATATCCACTCTTGAGAGGTAAATTTTAACTAAATACTAAAAGAAATTTATAATTAATGTTTTTTGGTATGTTATCGTAAATAAAACCTCTACCATACAATGTAAATATTTTTTAATCAGTTTTCTCACTATATTCAATGATTCTATATTTACCATTTTGGGTTTTCAAAATGGTAACTAGTATTTTTAACCTATGTAATTTATAAATTAAACCTAAAATAAATTTAAACATAATAGATATCATTTACATTAAAAGAAATTAAAATCAAATTTAAAAAATATAAATCCAATGTTTGTTGGAAAGTAATTTTAACTCAATGCTTCATAATGTGAAAAAAATGTTTTAGCCTTAACTACTTTAAAATAGATTTTAATATTTAGGGGTCATTATATTCATTATAAAAGAAAAAAGGTAATTTAATGGAACATAGTTGAAATTTATTGACATTTAACAACCAATTATCATAATATAGTATTTTTATTAACTTTAAATCATTTAAAAATATAATTTATCCTCAAAAAAATTAATGTTAATTTTTACATTATTTATTTAAATGAAATTTTAAAATATTTAGAAAATATGGAAATCATATCTATAATTTTATCACATATGTATAATGATATATTCTGCTATAAAATTAATGGAACAATATAATTCATTCAATTTACTTCACTTTTTTCTTGTTTTTAGTATCATTTTTGTTATTTTTTGTTAACAAAATTATAATATTGTTGGAATTTATTAATAATTTAATGTAACAATATCATATCAAAAAAATTATCATGTTGAAAATGGATTTATATTTCATATAGATATATATATATATATATGAAATAATTTTTTCCCTTTCCAAAGTATTTTTAGATTTAAAAAGAAAGAAAAGTATCTTTTTGTCTTTTCATTACCTAAATTATTATATAGGTCAAATTAAAAGGAAATTGGGAAATAATTTTCATATTTCAGATACATTAAATTAAAATATTGTAGTACATAAATTAATAACAATTAATACAAATGTTTGGGTAATTATCAAACATATCAATCTAGTTTAACTCCTTAGTAAACCATTTTTACCATAACCCTGGTTATTATGTTTTACTTAATTCATTATTCATTTTGGTAAAATAATAATTTGAAATTATTAAATATTTTCAATTGTGATGAGTCCAAATATTTATTATTTTTTTTCAAATTCAATTCTCATTTCTGTAAAAATTTGATTTAATGTTAATCTCACAGATGTGATAAGAGAGTGAGTTTTTTAATATGAAAATGATCAATTTTTACAATGTTTTTTATCTAAATTAAATATTTATATGATTAGAAAAAAATAATTTAAATTAAGTGATATAAAATCGTACTACTTTTAAATTAGAAACAATTAAAAATAAAATTTATCATTGAGAATTATCTAAACAAAAAGTTAGTTTTCAATTAAAATTCATTATTTTTAATTATTCACCAGAGAATGAAATATTTTAGAAAAATATAAAAAATTAACCCTAAGAGAATTTTTATATTATGATTTTGTCAATTTTTTTATTTTTTTAAATAAATTTTCTATAATTGATATATATAATTTTAAAATTTTCCGTGTAATGTGTGACTAAATAATTTTTTTAAACCCACTGTTGCATGCATCACAAGCTATTAATGAAATAAATTTTATTCTCATAGATATATATTTCAATGCCTTGGGGTGTTAAAATTAATCAATATTACATTTTATATTAGTGAATCATCAATGTTGGAACTCCCTATTTGGTGTAGAACCATAAAGGATACCGTATCATTGCACTTTAGGGGAATGGACTATTTGGATGAAACATATTCAATTGTACTTTGATGAATCTTATAAGAGATATTAAATACAATGTAAATATTTTATTGAATCAAATAGGGCAATTTTGAGAACAATACATTTAAAATCATACATCATTACAAAATCAAGTTCAAAGGGCTTCTTAGGATTAGAACTGCCTTGAAGAAAAGGAATTAGGTTCCCAATAGGGTTGTAATGAGGTGAAGGAGTGGAATAATTTTAATTTTATATCCATTTTTCATCACATCATTTTAAGCTGCATAGAGGATTTATTATGAGGGATGGATGTTTTTTCTCCAGATCTAAATTTAATTGCACATACATTACCGTTAGAGTTAGGCCATTGTTGAGTTAGGAGTTTTGTTAAATTGAATTATTGTATACGGACATATTAAATTCATTTTGGATTTTTTTAAAATTTATTTTAGGATGGAATGAGTGATGGTTGAAAGATTTTCCATAACACTTTTCATGGATTCATAGAAGAAGTTCCATTTCCTAAATTGGGATTACAATGATTTGGATTCTTGTGAAATAAATTGTTTTGGGTTAGGAATTGAGAAATCACACTTAGATAATGGAAACCTTGAGGGGGATGAATTATACTTTTATGTTGGGGAAAATTATATGGTTTTTGTAATGTAATCACTCCTTAACCATATTGGAATTGTTCGAGATTTTGATGAGGGAGTTGAGGAGGATGAGAGATGGGATTATAATACCTCTTTCAATATGGTATATACAACCTGGGTTATAGGTAAATGTTAATGGATCAATATGGGGTTGGGTGGTGTTTATAATTAAATGACATATTTTTTAATGGTTTTTGTTCCATTGATAAATTTTTTTCATTCAAATTCATTATACATTATGTATATGACGAATCATATTATAGATTTGTGAATTTTTTGGTTGGATTAGCTTGCGAGATATGAAGTCAGAATTTTCTTGATGAAAAATCGAACTGAGATTTTGTTGAAGATGAGGCTGGGTTTGGAACACTATTAGATGAGTATGATGACCATTATAATCTAGACCATGGAAATGAGGTAGAAAATGAATCAATCCTGATTTGTTTGTTTACTTTTACTCGATGTTGGTATATTGAAAACCATCTAGTTTGTAGTTTATACGAAGTGCGTAATTTAACATAAGGAATTGTTCCATTGGATTTTTCATATACATATCAATTTTATGGTAAATGAATTGGTCATGAGTTATGTTATTATCTTTAATGTTCCTCCTATATTAGTGAATATTTCACTTCATTTCGTGGTTGAAAAAATGACATATTTTTTGGAGGCTACATGGAATTCATATTAACTCTAAATATTGTTTTGACATGAGAGGTGGTGAATAATGGAAATTAGGTTTTTTATTTATTTTTTTATGATTTTTTTGGGAAGGACTATTTTTTATTATTTTTTTATAATATGTTTTTTTTTTGTTTTTTCCTTGATGAAAATAAAAAAACATAGTTCTATTTGTTTCACCGTTATTGGAAACGAAGACATTTTAGAGATGTATTATTATCTCACCATACCCCTAAAAGGTTATGTTCTCTCATATGAAGTGTACATATGCACTCATGATGAATCTCAAACAATGGTATTATTTTTTGGAGTCAATTGTTTTATTCTATCTTTTGATTAAGGAGTTGTCTAGATATTAATTAAATATGTAGATAAAAAAAATTTTATTTTATAGTTTAATAATTACTAGGTTAATTTCACGGGTGTGGATTAATTAAATATGATATCATTGATCTTTTTAGTATATTTCAATAAATTAACATATACTTTATGAGGGGATGATTATCGATAATAATATTTTTCTAAATAAATTCATTAACTATGGTTCCAATCATTATCAATTTTCATTAATTAAAGGGTCAATATTTCATGAAACCATTTATAATTTTGGTAGAAAAAATACATGGAATCTATATTTTATACAATATATTACATTAACCCATGATATTTGTAGTTGAACATACACAATACAAATTTATAGAATATTAAATACGTAAAAGATCCTTATAACTTAACAGAACACTATTATTACTCACCCAAATTTATTATTTAATTATTAATTGAGAATTATAGTAACATGGATTATTATTTTTATGTTTATAAGTTATAATTATAATAAAATAAAATTGGAGAATAAATGATCAATGTGCTAAACACACACACGAATAGTGAAGATAGTTAAACTCTCACTTTAGATTAAGAGGTAAAGTGATAGAGGAAAGGTTCTTAAATATAATTTAAATATAATTATGAAGAATATTATTACAATAAAGATGTTGTATGAGAATGATATATGATTTGTTGAATTATATTAACATTTTATCCAAATTATAATGAAAACACATACAAGATTAAAAATGAATACAAACAAAAAAGAACCGAAAAAACCCTTGGATGAAAGGTCAATCAACTGTAAAATTTTGTTTGGAAGGTCATCCCAGGTATTTAGAATGTATTCAATCATTACCAATCATACTTTGAAGATGTTTTGCTCCAAACTATTTTAATGAGAAGTGGGGAATGTATTTATTTCCCAAGGAGGTGGACTATTTTCTTAAATAAATCAAGTAATGATGGATTGAACATTTCATATTAATGAAATATGATTCATGAGATATATTCTTATAAAAATAATTATAAATATATTTGGTAATTTCACTCTCCAAATAAGGAAACCACTAGAATTTCAAATCCAACATTATGTTTATTTTACTAAAACTTTTGATGTTGTGCATGATTACCCTAGATTTTTTTATGGAATGAATTTTACCGGTATTTAGGCCTAGAATATGACTTTAACTTAAAAAGATTTATTATAAAAAAAATTCACCATACTGCGGGATATCTATGCTCCAAAATACACCTTAATTGGGATAATTTACAATTATAAATTCAACAATTTTGAGATATTCTTGAATCCCATGAAGAATTGTTGGATTGAATTTCTTGAATTGATTATGCACCATTAAGGATGAATTTGGAGTTTAAATTTTTATCAATGTTTTATTTGTATATCCTTGATTATATTATAGAGTTTTATAATGTTTTGGATTCTTGATTTAGCCCAAATATTTAATATTAATGCCATGTATAGTTTTATCTATAGATCTAGTAGGCCATCTTGTGTCATCCATATATTCTTTTAGATATCCAAATCTTCAAATTTTTAAATTGAATGGATTTTAGTAATTTGAATCATGATCACCAAAAATATAGGGAAAATAATTTTGATCAATATATTATATTATATAACTAGAATAATAAACTGGTCGAAATATGGATTATTTGAATTTGTGATTAGAAATTATATTTAATATTAAAACATGGTCATTTGAAAAAAAATATTCAATATTATCAAAAAAATAATTAAATGGAGTAGATAAAATAATTATAATAGTTAAATAAATTATAATAGTTAAATAAAATCACTTGATCATTATTTTATTTATATATTAGTTGTATAATAATCTTATTCTGTAACACCAAGGGCGTTTATTTGTAATTACAAAAAACTTTACCCCATTATATATATATATCATATGTTATACTCTTATTTATAAAGAGGGTAAGTAAACAAAAAAATGGTGCGACCAGACCCTTAGTAAGTAGTAAAGCATGTGTGATATCTACACAAGATCATAAATGAGCATAAGATCAACTTGTATCTATGAATAACTAATCAGGTTATATTAATTTAATGAATGGAAATCATAACAATGAAAACTTGAATCATAAACAATAATATTACAAATAATGTTTCTATATCATGTTAACGTACAATATAAATGTGTAAACAGAAAGAAATAATGACAATCCATTGAAAAATTACATTTTTTAGGGAATAAAAATATCCATATAAATTGTTTTTAATTTCACATCTCATTCTAAGACAATAAATACATATTGTAAAAATAATTTAGATATCATCGTTGACTAATATGATCATCTATGCCACATAAATTAAAATCTCATTAGGTATAAGATTCAACTAAACAAATTGGGGGGGGGGGGTCTATGAAGTACTATACCTACACATAAAATTATAATAAATCACATATATGTGTTCCATAAGAAAAATATATAATTCACCAATTAACCATATCATAAATAACAGAATTGAAAAAAACATGTTTAATGAATCTTTGAATAATAAGAAATTCATAAATTAAACATGAAAAGAAAATTATTTATTCTATTATAACTTTTCCCAAATGAAATACTAAAAATTGAGGTGATAATGGAATTAATGAAATATGCCCAAGAATTATAATTGAAAATTACTTATAAA
This sequence comes from Viscum album, assembly GCA_963277665.1. Taxonomy (NCBI): domain Eukaryota; kingdom Viridiplantae; phylum Streptophyta; class Magnoliopsida; order Santalales; family Viscaceae; genus Viscum; species Viscum album. The sequence continues at coordinate 94,181,069 of OY728135.1, forward strand.
ATAATAGTAAATATATTATTTATATTTTTCATCCAAATTTTCTTAACATGAAAATAATTTTTAAATCATTGGTTTAAGGAAGATGATTGAATTGTAAATAACACCTAAATTAATGAACCAAGAAAAAATAGAACAAAATATTCATAATGAAAAGTAAATAAATCAACGGGAGAAAGAAATTTATATTAAAACATAATTGAGTAGATATAAACATATTCTTTTCAAACCATTTTAAATAATTAAATTCCAAAAAAATATAATTACATATAAAATAATTGGAGATATATAGATCTATAAAAAACATAATTAATATATATATATATAGTTCAAACATATTTGAAATATAAAAAAAGATATAAATCTAATTCCACATAAAAACATCATTTTTGGTGAATAATAAATCACTATGAGGGGAAATGGTAGGAAGACATGTGACCAAATAAAATGAGTAGAATATAAGAAACAAAATGGGGGTTTTGGATATAAAAATAAAATTAACCCTAATAGAAATTTATAAATTGATAATATAAAATAAAAATTGACATTGGAAAAGTAACTCTTACCATTAACCTCGAAACCCCATAATGCACATTAATCCTCTATATGATTGTGATAGATACCTTAACATTTTATTTCATAATGTTATTTATATTAATATTAAATTTTATAATATTTGATCATATTAATTTATTATATATTTATATCAGTTAGATATTGTTCATTTGAGTGACACCCATTTAAAACCAAAATAATTATATAAATTACTCCTTATTGTCATATAGTTCAATCACATTAGTTTTTATTAAAATTCAATATATAAATTAACAATACAAGATAACATCATTCATATAGGTGCATGAATAGAACAAGACATGAACATAGTAAAATATTAAAAGAGTTATATTATAAATATATATTATTATAATAACATTTTAATAAAGATTAATCATATCAATAAAACTCAATTAGATTGAAGAATGAAATTTAGATATAGTGAAGATGATAAATAAATTTAAAATGATATATATTTACTAAATACTTATAATAATGAACTTTATCTTTTGTGTAATGAGATCCTTGATAATAAATGATTTATTCCACTTTAATGTAACTAAAGGCTACCAAATTATTGAAAGGAAATTATAAATGTTAATCTGCATAGATATTCATGATGAAATGGATGATAAATTTAATTTTTTAGTGGGTAGAGAAGAAATACTTTTATAAGAGAAAACTAGATAAATTTCCATGGAAGAATTAGTCGTGTGGAATTATAATATAGAGTAACATGGGTGTTACATGTGTTATAAAAGGAAATATTATTTTAAAATATAATATTTTCTCTCACCCCCAAAAAATAAAATTTATTAATGTCAAAATATCAAATTAAAATTTTATATTTCATTCCATGCAATTTTTACAACTTCTACTTGATTTAATTATTTTTAAGTATAAATATAGTTTTACTAAAACCAAAATTTTATTCCATTAACTAATATTGAATTCTTAATCCAAATTTAAAAACTGTGTAATATAATTTAAATTGTAAATTTTTATAAATTAATCTCTTCAATGAAAATTCACAATTTATATAAAAACCAATTTTTTAGAAAAATAACTTTTTTATTATTTATATGTCCTTATTCTTATTTCATATCAATTAATAGACTTTTGATGAAAATGAACACACATATATATATATTAATCATTATTCACATATTCTATTAATTAAGCTACATTTAGCTCCCTAAAAAATGAATAACCTATTAATATTTTTTTTCAAAATTAACTGTTTAAAACATAAAACTAATTTATTATGCATTATAGGCAAATAATAATAAATTTATGGAGTTTTATTCTTCTAAATTAATTTATAAATATTAATGTAATTTATTTTCATAATCCCAAAATAAAAAATCTACCATTAAAACATGGGTACAAAATACATTAAAACAATTCCTATATAAAAATTCAAAATAAAGAGAAGGGTAATTTTTTCCTTCTTTAAAATAATAATAATAATTTTATTAATATATATTATATATATTGAAAATATGATTAATATTAAAATATTAATTTTTAATTAAATTTTTTTTACACTATTTATAAAATTTTAAATATAATAATTTAATATATCAATTCCCAATGGTCATATATGTTTCCAAGGGACATATAATGACCAAAATACCCATTTCATATCCTATATATAAGATTAACTTTTCTAAAAAATAATTTACCCTTCCACATCATTTCATTCATTAACTTATTTTTTTATTTTTCTTATTTTTTCCCTATATTAATTTTAAAATTTAATGTATCGTGTTTATGGAAAAACATAGGTGTTAAGATTTCACAATAATTAAATTTTTAATTAGTTGTGGTCTTAGTCATTTTAAAAAAATTATAATTATTTTTCATAATGATTTATCATAATTTTCTAATGTATAATTTTTACATTTAAAAAATATTTAATTGTTTGATGTAGTGTATAAAAAAGTTATTCATCATATTTAAGTATTATTAATTTGATGTGTTACATTCAACCTCATTAATTAAATTTAACAATTAATATTTAATTACAATGATATTTAATAATGAGGGTACATTTACACCATAACGTTTTCGGGTTCCCAAATAAATTTCTAAATCTTATGATTCTATGAATGATTTATAACATGGTAATTTTTATTGTAATTTTTCTAATTCAAATAATATCTATAAATAAAATTTCACATAAGAGATATTATGATCCAGTTGTATACCTTATATTATATATGTGTGTGTGTGTGTGTGTGTGTGTGTCTGTGTGCATGTGTGAGTGATTACTCCGGTATGTACATCCTTGAAAGTGTTACATGTAACTTATTACATTATTTTAAGAGTTTTTAAAGATATTCTTGGATATAATATATTATCCCCACATGATGATGAATCTAAAAGGTACTAATGTATATGAAGATCATCTATAACTTATTCCAAAATCTCAAAAACCTATTACCTATTAGAATCTGATTCAATACATTATCACCATCTTCAAAACCCAATTATTGGTAATGATTATCATAGAAACACTTATATTGGATTTTTATAGCTTTAATATGCCATTTAATAGTTTTAATCTTCTTTCAAATCACATTAAAATCATATGGTCCAAAGAATGTTATTTTTTATCGTCATCCCAACATGATTTATATAAACACCACTCCCCATACAACACAAAATATAGTCCAATATGGATTATAGGGTGGAAAAAATGGTTATATTGAAACTTTACTTGGGGAAGATACTAATCCTGAACTCCATTGATATCAATTTAATATGATTCATAAATATAATTAGGAGTTTGAATGGTCCATTATAATGACCATCAGATTATACATGATAGAAAGTGGAAAATAAAATCTCTATATTCATTTAATTTTAAATATAACTACAAAACAATGAATTATATTTTAGGTCATGATAACATAATATTTGAAATGTTATTCTATATAGTATTACCAAATTATTTATATATATCAAGGTAATATAAATGAGAAATAAATTATCTCAAATATAAATTAAATATTTTTAGATTATAAGGTTATCAACCATAACCAAAATAGAATTACATCAAATATATTTATTTAGATGTTATACATTTAAATTCATTGTGGTGTTATCCCATTTCCATTTAGTTATGTGTAATGGTTTCTACATCCCATTTGACTACTAAAATTAAAACATAACTCATTGGGTACCCATGCATCGAGATATGTAGTCTGAAATCCCCCTCACATTGTTATAACATAATAAATTATCATTGGTATATCTTTATATATTTAAGAATCCAATAATGATATATAATTATTAATTATATTAATTATATAATAGTTGTCTCATCATCTATGGTATTAAAGGGGAACATATTTGTTTTTTTAACTCATATAATTTCATTATTCTTATCGTTTAACTCTCATTTTTGTTACCTTACCCTATAATTACATAACCACATTTTATAAAACCTTTATCTTCAGATGGATGTATTCTTCAGTAGTCACTTGTGATAGACAACATTTACCCCCTTCCATTATGATCTCTAGGTCTATACATTGGAAATCAATTAGAAATTTGTCTCTTTAAATCCAAAATAAGGCTAATATAACATTATATTTCCCACATAGATCACTATACAATATATTCCATTCCCAATGTGCTAATATTTTTAGTATTCATAGTCTTTGATCAACATCATTCATCTCCATTGGAACATGCATAATTGATTATGCATGAATATTTACGATCCTATGATCAATATATATATACATGTATATATATGTATGCCAATTATATATTTATAGAGACAATGCCTATATATGATTAATAAAATATTTAATACTATCAATTGTATTTCATGCATCATGTGGATTATTATAGATGACCATTAATTCACAATATGAATATAATATTCTAAAAATCTTTGGATTCATCTTAAGCATGTTTTCATTTAATTTTGGTTTTTTAAGTACCTTTGTTTGGAGTTATGTTTTGGGGTGCATTTGGGCGGGGTTTTAAGAAACATTAAGGACAGGGGGATGTGCATATTTTGTCCATGGTTTGAAAAAACTTTCATGTAAACCAAGGTAACCATTATACTCGGGACAATGATGATTTCACAGTTAGCACACAGTTTGTAACACCCTGAGCTTCCACGATACGCTTCTCTTTCAATAATGCAATAGCTTGCATTGTACGCAAGTTCGAGATTGTAACACACCGCGACTAATCAAAATAGCCATTATGAATAGTAATACTCACTTTTTGAAATTATATATATTTTATATTTCAAAATGGACTTCATTTTTGGATTCATAATGTCGAAATTAACCTATGTTGAATTTTTTGTAATTTTCTGAGAACTTCCAAATTTTTATGAATAGTGAAAAATACTTAAAACAAATTTTTTAATAAAAATAATTTATAGTGATAAGTTATAATATTGAGTGGTTTTAAAGTATAATTAGAATATATTTTTACCATTTTATCCAATGGTGTTCATTATAATTAATTCCACTTTGAAATTGGACATAAACAATTGTCAATCTTTTGATATATATTGTTTCTTAAAAACACGCTATTTGTTGTGACATCGGGAATTAATTATAAAATTAATTAATGCAACTTATATGTTTGTAATTTCATAAAATAGACATCATTTTTGAATTAGGAATATCAATTATATCTTAGGGTGAAATTTTGGCATTGTTCTGAAAAACATCAATTTTTGATGAATAGTGAAACCACTAAGTGGTAGTTAAATAACTGATTTTTTGTTTAAATGAAAACTTTCCACTTATGTGATTTGATTTTAAAAAATCCTACATACATGGTTGTCATTAGGAAGTAAAATGTGGTTCAATAGGATTAAGATAATTTTTTGGTGAATAGTAACTTTTAAGTTTAATTAATCGCGATTAAAGGTAATTAGTGAAATTTAAGGTAAAAATGATATTATAAAAATATGAAATGACCTTGAAACTTGTCCTAAACCTATTGTATGAGTCATGTCCGACCAAGACAATACATGGGTAAACTTGGGGACCCCATGGATCCACTTTGGTAGGAAAATGACATAAATAACTTTTATTTAAAGTTAAAATAAAAATGTCACAAACATAAGTTGTTTTACTAAAACAATTTTTAAATGGGGTTATACAAGTCATATTTTTGACTATAAATATTAATTAGAAAGATAAAAATATTTCCTACATATGGATAGTTTTTTTATAATTTTTAGACATTAAATAAATTAAATTATTTATGACACCATGATGATGCAGCGATTACCTCATTAATTAACGATTTAAATAAAATGAAAAGATAATGTAAAATCCAAGGCTTAAACTTGTTAAAAACCTCTTGGATGAGTATATTTCAAACCCTTATCACCTTATATTTGAATTTTATAAGTATGGGACCTTTAAAATCCGAAACTCATTGTATAATAAAGTAACATTTCAATCTTTCCAAGAGTGCCCCTCCTCTCCTCTTATAAAAGGCCCCCACCACTCCCACCTTATTCACACCTTCAAGCCATTTGGATAGGCCAAACACTGCCAAAATACTCTCCCAACTTCCCTCCCTTACTAATAGAAGCCTCAATTTGGGCATAAGTCTTCCAAAGGAAGCCTTTGGCTCAAATAAAAAAGAGTTACCCGATTTTAAGGTAATGTCTTCTCTAATGTTGTTTTGTTTTATTTAGCTTCTCCAACCCATTAAACTCTTTTTATTCCATTATTTTGTAACAAAATCAGTATATAAAATATAATAGGATGTTGTTATGATAATAATTTGGTTTACACATACACACACCTTCGTCTAATGGTTAAAGAACATACTGTTTCTGTGGGTGGCGAAATATTGCCTCACGAAACGATGATTGTTCAATATTCTTTTAACACCTCTAATGGTGGCCATTTTGATGAAACTATTTTCATATATGACATATATATTATGTTTATGTTTTCATTATGCTTCTTTATTTCTCATTTATGTCATACCTTTATGATTTCCATTATGTGTAAACACGATAATTTCATTTTAGGAAGTGCGGACTACCGCCCCCTCAACGTGATTTGAATCGTTAATGCCATATGTGGGATGTATAAAGGATGGAGTAAATGATATTATATATGATATTATACTGGAATTATAATATACCTTTATATCATTATGATTTCATTCCATTAAATATGAAATATAAATGAAAGTAGCGTTCATGCGTACGTACGACTTACCGTCTCCATGAACGGTGCATTTCATTTCTTACCTCTAAATGTTATGTAATATTATGAATGAATGTATATAATGGATATATATGATATATATGATATCTAAAACAAGAATATAATTTTTGATATAATGAATATATCACCACATGAACAACTTGTAATTATAAGAAGTTTATTTTTGATTCATGTACCAACAATCGACAAAACGACCGTTATTAACTTAAATAATTACATAATGTTCATGACATGGTAATAAGTGATATAAAAGGAATAAAAACTTGAAAAAGGTTCTTAAGAAATTATAAATTAACTCTAGTTTATTATTCAGGAGGTTAAAGAACGGTCGAGTCAAGACAGGACGCAAGGTAAGGGAACTTCTTAACCCAATTTCCATTCTTTGGGTTAATCTCCTACTTTCAAATTATGTCATTATATTATTATGTCCTATCTTGTATTTGTACTTTCTTTAGGTGTAACTATATTGAATACACATAATAGATCTATTTTATTTAAAAATGATCTTTGTAAGGGACTTCGTCTCAATATCCCTTCATTGAGGCATATTTGGTTTTATACACAACTTTCCTTTATACGGTGTATAAACCCCTTTGACTTTTAATTTTATTCAAAAGGAATATTTTTATATGAATTGTTTTTACTAAACGAAAAAAGGAATGTTTTTTGTATGTATTCGGCGACAATGGATTCTCCACCGCCTTGACCATTATTTGAGTTTTGGCTTCCTCTACAAGCCATACCTTTTTTAAAAGAAAAATAAATACCATGTTTTACTTTTATTTTATTTTGGTATTGAAAATAGTTTTTAAAGTGTTTTTATTATATCAATGTGTTGTATTGATATCTTGTGATTGAAATGTGGAAATGTTATGTTTTCTTTTATGCATGTTTTATTTGATGCGATTATGTTATGGTTTATGATATGTTTAAACCTGTTCATATGAGGAATGCATTGGACTTAATAAGTGACGGGTGGAGCCCGCTATAGCTCCTCGATGCATCGGCAGGTCTCATGAGACAAACTAGTGTCTTGGCATGAGGACTTGACAAAATCTTATTTGTGGTCTTGGCACGAGGCCTTGGCTACATGGTTATGATAGTCTGGCATTATGCATTCCATCATTATGAAAGTGGTTATTGATATTGCATGTGATTATTCGACCAGTAGAATATCCATGTGAAGAAGTAAATGGCATTATCTCATTTTACTTTTGCCATATTATGTTGAATTTCAAGTTTAAAAGGCTTTTGTTTTAGTTATACATTGCCTTAAATGTTTATGTTTATTGATGAAAGCTTCCACTATATTGTTATATTTACTGATCATCTGATCTCACCCCTTTCAATGTTTTAATTTTTCCAGGATGTGATGAAGTATTATAGGAATGACCTGCAGGGATAGTCTGAAGGGGATATGAGTGTGGAAAATGGAGACTATGTTATTGTAGTTTTTCACTTTGTGATATACTGTAACATTTATGAAGGTATCTAGTGTTTCTAAGGCTATTAAACTAATCGGTCTTTCGAGACTTGATCTTTTGTGATAATGCCAATGCTACGCAATAATGCACCGACTCTGGGTAACTGGGGTCGGGGGATTACACAGTTTCTCTAACTATGAACCCCTTCTAGGGAAAACCATGCACATAGTTTTATTTCATACGAATAATAATTGAAACATTCTATGAACCCCTAAACCCCCCACCCCCATTTTGACCTAGGACCTGTATTTAGGTATTTTGGATGATCCTTGAGCATTTAGGAGGGGTTACAAAGTCAGTCTACCTCAGTTATTCATGATTAAAACCCAGAATTGAAGAGAAACTCTGCTCTTGGTAAGTGGATTTCATTCCAATGCCTATCCAGATCATCCCTTCTTCATCTCTTGATCTTTTGGTGGAGTTTATCATCTGTTTTTCTATATTTAAATCTATGTGGTTAGATATATAACTATGATTGTATACTAGATTTAGATTAATTAGATATTTATATTTTTTATGACATGATTTAGGGGTTTTTATCTGGAATCTCATATGTACATCATTGTGCTGCTCAGATTTTTGGGATTTATGTTGGGAAAACATCCATCAATGAAGTTGTCTAATCTAATTCCCATATTCATTAATTTGGTATGTATATGGATGATTATAAAATTTATTTAATTCCTTGTAAATTGTTTACCTTGAATTGGGTTAATTAGTTTGGGCCTTTTAGTTAACAAATCCTTGTTGAAATACGCGATTTATTGGGGAATTAATTATGAGACTAAGCAGATGCCCTATTGGATAATAAATTTGGGGAAATTTATTAAAAGTGGCAGGTGTTATAATCTACATAATTAATTGGGTGATTAATTATGAGATATTGGAATGGATAAGTTGAGATAATTAATTATGGGATTAATTATGGAATGTTGATAATAGAATGGGATAATAAATTATGGAAAATTTATTATGGAGTATAAATTGTTATATTGATTAAATGATTGATTAATTAATTAAGTGTATTAATAAATTAGTTAATTTTTGAGTTAACTAATTGAATTAATGTGTGTAACTAACTGTTGAATTAGTAATGGGTTTATGGTGGATAATTAATTGGTAAATTAATTATGTGATAAATAATGGGAAAATGGTCTTCCTGAATTGATAAATAAAAATTTTAACATGGTCATTATACATGTAAGTATAGGAAATGGGATCACGGTCTTTCTAAAGTGAGAGGTATACATATTAACCTGGTACTTTTACTTAGGAGTAAAGATAATACGAACATGGTCATTCTATTAAGGGGTAAGCATGGTAACATGGTCATCTTAAATATGATTATGATATTCTTAACTTTTGAAATGTAGCTTTTAAATATAAAAATAAAGAATAGAAATAATTGAACTCTGAGTTATGGACTCACACATGAATATTATATCTACGGCATAATTCAAATCAGGTACTGAGATATTATAAAACCTTGAATACTTTCAGCTTCGGCTAGAAGCATGCATTAAGATATGATATTACATAGGGAATTTTTCAGGCTCTAGTATGATATGAAGTTAGTATTGGGGTACTGGTATCCATGGGATCCCTAAAGTTAATATATTTAGAAGAGAATAAATAAAAATGTGATAAACTATTTACTGTTTCAATGTACTTATTTCCTTATAGAACTGTATGCACTATCTTTATACTGGACTTGTTTTAGACTCCATTGGGGGTGAACTACTGAGTTGTACTCACACACTATTTGGGCTACCTGATCGGTACCCAAATAATTATATTTTGATAATAATGGATAAGGAAAAATGCCATTCGATAGACAGGTGATTGGGGATGGAGATTATATAAGGGAATAAGACACGGTTCGAGACCTATTTAGGGATTTGTATTGACTTTACATTCAATTTCATTATAGTCACTCAACACTCATACTATCATATAATGATTTAGTTTTTATTTGAGTATTTTATTTACTTTTTGTTTATCTTGTGACATGTGTATTATTTTCCTTATATATGCTTTTACTATTTTTCATTTACTTCTACTGGAGTTTTTTACTCTGATAAAAGAGGGGATACTCTCCCCATGAATGAATTTCCATAACCTCACTTCTAGTCAGTAGTATCTTGCTTAAAGGGAGGTGTTCTTGAGTTCATGTGGCTAACTAGCTCAGGGAACCATCAGGAGGCACCCCTGTGATAACGTTAAAAATATTGCATCTCTCATTTTATTACATAACTTTTCACTACACTTTACAAATGAAGTATCTTTAAAGTCTAGTGTTTTGGAAATTAAGAACAATATACATGGAATAAAAATAAAACATTCTTATAATCCCTTTTTAATGCTTTATATATGTTCATCATAAGTAAAATTACTACATATCATATCCTGGAGACATATATCAAAGGAAAGGGTTTGCAGAAGGCCGAGTAAGGGTAACAAATTACCTGTGATATCAATAAGAACATGATGATTTACATAAACACACGAGAAATGGAAAAAGGCATATCATAAAAAAAGAACATGAATAATACCTTGAATATGGGGATAGAAAATTTATTTTATATATTCAAGAATATATCAACAAGGAACACCCCCATGGTGTCATAAAATTACCAAGGTTATTTATCAAGGTATCGTAAAACTTTTCATTTCTAGAGATTAAATTCTTTACCCAATGAATTTGAGATCTATCTAGGAACATCCTTAATATTTAATTATTTTCATTTCATCCACACAATACCATAATCGTACACTTCATAAATAACCAATAGAGAATAAAACAAATGTGTTTTTTTAAAAATCGTGATGTTTTAAAAGTGCTTAAAAACATGATCGTTTTGTCTTTCATAAACCATGGAAAAGGAATGAGGAGTTTATATATGTAAAATTCAGAAAAAAATATACCATGTTTTTTTCTTGATGAATACCCCTATAATGAAAATATGTTTGGGTATTCTGATAAATTAAATAAGATAATTTCTTATGAAAAATGGAGAGAGGTTTTGAGATGAAAATTCTGCAGCATTACAGCTATATAACATTGTTTTAGAAAGCAATAAAAAATAGTGGAAAAGGGTTACCCACTAATACATATATCATAATAACGTATAGTTACATAGTAATATTTAAATAATATAATGTAATAGATGTTTTAATTATATACCACATGAAAAAAAACTTGAACGAAATGAGAAGATGCGATTTCTTTTATGAAAATTATGCAGCTTAACGACATCACATAAAATTTCATAAAATCACTTGATGAGAGCGTAAAGGGTCCCTCTTCATTTCGACATTAAATTTAAATAAATAATGATATAAAAAAACATACCCTCACATAATAAAATGGAATCTAGAAGATATAACCAAAAGGATGTCATGACTTAAAAGAGGAGGGTGAAAGGATCCCTTACCTTGAAGTGTAACTTCGAAAGCTCAGAGATTGGGGCATTGGGGGGGGCCTTAGGGCACCTTTGGAGGACTCATTGAGAGGTGAAAATATTATATCCTCAATGAATTATAATTTCAAATGAAATCATTTAAGGAATGGGTTGGTATTTATAGTAAAAGTGATGGAATATTTATTTAATTTCCAAGGGACACCTCATCAGCGGAATTTGCAATCCCATGGGGTTGTGCATAATATTTTCCAATGGTATTTGCCAATTTGGACACCTCATAACATATCTTACACTTCAAAAGTCCACCATAATTATTACATCATTATTACATCGTTAACAATGTCATTAATCACATTGAAGCTCAAAACTGTATTATTACTATTCACTTAAAAACAAAACATTTTATAAAAATATCATAAATTCACCCTAACCTAATATCAATCTACGAAATTAAAAAATGAACTCCATTTTATAAAAATAATTTTATAATTATGAGATATTTATTTTTTAAGTAAAAACACTATTTACCCAAAAAATACAAATACTAAACTAATAATTCCTGAAATAGTTATTTATTTTTTCTATCATATCACATTACCAATAATGATGCTCAAATTATATTTATATTTTCTTAAGTGAGTTTAATATTCCATTGGTCACATTACTATTCATAAGGGTGATATAACTATTCATACTTTACTATTCACTAAAAATTAAGTTCAACTTATTAGACTCTAAATTTCTTACTGATCACAACTGTAGAAGAAAATTTTTTGAAAATAATTTCACATTATTAATTATTTAATGTTTAAAAAATTATTTTAAAACACCCTTTTTTCATAATTCATCAATAATATGGAACTTCTATAAATTCAACCTATATTTATCTGAACATTTGAAATTCAAAAAGTTTACCATAATAAAAAATAAAAGTTTTTTTTAACAAAAGGAGTACAAAAAGTAACTAATTTCTTATTACATAGCCCCTTATAACACCTACATAGGACCTAAGTGTAATGTGATCTATAGTGAAATAATAATGGCGTGGCTCGGACAACATTACTCGATTGGTGGTTTCTATTAGCATGAATATCTCAATTACGAGATTTCGTTGAAGGTTCGCATGTTGAAGCCCATCTTGGGCTTGGTCCAGAGAAAAGCATAGAGATGAAAGGTCCTTTCCAAGCTCCAATTCATGGGCTTTGTATAGCCCGAGTAATTAAAGGATATATCTTTGTTGAGTAAAAAATCAAATAACACACAATATTAGGAAGAAAATATTATTAAAAAGTTCTGATCCTTACATCCATCCCACCTTAACAAATTTCATACCCAATATTTTAACTTCTAACCTCAAAATAGAATAGGTGTGGGTACTTCTTCCTCATTGACTCCACTGGTTTCCACGTGGCTTCTTCGCATTTTTTGTTTCTCCAAAACACCATAACAAGGTGGGTAGTCTAGTTTCATAGAACCTTGTCTCTATGATCCAAGATCTCCACCGGATGCACCTCATAAGAGAAGTCATGTTCCAGTTGTACCACCTTTGGTTTTAGTACATGTGAAGGGTCAGGTATGTACTTTCTCGATATGGAAACATAGAAGACACATTGAACTTGGGCTATATTTGGAGGAAGTGCAGGCTGATAGGCCAATGCTCCTATACGATCATGGATTTAATAGGGGAAATGTAACTAGGGCTGAGCTTCCCTTTCATCCCAAACCTCATGACTCTCTGTCATGGTGAAATTAGAAGGAGGACCTTGTCACCAACATCAAGATACAAGTCCCTTCGATAGTTGTTGTCATAACTCTTTTTCCAACTCTGAGCAGCCTTAATGTGTTACTGGATGGAATGAACTTTTTATATCATCTCTTCACAAGATAAATCCCAATAAGCTTTCTCTCACCAGTTTCATCCCAACACATCGGAGTTGTACATCTCTTCCCATATAGAGCTTCATAGGGTGCCATTTGACTTCTCATGTGGAAGCATTTGTTGAATGGTAATTCTACTAAAGGGATACGTTGATCTCATCCACCTTTAAATTTCATTGATCATGTTGTCAACATGTCGTTGAATATTTGAGTAGTCTGTTAAGATTGGATATCATTTTGGGGGTGATAGGATGTGCTAATATTCAATTTAGTGCTCATAAAATGTAAAATATTTCACTAGCATATTGATGTGATCCTTTGATCACGATCAGATATGATAGAAAGTAGAAATCCATGAATACTTAACACTTCCTTCACATAAATCCTGGAGAGTTGATCAAGAGATAAATCTTCCCGAATGGAGATAATATGGGAAGTCTTGGTGAGACGGTCCAAAATAACCTATATCTCATTGTTTCCTTTGGAATTTCTCAGAAGACTAGTGACTAAGTCCATAGTGATATTGTCCCACTTCTATGCTAGTATGGGTAGTGGTTCCAATACCCCTTTAAGAATTTGTTTCTCTACCTTCACGTTTTGACATACCAGTCACCCTGAAGTGTAGTCAGCAATATCACTCTTCATATTATCCCACTAATAATGATCACAAAGGTCCCAATACATTTTCGTGCTTCCAGGATGTATAGAGAAATTAGAGCAGCGAGTTTAATCCATCAACTCCTTCTTCATTTCCTTAATATATGGAACATATATTCTTGTACAAAATTAAATTACACCTTCTTGATCAATATTTAACTTAGGAAACTTTCCATCCTTCACAGCCTCAAAATTCTTAAGTAACAAAGGATCTTCTTTCGGAGCATTCTTGATCTTCTCTGTTAATGATGGTTGAGAAATAATTTGGGTTAGGGTTTATGATGTCCCCTCCCTTGTAATTCATATGTCCATATTTACTAGGTTATTAATCAAAGGATCTCATTGTATTGTCATCATGGACATTACTACTGGGTCTTTCATTCTTAATGCATCAATGACATTTTTTCTCTCTAGTGAGATAGTAATGAATTAAACAATCATAGTCATTAAAAAGTTCCAACCATCTCCTTTGTCTCATTTAAATTACTTTTGTGTGAAAATATAATTCAAATGTTTATGGTCTGTGTAAAAATCAAATTTCTCCTCATTAAGATAGTGGCTTAATATCTTTAGATCAAAAAATACCACAGCCAACTCCATATGATGTGTAGGATAGTTCTGCTAATGAGTTTTCAAATATCGAGATGCATAAGCAATGAATTTTTGATTTTTCATGAGGACACACCAAACCTTTTAGAGATACATCACTAAAAATAATTAATCCTTATCCACTTGAGTTCAGAGTTAACATGGGTGTAGTAACCAATCTCTTATTCAGCTCTGGGAAACATTCCTCACACTCTTTTTTCCAGATGAACTTGAAACCTTTTCAAGTTAACATGGTTAATGGATTAGAAAGTCGTGAAATGTTTTCACAAACCACCTATAATATCCCGCTAATCCAAGGAAACTACGAATATTAGTTATTTTTGTAGGCAGATCCCACTCCTATACAACTTTTTCCAATTAAGGTTCAACTGTGATTCCTTCATTCGTAATAATATTCCCAAAGAACAAAAAATTTTGTATCAAGAATTCACATTTGTTGAAAGTTCCAAAAATCATCTACTTCCATAGAGTTTTCCAAATAACCCTTAGATAGTCCTCATTCTCCATGAAACATTTGTAATATCTCATTATATCATCAATAAAAACATCCAAAAAGTTATCAAGGTAGTCCTTAAAGACACTATTCATCAAATAAATAAAAATATAAGGTGAATTAGTCAGTCTGAAGGGAATACCAACAAACTCATAACGCCCATATCTTGATTGGAATGTAGTTTTTGGAATATCTTCTTTCTTCACCCTCAATTGATGATAACCATAATGAAGATAAATCTTAGATAAGGCTTGCACCCCACGAAGTTGGTCAAATAAGTCATAAATTATTAGAAGAGGGTATTTCTTCTTTACTATGATACCGTTCAGTTCTCTATAATCAATGAATAACCGCATTGATCCATCATTCATCTTCACAAAGAGAATAGATGCTCTCTAAGGAGACAAACTCAGTTGGATAATCCCCTTCTACAAATGATCATGGAATTGTTTATTTAATTCAAATAGATCCACAATTTCCATCCTATATGGGTTTTTTGATATTGGATGAGATCTAGGTATGAGTTAATTAGAGAAATCTACCTCTCTTTTAGGGAGAGGTCCGGGTAACTCCTCCAGAAATATGTCAACGTATTTCTGGACAATGGGGAAATTTTCTATCCTTAAACAATCATTTGATTTAACTCCTCAAGAAATATTCCAACATATTCCTCAATGATGGAGATATTTTTCTATCCTAATCATCCCTTTGATATCAACTATGTAATCTCAACATTTTATTATAAAACTTTTCATTACATTTTATAAACATAAAATCTTGAAAGTATGGTGTCATGGAAATCAGGAACAATATAAATTAAATTAACATAAAAAATTATTTTAATCCACTTTAAAGGATTCATCATAATTTTATCCTAAGTAAAATTACTACATCTCATAACCTAGAGACCCATATCAAAGGAAAAGGTGAGCAGAATTCCCAGTATGCGTAAACAAGGGTAACGATTTACTTGTGATATCAATAAGAACACGAGGATTTACAAAAAGACAAGAGAAATGAAATAAATAATATCATAATAAAAATATCATGAATCATAACAAGAATAAGGGGATAAAACATTTATTTTAGTCATCTTTGAACATATCACCAAGTACCATCCCCAAGGTTTCATAAAAATTACCAATGTTATTCCCCAAGGTATCCTAAAACTTGTCATCTCTAAAGATTAAATTCTTTACCCAATGCATTGAAGAAATATCATGGAACACCCTTAATATGTTTGTTATTTTCATGTTATTCAAAATTATCATAATAAAAAATTTCATAAATTACACATAGAATAAAAGAAATGGGTTTCATTTCAAATTTGTGACGTTTGAAAGTGCTTAAAAACATGATCGTTTTGTCATTTATAACCCATGGAAAATGAATGAGGGTTTTATGTATGTAAAATACCGAACAAAATATACCATTTTAATTACTTGATGAATAACCCAGAACCAAATTAGGTTTGGGTGTTCACATAAATAAAATAAGTTAATATCTTGATAAAAAGGGAGACATGTTTTGAGATGAAAATTCTACAACATAATGGCTATATTACTTTGTTTAAAAAAAATAAAAAAAATAGTGTACAAGAGTTAATCAATAATAAATAGATAATAATAAAATATATGGATAAAGTAAAATGTAAATAAGAACATCTAATAGATGTTTGAATGACATACCACATGAAAATGAATCTTGAAAAAAGAGAAGATTCCATTTCTTTTATGAAAATTCGCCAGACTAATGACATCAATTAAAATTTCATATAATCAGTTGATGAGAGCCGAAAGGGTCTCTCATCATTCAGACATAAAATGGACAAAAATAATTATATATATGGAAAGACTCTCACATAATAAATGGAAACAAGATGAAACATAAATGAAGTCGTAACATAAAAGAGGAGGGTGAAATGTTCCCTTACCTTGAAGAGTAACTTCAAAAGGTCAAAGGCTGGGACCTTAGGGTGATATAGGGAACCATGGGAGGAGTCATTGGGAGCTAAAAACCCATAGATTTGTTGAGGAGGAATTTGGAAGGAAATCAATGATGGAATAGGTTGGTATTTTATGAAAATGTGAGGGAATATTCACCTAATTTCATTGGAACACCTCATCTGTGGGATTTTAAAAAACATAGGATTGACTATGGTATTTTACCATGGTATTGGCCACTTGGGAAACATCATAACATATCATAATATTCACAAGTTTACTATAATTCTTAAAACATTATTACATCATTAATGATGTCATTAATGACACCGAAACTCAATACTGCGTTTTTTCAATTCACCAAAAAAAACATTTTATAAAAATATCATAAATTCACCCTTACCTAATATCAATTCTCTAAATACAAAAATGAACTCCATTTTATGAAAATAATTTTCTAATTATGAGATAATTAATTTTTATGTAAAAACACTATTTACCTAAAAAATACTAATACTTAACTAATAATTCCTAAAATAGTTATTTACTTATGCTATTATATCAAATTACCATTCAAGATGCCTAAATTATATTTATAAATTCTTAAGTAGTGTTACTATTCCATTGGTCACATTACTATTCATAAGGGCTATATAACTATTCACGCTTTACAATTCACTAAAAATTAGGTTGACTTTATTAGAATCTAAATTTATTACTGATCACAACTGTATAAGACCATTTTTTGAAAATCATTTCACAATAATAATTTTTTAATGTTTACAAATAAATTTAAAATACCCTTATTTACAAAATTCATTGTTAATATGGAACTTTAATAAATTCTTCCTATTTTTATACAGACATTTGAAATTCACAAATTGTACCATAATAAGAAATATAAATTTTATTTATACAAAAGGGTTACGCAATTTAACTAAGGCTTTATTACATATCCCCTTATAAAACCTGCATAGGACGTAAGTGTAAGGTGTGTTATGGTGATAGAATCATGGGGTGGCTTGTACAACATTAACCGAGTGGTGATTTCTATCATCTTGGACAACTCCCTTAGGCAATTCCATTAAAGATTCACGTGTTGAAGGTCAACATGGTCTTGGTCCAGAGCAAAGCCTAGTGACACAACCTCTTTCCTAAGCTCTGACATATGGGCTTCGTATGGCCTGAGTCTACTGGATGAGGCCATCAGATCTTATTCTTGTATTAACTAATAATAATGATTTGTATTTAAAAACAATAATCAAAAAGTTAAGAGTATAGTTTCCAATGGCCATATAGACCAATGCTCATATAACAGTTGAAACCCACCAGTATCATTTAAATTATAATCACTTCATTATTAAAAGGATGTAGTTTTGTTGAGTAAAAAATTAAATAACACACAACATTAGAAAACAAATATTATTCTAAAGATTGGTTCGTTAGAACAATATGGTATTATAGTAGTTTTTATTTCTTAATCTTTTGACTTACTATTTTGGGAAAGGTAAATAGGATACTAGGAAGAGTCAGGGCTGGGTAATGACCTCATACATGGGAGTTAGAAACACATGTATGGGGGAAAACCCAAGTACACGGGGTTGGATTGTTGTTATTACTGTTTTATGTTACAAATGAATGTTATATCACCTTTGGGTGATGAACTGGTGGTGTTATGTGATTAATATTTTTGATAATTTTGAGTTTTTATTTATTTCGTAGAAAGGAACGATTGTTTAGTCTTCATGCATCATTCTAGGCACTCAGGGTTATTATGGCATGCATCATTTTAGGAATTCATGGGAAAATAGGTCATGGGTAAGTTGTTAAACAGAAAATTAATTACTTGTTATGAGAATAAAATAAAGAATGGTTCCTTACATGAATTGAAAATTGTAGTAAAAATGATACGAAATTATAATAATTGGGTGCCTAAATGAGAAACGTGATTATGATAGTGTGTTTTCCTTGTTAAAAAAAACTAGGAGTATGATGGTTAATGGTAGTGATAGAGACATAATTTCAACCACGTGGAGAGGTGGGGGAAAGGATTGCTGTGATTATTATTTCCTCTTACAAAAATGTTATAAGGTTGTGATATGAGACATAAGACGTGTGTTTCGATTAATTGGGAGTATGCCTCCATGAAGCTTGTTGTGGGGATGACCGAGGGGCATACCTAGGAATTTTTTTTCAGTAAGGTAACTTGAGGAACTGATCATTCCAACTAAAGATGAAGGGGATCAATTTTTGGATAATATATCTATCATTAATCAATTTATGGAAAGAGTCCCATGATGGGGTGTGAAAAGTATTTCTATGTTGACAAGGGAGTTTCAGTTAAAGCACCCTATAACTTTTACTGGAGACGGTGGACCTGATGGATATGGATTTGGGGTTGAGTCCATAGAGACAATACATGAACATTTGGTGACTCTGGCTGAGTGGTGGGTCACGTTGGCCGCTTATATGCTTCGGGAATTAGTGAAGTGCTGGAGGGACATTTCAGGTGTGAATTGGACAGACTATTAGTATGTTATGGAAGGAAATCATGGAGAGGTTTTCAGAACACTTTTATCTAGATATGATAAGACTAGAGAATGATGTTGAGTTCATACATCTGACATAGGGGAGACTATCAGTGATGGACATTCATGGATACTACAAAGATCTTCAATGATTTTATCCAACATTAGCAAGAGATGGGGAAGTTACGGATAAACATTTCCAGGTTATACTTTTTTTAGAGATTAATCCCTAAGTTAATATCTTCATAATGAAGATGTTTACAGAAGTGGTGGATCTTGTTCTCATAGTTTAAGGAAACATGAGGGAGGATTTTGGTGTTGTACATGTAGTTATTACTTGATGATTAGGAGGTGAAAATTTCAAGAGTTAGAAGAATCTTTATGAAAACTTTAACCAAGGCAGTGGAAAGCAGAGTATGCAGACATGCGGTCCGGTTAGACATGACCTTGCGGGGTTGATTTTTCAACAGTGTGGTAGGATGGTACACTATTATCGAAAAAATTCCTGACAACCAGTATAGTGTTGATCATTTGGTAAGGTGTGACAGCTACAGATATTTTTCATGTCACAGTGAAAGACAGGTACTGAAGGAGTAGCTGGGTAGAGTCTGAGTGGTGGAAGATGATCTTCTACACCAAATCAGGATGGGACTTGGAGTTATAATATCCTAGGTTCTCGAGGTGGTGAACATGATGATTCTAGGTTGGAGCTCCTACATGAGTAGAGTGGTTCTACTCAGTGGAGTCATACCACATCACAGGAAAGAGGGGTTGCATAGTCACATGCCGTATAACTTACACTTGTGGATAGCAAGGCTTGACCATCTATAGTGAGAGGTACAATTCTAGTAGATTCTACATTATCTAGTGCCATGTTTGATACTTGTGTGTATCATTCCTTTATATTGGTAATGCATGTTAATGGTGTGAGCGCGATGGTGGATTTAGTGAGTGGGACAATGACTATAAATACACTGTTGGAAGTATGTTCAAGAGATATCTGTCGATTCAAGGGATGCTCTCTTGCGATTGGGCATATATTTTTCTATGGGATCACTATGTTATTGATATGAAGGTATTCTACCTAATTATGGGTGTGTACCTATTAGTCATATACTAAACCCACATTAACTTTTACCTTAGGAGGGTTATGTTTACATATCCAAAGGGTGGAAAATTTATTCATCATGGAATGTGAAGTATCCAGGTAGGCCAAGCAGGGCCAATTACTTAGCTATTGGGAGAGCTCACATCCCAAGTTACAAGTCTTTTGTTTTACAGAGAGGGTGTTCAGAAAGATTCCCATCCACTAGTATTGGATCAATTTTAGGATGTCTTTATTGAATATTTCTCAGGGATGCCACCTGAGGGAGATGTGGAATTTACTATTTAGTTCATTTAGGGGGCTGAGATAGTATTTATACCACCGTACATGATGGTAACGACTTTTCTTGAAGAGCTTAATCCTTAGTTGGAGGTGTTGGAGGATAATGGATTTATCCATCCCATTACGTCCCCTTTGGGGTCACCTGTTTTGTACACAAAGAAGGATGACAAGATTTTTGGCTTATGTGTTTATTACTAAAAGTTGAATAAGATGAATATGAAGAAATGATATATGATTCCATGTATAAATGATTTTTTTGAACATTTGAAGGGATCTTGTGTTTTCTAAAAGGTTTATTTGAGATCCAGGTATCGTTAATTGAGAGTATGAGATTATAATATACTGATGACTTCTTTCAGACCCAGGTATGGACATTTTGAGTTTTTTGTAATGCCATTTGGACTAACAAATGCACTAGAAGTGTTTCTGGATTTGATGAAAAGATATTTAAAATATATGTGGATCATTTCGTGGTGGTGTTTCTGGGATACATCTTGGTTTACTCCAAGACTCATGAAGATCAAGCCCAACATCTTGACATTGTCCTGGGTACACTAAGAGAGGATCGACTATACTTCAAGATATCTAAGTTTTAGTTTTGGATTGACTAGGTACACTTCATAGGGAACATAATCTCATTGGAAGGTGTGTACGTTGACCCCGAGAAGGTTCTATAAGTTTTTTCTTGGGAGAATCCCAATAATGTTTTTGATATTCGAAGATTTCTGGAATTAGATGAATATTATAGGAGATTCATCCAAGAATATTTCCTATTTGGAAGTGCTGCTTTTAGGATTGAACCAAAAGGTAGTAATGTTTTAAATGAAAGTGTATTGTGATAGATCTTTTTTGGATTTGAAGAAGTGGTTAACATCAACACCAATTTTTATCCAACCTGAGTTAGGTGTGGAGTGTACTATTTATTGTGATGCTTTTGGGATCAGACATTGAGTTGTGTTGGTGTTGGGAGGTTGAGTTGTGGCATATGGGTCTCAACAGTTGTGGCCTCATGAATGGAAGTACCCTACACACGACCTTGAGTTGGTAGTAATATTTTATTAGCTTAAGTGTTCTTGATAGTATCTTTTGGGAGAAAAGTTTACAGTTTATATAGATCATAAGAGCTTAAAGTATATATTTTCACAGTGTGATTTGAATCTTCAACAGCAGATATAGGTATAGTATATGCATTCCTTTGATTTTGAATAGGAATATACACCCGATAAGCGAAATAGTTTGGTTGATTCCTTAATTAGGAAAACTCAGACTCAGATGCGGTAGGATTTTAGTGTATTGTGAAAGATGATGACCTTGCTGGATTAAATTCATGTGTTGGTTTAGGAGAGATGAGAGAAGATGATACTGGTTTCAGTTGTAGTGGAGTCTATGATTTTGATACGGATGAGGGATAGAGCATATGAGGATCCAAAGTGCTTAGCCATGAGGGAAATATTTGAAGGTTTATAGTCATATTTAGACTGGTTGGTAGATGAGAATGAGATCATCTATGTGAGAAATCTATTTGTTGTACCTGCGAACATCCGAGGGGAGCTCATGCGAGAATTTCATGCCTCCAAATGGGTGTTGAATACCGATGTATATAAAATGTATTGTGGTATATGTTGAAAATTTTGGTGTCCAAGAATGAAAAAGGAGATATTAGGATTTGTGACACTATGCTTCATATGTCAGTAGATGAAGTCAAAGCATCAACAAAATTTATGTTTACTATAGCCTTTTCCTATTCTGGAATGGAAGTGGGACAACATGACCATGTAATTTTTTTGGGTGTTCCAAATATTCTTAAGAGGAATGCTACTATTGGGGTTATTGAAGATCAATATTCAAAGGTAGAAAAGTTATTTCATATAATGGAAACAATTACACTAGAATAGTTGGGTGAGTTGTAGATTCATGAGATAGTCCATCTACATGGAGTGCCATTGAATATAGTTTCATATCTCAATTCATGATTTACTTCATGTTTCTGAAAGGTCTTGGAGAACTTGCATGACACACAAGTATTATTGAGTACACATTTCCACCAATAAAAAAAGGGAAGTTATAACATACTATAAAGTCGCTTAAGAATAATATAGAGGCATGTGTGCTTGGCTTTGGTGGATCATGGGAAAATCAGGTGGCTTTAGTGAAGTTTTCCCAAAAAAATATTTATCAAGAAACTATATAGATGGAACCATACGAGGCTCTTTATGGTAGTACATGTAGATTACCCCTATGTTGAAAATATGTTGGTGAGTTAGAGATGATGGGACCAAGTCTCGTGTTGGAGACATATGAACATGTGATGTTGATTATGAAATGTATGGCTATAGCCTAGAGTACACATAAGTCTTAAATGGATAGACAGAGATGACCCCTAGAGTTCTCATTGGGTGATCATGTGTTTTTTTGGGTATTTTCTAGTTTTGGTCACCATAGGATACAAGGGTATGGAATGTTTGTGCCAAGTATTGTGGGGACATTTGAAATAGTGGATAGAATCAGGCCTGTGGCCTACCAATTGTCTCTTCAACTGAGATACATCACTATGTATGATGTATTCCATTTATCAAAACTTCAGAGGTATCACACCAACCCTTCTCATGTT
This sequence comes from Viscum album, assembly GCA_963277665.1. NCBI lineage: Eukaryota > Viridiplantae > Streptophyta > Magnoliopsida > Santalales > Viscaceae > Viscum > Viscum album. The sequence goes on from OY728135.1 coordinate 94,204,866, forward strand.
ATCGATGTGGATGAGGATGAACTTGAGATAGATGCGTCCTTTGAGGAGAATCTGATGAATGTGTTGGATCATAGTGATAAATTGTTCTGGGGAATGTCTGTGATGATATTTCGTGTGTTATGGAAACATGGAGGTGTATAAGATGACACCTAGAAAAAATAGAAGAAGATATGAGGGTTCAAAATCCAAATCTTATTTGCTTGGAATCATAAAAAGGCTTGGAAGTGCATCTCGAGGATGATATGTTATGTGGTGGGGAGATTGTATGAACTCAAACTTCTTTGGAGTCATATATGGAATGTTTTTAAGAACATTTGGTTTTTGTTGAGTACCTTTTGTTGGAGTTATGTTTTAGGGTGAATTTTGGTGGGGTTTTAAGAATGTTTAAGGATAAGGGGTTTTTCACTGTATTTTCATGGTTTTAAAAATAGTGTACTTAAACCTAGGAAACCATGCTACCCTGGATAGTGATGTCTTCCTTTTTTCCCTAATTGTGCACTCATGCTAGGTAAAACTATGCTTTCAGTTTTATTTCTTCTGAAAATTCTTTTAAAAAATCCCCAAACCACTGAACACCCCCAATTTGACTTAGGCCCGGGAATCATTTATTTTGGATGATCCCAGAGCATTTTTAAGGGTTTTAAAGGCCATTCGACCTCTGTTCCCCAAGATTAAAATCCTGGATTGAAGATCCACTCTTCTCTCAGTATGTTTATTTCTTTCTAATGCCTATCCTGATCATTCCTTCTTATTTTATTGATATTTTGGTGGAGTTTATCTTATATTTATTCAGATCTAAATATATGTGTTGAGATCTAGATCAAGGGATGTAGATCTAGATATAGATTTATTATATATTAATATTTAGATATCTTGATTTAGGTATTTAGATCTAGCATCTCATATCTACATCAATGTGCTGCTCAGATTTTGGGTATTTCCTTTGGGAAATATCCTTTCGAAACCTGAGGAGTGTGGTCTAATAAAATTACCATAGTCGTGAATTTGTTATTTATATTTAAGAATGTATAATTTCTAGAATCCTTTAGAAAATATTTTCTTGAGTTGGGTTTATTAGATAGACCCTTTTAGATATCCATGCCTTATTGAAATAGGTGATTTATTAGGGAATTAATCATGAGAGCAATTGGATTCCCTATTAGATAATTAATTAGTGGAATTGACTATAAGAGGACGGGGTTAGAATCTAGATTGTTAATCAGGGTATTAAAAATGCGATGTTGAAATGGATAAATTGATATAATTAAGTGTGGATTAATTACGTGTAATTGATAAAATTATTTAGATAAATAATTGTGGGATTAATTATAGAAATTTGATATTAGAATGAGATAATTAATTCTGAAAAATTAATAATGTAATATAAATTATGAGATTGTCTAATTGATTGATGAATTAATTAATGGATTGAAGAATATAGTTAACTACTAAGTTAACTAATTTAATGAATGTATGTATCTAATTGTTTAATTAGTAATGGATTTTGGGTGGATAATTAATTAGTAAATTAATTATGTGATAATGAATGAGAACATGTTCATTCTAAATTTAGAAGTACAAATGGTAACATTGTTAACAAACTTATATGTAAAGAGAATGGGAACATGGTCATTCTTAATTGAGAATTATACATGGTAACATGTTCAATATACTTATGAGTAAAGAGAATGGGAACATGGTCGTTATATTGAGGGGTAATGATGGTAACTTGGTGATCTTACTTATGTTTGTGATATTGTTAAATTTGGAAATTTGGATATTAAATGTGAAATTAAAAAGGGAAATAACGGAAATATGAGTTATGGCCAAACATGAAAATATTCAAACTATGACATGAGTCAAATCAGTTACTGAGATATCATATCACCTTGAATAATTCAAGATTTGTGTCTAATAAACTATTAATATATGATATGACATATGTTACACGTTAGGCTCCAATACGATATTATGTTAATATTGAGGTACGAGTATCCTTGGGAACCCTGTAGTTAATTTAGTTAGATAAGAATAAATGAAAATATGATGAAATTTTTATTGTTTCATTGTACTTATTTGCTTATAGAAGTTCATGTACTATATTTTGACTAGAATTGTTTTAAAGACTGTTGGTGGGGGGCTTAAGATTTATACTCACTCCCTATTTAGGCTGCCTAATCTGTAGAGACCCAAAGCTTGATGTATATGGACATTACATTACTTTTTCAGAATACTTAATATAAAACGAAAACAGACACACAAGGACCGTAATAGTTTAGTGTCTTTTGAAACTCAGAAAATAATATTCTAATCATGGTGAAAGATCTTCAACATCTCCAATAAAGATCTTCCCCTTTTGTTTTCTTACCTAAAACCTTTCTTTACATCTTGGGGAAAATAAAACATATAAATGGTGAGATCAAATGCTCAGTAAGGGTAAGCAAAGAGAACATAACACAATCCATAAACATTTGAATGCAAAAACTTGAACATAAAATCTAAACAACAAAATCCTGAGCAATAACATAAATCTTGGAAGTTCATAAGGCATAGATCATAAAGGAACATTAATCATGATAAACTATAATGGGAATAAAAAATATAATTGTGGCATCAATTAAGAATATGTTATGATTTCCACAGTAGCCAAGGCATTGCTGCCAAGACCATCTTAGTGGACAAAGTCCCATTCTGAATCGAGATCACTGCTCATTCCAGTCCTGTAACACTGAACCGGATTAACTTACCATTCGAGCCATGTCTCTCTCATGAGATATAAATCATTAACCAATGAATTTGAGGGATATATAGGTCCCACCCATCTCATAATGAAATCATTCTTACTTTTTCCACAACATAAACATAAATCATTCATCATAACCCAATGAATAAAATGGGTTTCATAAACATCATCACATCATAACGTAATCCATATAAAAAAATGGATATCATTCCATCGTAATAAAATTGAACCCATGTAAATCATAGTGACATAATACTTGAAACATACACATATGAAATAATGTCATCTTAGATGGAAAATGGTTTTGAGAAAACACTCGAAATAAATTCTTGAGGAAAATATCCTTCTTATTCAAAATCATTTTCTTTTCACAAAATGCCATGAAATTTTAAAAGAAGAGTATTTTGTTTAAAATAGTAATCAAATCTTTTAGAGTAAGCTTCATGAAAATTAGGTGTTATGAAACCGTAAAAATCCATTCATGCCATATATGTTAAAAAACATGCCCTCGTACTTTTTCCGGAAAAGTCAAAAAGTACCTCATAGGGTAAACAAAAGAAGGATTCCTTCCATACCATGGGGTAAAAGTCAAAATGGGTAAAAAGGACATTAAAAATGCATGAAAACAGTTTTTGAAAACATAGACATGGATGATAAATATAACCCTAGTAAATACTTACGAATAAACAATCTCGGATAAAAACGAGATTAGAAAAGTTATCCCTTACCTTATGTCTGATATGTTTCGTTTGTATCCAAACCTCCTGTATAATGATTTAAATAATTTCATTTCCTTATTAAAGAATCATATTAATTGTTATTATATCATATATGGTTCACTTAGGTATTTATATTACCCGTTCTTTTGTCAATTCCATGTTAAAGTAGCGTTTTGGGTAAAATCATTTCATTTATCGTAAGTGTTTGGACTTGCTGTTCTTGATATTATTAATAATTATATCATGATTTACATACTTACAGAATGTAAAATATGATTTATATATCATATATATTCAGTATATATATATATATAATTGATAGATAAATAAAATGAAACAGACCGCTCATGGAGACGGTAGGCTGTACGTACGCATGAACGTTGTTTTTCTTTCCTTATTAACTTGAATGGAAGTAAGTAAATAACATATATCTATATATATACATAAATCCTATAGATTTATCATGCCATATATTTCATTATTATTAATTACTTTAAAATTATTCTTGAATGGTTAACATGGAGAATGAATCTCATCGCGTCGTGGATACGGTAGTCCGTACGTACGCACGAGCGATGGTATCGTTCCCATAATTATTGAATTGAATTGTATTGGATGATATAATATCTCAGAATCAGTATGATGTTATAATAACTATATATAGTTATTCTTTACAACATTATACCCATCCAAGTAAGGTGGTGTTGGTAAAAACAGATTACAACACGGCATGGAGACGGTATTCCATACGTACGCACGCACGGTGATTTCATTTTCTGTAGGATGGATGGAAGGTGAAATATGGTTGTTTCATATTTATAATACCCTATCAGTATATTAGTGATACTTATGTTATTGATTTATTATGGAACAAATAAAGAAGAAGAAGTAGAAGAAGAAATAAATTGGAAAGAATCGGTAAGGTACATTACCTCTCCTTTTACACGCCTCTTCTTAACCTTTTCATAGGGCACTAAAGATGGTATTTAAAGAAGACCAGGACCTCTAGGATGATTATAGGGAACTGGAGAATAGAAATGTTCCGGGGTTGTCCGAGCTTGAAAGCACAAGGTTGTGTAAATAAGAGAGGGAGAAGGTGCCCTTTTATAAGGGAGTAGAGGGTCACCTTTGGCAACCTCAAAAATATTAATTTATAATAAATGAAACCCCACAAAACAAATCCAAAAATAACTCATATTCGAATATTATATGAGATAGGTTTGTAATATAATCATCCAATAAAATTTATACATGTTTAAAATTTATTTTAAACCTTATCAACATGATTTATCCTTATTTAATCTATTTAATTTTATTTAGGGTAATAAGATTCTAAATTTTAAATTGTTATAAAAAATTATTTACGTATTGTGAATTGTCTATAATTAGATAAATAATGACATTTTCGACCAAATAAATTTTAATTTGTAATTTTCAAATATTCTTTTGATTTTTAAACAATTTTATATTATGTTATTTTTATAAAATAACAATAGTGTCAATTTTGACACTATTCATTTATTTGAATTTAAATAAACTCCAGACAGAAGATGTGTTAGAAATAAAAACTTTAATAGCTTCCTAACATGTCATATTAATCTATAAAATTCTTTTATCATATTAAATATTCCATATAATATTCATTTTAATATTTTTATAACTATTTATTTGATATTTCAATCCATAAAATAATTTCAACATCACTATTGTGTCACCTTTAATGATAATTATTTAATCCATAAAAATTCTAAATAAATTCACATGATATAGATAATTTTATTATATTTCTGTATACTATTTATTTTATAAGATTCATGAAGTTAATCACTAAATTAAAATTATTATACTTATAATATTTAAGAGAGTGACATGTTGTCACTTTCTTTGGTTTTAATAATAATTAAATTATTTTCAGGAAAAAAAGTCCATAAAATGAATCTAATCAGACCCTTAGGTGATATGTGTCGACCTTTAGTCATCCAATAGGATTTTTGAAGGTGTTAGGATAATTTTATAATCTTATTTTTACTCTTAATTACCCGATTTACCTTTAACTTTAATAAATAAAAATTATCGTAGTCACATTTCATAAGGTCAAAAAAATAAAAGTAACCTATTAACATAATTTGGACCCACTGAATCCAAATATGGAATCCATTTTTCAAAATTTAAAACACAGAAGTTGCAGTAATTAATTTAAAATTAATCCCGTTGTTAAGAAAATGGGTTTTAAAAGTTAAAACATTATTAAAGATTGAAATGATTTTACCTATGAATTCAATGTAAAATCATTGCTAATGACATACATTATATCAAATGGTAAAAATATATTATATTTATACTTTAAAACCATTAAATATTATAATTTAACCATATAAATTATTACAATGAAAAAAGTAGTTTTTAATTAAAATATAGTGTGTTTTTACTATTCATTAAAATATGATGGTTATCAGAATAATATGAAAAATTTACTTGAAGAAAATTTTTATATCCTGATTCCAAAATAGAGTTTTATTTTTTCAAATTTTACTTATAAATATGTCAAAAATTATATTTAAAATGGGTGCGCCATCAAAAGGAGGTAAAACTGCATTTTTTGAAAAATACTTATTTTACCGGAAAATATTATTTTATTCTCATACCATGTTCTAGAAAATGAGTAAGATGAATAATAATGTTATAAAATTCAAAATTTAGTTAATAATATTCATAATGGCTAGTTCTTGATAATATTATAACCATATATCGTTGTTTAGTGAAACCTAGTATTGTGTACAACACACGCTATCAAGGAAGGTCGCGATTGCGTGTAATGAAAGCCAAGTTAGGGTTGCGTGTAGTAAAAGACTCCTTTGTTGTTGCGTATATTAGAATCTAACCATATTTAATTTATACATTGAATATATATATATATATACACTCAATTTTGCGTATACTACAAGCTAATACGGTGTTGCGTATAGAATAAGCTAATTTTGGTGTAGCGTACAACACAAGACATCAACGAAATTAAAAGAATATTTTTCATAAAATCTCATTGTTTTATATTCTACCTCCCTTAAAAATAATTTCTCCCTCAAAATTAGTTGGGGTTATAAATGGTTTACTACTTGAATGATTATTTTATAGAAACCCACATCGTAAAAAGGAATACCAAAACTTAATCATAAAAACTAAAGTATGAAACGTAACGGTTACCCAAATTAACTCATCACTGGGTTTCCAAATAAAAGAACATAGTTGAAAATATGGATATGAAAGAGAAATATAATCATCAAGTACTGATGGAGAGTGGTAGATAACATGGCTATGAAAAATCCAACAATCACAAAGCCATAAATTTGTGATGATCTAAGGTACCATCTGATTTATCGGATATAAGGACACTAGGACAACATTTTTGGTTTTCAAGATCATTTCCATAAAGTTGAAGAATTTTAATTAGAAGAAATACTTACTTTATTTCGGTACAATATCACCATTGGTCAAGCATTGTAAAATTTCCACTTCACGTCTTAAAGAAATGAAGTTGAATTTTATCATTCATGTAGTGTTAGAAGATCATGTGATAGAATGATAGGTCATTCCATCTGTTCTCAACAAAAAGGTTAGAACATGTTAGTATAAGTCCACCAATAGTGTGATAATAAATTAATATTAAAATGGAAAATAACTTAAACTATCTATAAATGGATAACATTAAAATCTGTCCAAAAATAAAAAATTAAAAGGAGGTCAACTAAATCCACTTTACATTTGTCTCCCATATCTAACAAGGTAATTCTTTATTGTCACATTCCAAACATATGAATACCTTAATCATGTTTTCTCTTGAAACATGAATTACTATATAACATTAGTGAATACATGAATGCTGTCAAAATTTAACTCTATCCACATACTAAAATTCCTAAAAATTCTATATACTCAAACCATGATAGCAGTTTGTCCTTATATCAATCATGAGCTTGTGAATACTATAAAACATATTATTTTCTCTTTATCCCATCATTATGAACATATCATCTTCTTTCTAAAAATATTTCAATCATTTTTCATGGTTACCGGTACCATAAAATTATTGAAAACCACAATAGAACAATACATAAATATTCCAATATTCCAAGATACTAAAACATTATTTTGGAATCCCATTACATAAACACTTTATCATTCCACCACATTGTTTTCATATTCCACATCGCCAATACTGATCACATGTGTCTTCCCTTTGTCCTTTTCCTTAAGAGGTTGTTGATGTTGATCATCATTAACCCTTGGATTAGGGCATTGATTAGAATAATTCCCCATTTCCTTGCACTTGTAGCATTGAAGTGTTGGTGGTGGGTTCTCTGTAGTCTTTTCACTATTCATATCATTAGCAACCTTTTTCCCATTACTTAGACACTCAACTGCTTGATGACCTTCTTTTCCACACTTAAAACATTTTCTAGTACGTTTTAGACAATCTCCACTATGCTTCTTTCCACACATTGAGCATAAAGAAACATTCATCTTCTTTTCACTACTGTTCTGAGATTTCTCTTTGAACTCCATCTTTCGTTTTTGTCAAAACCATGAGATGGATATGTAACACCAACTTCCAGTTCTACCTTGATAGCACAATGCACAATTTCTTCATAGCTACTAAAGTCTCTAATAGCTAATGCCCTTTGAAGACGTGGATTTAAGCCACTAAAGAATCGATCAACTTTACTTTCAGGTTGGATGATAAAGCCATATTCATACCTTGCAAGCCTTGTAAAATTCTCCTCATATATACCAATAGATTCATCATCTTTTTTCTTATGCTCAAGTAACTCCTTTACCATCTTTGTTCGAAGAATGAGACGGAAGTACTTTTTGAAAAACAAGTTCTTGAACTCATCTCATTCCATGGATGCAATTGCATCTTGGGGCCTTGTATTCTTAATTAGATTCCACCACTTGTCTGCTTCACCTTCTAAACGGTAAATAGATAAAATGACTTTTTCATATTCTGAACTGATAAGTATGGAAAATATATTTTCAATGGTACTGATCCATTGTTCAACAACATGTGGATTAGAAGACCCATTGAAAGAAGTTGGACGTTGCCTCATGAAGGACTCAATAGAATATTATTCCCTTCTCTACTCATTTGGAAGTCCATAATGATTCATAACTTGTGTAAATATAGCAATAACATCTTTCACTCGATCTCCATTAACATTGGTTTCTTCAGGAGGACAATCATTACATCGTCCATTACATTGATCAACACGGTTCCTTCGGGTTCCAGCCATCATCTAAAACCCAAAAGGAATAATGTGAGAGGCAAAAATCATTCTAGAAAATCGATATAATAAAGAGGGAGTACCTTCAATATCTAACATCATAGGTTTAATTCTCTGATCATTACCGTAATTCTAGGAATATAACATATACTTATACTTAACCTTAGGGACATCCCTTGGCATACTGTAGAAATATCTCTAGGGATCTCACTAAAGTTTTCGCATCCTAGTTTCCAAAGGTTAACTAAACCCTTTCTCTGATACCAACTGTAGAGACCCAAATCTTGACGTATATGGACATTACATTACTTTTTCGGAATACTTAATACATAATGAAAATAGACACGTAAGGACTGTAATAGTTTAGTGTCTTTGGAAACTCGGAAAATAATCTTCTAATTATGGTGAAAAAACTTCAACATCTCCCATAAAGATCATCCCATTTTGTTTTATTACCTAAAACCTTTCTTTAAATCCTGGGGAAAAGAAAACATATAACAGGTGAGCTCAAATTCTTAGTAAGTATAAGCATAGAGAACATAAGACAATCCATAAACATTTGAATGGAAAAACATGAACATAAAATCTAAACATCAAAATCGTGAGCAACAACATAAATCTTGGAAGTACATAAGGCATAGATAATAAAGGAACATTAATCATGATAAACTAGCTTGGGAATAAAACATGTAATTGTGGCATCTATTAAGCACATGTTATTATTTCCATAGTAGGGAAGGCATTACTTCCAAGACCATCATAGTGGACAAAGTCCCATTCTGAATCGAGATCACTCCTCGTTCCAGTCCTGTAACACTGAACCAGATTTACTTACCATTCGAGCCATGTATATCCCATGAGATATAAATCTTTACCCAACTAATTAAAGGGATATATAGGTCACACCCATCTCATAATGAAATCATTCTTACTTGTGCCACAACATAAACATAAATCATTCATCATAACCTAAAGAATAAAATGGGTTTCATAAACATCATCTCATCATAACGTAATCCATATTAAAACAAATGGATATCATTTCATCATAATAAAAATGAAACCATGTAAATCATAGAGACATTATACTTGAAACATACACATATGAAATAATGTCATCTTAGATGGAAAATGGTTTTGATAAAAAACTTAAAATAAATTCTTGAGGAAAATATCATTTCTTATTCAAAATCATTTTCTTTTCACAAAATTCCATGAAATTTTAAATGAATAGGATTTTGTTGAAAATAGTCATGGAATCTTGTAGAATAAGCTTCATGAAAATAAGGTGTTATGAAACTGTAAAAATCTGTTCATGCCGTATAAGTTAAAAAAACATTCACCTCGTACTTTTGCCGGAAAAGTCAAAAAGTACATCGTAGGGTAAACAAAAGAAAGATTCCTTCCATACCATAGGGTAAAAGTCAAAATGGGTAAAAAGGACTTAAAAATACATGAAATCAGTTTTTTAAAACATGGACATGGATGATAAATATAATCCCAGTAAATACTTACAAATAAACAATCTTGGATAAAAATGAGATTGGAAAATTTATCCATTATCTTATGTCTGATATGCTTCGTATGTATCCGAACCTCCTTTATAATGATTCAAATAATGTCATTGAATTATTAAATAATCTTATTAATTGTTATTATATCATATATGGTTCACTTAGGTATTTATATTACCCGTTCATTTGTCAATTCCATTTTAAAGTAGCGTTTTGGGTAAAATCCTTTCATTTATCATACGTCTTTGGACTCATTGTTCTTGATATTATTATTACATATATCATGATTTAATTAATTCCAGAATATAAAACATGATTTATATATCATATATATTCAGTATATATATTTATATAATATATATATAAATGAAATGAAACACACCGCCCATGAAGACGGTAGGTCGTACATACGCATGAATGCTATTTTCCTTTCCTTATTAACTTGAATGGAAGTAAGTAGATGACGTATATATATATATATACATAAATCCTTTAGTTTTATCATGTCATATATTTCATTATTATTCATTACTTTATAAGTATTCTTGAATGGTTAACATTGATAATGATTCTTATCGCGTCGTGGAGACGGTAGACCGTACGTACGCACGAGCGATGATATCGTTCCCATAATTATTGAATTGAATTGGAGTGGTTGATATAATATCTCAGAATCAGTATGATGTTATAATAACAATGTATAGTTATTCTTTACACCATTATACCCATCCAAGTATGGTGGTGTTGGAAAAAACAGATTACACGACGACGTGGAGATGGTATTCTGTACGTACGCACGCGCGGTGATTTCATTTTCCGTAAGATGGATAGAAGGTGAAATATGGTTGTTTCAAATTTATTATAACATAAAATTATATGATTGATACTAATGTTATTCATTTATGATGAAACAAATAATGAATAATAAGTAGAAGAAGAAATAAAATAGAAATAATTGGTAAAGTATATTACCTCTTCTTTGATGCACCTCTTCTTAACTTACTCTTAGGGCACTAAAGATGGTCTTTGAAGAATACAAGGACCTCTAGGATGATTCTAGGGAAGTGGGGAAGTGAAATTGTCAGGGGTTGGCCGAGCACCAAGGTTCAATGTTGTGTATAGAGGAGAGGGAGGAGGTTCCCTTTTATAAGGGAGCAGAGGGGCACCTTTGGAAACCTAAAAAATATTAATTTATAATAAATCAAAACCCACTTAAAACATCCAAAAATGACTCATATTTCAATATTAGATGATATACGGTTGTAATATAATCAACCAATAAAATTTAGACATGTCGAAAATTTATTTTAAACCTTATCAACTTGATTTATACTTATTTAATCTATTTAATTTTATTTGTGGTAATAGGATTCTAAATTTTAAATTGTTATAAATAATTACTTGTGTATTTTTAATTGTCAATAATTGGATAAATTATGACATTTTCGACCATATAAATTTTAATTTATAAATTTTAAATTTTTTTTGATTTTTAAACAATTTTATATTATGTTATTTTTATAAAATAACAATAGTGACAATTTTGACGCTATTCATTTATTTGAATTTAAATAAAATCTAGACAGAGGATATGTTCGAAATAGAAAATTTAATATCTTCCTAACATTTAATAGTAATCTATAGAATTCATGGATCATATTAAATAGTTCATATAATTTTTATTTTAATATTTTTAAAACCATTTATTTTATATTTCAATCCATAAAATAATTTCAACATCACTATTGTGTCACCTTTAATGATAATTATTTAATCCGTAAAAATTATAAATAAATTCACACAATGTAGATAATTTTATTATATTTCTGGAGACTACTCATGTTTGAGGATTCATGAATTTTTCACTAAATTAAAATTATTATACTTATAATATGTAAGAGAGTGACATGGTGTCACTTTCTTTGGTTTTAATAATAATTACATTATTTTCATTGGAAAAGTCCATAAAATTATTCTAATCCAACCCTTATTTGATATGGGTCTACTTTTAGTCATCCAATAGGATTTTGGCAGGTGTTAGGGTAATTTAATAATCTTATTTTTACTCTTAAATACCCGATTTAACTTTAACTGTAGTAATAAAAATTACTGTAGTTACTATTCATAATATAAAAAAACTAAAAGTAACTTATTAACATAATTTGGACCCACTAAATCCAAATATGGAATCCATTTTTCAAAATTCAAAATGCAGAAGTTGTAGTAATTAATTTAAAATTAATCCCTTTGTTAAGAAAACAGGTTTTAAAAGTTAAAACATTGTAAAACATTGAAAAGATTTTACCTATGAATTCAATGTAAAATCAATGATAATGACATATATTATATTAAATGGTAAAAATATATTATATTTATACTTTAAAACCATTATATATTATAATTTAACCATATAAATTATTACATTTAAAAATTTTGTTTTTAGTTAAAATATAGTGTGTTTTTACTATTCATTAAAATATAAAAGTTATCAGAATAATATGAAAAATTTATCAAAAGTAAATTTTTATATCCTGATTCCAAAAAATAGTTTTATTTTGGCAAATTTTACTTATAAACATGTAAAAAATTATATTTATAATGGGTGCGCCATCAAAAGGTGGTAAAACTGCATTTTTTGAAAAATACTTATTTTACCTGAAAAATTTATTTTCTTCTCATACCATGTTATTCAAAATGAGTAAGATGAATAATAATGTTATAAAATTCAAAATTTAGTTAATACTATTCATAATGGCTAGTTCGTGATAATATTTTAACCATATATCATTGTTTAGTGAAACCCGGTATTGCGTAAAACACGCGCTATTGAAATTATATATATTTGAAAAATATATATTTTTATAATTTATTCAATAATATTCATACCCACCATTCCAATAGGTATGTGATTACTATCATATGAAATATTAAAATTTTTATTATATGACACATTTGTTTAAACCTATTGTTATATATAACAGAAGTTAAATTTTTTTACATTTAATGCATGCTAAATTAAATATTAAATGAAACACATGATAAACTCAATATTTCTTGTAATGAACATTTTATAGAATATTATTTTTATTTGAAAAAAATATTTCACAAAATATTGCGGTGATACAAATAGATTCAGTGTCATTACATTTCCATTAACGAAAAAACTACAAACAAATAACATCAATCATTATTCATTTTTAAAACATCATTTATCATTAGATGAACATCATAAAATCAACATTTTCATTAATTTTTTACCACATTCTATTCCATATGGAAACTGTAAAACAATCTCATAGGATCCAATCCAATCAAAAAATAATATCTTATATAGAAAGTGGAAATAACCAATTTCTCTAATAAAAAATTGTTTCCATAAAAATGAGTATTCCACCATAAAAAACACTAAATAGATCTTCCATCACCACTATAACCAAACTATCCCCCATTCCTTTAACCAATATCATGATACATCTATAGGTACTCTAACTATATAAAGGGAATCCAAAATAAATAATTAAATAAAATAGAAAAAAATTTAACATATAATAATGAAACCCTCGTAAATCTATATTTTATATTGATTTTTTCATCATATTATATCATTATTGTAACAAATTCAATATTCCTAGAAAAAATATTCATTATCAAATTAATGTGTTTTAGAATATTATGAGGTTGAAAGGACTAATCACAATGGAAACCAACGTAATAAATTTAGAACAAATTAACATACCAAAACATCAATGTAAATCTATAAAAAAAACATAGTGGTGAGAAATCTTAAATAACATTGTTTTTAATCATATGATATAAATTTTTCCATTTATTTATAAAACTGAGAATACCATTGTACTCAAGTTTTATAACAAACTTTGATATTTTTTAGAGGGATATGGAGGTACAGATGAGGGTTTGGGTCCTCCCGATGATATCGTTTATAGAATCCAGGAGGCTTAGTGTTTCTCATGTATAGAGGTTAATCACTCTATTGGATATATTCTTCTGAATAGTGGTGGAATATTTGATTCCCAATCTAGTTTTTTTGGAACATTTTCGGATACCAGTTCTTTTCATATTGTGTTGGCAGTTGATGGTGATTTGAGGAGGGTGGGGGTGGTTACAGATGTTCCAATCTCCGATCTGTATCGATCTTGTAGGAATGGTTTCTTGTCGACAGGATTGAACAACACAAAAGAAGTGGTGAATGGTGACCTTGGATCTACAGTGATGATGATGTCGTGAGATCATAGATCTATGGAGGGTCTTGTGGTGATGGTCGACGAAGACCATCGATCTTCAGCTATTTGCGTCACAACTAGAGATTATAGCTTTTTAGCATTGGAACCTACATTGGAAAAGACTGATACAGTTGGTGTGTGTCATCCCACATATTCATAGGTGGCTACTTTGGTGAAGCCAATGTTTCAAAATGACTCTAATCATTCAAACCCACCATTTTAGTAGAGGATGCAGTCCAGATTAGAAAATATGAAAAATTACAAGGTGGGAAGAGGAATCAATTTGGTACTGCATTAACTGATCAGGATTTCAGCAGAATTTTTTTCACAGGTTATAAATTTTGATCCAAAACGTATAATGAATAAAGATGAAACTACCCATGTGATTTCTATTATAGATAATATTCTTGATAGAAATATGATTTCTAAGTACTCTATTATTCCTCATCTGGTTCTTCCCACTTGAAACAAATCTTGGAAAAAAGTTGATTTACTTTGGAAGCTATTCTCTATAAGCAGTTTCATCGATTGGAGATGTATCCCCATGGGTCGATTTTTTTTTCATATCATTTTCCCCTTAGAGGATTTCAATTTATGAGCTTGGGGATTCAACTCAATTTCTTTAAAACCAGGTATGGTTAGCTTTCAAGATTATGATTTTGGTTTAATCTTTTTCCATAGAAAATAATAAATCTCAAGTTAGGATGAAGATGATTTGTACGAATTGGATCTTGTATAACCACAAGAGTTTGTTTTATATATCCTCTATAGTTGGTATTTTGATAAAAATGTATAAAAATATTATTGTTGGTAAATTTTTTCACTATGTGAGGATCCTGGTAAAGATTTAATTGAGTTCTTTCTTGATATACAAAGTTATTTTTCATCAATGGATGATGATATCTCATTAAAAGTGGAATATGATATACTTAATGAATTCTTCTCATAGTTTCAAATTATTTTTCATGTCAATTATCAATATCACGGTAATGCACATTGATCTTATTTCTCTTTAAAGGGACATCATGATGTTTCTTACCGGATGAAATTGGGGAAATAGACTACACATAGCAATGTGGACTTTCTTTGCCACGACCCATCCCCCGGGGCCCGTGTTGTGACTAACCCAAGCCCACCACCCAAAGTCCAGGGGATAGTGACTAGTTCCGAACACATCAATCAGCAGGTGGGAGGCATTTTCTTGACTACCTTTACGCACACACACTCCCAACCACATCCCAATACACTAAAAGGGGTAAAACAAGTATACTACTAAAACAAGGCTGAGGGAATGTACAAATGAAAGTAAGTGGTCCAAAATAAAAACCCAACAAGGAACTCAAAAAATCAAGTACAAAAAAAACTATGATGACCTTCCACAGAAAAACCCCACCTGATCATGAGAGTAGTGAAGCTATAGGAAGCGGAAGTAGTGTTTACTGTCCGCCCAATCTTACTAGGCCCCGCCTGGTCTTGGGCCACCAATTCCACTATCATAGTGTCTATTAGTCTCTTCTCTCTATGTACACCTGTCTAAATGTTGTTTGTCTTCACCAGACTCAACATGTTCAAGCGAAGCCCATGCATGGGTGAGTAACAATGTACTCATTAGGGACCCAAAAAAAAGGAAAGGCCACACAACAATTCATCAAATTAAATCACAAACACAAGAGAGCTCACAACATGTATATTCTAGTGTTGTAATAGTAAAACCAATATTCACAACATTAACCACCATTGATACTAGAGAATGCCTCATCTAACATGTGCAGTGGTCCTTCCTAGGAACGAATGAGTGCTTCCCACAAACCATGGACTCTGTAGGTATACCTCCACAACATGTTCTGTGGGACTACAAAGTCACATAGAGGTGCTTCCTACTAGTCGTGGCCTACTGAGTTACTTCTAATCATAACGTACCATGGGCCTGAAAATTCAAAGATAAGTGATTCCCACCATGGGCCTATAAATTCCCATATAAGTGCTTCCCACTAGTCCAAAAGTTAGTAGTCTTTCAGTCTGAGCTAGTCACAGGGTTCTGTATGTTGCGAGCATAGGAGAACCGCTCCTCAAGCCCTTCTTCACATCTCAAAATCCACAAGAGTCTCCATAGATTAGACCAAAACATCCACCTCCTCGAGAGGGTTCCAACGCTGCAAATGGCTCATTAATCGGACATGTGGTTTACATGATATGGGCATTTCAGTAACCAGGGGGACGGTTGTGAGGGGGGCCAGTCCGACCCAGTCAGGCCAACCCGACCTACCATACCCCGGGCCCAACATACCCCAGTTCATTAAGACGGACTTGACCCAAACTAGTATAGGTAGAGGTTAGTCTGGTCTGGCCTGGCCAGTGGGCTAGGCCCAATAGGTCTCGCTGGACCCGGCCTAGTTGACCGAGGGTCCAACTCGCCGAGTTGCTTGGCGACCCGGTCTAGTATGACTCAGCACAAAGGTAGTGTTGATCTGGCCTAAAAGTGTGGGTCCGACCCACTGGGAGTGGGTCTAATCTGTCGATGTGGCTCTGGCCCACTGGTGCGGTCCGGCCCGACCTATTGGGGGATCATCCCACCTGTTGGGGACTGGCCGCGCTATGCGGCCGGTGGTGCCGACTAGCCTAGATGCGGCCTGGCTTCCAGATCTGGCTCCCCCAGGCCCTGATAGCATGGGTCCCTTCCACCATCCATGGTCGATGGACCATGGCTTACCCAACCATCCGAATGGCCCGGAAGCAGGCTGTCCCTCCACGCAGTGCCCCACCTGGCGCCACATCCACTACCGCGCTGTTGCGACTGACAAGCCATGGATTCTCTGTCAACATGGAATGTCAGTGCATGTCGCCTCCTCTACGCATTCGGCAAGGCCGGCCACCACCATTGGCACCACTGGTGTGGGCACCGAAGTGATGACTTGGAGTTTAGCAGACTAATGCATGTGCTCTGGTGCTCCGTTCTTCAAGTAGTGTGCGTCTATGGACTCCGAAGAAGCCCTTATCACCATGAGGATCCAAAAACCTTCCCTAATGTAATTCTGAGGGTGCGTCCACCATGAACGCACATTCGGATGTGATCAAGCCTTGTTCGTGTCAGCTCGGGCCCTTCGTGTTAGATGTTTAAAGATGGGGGAGGTTCGAGGAGTTTCCATTCAATCATTCCATGCTATGATTTGGACACTTAATAAAATAAAAACCCAAGAATAAAACACCCTCCCACATCACTCATGAGTCATGGGTGAACTGCTTCGTCGGTTTATATATGTTTTCTTTTTTTTTTAAAGTATGGGGAAGAACATTAAATCAAAAAACCCTTCCTCTTATGAAATGTGATGTCTGGGTGTCCTTCCTAGAGGAATTAAGACGTCTACATCACCTCCATGTTCGGATCTTTTAAATGCATCAAAGATGAGGAATTCCACCAACATTTTTCATTCTTCTACGGGGTGGAAGCCCATCCGAGGTTCACCAGAGAATCATAAAAATTATTAATCCTTATTTCTTAAGCGTGTCGAACTCTAAATTGGAGCACGTTGTAGAGTTTCCATTATTAGGTGACTTCGGGTCATTACACTATTTTATTTAAGAAATAGTGTTGATGTTAAGAATCATTAAATCATCGTTACACTGCGTGTAAAGGAGCCATTAATGAGCCTCATTAATGTTCATCATCGCCTCCTTGTTATTGGATTGTAGCATTGTCATCCACCACTCAGTTGTGGGAAAGAAAATATAAAAATTATTTTAAATTATTTTATTATTTTTGTTGAAATGTCTAAAAAATTAACTTTTCCATATGACCCTTAGCTGAGGATGTTAAGTCATTTCTAGGTGAATTTGGACATTATGAATCCAATGGTTCCATCATATTTATAATCCAAGAATAATTAAAAATATAGAAAATACCACACATATGTTTACTGAACGTTCCATAAAAAAAGTTCAAAACCTATTCAATGCTCTCCAGGGCCCTAAACCACATGCTTTAGAATTTCATTGTCTCAGTATAATTCCATATAAATAAAAAAATTA
Source organism: Viscum album (assembly GCA_963277665.1). Classification (NCBI taxonomy): domain Eukaryota; kingdom Viridiplantae; phylum Streptophyta; class Magnoliopsida; order Santalales; family Viscaceae; genus Viscum; species Viscum album. The sequence continues at coordinate 94,223,388 of OY728135.1, forward strand.
CATGGAAATTCCAAGATGTTACATTCTTCCTAACTTAGGGTTTTACATCCCCGAAAGCCAAAACAACAACTAAATAATAAGATGGGGGTACCAATCATGAATCTGAGACTCTCTCTCCCATATTCTCTATGAGAGATTCTTTTGCTGGCATTGGACGCACATTAGAGGAATCAACCTCCCACATAGGACCTCATATTTTCTATCCTCTATCCTCACTGGGAAATATGAAAACGTTTCCCCATATTCAATGTACATCTTTCCCAAATCGATGATGTGAGATGGATCATTCATGTACCTCCTCAGCTTCGACCCATGGAAAACAGCATGCACCCAATGCTTCTGTGGGGGAATAGCTAGGTGGTACACCTCCTCCCAAACACTACATAGGATTTGAAAAGGTCCAATGACCCTCAGAGATAGCTTTCCACCCCATACAAATCTTTGTAATCCTCAACAGGTAAGACCTAATAGAAAACATGATCTCCCTCCACGAACTCCAAGGGAATATGTCTCTTGTTGGCATAAGACTTATTCCTGCTATGTGCAGTCCTCAAACACTCCTAGATGATCTTCACCTTCTCAGTGGTAGCTTGTATAGCTCTGGACCCATGAGTGCCAACTCCCCTGGTTCTTTACAGCATATGGGTGATCTTCAAGGATGCCCTTTTCAATGCCTCAAATGGTAACTTGCTAATGGTGGATTGATATCTGTTTTTGTATGAAAATTACACCAGTGGTAGGTGGCCCTCCCAACTATGAACAAAGTCGAGGATGCAAGCACAGAGTATGTCCTTCAAGGTATGTGTGGTCCACTATGTCTGACCATCCATCTAGGGATGAAAATATTTTCTCAAACATAGCTACATCCTGAATGCCTCATGCAATCCCTTCAATAATTGGGATGTAAAATGAGTTTCATGATCCAATACGATTGTAGAAGGCACTCCATGGAGCCGCACTATCTCATGGATGTAAAGGCGATCTAATCCCTCTACCAATCCTTACTTCCGGATGGATAATAAGTGATTCGACATGGTGAGTTGGTCAATGATCACCCAGATAGAGTCATGACCTATAGACGTACATTGTAACTGCATCACATAGTCTATCAAGATATTATCCCATTTCCACTCTGGTGCCTCATGTGGTAGATTCAAGCCTGATGGAACCTGGTGCTTGGCCTTCACTTGCTGACAAGTGATGCATCATGAATCAAACTCGTTAATTTCATTCTTCATACTTGGCCACCAGTACTAACACCGGATGTCCTGGTACATATTTTACACAAGAGGATCTACCACCAAAGGGTATGTATGAAACACCCTCAACACCTCCTCTCGTATCATCACTAGCACTATGGTGCGCCCTCTGAAAAAGATGTTGTGATCCCCACCTATCGAAAATCCATCAGAAACATATCCTGAGGATATCTGAGAACATCGGTCCTCACAGTAAACATTCTCCAATTGTTCATCCCAGACTCATTGTAAGAGTGACGGAGCAATAGTCATTAACTCAAGGTTAAAAGCTTCAAAATCATCCACAAAGGATATCTTCATCGCGTGTAACTGCTCTGTTGCCTCAATCAGCAGTTGCGACCTGGTCCTTCTATTGATCACGTCTACCACCATGTTCCCCTTTCTTGGAGTATAGACTATATCAAAATCATATAATTTTAGGAAATAAATCAATAGTTGCGGTCTTAGGTTCATGTCCTTCTGGGAGAATATATATATGAGACTCTTATGGTCAGAGTAATCGGTGAACCACTCACCCATCAAGTAGTGTTGCCACATCATCAAGGCAAATTCCTCTACTTATAACTTCAGGTCATGGGTTGTGTAGTTCTACCAATGTTACCTTAACTACCTTGAGACATAGGTGAACACTGATCACTCCTGCATTAGGGCACAACTGAGTCCCGGCCCTGATGTTTCATAGTAAACGATATTCCAAACGCCATACTCTGGTAGTCTCAAGATGGGGGGCACTGGTTTGTCTCCGCCTCAGCTCTTGGAAACTCTACTGGCATTTCTTCATCCAAAAAATGGGATGTCCCTTCCTTTTCAATGCCTTTAAGGTTGATGTTATAGTAGAAAATTCTAATATGAATCTCTGATAGTAACTATCCAACCACAAGAAGCTCTGCACCTCAATCACACTCTAGAGTGGCCCTCATGAAAGAACCGCCTCTATCTTCACTGGATATATTGAAACTTTAGCCTTTGAAATGGCATGTACAAAGAAATGGACCTCCCAAATCCAAATAATGACACTTCGAGTGCTTACCATTAAGTAGGTGCTCTTCGAGTGTATCTAGGACTATCTGTAAGTGCACATCATGCTCCTCCTCCAAAACTGAGTACACCAAGATGTCATTGATGAAATCCATGACGAAACAATCAAGGTAGCGATTCAAGAACATGTTCATGAATCCCATGAACACTGCTGGATAATTTTTCACACCAAAAGTCATCTCTAAGTACTCATAGTGGCCATAACGGCACCTGAAGGATGTCTTCGGTACATCCTCATCCCGTACCCGAAGCCAGTGATTTCAGGATCTAAGGTCTATCTTTGAGAAGTACTACACTCCCTTCACCTGGTCGAAGAGGTAATCAATTCGTTGTAGTGGTTACTTGTTCTTCACGTTCACCTGGTTCAAGCACCTCATGTCGACGCCCCACCTCAAACTCCCATATTCTATTTTGGAAAAAATAATCGAGGCTGCCCATGGTGAAACACTGGGCCTTACGAACCCCTTCTCCTGCAAGTCCTCCAGTTGTACCATCATCTCATGAAGCTCTTTGGGTGCCATTTGATAATCCAGTGTGGAAATTATTTCCATCATAAGGAAAAGTTTGATACTGAAGTCTACCTCTCTATGAAGATGTATCCTTGTAACCTCATCAGGAAAAACATCCTTGTACATGTCCACCACTACAAGGATGCTTGGATTCCTCTCCTCCACTACACTGAGGGTGAGGCTATCCATCTAGTGAGTGATCGACTACACCCTCCTCCGAGAGAGTCCTTCCTTTGTTTCAAGGGTTTCCTCCACACCAGGGAATGAAAAAAGGGTCCAATATCCATGGAAACATCACACTGTATGCCTAAAATAGTCGATCTGAGCATGGACTATGGATAGCCAGTCCATACCCATGATGGCGTTGTAAGGCCTCGACGCCACTGCTAAAATATCCCAGCCGATGCTCTCACCTCCTATAGAAAGATCACACTACTGGAACCCATGTGAAATAATCGAATCCCCTACCGTAAGATACTATATCCATAAGGATCGAGCCAACGACTCCACCAGATTCTCTGAGTTCCGAACAAGAGCTGTGGAAAAGAAGGAGGGACTAGAACCTGTGTTGATAAGTACTGCAGCTACGGTGGGGAAGACACAGATCATACCACAAATAATCTCTAGAGTACAGTGGTCATAAGACTCTACTTCTTGGAGCTAATCTCACTCATGTCTTCTTACTCCTTGAGTTCGGGGTGGACCACATGGGGGGGTGGCTGTAACACCTCTAACTATCTCCCATCACCTGCCACTCGACCAGCTCCCTTGCCACATCTGCAACCCTACGGACCTCCTTGCTCGAACCAATAACACTGCCTCGGTGGCCCTTCTATCATATTTTAGTCATCTTTGTGGTGTTTTATGTAGTCATGTATCATGTGTCCCTTCCCGCCACATGATTAGAAAAGACTGGCCCCTCGGCTGACACCCTCTGGCTTGGGAGCCTCGCACTGTTGACCCTAATTCCTGGGGTCTACCAATGAAAGACCTGGACCACTTAGGCCCACGTGTCTATTGTTTGCTTCTTGCTGAAGACTCTGCCACCTGGGGTCTTCTAGAAGCCCTAGCTCACGGATCCTACTCCACCACGGATATCTCCATCACAAGGCCTCTCCCCAGCAATCCGGCCTAGGTAGGGATGCTTATAGATATCATTGAAGCCCTAATCTCCCACCTGATTCCATGCTCAAAGGTTATAGCACTAAAGAAAGGGTTTTAAACCATATATATAGAGTAGAGGGAAAGCTCAGTGAACCTTTCCTTGTACTCATTCATCGTCATGTTGTCCTTCTATAAGTAATGAAACTCTAGGATGCACATAGAGAGAAATGTCGCGGAAAAAAATCCTCCCAGAAAAGAATCTTGAAGTCAACCCAAGTGAGGGTTGCCTCATTGTGAGTATATATGGTCAAACTCCACCATCTACCTATAGATCTCTGTAGAAGGATCTCTACCAAGATCTTTATCTGGTCAAGTAGTGGCCTCACAATGTGGAAGAATAGTGTCACATCCTCCCGCCAGTATTTGGAAACCTGAGGATCCATCTATCCCCTAAACCTGGAAGGTCTCTATCTTTGAAACTCATATAGGGAAATGAGCCTACATACGTCCTCTACCGAAACCACCGGAAATAGAGGCTGACCATCGGGTGGTGGTATTACTAGTGCACTACCTGGTGGGTCCATCTCAAGCACTGGTCCATGAACAGATGCCTAATCACTGGGCGAGATGTCTTCATGACCTTTTATCAGGATCGTGACTGGTCGTCCACATGGAGGCATGAAGAGATAGTCCAAGATGTACCATGGTAAGAATTTTATAACCATTGAGCTGAATTTTAATCAAATGAACATAAAGATATATTTATTCAACCAATGTTTTCATGTATTGAGCCTAAAATAATTCATGTTCCTGGTGTGTGGATATGTCGGCCGCTGCAAAAATAATGGAATCCCCAAATCAGAAAGTCAAACTCGCAACACATAACACTATTGAAACAAAACAAAACACAGATTCCCAGTCTTGGAGGGGGAACTGACCCCCCCTATGATACTAATTTTTCATGAAGAGTCCCCCAAGGCTTGTGTCGTGACTACCCCAAGCCCATATCATGAAGGTCAGGGACAGGCGACTAGCGCACAAGGCATCAACCTAAAAGTGGGAGGCATTTTAATGAGTACCTACACACACACACACACAACCACATCCCAACACACTGAAAGGGGTAAAACAAGTATAATACTAAAACAATTATGAGTGCAAGTAAAACTGAAATTAAGTGGGCGGGAATGCATACTGAGTAATGAACTAAAAACAGAATGTAAAAAACAAAACTCTGATGGCTGTTTGTAGAAAAACCACACCTGATCATTAGATTAGTGATGCTAGTGGAAGTCGAGATTGTATGTCATGCCCACCCACCACAACTGGGCCCGACCTAGTTCTGGGCCACCAATTCCACCGTCTAAGAATCCATTAGTCCCATATCTCTAAGAACCCTTCCCAAAATGTCGGTTGTCTTCACCAAACACAACACGTCTAGGTGAAGCCCGTGTAGGGGTGAGTAAAATAGTACTCAGTAGGGACCCCAAAGTAAAAATGGAAAGCCAAAAAAACAATTTCTCAAAGTAAAGCACAAACACAAGCCAGATCACACAAGGTATATTCAAGGGTACTAATAGTAGCACCATCAGTGACATCATCGAAAACCTCATCTTTTATGGAACTCCTCCTCTAATGATTATAGTGGGACTGCCAAGTCATGGAGACGTGATTCCCACAAACCTTAGACAAAATAGAAATACCTCCCCATCGCTTACTATGGCCCAACACAGTCATAGAGGAGAGCTTCATACTAGTCATGGCCTAATGAGGTACTTCTCTTTATAGCGTACCATGATCCTGCATAGTAATAGAGAAGTGCTTCCCACCATGGGCCTACAAAGTTATAGAGAAGTGCTTCCCACTGGGAAAAAAGTCAGTAGTCTTTAGGTCTAAGCCAGTCATAGGGTTTTGTACATAGTGCGCTTGGGAGAAATGAACCTTAATCCATTCATCTCATCTCAATATCCACCAGAGTCACTATAGAGAATTCCAAAAGATCCACCTCATCAAGAGGGTCCCAATTTCGCAAATAGGTTGCCAATCGGATGTGTAGTTTATAAGATACGATCATTTTAGTAACCAGGGGACCAGTTCCGACGGTGCCCAGTTTGACACGACCAACCCGGCCCGGGGGGTCCCACATACCTCGGTTCATTAAGACGGACTCGACTGGACCTAGTGTGGGGTGAGTTCAGTCTTTCCTTGCCTCGCCAATGGGCCAGGCTCAATAGTCCTTGATGGACCAGCCTAGTGGGATGAGGGTCCAGCCCACCGAGTCACCCGGCGACCTAGTCTAGTATGACCCGACTAGAAGGAGATCCAGATCTGGCCCCCTTTTGCGGGTCTGTCCCACTGGCACGGGTTTGGCTCAATAGCGCGGGTCCGGCCCGCTGGTGCGGTTCATCCCGCGGGTCTTGGATCTAGACCCTTGTGTAGAAAAACTTTCTCCGCACAATGTGGGCTCGACCCTACAGCTGGGGACTGGCTGCATGGTGTGGCTGGTGGTGCTGACTAGCCGAGATACGACCTGGATGCCGTGTCCGACTCCCCCTAGCCCCACCGGCATAAGGCCCTTCCACCATCCACAGCCAGCAAACCATTGCTTCTCTATTAGTCTAGACGCCCTGGATATGGTCCGTACATCCACGTAGCGCCCCACTTGGGGTCGTGACCTCCAACGCCATCATGGTTGACAAGCCAGGGCTACCCAGTCAATGCGGCATGCCAGTGCAGGCCACCTCCATCACGCAGTCGGTGAGGCCAGCTGCCGCTTCTTCCGCCAATTACATCACCACTAACACGGTGGCAGAGAGTTTAGTAGACCACCAGCTGCGCTCTAATGGTCCGTTTTTTTATCCATCCATTTTTGTGTCCTCCAGGGAGATCCCCCTACACCAAAAGGATCCCAAACCTTCCTTTCCATCATTTCGAGGGTGAGACCAGCAAGAACGAACATGCAGAAGCGTTCCGGCCTTGTTCGTGTCCACATGGGGCCTCCTTGTTAGAGATTTAATAATAGGGGAGGTTCATAAAGCTTCCATTCAATCATTCAATGTGGAGATTTGGACCCCTAATAAAATAAAACATCATGAATAAAACACCCTCATTCATAATTCACGAATCTCAGATCAAACTGTTTGTGGGTTGATCTATGTTCGTCGTTTTTTTGAAACGAACAGGGAGGAACGTCAAATCAAGAAAACCCCACTTCTTATGTTGTTTGATGTTATGGTGTTCTTCCTCGAGGGATTAAGACGTCGAAATTGTTTTCCGGATCTAATCTTTAAAAGGAATCAAAGATGATGATGTTCTACTAGCACTCATTATTCTTCTCCAGGGTGGAAGTTCATCAGAGATTTTCCAGAGAATCCTCCAAATTTTTAATCCTTACTTTCCTAGTGCGTCAAACTATAAATGGGACCACATCGCAGTATTTCCATTTTGATGTGACATCTTTTCATTACAGTGTTTTATTTATGAATCAACATTGTTGTTACGTGCCATTAAAGCATCATTACACTGCGTGAAAACGAGCCCTTAACGATCTTCTTTAATGTGCATCTTCGCTGCCTCATCGCTACCCCACATCTTTGTCGTCCGCGACTCAATTATGATAATGAATATAAAATAATTCTATTCAATTGTTTTATTATTTTTCCCAAAATGTCCACAAAATTAACATTTCCTTATGACCCTTTCTAAATGAAGTTAAGTCATTTCATGGAAAATCGTTGTGTTCTGAATCCAATGGTGTCCTTAGATTTTTAATCAAAGAACTAGTTCAAATGACATAAAATCACACTCACATGTTTATTGAATATACCTTAAAAAAGATCAAATATTTGTACCAGGCTCTCTAGGACTCGGAAGCATGTTCTGTCAAATTTTGCGATCTCGAAATAATTCCATATGGACAAAAACATTACAAATAAATTCCCAAACATTACACTATTGGAAATAGAAAATTGATTCTTGACAAGGGAAATGTGTTTGATGGTTAATCATAATTGGGTAAGGATTTGTATCCAAAGATGAAATAAGTGGATCAGGGGTCATAGATGTACATGATCCTAGTTTTATAACACAAATAATGTTTCCATGAGGATGAAGAAATCCTTAATCCCAGTGTAAATTTGGTAATGTATTAGTGTATTTAGGATCCTGCTCCTCGCATTGAGGGGAAAAAACATGAGTGACAGTGGGAATATTTCATGGATTGAAGAGGAAATAAATAAATTCAAGGAAACACAGGGAATTCAAGGAATGTGGGAGGATATTGAGGAATATTCTCCAAAAAATCATCAATTATCCAACATTTATCCAATGGGAAAAAATATTTGTGTTGATACTGAAGGGTTAAATGACAATACCCATGAAGGAAACTCATGCCTATTTTAAATATGAATTATTATATGAGAAGGTTAAGGTGAATAAAATTGATGGTTTTACACATTCCCCTTCGAAGAGAAGGCCATAGAGGGACTATTACAACAAACCATAAAAGGTGTCTACCCGATCTACATTTAAATTATCAAAAAAGGCCAATGCCGAAATCCTGAATATCCTTAATACAGGTAAGTCTCTATCCGATTGGGAAACTACTGATGACTCTGATTATATAAATGGAAAGTCCTTTTATGATCTCCAACAATTGTTTCTATAGTTGAGGGAATGTACCAAATTTAAGACTTCCTGCTTCCCATGTACTTTTTATTTCGATTTAATAAATGGTCAGAATCTTTGCTTTGGGATAGACATGTTTCTTATGGAAAAAAATATATAATTAAATATTACTACAATAACCTTTTTATTACAATATAAAATTCATTATCCCAATTATTAATGGTTACAATTGAATATATATAATATCCATCAATTTATATCATAAAATAAAACATTAATTTCATAATAAAGACATTATAAAAGACATCCTTGAGTAATAAATATTGTGAAACTTATAAAATTACATTAGGTGCACTATAATTCATTTGAATTTTCATCTTCCAAATTAGATTATTTAGGATAACACATACAATATATAAAAAGAAAAAATAGCTTGAGGTTTATAAAATATATAGATAAATAGAAACATAAGACCCAAATTACTGACCAAAACTAAATATTAAATAGTTTATAAGGAAGGAAAAAGATAAATAAGGACCATTAGATGTCCGTGAAAATATAAAGGATTCCTCAAAACCCTGTAACATGTAATATTTCATAAATAAATAACTCCTTCATTACCCAAATTTAACAAACACCCCATCCATAGAATCCATAAAAATAATAACAAGAGGTATTACAAAATTTTTATATGGGGAATCGTAATGGGCCTCATCATTAAATAGTGAAAAAGAAACCCATGGGGACCTAATGATGTCCATGTATGATCTTCTAATAATCTATGGTTTGGGATGATAGAATAAATGCTATATAATTGAAATGGAATTTAAAAATTATAATATAACTAAAAAAACTATGTAGTTAAGGTGTGTTGAGTTATAATCACAATGTTATAAGACTTAATTGAATTATCCTTCAAAACATGCAACATGAACATGATATATTTTTTCTATGGTTATCAAGATCAAAAATTAATTAACCCTATAATTCAAATAAAGTCCAAAACATAATTACTATTTCCTCACCACAAAACTAACTACTTCGGAAAACATGGATAAACCCCCATTTTACTCATCTTAGTCATAATGTTCCCAAAATGAATCCATAATACAATAAATTAACTACATAATAATGATCATGAAAAATACATACCCAAGAAAACTATCCATTAATATCATCATGGTGTAAAATATCAATTGAAATTGTTAATGTAACTTGTGTTAGGTGAACTTCATACATATTTCTATATTAAACCAAGAAACAACCTAATCAGAGAATATTTTTTAACTATTCATTCTAAAATTAATAATTTTTATGTCAAGACCGACTAACCAAACTGTTAAAGTAGACTCCCAAAAACTCTTCACACCACATGAGAGTACTATCTTCATAACCTTCTTCATGTTAGGTGAGAAAATGATGATTCTTATTGGTAACCAAAAACTATAAAGGTAAAAAACTACTACCTCAAAACTTCATGAAACTAATCCCACATATCCCACACACAATGTTTTAACAAAATAACTTTTACATAATTCAACAATTTATGTTGTCTCACACCCGATGAGTACTAAACTATCTGCCCTATAAAAAATCATCTTGTATGAACACCTATATCTATGTTGTTAATCTTTACTTGATGATGATAATTATTTTCTAACATCATTATCCTCCTTCAGTACTTCAGATAACACCTCCATCTCTGAAATGATGAAACAATTGATAGAGAACATATGGAAAATTATATTAAATTCCACTCAAATGATTCTCATCCCAATTAATAAAAACCAACCCATGGAGGAGAATGTAAGATATCATGAATCTAATAATTCCTAAGAGTTACCTCTCAAACAAAATCAATCCAATAAAATAAAATAGTCTAAAAATAAATTAAATTAACATAACACTTAATGTATTTTTTTCAAATTTCATATGGATGATAACAACTCTAAAACTATTATTATAGACTTAAGAATATATATATAGTATAAGATCTCAGAAAACCTAAAATATATGTAAGATACATCTAAAAAGTAATCATGGAATTATAATGATCCCATTGCCATAAAAAATGAAAAAAAATAATTCATCAATATATTCCACTCAAAATTAAAACATCATTCCATCATTTACGAATTTCCTAATGTTAAAATAGTTAATAGAATTATGTTTGTAAAAGTATTCATTTTAATATAATTTAATTATTTATCTTCTAAAAGAATTGATAGATTTAAAAATAAAGAATATAATTTAATTTTAAAGATGGAAATATGTTTTCATTTATTTCCACATTGTTTACAATAATCCAACACCCTTATTGTTGTAAAAAATTAATATTTCAAAAGAACATCATGAAAAATAATGTAAGAAAATATTAGAATAATTTACAAAATAAATGTTTTTGATTTTGTAAAATATTCTATTTTTAGTGGAATACTCTTGTTATCTAAAAATATATTAACTCATAAACCACTAAAACTAATCTCAGTCCACCATAAGAGACTATAATAACGAATCTAGCCAGAGTGCCAAATTAAAAAAAAAGGCGTAACAAGAATCATGCAATATCATGAACCACATGCCACTCAGAATATCCACATCCAAATACTTCCCAATATGAACATATCTACATACATTCATCAAAACACATTGAAATACTCAAACAAAAAACTTGAAGTAGTTTTCATAGTCTTAAAGAGCTCATAACACTACTTTTTCACCCAATGCAATACTGATAAATCGAGCCACCATCCTCGTATCTAAAAAAATATTGGACAAAAAAAATCTATGATATTATTATGATTCATCACCTTTACAAAAAACCACAATAAAAATCATTGACCCTTAAGTTTAATATCCAACCTCAACAACTTCATGATACATTATGTTTGTAACACACTAGAATTTTATAATATGAACATCATATTCAATATCTTGTATGACATGCAATAATAAGACTAAAAGGGAATATAACACACTGATACATTATGATATATTTAATACTTTATCTAAATTTGGTATATTCTATAACTTCCAATACAAGTAGCACTGAGTTTACCTTGCATTAAATGCATGCTCGTGTTTTACCGAACAACTTTACATTATTCATTTTGTTATTTAAAATGTTAGTTGTTTCCTATACATTGGAATCTTTGGAATGAATAGGCTATCTAATTTATTAAAATATATATATTTCACATTTTTATTAGTTATCTATTGATTATTTATAAAAATGATAATAACATAATATAAAAAGAAATGTTTTTTGAAAAAATGTACATGTATAAAGGATAGTTTAGTCATGATTTTTGTAAAAAATATAAAATAAATTTCAAAAAAATTTGAAAGTTATTTTGGAAAACTATGATAAATTTTTTAAATTGAAATAAAAAAATTATCTTAGAGAGAATATTTGGGTTTTTTGTGGGAAGATTCAATTTTTGATGAATAGTGAATAATATTGAATTTAAATTGAAAACTATCATTTAATTTAAGTAATTAATAAAGTTATATTATATTTATAATTGGTTTTTAAATAATATTAGTTCAATACTTTATCAATTAATCACCTTTAGGTCATTGGTCTCAATTTTATATTGAATTTAGACAATTTCACTTAAAAAACAAAATTTCTCATCACATATGTGAGATTAGTTTTTAATTAAAGATTATCAGTTCTGTTAATTGAATTTTTAAAAAACGTATTTCATATTTGGAATCATAAATGTTTATAATTTATAATAAGATCATATTAATTTTTTACGAATATGAATATTGAATTCTGTAAAAATTAATTATCACAATTAAGGAAACAATTTATTTATCGAAGGTTAAACTAAAAAGAGAAGGGTAAAATGGCATATAAACATGTCCAAAAATTATTTTCATAAACTTTTTGACAGAGAATCATAGAAGGTTTTATTTTAGTTAATTTGGACCCTTTTGGAAATTGTAAATTGTGGAAGAACTAATTTTGTTTCAAAAATACCAAGTGTGTCCACTCACCTAATAATAAAATGATACCCCCACTTTTCAATACTTTACACTTTAAAACCAAAATGGAATGTTAATTACCTTTAAATAATAACTTAAAAAATTCTCTCTACTAATCCCAAAAGCCTTAGTTTTGAAGAAAAAAAATCTATCCTTGGATGAATTTAGTGAAAACCTAATGTGGATACACGAAGAATAAGAAATGTTCTAGAATATATGTCATTATTTAACTTCTTTATCCACCTCCTTCAATTTTTATTATTCCATAATGATATAATAACCATAGTATAATAAATATACCAGTATGTTATTATAAAAATTCATTAACATAAATCATATCCACTTCCATCAAAAGGGTTGTGAAATCATTATTTGTGTGTACGATAGACTACAACGTCGCGAACTGATGTCATTTATTTTTCAATTTCCAACTCTCAAGAAAGTGAATTATTATGGTTATAAATTATATATACATAATTATGATAAAATATTTACACCTATATAATAAATTTTTAATATATATCTCTCTACCTTCCATTTCATAGGATATATGATTATGTCTCTTGTGAGTACGACAAACTACTGCCTCATGAAATGATGTGATTCGTCTTTCACTAATGCTTCACATGGTAAGTGATAAAGTTAAAATAAATAATTATATGTGATTTAAATCATTAATTATTATCTTTATAAAATATTTATCATTCTATTATGATAATATAATTTTTTATTTCATTCCTTTTGACTCATGTAATGATGATAACATCGTCCGTGTATGTGTGGACCACCTCCTAAATGAAGCGATGTGGCTCTATCTTCACCACCACACCACATTGATGATATATATAAGAATATAAATGGTATATATGATAATTTTAAAATTAAATAATGGTAAAATATTACGTAACTAATTTCCATAATGATCATTTAAAAATGATAATGTTACACATTCCTATGTACAACCAATTGTCTCCTTGATAATTATATACATAGTTTTTCATAACCATAATTCATTATTAGTTTTAAAAGTAAAGTTGATGTTCAAATATAATAATTATTTATTTATTATATTTTTAAAAAAGATAAAATATATAATATTCCCAAGAATATGAACTTTTATAACAAAACAAGCATTAGAAAATAAGGTAATTAACACATAAAAAAATTTATGTAGGGAAATATTATTTAAAAATGGGTAATAAGATGTTATTAAAGGATCTTATATGATATTATAAATTCTAAAATGGTTTTGGAATAATTTAATTACATCTTAAAAACTACTATAAATTAGTTCAAATAATTTTCAACCAAAAATTAGAATATGTTATTGGATTTCATCTCAATTTCTTTTCAATGAAGCACATTGTAGTGTAACGCACTAAATATCTTTTATATGGAGTATATACAACCCCTTTTAAATGAAATATCATGAATACTTAATAATTAAATTTATATCATGTTTAAATTTGAATTGTTACATCTAATGGGATTTAACTTACTAGTTACTAGGTGGTAAATAATTTTATAACTCAATTACCTTTCACTTAGATATATTACAAACACATTTTCATTAATATTCTATGAATATGTGTATCACCACATTTTATTGTATTTTTTTATTTAGAAAATATTTTATGTGTATATATTGTTGATATAGATAATATATTCATTGTGTTATTCTCATATCAACATTATGATATTATCAAGGATATACATCACAATCTCACTTCAATGATAATTGTTTATTATTAATCTTAAACAGAAGGAAATTATTTGACTATTTACTTTTAAAAACATTTAATTTTACTATAATATAGGTATTAATGATATTTTCATGTAATATTACCAATATTGAACACATTTCTACATAAATTATTTGAGAATTTGTTTTATGAATATAAGATTTCATTTGTCTCTTTGATTGGAAAGATGCTTTCATCTAGAACAGTGTTTTCTGAAAATATTTCCAAAAATGTTTTTAACATTTCAAATTTATTGATCAAATGAATTTTCACAAAATTTTTATCTTTAAAAAAATTTATATTATTCTTATGAATTTTTCAAAAGATTTCTCCTTTGGATTTTATCAAAAATATGAAGTGAATCACATTGTCATTTTTTGAACAAAGCACTTTCGTAATCATTTTATAGTTGTAAAGTAATTTTATTTTTTTATTTTAATAACATGTGAATAATTAATCACCATAATGAACATCACATCTTTGATTATTGCTATTGAATATTATGAGGATAAATTTAAATAATTTTATAAAAGTTATTATCGAAGAAGATTATTTCTAAAAAAAATTCTAAATGAAATTGATATATACCCAAAGAATATTTTTTATTATTATTTTATGGTATTTATATTCTTAAATTTCAAAAACCATTTATTATTAATCCAATTTTTATATGTAATTTCCATCCTTATTCATCATAATTTTGTTTTTTGATAATATTTACTGAGGAAGCTGTTTGAAATTCACTTCCATGTTTCATTTTTGTAGTTAATAAAAGTCCATTGAAATTTTTTATTTCCTATGATCACTTGATATTAAGTTTCTAATAAATATCTATATTAATAATAATGTATTTTATTATTGTGAAAACTATATCTCATTTCTAAATATATAGTTTTACATTGAATACTTTTTGTTTGAAAGTGGGAATATTGATATTTTTTATCCCTTACTCAATGCAAATATTTGATGTTATGGAATATTAATTCATGAATAAAATTGATTGTAAAATATATAAATAATTATTTGAACCAATACTAATGTGTGGGGACTAACACTATATAACCCCTAGATGCATATGTAGGTATACAGAGCAAAATCGATTAAGCAAGAATGAAATGGGTTTTTAAATATTGTTTAATCCTTCTGGTGGAAGGTATTGATGGTAGAGAAATCATATTCCTAGGATATGATGTCCAATAATTAAGCATTTAATTTATTAAGAGTTTATTTTTTATCATCTAGTCTATTTTCACAAAGATATTATCTATGGATTAATTTTATTTTAAACATATTGATTAAATTTAATGTGAATTAAGTTATTTACTAGGGCACATGCATTATTATTTATCCAATAAATTTAATGGATTTTGTGAGAAGTTATTTTCTGATCCATATTAATTATTCCTTATCTAGTTCTTAAAATTGAATTCGTTATCGGTTATTTATCTTTATATGTTGATTATTCTTATCGATTAATTATAGAATCCAAACTATATAACCATTTATAGTCATTTGAGTTCAAACTTATTTTTCCCTTTAAATAGTATTACATGAAGAATACTATTATTGATATTCAAGGATATTCTAGAGGGAATAATATTATTCTAGGAAAAATTATTCTGCAATTTTTTGTATTCTATTGTAATTCTCGTCTCATGTATGTAACTTGTTTTTTAATAATACTAAAATATTTGGTTATTCGGGATGTGTTTTGTTGTATCCAATGCTGATGTAATGGTAAAAGGAACCAGCTTTGCGCTACTAGGGTAAGGTTACAACTATTGTTATCAACATATGTTTAGTATAATACATGTAAACTATATTAAGGAAAAGACAGATTTAGGTAACATAACCCTTTGATAGTGTTTTAGGATAATTATACATGAACATTCTAAGGTTTTTAAGGTAGATATTATGTGATTTTTTTATAAAATCATCAATGTCTAAACACTACTTGTGGAAATGGTTCTCAAATTGACATACCTAGGGGTAATAACTCTAAAAAAGGCTCCTTAGGATTGACATGACCATTACTTAGTATTTGAACATGGATCTTCTCGCATTCCTATTTTAACACACATAGGGTATATTCTTAAGATAATTAATGTTTACTTCGAAAACCACTATGAAATATTTGAATAGATAATGAAAATGGATAAACTAGGTTAACCCATCTCCTAAGGAAGTACCTATGTTGAAATAAAATAGATAATGTATTTTTGTATTAGGATTCTAGAATCAAATTGTATTATTATTTTTAACAATTTGATATTGGTATAGGAATCATTAATCTTATAAGGTTTTGTTGAATTTTAGAAGCACATGTGATTTATTTAACGTAAATTTTATGGATACCATAATGGGTTAATAGATTAAGATTTATCATATGTTCAATATCTTAAACACCGATGTTTTAGGTTTTATATGATTGGATCCTACCATGATTATGTATATTTAGGGATAAATTATGGAAGTTATATGTTTTAGTGGAAAATTTATTTGAGAAATAATGCATCTTCATCGTTTCATACATTAATTTGATGGTATGGAAAACCTCAAGGGTAAATATTATAATCAATGAAATTTTAATAATATTATTAATATTATATATTTTTAAAAATTAACTTTATTACAAATCATAATAAAAATGTTATTTAAGGAGTAATTTTAGTTCAATGATTACCATAATTGTTTTGGAAAAATTATATGAATTAAACCAAAATAGTTTAGAAAAGGGAAAACTCATATATTGGGTGATAAAGCCTAATTCCTGGAAAGGCCATAGGGATAGCACCCATGACCTATGGATGATAAGGTATTAACATATACAACTAGCCTATGTGATATCTTAGTTAATATATCACAGTTTTTAGGTAATGTATTTGAAATATAAATATTATTGATTAACCAAGAGTGTTACTGTTGAGGTTTAAAAATTAAATTATTATATTAAGTAAAGTGTTCTTGATATATTTAGAGATATGTGGAAAGTATTTACACTCTTTTATGTATCTTAATCCATGTTAAAAGTTAATTTTATAGATTAATGAATAAACAATTAATTTTGTAGATATTAATTTCTTCTAATAAGGGATGAAGGGGAAATTGATCAATATAAAACCAAAATATGAAGTTACTCCATTGAAATATAATCATATAAAGTAATAATAATTCTTTATATTCTTGGAAAGTAAAATAATTTCATAAAATTATGAGTAGGATCTTTAAACAATAATGTTAACAAATTACATTCATATCTGATGAATCAGATTCTCTTTTAAATCATCATAGATTTTTTTGATCCTCTTCAAGATCCATTTATTATTTAACTTCATGTGATTAATTACCACTATCACTATTTTTGAATATTAAATTTTTTATTTCATGTCTATATCTTCACTTTACACCAATGTTCTCATACTTGGAAAACTATTTATGTGTTATTCCATATCACTATGGTACTTCCGTATCTATCCTATTAAATTTATAATTTAATAAACCTTTATATGATCTTGGTTTTTTAATAATGGTGTTCCCAAATAACTATACCTTGACTTACATGATAATTTTTAAATTATGAGGACAAAATTCAATTATGGTGGAGAGAATATAACACCATGAAATTTAAATTATGGTCTTCGTATTCAACAGTGTGTATGAAACACAACACCAATATTATCAGGGAATATAAAATCCTAAGACATTATGATATATATACTATTTAAAATTAAATCTACACATTAAAAATCTTGTAATGCACACTATACTGAGTTTAGCTAGCGTTACACACTTGATATAGTTTTACCAAACAATAATATATTACTACTAATATTATTTAATGTTATAGTAGTCAAGAATCATTTGGAATGGAATTAATTAATAGGATTAAATAACTAGTAAAATATATATCTTTCCCATGTTTATTGGTTATATATTAATTATTAATAAAATAAGAATAATTTAAAATAAAAACAAATATTTTCTAAAAAACGATAATTTCTTATATGACAGTTTAATTTCACTTTTTGCGCAAAATTTAAGATTATATGTTAACATAATTTTAAAATAATTTTAAAATAATAAAATATATTTTAGAAATAATTATATCAAAATTATCATACGGGGATTTTTGTTTTAATTTTTTTTGGGAAGATTCATTTTTTAGGAATAGTGATAAATTCAGAATTTTATTTGAAAACTAAATTTCTTTTAAATAATTCCTATGGTTAAACATTATTATGGTAATATTTTAATGTAATATTAATTCAACTTTTTATCAATTTCTCCAATTTATAACATTGGAATAAATTTTATTTTGAATTTAGATATAAAAACACTATTGACTTTTGACCATTTTCACTTTGAAAACCTGTTTTCTCATCATGTTTAAAGGATAAATTTTTAATCTGATTTTCCACATCAATGAATTGAATTCAGAAATATAGATTCCATATTTATAATTATAATAATTTATAATTTATTAGAAATAAATATTAATTTTTGACAAATATGAATAGTGACTTCGTTAAATTTTAATTACTACATTAAGGTGAAAATTGATTTGTCAGTGGGGTTAAACTAAAAATATAGCAGTTACAATGGATTATCATGTAACATCTAGTGTTTAAATAAACTAAGTATTTATTTTATTAGTAATATTTTTTTTTCTACATAAAATAAAATTTATTAATTATAATATTAATATAATAAAATTGTAAATGAATATTAAATTATAAATTTATAAAATAAATAAATTAATAAATAAATTATAATGATAATTTAATAAAAAATATTTTTACTATTTTATTCCTAATATAATTATATTGAACTTCTAGGCATGTAAAAAATTGTTAAAAATACGATTTACTATAATGAATCAACAATAATTAGCTATTAAATTATTAACAAGAAATAATATATTGAGTAAAAATCATTTTTTTTATAAAATATTAACTGTATTATAATATAACATATAATATATTATTATTTAAAATTATAAATAAATAAATTTATGTAAACCAATTTTATTTTGTATATTCAACAAATAGTATTATATATCACTTATAGTTTTAATTAAAACCTTCTACGAATATAAATGTATCATTTAAAAACATTGATAACTTTATGGTTAAATTATATAAATGATAATAATAATTAAAGATAACTTATTTTATAATATATATAAATGATATTATGTTAATTATATATATATGTGTGTGTGTGTGTGTGTGTGATTATTATAATGAAATGGTTTTAAAATTTAAATTATAAATGTATGAATATAATTTGAAATAAAAAACAATTTATTGGAAATATTGTTTTAGATAGATATATATATATACAATATTATTATAATCAATTTATTATTAATTTTTTAAAAATATGATTTATCAAAAAACTAAATGGTGAAATCAAAAAATAAAAAACAGAAAATTATAAGGGTGAAATGAAATCCACTATTTCATTTATAAGGGGATTTTGAGTGTGAGATCTTCGAGGGTAGCTGGTCTTTCAAGATGGATCTCAGGTTCCAAAGCATGGGGGTTGTCGTACTCCAAGAGGCTGAGTAGAGTGAAATGGGGTTCAAAGAGATTCAAAGGTGTAGAGAGAGAGCAATAACTGAAGGATTGAGATAATTTTTCGGATTTAATTAAGGTGTTCTGAGCAGGGGTCGATGACTTCAATTTCTAGGTGGTGGATAAACAATCTTAGGTGGGATTTAGATTCAGATTTCTATACTGAAGATGTTTCACATTCTAGATTTGTGAGAAAGGCGTAGTGCTTTATTTTTTGGTGTCCAATTCTTCTTCCTCAGTCTTTTTCATACCCATTCAAATTGAATATATTTGGATAAAAATTTCAATTTCAAGTCTTTATTAAATTAGAATCATTTTATAATTTATTGGGTTTTGAGAATTTAAATACTTGATTGAAAAATTTAATTTATTTTTATATCTTAATCCAAAAATTTCCACATCTATGATTAAACTTATCTAGTCATCTAATTCGTTTAAATAAATAGCATTCTCCATAAATTTTTATTTGGATAACTCAATATCAGTGAAGAAATAAACAAATATATTTATCATCATATGTATTTTTTGATCACCTTTAATACAGTGTCTCACAAAAATGAATATGTTGGATTCCAGTTGCATCGAAACAAAGGTTTATGAAGTATAACAAACACACTCTGTCTATCATTCAATATATATATATATATATATATATATTCAGTATCATAATTAATGAATCATTTTGCTTGGATACACTAATTTATTATAGAAATATGAGAAACTCACATTTTTATACATTGTATTGACCAACTTACACCACCCAAACACCCGTTCGGTGAACCCAAAGATCCACAAGCCATATTTCATTCTTTTTATACTATTTTAATGAAGGGATTAATTATTTATAAGGAAATTAATTTTCCTTTTTTTTATTCAATGAAATTATTATATTATCAAAGATTATAGTTGTATTTTTTAGAAATGTTCTTCATCAATTTTTATTTTATGAAAAATAAAAATGGAAGGAAGATTTTGGTTTCCTTAAAGTATATGTTTATCAAACAATTTTTTATGTGTTTATTTAAAAAAATGAGATTTTTTTATTTTCAGTTTTTGGTTTTAAGGGAAATATTAATTTCCCAAAATTAATTTCTTTAAAATTATATTATCATAAGGGATATTTTTTCATAGAATAAGTTTTTATTTATTAATATATATATATATATATATCTGTGTGTGTGTGTGTGATCTATAATTATAAAGTTTTATTTTTAAATTAATAAGTAAATTTATTTTTTATTTTTAAAATAAATTCTTGTATTTTTTTGAAATTCAATGTTTTAGAATTTTAATGAATAGAAAATTATTATTGATTAATTTTAAAGAAATTCTTTCCCAAATGGAGTTTGAATTTAATAAATTATCTTTGTATATATCTAATAATAAAAACTCTCATTTTATTATTATTATTTTTAATTTATGATAATGCCAAGCATGTTTTTAGATATGACCATCATATTTAATTGATGACATTTTTTGCAATTTTTTATTCGATAATTAATTTAATTTTTTAATAGGATTACATTATCCTTTTAAGAGAAGTATTTTTTTAGAAATAGGGATTTAACATAATAATTTTTCAAAAAATGAGTTTATCATGTTTAAAATTATAAAAAAAATCAATTATGAAAATAATTTATGAATGTTTTTTCAATTTTGTTAATGGATTGTGATTGAGGAAGTAGGATCTTCAACATTTTTAATTAACAATTAGATTTTACACATGAGTTTCATTAGGGAGAATGAGTGTGAGAATTGAACCACATCCTCGTGAAACATAGACCTAATGGTGATATTGCATGTGGTCACATAGTTTTCATATGATATTCTAAGTATCTTCTAATATATAAAATAAATATAATTTTCAAATTATTTTGATGGAGAAATAAAAATGTTTTTCAATAACTATAGTTTGAAATTATATTGAAAATGACAACTGGTTTTAGAGTCTATTTTGAGATGGATTTTTTTACAAAATAATAATTATTTTTGAAATTGTTTTTAAATGTGTTATATATATAAAATATATATATATTTGATATAAAATTTTTTAATGGTTTTTAAATAAATTATAAAGGTAATTTTTAATTTTTTTAAAACCCATTATTATAAAATTTAATTCTCATCCCAAGTTTGAAAAATTATTTCCACATGTATTTTCAGAGTAATAAGGCAGACAAATTCTATTTTGAAGTTCTTGCATGTGGAGAAAAATAGTTATACAATTTTATTTTTTTCAAATATGATAAATTGTATAGTTTATTTTAATTATCTAGAACATAGACCGGAAAAGATCATGGAATGTACGATGTAGTATGTATTACTTCAATTATCATTTGAAAAAAATATGTAGTATTTTGTACAAATAAACAAGAAAGTGCAAGTTATTGGACTTTACCGATTGTATCAGAAGAAAATTCTAGAAATCTTTGAAGATTAGCCGTTGACTTTGGATAAAAACAACATCTATGCAATATAATTTTCTTGGAATCTTCTAGTTAAAGATATTCCCTTAAAATGTCTAGATTTTCAAAATTATGAAGAGATAAAAGCATAATTTTCTTATGTCTGATGAACAAATTGTGACGGTGCAATTCATTTAAGGGTGGGGTGGGGGAATGTAACATCTCGTGTTTTAATAACATAATTATTTATATTATTAGTTATATTTTAATTTAAAAATTAAATCAATGTTAGTAATAATTATTATTATTATTATTATTATAAATTAATAATAAAATAAGAATATTGAAAATAAATAAATAAATAAATAAATTATATTGATAATTTATTAAATATTATATTTACTAGTAAATTTATCAAATAATTATATCAAATTGCCGGAAATGTTATAAATTGTAAAAATATGTTTTAATATGATGAATTAAGTTTCATTAATCATTATATTATTGACTAGAAATTATATTTTAACTATAAAAATATTTTTAATGAATAAATAAAAACTAGTATAAAATTTCACTAAAAAATAAAGTGGTCGACAAATATAAAAGATTAATTTTTTTTTAAATAAATTATATTAAATTAATTTAACTGTTAGTTTTATATAATATTTCTAGTTATAATTAAAAATTTATACAAATATATATATGTAACATTTAAAATCATTGATAATGTTTGGATTAAAATATATAAATGATAATAATAAATAAACATAACATAATTTATAAAATATATAAATGATATTTTGAAAAATATAAAAACATATATATGAGTATTATTATCATACTATTATAAAATATTAATTATGAATATAAAAATATTATTTTAAATAAATAACATTTTAAAGGAAATATAGTCTTCAAATCATATTTATTGAAAAAAAGTATTATAATTAAAGTATTATTAATTTTTAAAAAATATGAATTCTAAAAAAATTGAAATGGTAAAATAAGAAGAAAAAAAATTATTTGGGGAAATGAAACCGCCAGTTTCATTTTAAATGGAAGATTGGGTACGAGGGATCTAGGGTCGACTCGGGCATTCAATCAAGATATCAGGTTTCAGATCTTAATAGTCTATATACTCTATGAGGCTGACCCGAGTGAAGATGGTGTTCGAAGGGTTTAGAAAGAGTAGAGACCGAGCAAATACTGAAGGATCAAACATCCATGAGGGAATCAATTTGGGAGTAGGGATTGTTTCCTTTGACTACTGGACAAGGGCAGAACGATCATGGTCGGGCATTAGATTCATTTTTGGATGCTGAAGAGGGTTTTTTTCAGATCTATGAGGTAGGTGTTATGCTTTTATTTTTGGTGTTTAATTATTCCTCCTTGATAATATTACGACCCATTCAAACTGAACGTCTCTTGTTATGAGTTAAAATTCATTATATGAATTAAATTATAATGGTATTTTCAATGAATTTCTCTTGATATTTGTAATGCTTAACAAAAATATAAAATCAATTTTTACATCTTCTTTAAACAAATTTAGTGGCTATGATTAAATTAAACTAGTCGGCTGATTAAGTGAAATAAATATTATTCTTCAATAATTTGGGTCCATATTAATCAACTTCAGGAAAGAAATAAAAATATGTATGTATCATAATCTATATTTTCTGATCTCCTTCAATGTGATTTCTTTAAACACTGATCATTTTTATTCAATTTAATCGAAAAAAGGTTATAGGGAATGATGAACATATATATATATATATATTATCAAAATTAAACAACATTTTTTATTAGATACTGGAATTAACTATAGAAATAGTGAATAACTCTCATTTTCATACACCGGATAGACCGTCTCACACTTCCGTTACACCCATTAGATGACATTAAATACCCCACATGTCCTATTTCTATCATTGTTGACTATTTTATCAAACAGAGTAATTATTTTAATAAAATTACAATATTAATTTTTTCATAAATGCAATTATTTTGTGAAGAATTTTTATAGTCACATATTTTTTAAAAAGGTCTTTTTCAATGTTAATTTTCTGAAAAAAACAACTGGAAATAAGATTATGATATTATTAAAATCTCTGTATATAATATAATTTCATAAAGTATTATCTTAAAAATATATAATTTTTATATTATTTTTATGTTTTGGTTGTAAGGGGAGAAATTATTTTCAAATATTCATTTATTTAAAATTATATAATTAAAGGGATGGATTTTTAAAACATATCAATTGATTTATTCACACACACATATATATATATTCTATAATTATGAATTTTTATTACTAAATTGATAATGGTTTATTAATTATTTTTAAAATAAATTGTTTAATTTTTATTCAAATTTAATTTTTTAAAATTCAAATTTATAACAAATTGTTATTATTTAACTTGGAATCCATTGTTTCCTTTATGGAATTTTAATATCATAAATTATCTTTGGAAATATTGAATGATAAATAAATCATTTTATGAATATTATTTTTAGTTGTAGCAAATTCCATGAATGATTCTTTAAATGTGGACATCATCTGTAATTCATGAAACTTCATTCTTTTTTCCATGAATTTTTTTAATTTTAATGTGCTTCTGTTTTCTTTTTAAAGGATGTATTTCTTTTAGAAATATAGTTTTCTCATAATTATTTTCTGAAAAGTGATTTTATCATGATCAAAAGTATAATATTATTTTCATATATGAAAATATTATATGAATGGGTTTGAAAGGATTTTAATTGATTGTGATTGAGGAATGAAGGTCTTAAAAATGATTTCCTAAAAAATAGATTCGACACATGGGTATCATGTTTTAGAATGAGGAATTGGGAGTGAATCCATACCATCACGAGACATTTTCCTTCCGATGATATTTTTTTTAGGTACATGGTTTTCATAGGATCTGATAAGTATCAGTATAATACATAAAAGAAATAATAGTTCCAAAATATTTTAAAGGAGAAATAAAGCTTTTTTTAAAATAGTATAATTTGAAAATATTTTAAAAATTAAATATTTTTCCAAAGCCAATTTTGAAATGTACTTTTTTTCTTTCAAAATGATATTTAATAATGAAAGCCTATAAAAAATTAATATATATATATAACATATATAATATATATATATATGGCATATAATGTTTTAATGATTCTTAAAATAAGATTTTAAAATTATTTTTCGCTTCTTTTAAGAACCCTTAATATACAATTTTATGCTCATCCCATTGTATAAAACTACTTTTCATCAGTATTTTAAATGTTATAAGTCAAATGACTTCACTTTTTGAGTTAGCACATGTAAAAAAATAGTTACTTACATTTAATTTTTAAAAACTATAACTAATTACATAGTATTGTACAATTCTATAGAACAGATATTATAAAATATCATGGAATGTAAGATCTATTGTGTAATGTTTTAGTTATTTTTATAAAAAAAATAACACCGTGATTTTTTATCAATGAATATGGAATCATGAGTTCGGGGTCATTACAATAAATTTTTAAAAAAACTATTTATAGGAAATATTTTGACCATTACTCCTCTATGGATTTATAATGGAAAATATTAGACCCTTATGCCATATTAATAATGTGGGATCAAATAGTTATTTTCATAAATACTATGTGTTTCATCTCACCAAATTATAAAATTCCACCACATATTTTCTCCACATAACACCTTCAAACCACGAAGGATCTACAAATAACTGAAACAATAACTTAAAATATTCCACCCCTTCATCCAAGAATCCTTAATTTGGGAATAAATTATAGCATCCCGATTTTTTATAACATAAATTTTCATTACATTTTACAAAACCGAGGATCTTTATGGTTTAGTGTCTTGGAAACTAGGAACGTAATACATGATGACATAAAACATTCTTTTTAAACATTCTAAAGG
The DNA here is from genome assembly GCA_963277665.1 of Viscum album. Taxonomy (NCBI): domain Eukaryota; kingdom Viridiplantae; phylum Streptophyta; class Magnoliopsida; order Santalales; family Viscaceae; genus Viscum; species Viscum album. Next base: position 94,249,574 of record OY728135.1, read on the forward strand.
ATTATTATTTGTTAATCCTAAGTTCATTAAAGCATATCATAACCTGGGAGCATACATCAAAGTAAAGGGTGATTAGAAGGCCCAGTAAAGGAAACAAGAGAAACATTTTACATGTGAAATTGAGATACATCAATAATGTGATGATAAATAACTTTAAGGCATGAGAAAAATATCATGAGGCATTTCATAATAATAAAAAATGTGTTTCATAACTTCAAGATGTGGCTACAACATTTAACATAGGCAATCATGAACATATCACCAAGGACCATCCCCAAGGTGTCATTTAAAAAAATTACCAGGTTATTCACCAAGGTATTGTTAAAATTGTAATCCCTAGAGATTACATCATTACCCAAAGAATTAAAGCGCTATCAGGGCGCACCCTTAAATTTGTCTTTATTATCATGTGATTCACATATATCATCATCAAAAATTTCATAAATAACCCATATAGCATAAAATAAATGGGTTTCAATTCATAATCATAACGTTTTAAAAACTGCTTTAAAGACATGATCTTTATTTCATTTTAAACCCATAGAAAATAGAAAGAGGAATTCATGTTTGTAAATCCCAGAATTAAAATAGAACATTTTGATATATAATTGAATACCCCTATAGAATAATGATCTTTGAGTATTCACTTAATAAAATAAAATAATTTGAGAAAAAGATAAAGACATTTTGAGGCGAAAATTCAGTAGCATAACGAGTATGTTACAGGGTTTTAGAAAACATTGAAATGAGCAGGGATAAGGGTCACCCTGTCCTAAACTAGCCCGGGTACCCTGGTAACCCGATAACTGAGCCAAACCTGACATAGCCGGAATGGTGTTTCATATCCCTATGGGTCGGCGACTAGTACCTAGCATCGTACAATATACAAGTGGGAACGATTTTGCCACATGAATGTCGAAGCAAGAGTAAAACAAACATTAGGCATAACAAAAGAAACTCCACTGGGATTAATGTACCAGAATACAAAGAGTCATAATATGAAAAAAGTACTACAACCCAAGTACCAAAAAGGAAAAACAGTCCCAAGGTCCCTATGGACACAACTCACTAAGTCCAAAGATCAATAACTGGATCCACCTCCAAGATATCCCTTCCCTTTGCTTGAACCTGGAATGAGAAAGTCTACAAACACCTGAAGCCAAAAGTAGGGTGTGAGCCTAACCCCAATAGGATACCACCAAAGATTCCATAATAGATTCCATATGTAAATTATCCAAAGAAAAACTTTCAATTTTCAAATAAATAGGTTTGGAAATTCAAAATCATATTTTAAAAAATCATGCTTTACATTTTCAAATGATGGTAATATTTATTTAAGCAAAGGCTTTACAATGATGGAATATTTCTAAAACAATGGCTTCAGTAAAATATTTATATAAAACAGTTTATATAAATTCAATAGGCATGTAAAGAAGTTCAAAAGCATTGGCATACATTTATATCTCAAATATAAATAAACAAGTGAGCAACATGGTCATCTGCCAAAAGGTACGATAGTATTAAACAACTATAGGATTTCGCACTCTCTATGTGAACTCTGAAAAAATTGTATACACATGTCCCTATGACACTGGACAAAGGAGACTCATCACCAACCCATCGGGGATGTGAACTGCCACAATAATTTTTTAGAACGTTGTCATAGTGTAAAGTGTATCCAAATAACCCACTAACTACCTAAGGCTTGCATGTGCTCTTACATGATGGGAAAACTATTTTAAGAATGCTTAAAATATGATCATTTCCATTCTTCCATATCAAAATTTCCAAGATCATTCCATTTAAAACCAAAAAAAAAATTATTCAGAAACATGCCTTTTTCAGAAGATAAGACCAACGGGTTTCTATCGAATCATTTTAATCCATTTTCACCAGTTTGAAATTCATTCAAAACCAATTCCATCATTACCTGATTTATTATCACAATAAAATTCAACAATTTAATTGAAATCATTTCCATCAAATCCAAAATTTAAATTAAAAAATTTAAATCTACCAAATTCCGTAAACACACCCAATACAATGGAATTAGGGTTTTCAAAATTTCAAGGCCAAAACCATTTCAAACACCTTGATTCATTGGAATCGACTTTTCCTCAATTTAATTCAAATAATATTTGAGCAATTGAATTTAAATCAACAATTGAAATAAATCAAGAAAATAAAACGTTAATCAATTAGGAAAGTTGTGATGGAACCACCTACCTCGATTTATTGACAGGAGTTAGCCCAACGAGAAACCCCAAAAACCGAGAGGCACAACGATGTCGATAAAAATATGGATCTAAATCATTAAAACCAAAATTAAGATCAAAGGAATCAATATATTTCAAAACTAGATATAGATTCACTATCCTAGATCTATACCTCAACTCATAGGTTTAGATCCATTGAAACAAGGGAAATCTCCCATGAAATGATTAAGGAAAGATAGACGAATAAACAAGATACGCAACGGGATGAAATCCACTTACAGGGAGGAGATCAGATCTTCAATCCAAGCCTTCAATCTCGATAAATGATGTTCATATTTCCTTGGAATCTCTCTAGGTGGATTTGGAAAGACCTAAAATTATTCAATCTCGAGCCAAGGTCGAAAATATGCATGTCCCAAGGGTTCTTGTGGTTTTAAATGAAATTTTAGGAATTAGAAACCACACGCACGGTTTACCTAGGCAGAGACGCACGGTTTTTCAAACCTTTCGCACATTGTGCGGCCCTCACTGTCTAGAGATGCTTGGTCGGTACGGTTTGGTCACACGGTTTGTGAAACCATGCGCACATCGTGTGTACCTCTCTGCCCAGTGCTACTTGGTTGGCACAGATTGGTCGCATGGTTTGTCAAACCATGCCCAATCCATTGCCCTTTTGATTTTTTTAAAAGTTCCCCCAAATGCACCCCCAAGTCACTAATCCAAATCATAGGTACTTAGAAATGTCAAAAGTACCTGAAAACATAATGTGATGTTACAACCTCCCCACCATAAGTCCTTTCTATCCTAGGAAATCCTATGAGGAAACCTTCACGTCAGAAAGATGAGGCCACTTCTCTCTCATTAGGGCCTCCTGTTCCCACGTCTCATGAGAATCCAAACCATGCTACCAAAGTATACAGAACCAAGGTATTGTCCTCCCACGAAGTACCATGGTCTCGGAGTCAACAATCCTGACTAATCGTTCAGTCACAGATAAATCTGGTTCAATCTCAATATCAATCCAACTCACAACATGAGATGGATCAGAGAGATAATTTCACAGCTGCAATACATGGAACATGTTATGTATCAACATCAGCTGTGGTGGTAAAGCTAGATAGTAAGAAACTTTCCCCAAAAGACCAACAACCTTGAAAGGTCCCACAAAATGAGGAGAAAGCTTCCCTTGCCTCCCAAGTCATCGATGACCTAATCGGGGTGAAACTTTGAAGAACACCTGGTCACCAACTGATAACTCTAAAGGTCTACAGCGATGATCATCATAAGACATGTACCGACTCTATGCTTTCAGCATTCTCTGATGAATCAACTGGATATTAGTTGTCATCTCTTGGACCAAACTCGGTCCTACAAAGGAACTTTCACCAATCTATGACCAACATAAAGGATATTTACAAGGACAACCATACAATGCCTCAAAAGGAGCCATTTTGTTCACCAATTGATAATTGTTGTCATAAGAAAACTCAACTAGCCTCAGATGATCATCTTAAAACCCACCAAAGTCAAGAACACAAGCGTGGAGCATATCCACAAGGATCTGAATTTCTCTCTCTATCTGGCCATCTGACTGTGGATGGTAAGTTGTACTGAAACGGACCTGAGATCAGAGTCCCTCCTGAAGGCCTCTCCAAAACCGATTAGTAAACCGAGGATCCCTATCAGAGACTATAGCATACAGAACTCCATGAAAACGAACAACCTCTTTCACATTGATATTTCCCAACTCCTCAACTTTCGATCTATCTTGAATACGTATAAAGTGATCCAACTTGGTCTTCATGTTGATCACAACCCATATCACATTCTTATTCCTTTGTGTTTGAGGTAACCCAACCACAAATACCATAGAGATTTCATCCAACTTCCATGTTGGGACTGGAAGTGGTTGTAGAAAACCCGAAGGTTTCTGGTGCTCGACATTCACCTACTGGCATGTATTATATTGAGATACAAACTCAACAATGTCTCGTCTCATACATGGCCACCAGAACTGTTTCCACATGTCATAGAACATATTCATGGTTCCTGGGTGTACCACCCACTGAGAGTTATGGAAACCCCCATCACATCCTTCCTTGTCGTTAACAGCACAACGTAATGGTTCCGATAACGCAGAACACCCTCTTTGGAGAACGACCACTGGGTGTCGGTCTCCCCACCATAAAGAGTGTCCCTAATGCTATGGAATTCAAAATCAAGTTGTTGTTCCTGATGAATTAACTCAAGGAGATCATAAGTCAACTAAACACTGGCTAAAGAAACTTCATTACCCTTCCACTGAACTCCAATTTGCAACTGAGAAAAAAGTGCCATCAAACTCCACTCTTCTGAAGTTTCTTTCACTTCATGTGATGGAATATTTCTACTTAACGCATCTGCAACTATATTCCCTTTCCCAGGGGTATAGGTAATGTCAAAGTCTAAAGATTGCAGGTATTCTACCCAACGCCTTTGGCGGAGATTCAAGTCCTTTTAAGAGAAGATATAACTGAAGATCTTGTGGTCTGAATTCACAGTAAACCTTTCTCCATAAAGGTAATGTCTCGAACACTTAAGTGCGTGCATTAAAGCTGCAAGTTCAAGGACATGGGTAGGATAGTTCTTCTCATGAGGCGTAAGCTTAGGAGACCCCTAGGCAACAACCGGATTACCCTACATGAGTACACATACCAAACCACAAACCGATGCATCAAAAATGACCACATAACCTATTCCAACCTCCGGAATAGTTCACATCGGTGTTGTGGTTAAAAGACGTTTTAGCTCAACAAAATAACTCTGAAATATATCATTCTAGGAAAACATCACTCCCTTTCGAGTCAGAGCAGTGACTGGAGAAGCCAACTTTGAGAAGTCTTTAACAAAAAGATGATAGTATCCTACTAAGCCCAAGAAGCTCTGAATCTCGAAAACATTTCGGGGTTGTTCCCAAGTTATAAAAACCTTCACCTTCTCAGGATCAACTGATATTCCTTGTACTCATACGACATGCCCCAAGAATTTCACTTCCCAAATCCTGAAATTACACTTTGAAATCTTGGCATAAAGCCAAGGATTCCTTAAAAGAATCAGAACTGTTCTCATATGATGCACATGATCCTCATAAGACATGGAGTAGACAAGAATGTCCTCCACAAAGACTTCCACCAAATTATCCAGATGCTCATAGAAAACCTTGTTCATCAAAACCATGAAAACTGCAGGAGTATTTGTTAGGACAAAGGGCCTAACAAGGTACTCATAATGGCCATAACTACTCCGAAAAGCGGTCTTACGAATGTCAGATTCCATTATCCTCAATTGATGGTAACTAGATCGAAGATTGATTTTTTGAAAACAACTTTGCCTCTTTCAATTGATCAAAAAAATCATCAATTCGTAGTAACGGATATCTGTTCTTTATCATAACTCGATTGAGCTTTCGATAATCAAAACATAAGAGAAGAGAACCATCAGCCTTCTGGGCGAAGATAACAGGTTCCACCCAAGGTAACACAGTCGGGCATAGAAATCATTTATTAAGAAGATCATCTAATTCAGACTTTAGTTCCTTTAGTTCTGCTAGAGCCATTTATTAATAGGAAATATAAACCGGTTGAGTACCAGGTATTAAGTCAATAGTAAAATCAACCTCCCTTACTGGTGGCAAACCAGAGAAGTCAGAAGGAAACACATCGGGAAACGCAGCGATGACTGGAGGAAGATCACCACACATTGAATCTCTTTCTAGATAAAAATCAAACACTGATATAAATTTCCCGAATTCTAGATAAGAGGGTCCAGATCTTCTTGACCTTGGGTCCCATTCTCCTTGAAAAACAAGAGGCACACCAACAGGTATAGTAAGGTAGACCCGTCGAAGATAACAATCTATCCAAGATTTATTATCAATGATCCAATTCATCCCTAATATAGCGTCCAAATATTTCATGTTGAGAACCAAGAAACTCTAAGCATGATCAATATCTGATAGAGAGAAGACACAAGCAGGACTACAGAGACCCTTCTCTCTCATTGTACCAAGGGGTGTAGTAATATCCATCGCACAAGATATATATTCCATAGGCAGATTAAGTGTATTAACAATATGGGTTGAAATGAAAGTGTGAGATCCACCAGTATCCAAAAGAGTTGTCACTAAAGACGAATAAATAGTAATGGTTCCACTCACAGTTGTAGGACCTGTATCAGCTACCTCTGGAGACTCTTCTACTGCGTGAGGAAGCTTTGTTCCGGATTCCTGTGAATGGAACCATTTTGTACGTGAAGCATTTGATTTCCCGCAGTTTCCAGAGGTGTTGATGATCATGTTCCACCACATGGAGTAGAGAAGTGATGGCATAATCTCTTTATGTTCCCTAAACGTCCGTAGGAGATGCAGTTCTAGGGTTCCTCAGGGGAAAAACTCTTAGAATTTCCTGTCTTCCCACACTGATAGCAAGTCAAAGAATCCCCTCCTCATGCTACTTGAGGTCTGGGATGACTCTGCTGTCGAGATCTACCATGAGAAAAGTCACGCTTCCATTTTCCATTAAAGGAACCCACACTGCCACTAGGAGGGAAAAGAACCTCCTTCAACCCTAACATTCCTGCCATGTTCATATCCACCATCATTGCCCTATCTAGGACATCAGCATAAGTGGGTAGATTCAGTAGGAAAACCTGAGAACAGATGTCTGATCCAAGTCCCAACTCGAATCGTCGATCCTTCATCCTCTCATTAGATACAATCTCAGGAGCAAACTGCAGCAGCTCAGAAAAGCGATTTCAGTACTCATTCATGGTTTTTTTGGCCTGATCAGGCTTGAAAAACTCCATAGCCTTGGCCAACACCATTGATTCTAGATAGAACCGGTTAGTGAAAAGAACCCTAAAGTCTTTCTACTCTAGACCCTCATGTTTCCCAGTCGTCGCCATTGTGTCCCACAATCTCCTACTTGGTCCCTCCAGTGCGAAGGTGGCACACATCACCTTGATCACCGCAGGTGTCTCTAAGAACCCAAACAAACGTTCAATATTACTCAACCATTCCTCAACATGTTGAGGGTCAGTGTAACCTTTGAAAACTTGTGGCTTCTGGATTAGGAATTTTTGAGAACGACCTCATAGAATATCACTATGAGAATCTATAGCTGGAGCCAGAACATGAACTTGAGGTGGTGCATGCCCTAGAGCTTGGACAGTGCGAATAATCACCTCAACCAGACTTAGATCCACAATAGGCCTTGCTTGCTGAGATTCAGCAGCAACCTCTTTTTGGATCTGATTCCCACGTTTTCTCAGAGGAATGATGCTACACAACATCAGAAGAAAATATAGAAGAAATTAGATTAAATCTCAACCTGAGAAACAAGGAAAACTACTCTTAAAATAAGGGATAATAAGATTTGGATTTCACTCTATCCAAATCAAAAGATGGAAAAGACTAGAACTAATCCACAAGTATCCTTTCCCTAACCACCCTTAGTGACTTAAAGTTCATTGTGGTGAGAGCTTTCTAGGAACTCAATCACAACTACCTCCTAAGTCCCGACAAGAATACTCAAATGCATACAGTCATCAGGGAAAGATGCTTAACCTACCCTCTGATACCACTTTGTAACAAACCCTCCTGGGTACCCTAGTAACCCGATAACTTAGCCGGCCCAGACATAGCCCGAAGGGTCTTACCCATCCCCACAGGTCGGTGACTAGAACATGCCATCGTACAACATACAGTTGGGAACGATTTTGCCACAATAATACGGAATCAAGAGTAAAAGAAACAGTATGCATGACATAAGAAACTCCACTGGGAGTAATGTACTAGAATAAAAAGAGGCATAATATGCCAATGTAATACAACCCAAGTACCAAAAATGAAAAATAGTCCCAAGGTCCCTAAGGAAAAAACTCACCAAGTCCAAAGATCAAAAACTGGATCCACCTCCAAGATATCATTTCCCTTTTCTCAAACCTGGATGGAGAAAGTCTACAAACACCCGAAGGGAAAAGTAGGGTGTGAGCCTAAGCCCAGTAGGATACCACCAAAGATTCCATAACAGATTCCAAATATAAGTTATCCAAATAATAAGTTTAAATTTTCAAATTAAGAGGTTTGAAAATTCTAAATAATATATTAACAAATCATGCTATACATTTTCAAAAGATGGAAAAATTAATTTATGCAAAGGCTTTACAATGATGGAATATTTCTAAAACAATGGCTTCAGTAAAAAATTTATATAAAATAGTTTATATAAATTCTAAAGGCATGTAAAGAAGTTCAAATGCATTGGCATACATTTATATCTCAAATATAAATAAACAAGCAAGCAACATGGTCATCTGCCAAAAGGTACGATAGTATTGACCAGTTATAGGATTCTGCACTCTCTATGTGAACTCAACAAAATGTGTATACACACATCCCTATGACACTGGCCAAAGTTGACTCATCACCAACTCATCAGGGATATGACCCACCGCAAGTATGTCTTAGAACGTTGTTGTAGCATAGAGTGTATCCAAATAACTGACTAACTACCTAAGGCTTGCATGCACTCTTACATGATGGGCGAACTATTTTAATAATGCTTAAAATAAGATTATTCCCATTCTTCCATTTCAAAACTACCAATCTTAATCCATTTAAAACCAAAACAGGTTTTTTTAAGAAAAATTTATTTTTCACAAGATAAAACCAATGGGTTTCTATCAAATCATTTTAAGCCATTTTCACCAGTTTGAGGTCCATTCAAAACCAATTCCATCATTACATGATTTATTCCCACAATTAAATTATACAATTTAATTGAAATCATTTCCATAAAATCCACAATTTAAATTAAAAAATGTAAATCAACCAAATTCCATAAACACACCCAATTCAATGAAATCGGGGTTTTCCAAATTTACAGGCCAAAACCATTTCAAACACCTCGATTCACTAGAATCAACTTTTCCTCAATTTAATTAAAAGCATATTTGAGCAATTGAATTTAAATAAAAAATTGAAATAAATCAAGAAAATACAACAATAATAAATTTGACAAGTCGGGACGGAACCACCTACCTTGATTTATTGACGAGATTTAGCCCGATGAGTAACCCCAAAAACCGAGCGGCACAACGATGTCGATCAAAATCTAGATCTAAATCCTTAAAACCAAAATTAAGATCAAAGGAATCAAGATCTTGCAAAAGTAGATCTAGATTCACAATCCGATATCTATACCTCAACTCATTGATTTTGATCCATGGAAACAAAGGAAATATCCCATGAAAAGAACAGGGAAAGATAGAGGAATAAACAAGATACACAAAAAGATGAAATCCACTTACCGAGAGGAGAGAGGATCTTCAATCCAAGCCTTAAATGTTGAAGAAAGATGTTCGGATCCCCTTGGAATTTCTCTAGGAGGATTTGGAATGACCTAAAATGAGTCAAGAGTAAGAAAAGGTAGAAAATATGGATTTACCAGGGGTTTTAAGGTTTTTAAAAGAAATTTTTCAAAATAGAAACCACGTGTATTGTTTACCTGGGCAGAGAGACAGGATTTTTCAAACCCTGCGCACATCGTGCGGCCCCCACTTTCCATAGATGCTCGGTCCGTACTGTTTGGTCGCACAGTTTTTCAAACCGTGCGCACACCGTGCGTACCTCTCTATCCAGTGCTGCTTGGTTTGCAAGGTTTGGTGGCATGGTTTGTCAAACCATGCGCAAACTATGCAAAAGCCATTTCTCTTTTGTTTTTCTTAAATGTTCACTCAAACGCACCCCCAAGTTACTACTCCAAGTCAAAGGTACTTAGAATCGTCAAAAGTACCTGAAAACGTAACGTGATCTTACACACCCACTAATAAATGATCCATAAAATAGTAGGGGACATAATATAAAGGATTTGAGAACATGGTAATGAATTTTGAAAGATATACCATATGAAATAAATAACATGTTAGGAAGACAAAAATAAGATTTCTCTTATGAAAATTCGGCAGCATAACGATGTTACTTAAAACAGCAAAAAATTAATTAATGAGATAAAATAGGGACTCTCATCATATGAATATAAAAATAAAATATGATGGATATAGAGATCATACCCCTACAAAAGAAAAAGGAACATGAAATACTTGACTTGAAAATATAACTTTGAAAATGAGAAGGGTGAAAGAATCCCATATAAAAATTCGGTAGCCTAACGATGCCACTTAAAAATTATTAAAATAAATTGAATAGAGTAAGAGAGAGATCACTCATCATATGATCATGAAAATGGAAGTAATACGAATATAAAAGAACATCCCCCAACAAATGAACATGGGGCTTAAATGAAATGACATACAAAAGAGTACTTGAAAAGAGAGAGGTAAGATCCCTTACCTTGAACAGTAACTTTAAAATCATGATGTTTGGGACCATGAGAGGCTTGAGGGAACCTTGGGGGGACTCCTTGGTAGGTAAAGATACCAGAACTTCATTGAGGAGAATTTTGGAATGGAAAGGATGAGATAATGGCATGGTATTTATAGGGGAAGTGAGGGTACAAGGCAATAATGGCCATGGGACACCTCATTGGTGGTATTGGAAAAACTATGGTCTTTCCCATGGTATTTTCCCATAGAATTGGCCACTTGGGACACCTCATACATTATCTTACTATTTATAAGTCAACCAGAATTATTACATAATTATTAAATCCTTCATGATGTCATTAAACACCCGAAACTCTAAACTGAAATTTCATTATTCACCGAAAATTAAACTTTTTTAGAAAAATCCCAAAATTTCACCTCAACCAAATATCGATGCTCTAATTTCAAAAATGAGCTCTATTTTATGAAAATAATTTTCTAAATATTTTTAATTTAATTTTTATATAAAAACACTATTCACTAAAAATTCATCTTTTCAGAAAAATCACCATAACCTAATATCGATGCTCTGAATTCAAAAATGAACCCAATTTTATAAAAATATTTTTCCAAATATTTTTAATTTAATTTTAAATTAAAAAAAACTATTCACCCGCAAAAACTAATACTTGACTAATAATTTCCGAAACAGTTATTTACCTATTTTATTGAATCACATTACTTAATCAAGGTGCCTAAATTATATTAATACTTTATTTTAGTGAGATTACTAATCCACTTGGTCACATTACTAATCCTAAGGGTAAAATAACTATTCATAAATTACTATTCATCAAAAATTATGTTGATCTTATTAGACTCATAATTTCTTACTGAACATAACTATAGAAGAACATTTTTTGAAAATTCGTACACATTATTAATTATTTAAGGTTCACATAAATATTTTTAAAAATATCCTTATAAAATTCATCATTAATATGTGTACTATATTTATCCAGACATTTGAAAATTTACAAACTTCACTATAAGAAGAAATCAGAATTTTTATTTAAATGAAAGGATTACACAAGGCAGTTACAGTCTCGTTACATAACCCCTTATAACACCAACATAGGACCTAAGAGTAAGGTGTGCTAGGGTGATAGAATCTTGGGGCGGCTCGAACAATATTGCCCGAGTAGTGATTTCTATCAGCATAAACTTCTTGTGAAGGTGATTCCATTCCATATTCACATGAAGTTTGGTTTGGGTTTGGTCCATAGAAAATACCAAAGGTGCTGCATCCTTCTCGAGTTCCGTCAGATGGGCTTCGATCGGCCTGAGACTACTGGATGGGGCCATCGAATATTCTTTCTATATTAATTAATCAAGATCACTTGTATTTATAGACAATAATTGTAACATTTATTTTCCAATGGTCTTATTGACCAATGTTCATATAACATTTGAAACCCAACAGTCTCATTTTAATTATTCTCATTTTATTAAATGTAATTGTTTTTTTGAGTATAAAATAAAATAACACATAATGTTAGGAAAAGAAATTATTAAAAATCTTGGGTCATCACATTCTTCCCCCTTAAGAAATTGCATCCTTGCAATTTAAAAATTATTGGGGTTGGAAATTTCATTGAATGTCCCACATCGAAAAAAGAGTCAGTAAAACTATTACATTAAAACAAAGAAAGGGAAGTATAATGGTCACCCGAGTTAACCCATACTAAGATTCCATGTATGGAAACATGGATATGGAAGAGAAAATAAAGGGTCATGTTCTGATGTATAGTGATAGAAAACTTGATTAGGAGAAAGTTAACCACAAGAAAATCACAAACTTATGATGTGTGTAAACGGTATTTGATTACCCAGTTGGAAACACAAACCAACAACGTTTTTGTTTTACGTTCCTTTTCATAATTTTGAGAAATTCATTTACTATACAGAATTAAAACATAAGGAAATATATATACATTCAAGTAGAGTTTAATCCTTTAATAATTTTCTACCAAAACTAATATTTTCTCCAAATGATGAGAATTCAAAAAGACTTGGCCACATCAAAAGCATAAGAATAATCTCTTAGAAAATCACATAATCCAAAAAATGAGAACTATATATTTCTCTTGTATTTAGACATCAACTAAAACCAAAATGGTTAGTATGAGATCATATAATCCCTAAAAAGGATAATATTTTATAAAAAAAACTACTTTTAATCTCCAAAATTCAACAAATAGTACACAAAGTTCAAGAAATACCATTCAATACACAATCATCCTTAAAATTCCTCAAAATAATCCAAACTAAGATTCAAACCCAAAACTCAGAAGGATTTAATCACATAGTCTTCCACAATAAATCTTAACATTTAGCACCAAATAACATCGACTACTCTTAAAGTATCATACTAAAGTGTAATTAACTTAATCAAATATTCTCTATGCTAGGTTAACCATTTTCCAGAAATAAACCAAATCACCATATGTCCATAATAAATACATATATTCTGAAAAAAAAATCAACCATTCCTCCACAAATAAAATCCAATAGTATTTTTATTTTCCATAGGCATATAGTACTCCAAAAGAGAAAACATCGTCCAAAATAACCTTTATCATTTAATCACCAAATAATTTTCCTATACAATGGATATAAATTTGATAAAACAAAAGTGTCCAAAATCAACTTATTCTTGATCCATAAAAATAGAAGGTGTATTAGTCAGTCTGAAAGGCATAACAACACAGTCATAATTCCCATATCTTGATTGGAAGTTATTTTTTAGAATATCATCATTATTCACCCTCAATTGATAATAACCAGAACAAATATCAATCTAAGAGAAGAATTGAGTCCCACGAAGTTGGTCAAATAAGTCATCAATTCTTGGAAGAGAGTATTTGTTCTTCACTGTGATCCCATTCAGTTCTCTATAATCAATGCACAACTGCATCGATCCATCCTTCTTCTTCACAAAGAGAACTGGTTCTCCCCAAGGAGACAGACTTGGATGTATAAAACGATTCTCCAAATTCTCTTGGAGTTGATTCTTTAATTTCTATAGCTTTACATTTTCCATCCTATAGGGGGTCTTTGAAATAGGATGAGATCCAGGTATGAGTTCAATGGAGAACTCTACCTCTCTTTATGGGGTAGGTCTGGGTAACTCCTCATGAAATACGTCAATGTATTCCTAGACGATAGGGGAATTTTCTAAAATAATAAATCCTTCATGAGAAACTTATTTCATTTATAGATCTATAAATTAAATGGATTTTATGTCTTAAATCTTCATGCTTAGACAATTGCATTTTTCTATAATTCTTTCATAATGATTCATAAAAAGCTTGCGATTATCCAAACATATCCCCTGGTAGTGTCGTAACCTAGAGTGCAGCAAGGCCCGTTGTTACATACCAGTTCTCATTCGAGTGTAGCTCAAAGCGGTATTTTTTGGTTTTACCCCTTTGTACATCTATTCCAGAGCCACCTCTACCTGCTTGTATCCAGATAGGGATGTATTTTCTTGATAAACCTGTTACTCAACACTCACTAAAATACCAGGAATATTTCCTATATATAAACTTTTTTATAGGGTTCTTCCTAAAGTTTTCATATCCTAATTTTCATAAATTACTAAACCATCCTATGATACCAACTATAGAATCCTGCCTTTTTATAACATAATGTTTCATTACATTTTACAAAATTGAGGATCTTTAAGGTTTAGTGTCTTGGAAACCAGGAACTTAATACATGATGACATAAAATATTCATCTTAAAAATGTGAAAGGCTTCTTCTTTTTTCATCCTATATTCATTACAGCATCTCATAACCTGGGAGAATACATCAAAGGAAAGGGTGAGAAGATGTCACAATAAGGGAAACGAAAGAAACATTTTATATGTGAACTTGAGATATATCAATAAAGTCATGATAAATAACATTAAGGAATGAGAAAGAGATCATGAGGAATTTCATAATAAAAATAACAAGTTTCATAACATGAAGATGTGGCTACACCATTTATCCTAGACAATCATGAACATATCACCAAGGTCCATCCCCAAGGTGTCATTTAAAAAAAATTACCAAGTTTATTCAGTAAGGTATCGTTAAAATTGTAATCCCTAGAGATTACATCATTACACAATGCATTGGAGAGATATCAGGGAACACCCTTAAATTTTTCTTTATTATAATGTGATACATATATATAATCATAAAACATTTAATAAATAACCCATATAGCATAAAAGAATTTGGTTTCATTTCATAATCATAACGTTTTAAAAATTTCTTTAAAGACATGATCTTTATGTCACTTTAAACCAACGGAAAAAGAAAGAGGGTTTCATGTATGTAAATACCAGAATTAAAATAGAACATTTTGATATATATTTGAATACCCCTGTTGAATAATTATCTTTTATTATTCGCTTAATAATATAAAATAATTTTAGAAAAAGAGAAAGACATTTTCAGACGAAAATTCTGCAGCATAACGCCTATGTTACATGGTTTTAGAAAACATTGAAAAGAGAGGGTACATGGGTGACCCACTCATAAATAATCCATAAAATAGTAGGGGGACAGAATATAAAGTGTTTAAGAACATGGTAATGAAATTTTAAAGATATACCATATAAAATGAAGAACTTTAATGGAAGACAAAAATAAGATTTCTCTTATGAAAATTCGGCAGCCTAACGGTGTTAATTAAAACATCAAAAAAATTAATTGATGATATCAAATAGGGTCTCACATAATATGAACATAAAAATACAGTATGATGGATGTAGAGATCATACCCCAACATATGTAAATGGAACTTGAAATACTTGAAATTAATATAGAACTTTGAAAATGAGAAGGGTGAAAGAATCCCTTATTAAAGTTCGGCAGCCAAACAACGCCACATAAAAATCATTAAAATGAATTGAAGACAGTAAGAGGGGGATCTCTCATCATATGATCATGAAAAGGGAATTAATAGGAATATAAAACAACTTCCCCCAACATAAGAACATGGGGATTAAATGAAATGACATACAAAAGAGTACTTGAAAAGAAAGAGAGAGGTATGATCCCTTACCTTGAAGTGTAACTTCGAAATCATGAAGCTTGGGACATTGGGAGGCATTAGGGCACCTTGGGAGGACTACTTGGGAGGTAAGGGGACCAGAACATCATTGAGGAGGATTTTGGAATGCAAAGGATGAGACAATGGCTCGGTATATATAGGGGAAATGAAGGGACAAGGCATTAATTGCCAAGTGACGCCTCATTGGTGGTATTGGAAAAACGATGGGCTTGCCCATGGTATTGGACACATGGGACACCTCATACCTTATCTTACTATTCATAAGTCTACAAGAATTATTAAATAATTATTACATCCTTAATGATGTCATTAAACACTCGAAACTCTAAACTAAAAATTCACTATTCACTGAAAATTCAACTGTTTTCAGAAAAAACCCAAAAATTTCACCTTAACTAAACATCGATGCTCTGATTTCAAAAATTAACTCAATTTTATGAAAATAATTTTCTTAATATTTTTAATTTAATTTTTATTTAAAAAAACTATTCACTAAAAATTCATTTTTTTTTCAGAAAAATCCCCAAAAATCACCATCACCTAATATTGATGCTTTGAATTTAAAAATGAAATACATTTTATAAAAACAATTTCATAAATATTTTAATTTAATTTTTAATTTAATTTTTAATTAAAAAACATTGTTCACCCAAAAAAACTAATACTTGAATAATAATTTCTGAAACAGTTATTTACCTATTTTATTGAATTGCATTAGCTAATCAAGGTACCTAAATTATATTAATACTTTCTTTAAGTGAGATTACTAATCCTTTTGATGACATTACTAATACTAAGGGTAAAATAACTATTAATAAATTAATATTCATCAAAAATTAAGTTGGTATTATTAGACTCTAAATTGCATACTGAACATAACTGTAGAAGACTATTTTTTAAAAATCATTACACATTATTCATTTTTTAGGGTTTACATAAATATTTTTAAAAATATCCTTCGAAAATTCATCAATAATATGTATACTATATTTATCCAGACATTTATAAATTCACAAACTTCCCCATAAGAAGAAAATCATAATTTTTATTTAAATGAAAGGATTACACAGGGCAGTTACGGTCTCATTACATAACCCCTTATAACACCATCATAGGACCTTAGTGTAAGGTTTTCTAGGGTGATAGAATCTTGGGGCGGCTTGGCCAACATTGCCCGAGTAGTGATTTATATCAGCTTGAACTTCTCGCAAAGGCAATTCCGTTCTAGATTCACATGATGAAGTTCGGCTTGGGTTTGGCCCAGAGCAAATCCCAAAGGTGTTATCTCCTTCCTGAGTTCCGTCAGATGGGATTCGATCGGCCCGAGACTACTGGATGGGGCCATCAAATCTTCTTTATATATTAATTAATTAAGATCATTTGTATTTATAAACAATAATTGTAACATTTAGTTTCCAACAGTCTTATTGACCAATGGTTATATAACAGTCGAAACCAAACGGTATCATTTTATTTATACTCATTTTATTAAATGAAATAGTTTTGTTGAGTATAATATAAAATAACTGACAAATATAGGGAAAAAATTTATTCAAAATCTCGGGTTGTTACATAAATCCACCCAAGGAAGGATTTAGTGGAAACCTAATGAGGATAACTAATAAATATTTAATGCTCTTCTATAAGAATACCTACCTTACTTTTTTCCTCTAAATCATTAAATTTTTATCAAACCATGAGGATATTATAACGTAATTATATTATATATATGGTGATAAATTTATAAAAATTTAAATACCTAAAACATTATACACTTATATCTAATGTGTTACGAAATCATCGTTACTGTGTATGATGGACTACTGCCTCGCAAACCAATGTCGTTTATTTTTTCCATTTTCACCTCTCAATGTTGGGTTTGATGATGGATATAAAGTATATATATATATATAATATTTATAAAATAAATATAAATATGGATTCACTATATTATATATAAATATAGTCCTTCTATTCCATATGAAATATAATAACCTTTATCATGTATACCTCATACTACCACCTTATGAAGTGATATGATTCGTCTTTCACTAATGCTTCACAGTGAAGGTGGTAAAGAAAAAAATAATATTTATATATGATGAAAATAAAATAATTATTATATTAATGAAACATTTGTCATTCCATAAAGGTAAAATATTTCATTTTCTTTATTTCCTTTTAACTCATGTAATGATTATAACATCGTTCATATATCTGTGGTCTACTGCCTTCAGGAAGCATTGTCTCTATAGTTTCCTGACCACACCACAAGGATTATATATATAATTATATAATATGTTATATATGATATTATTATATTTCTTTAATGGTAAAATATTACACAACTCTTCTCCATAATGATCATTAAAAAATGAATATGTTGCTTATGCGTACGTATGACCTACCATATCCATGATCATTACATTTATAATTTTTCATAAATAATAATCATGATGGGTTTTAAAAGAATAATTGAGGTAAGAAAACAATAATTATTTCATTATTAATATTCTAGAAACAATAATATATATAATATTATCGTGAATAATAACATTAATAACAGAACATGCATAAGAAAACGAGGAAATTGACACATGGAACAATGAAAATAATGAAGGATTATTAATGAATATGAAATAAGATTTTGTAAAAGGATAGTATATGATATCTAAAATATTATTATATATTTTTAAAAATTAAATTACATATTTAAAACCACTATTCTGGAGGTTAAAGTATGTTTAACATAAATTATATATAAGGTAATTTTTTTCATATAAACTTATTTTTAGTGAGGCATATTGTAATGTTATGCACGTAATTTATTTTATATGGGGTATATAATGTCACTTTGACATATAATGGCATGAAATATTAATAATTTATATTATATTGAGTTTCAATTTTAATTATTAAATACAACGTTTTTTGAGTTAAGAGTTACCAAGTGATAAATAATTTCATAACTCAATTCCTTTCCATTGGGTTATATTACATCATAATTGTTATTAATATTATAATATAGTCTTTATAATGTATTTTTATAATCTTATGATGTTTTTAAAAAAAATTATTTTTAGTTGATACAAAAAATATTCATTGGTTGATTCTTAATTAATCATTTTGATCTTTTCAAATGTTTACTACAAAATCTCACATTAATCGAGATTATTTATTTTTAATCATAAATTGAAGGATATTATTAATAAATTTCTTATTATACCCATTTAATTTTTTTTCAATTTAATCATGTTATTTTTGACTAATAGTAAATTTTACCACTCATTTTTAGTTATATTAATTGATAAAATAGTTTACGAAAACCTGACATTGTAACTCTCTTTAATCAGAAAACTGTTTTCTTCAAAAAACATATATTTTTAAATTAATTTTAACAATTTTAAAATTATTTATCAAAGGGATTTTAAACCATTTTTAGTCTGTAAAAAAAATTCAAAATAATCATGTCATTTTAAAAACAATTCCCATATAGATTTTACCAAAAATGTGAAAGGAATCTTATTATCATTTTTAGAATGAGGCACTTTCATAACCTTTTTACATTGCAAAAGGAATGATATTTTTTTACGTTTAAGGTGCATATGGAATTACCCCTGATCATGATAATTATATTTTTGAATATTTTTTTACATTTTATTTATGATATTTTTAATAAGAGATGATTTAAAAGGGAATTTTAATGGAAAAAAATCAAATTGTTTTTCAAAATGAAATGTATATTTTACTCATTAAATTTTTTATGAGATTTTCATGGTATTTATATTAATAAATAAAAAAATAAATTATTATATCTCTTATGCATATATATTTATGTCATAAATATTCTTATTCTAGATTATTTATGATAATATTGTCTAATAAAATTACTAACAATTTTCTTACTTGATTAATTTTTATAGTCAATAAATTTCCCATAAAATAATCACATTCATATAAGGATTAGAAGTTAAATTTCCCCTAAAAATCCATATTATTTTAAATTGGTATTCTTATTTCATTAACTTTATATTATTTCCAAATATGGTGATTTACTTTCAACATTAATTGTTTGACTGTGGGAATATCGAAAAA
The DNA here is from genome assembly GCA_963277665.1 of Viscum album. Lineage (NCBI taxonomy): Eukaryota > Viridiplantae > Streptophyta > Magnoliopsida > Santalales > Viscaceae > Viscum > Viscum album. Next base: position 94,269,375 of record OY728135.1, read on the forward strand.
TCAATTTACCTTACTAAATAAAACATTTAATGTTAAGGAATATGGATTAAAATATTAAATACAATATTTAATATATGAGAAATGATTTTTACCTTCACGGATGGGCATGTCCTGACATTATAGATCCCCTCGATGCATCGGTAGGTCCTACGAGACAAATAATTTAAACTATCATTAAATTGGGGTTTCACAGGTAGTTTAAACCATATTGTGAAAGGTATTGATGGTTGAGGTATCATGTACTTGAAATATCATGTCCATTAATTAGAAATTGTCTTCATTAGAAGATCACTTATTATCATCAAGTAGATTTTAAGTAAGATATTATCCCTAGATGAATTTCATTTTAATATTATTCATTAAATTGATTTTATTTGTAGTTATTTACCTTCCATGTTAATTATTCATTATATTATTATTTAAATGGAATGTATTATTCGTTATTTAGCTTTAATATAGATTATACCTTATTTATTTATTTAAATGGCATGTGTGCTCATTTATTCACATTGTAATGTTAATTATTATCATTAACCCTTGATAGAATATTATATACCTAACCCTTAATGATAATTTGATATCAAATTATTATTTATTATTTCCCTAAGATTCCATGAATATTACTATTATTGATATGAAAGAAAATTCTATAGGTCAAAATATTGTTTATAAGAACAATATCTTGTAATTTTTCTATTGAAATGTTATTCAAGCCATATTTATTTAACTATTTTACCAAGACTACTAAACTATTATTTCCTTTAGTTTATGTTTACATATTCTATATGATGATGAAATGATAACAATCACAAGATCTGGGATATTTGGTTCAGTTCACTACTATGATCATATGAATTCATCATTAAAGAGGTATTAAATTGAATGATCGATGCATAAAAAGGAATCTAAAGATATTACACACTAAATCAATAAAACTGTAACTATGTTGAATCTTTCATACATTTATCACATAATATATGGGTAAAAATATATTGATTTACCTATATACCATACTCGTGAAAAGAACTAGGATTCAAATTTCACAACACTCCATCCACCCATCAAAGGAAAATAAATTTTTATTTTGAATCTCTCTTAAATTTAATAGAAACATCAAGATATTTTAACCACTCCTCAACCTGAGTTCTTAACTATCCACCAAGGTATTTCATCACTTATTAATAATTAAATATAAACAACACATCACACAATAAAACCAATTTCATTTCCCCCTCACAACACATTTATTTTGGTTACATTACATGAATTCAACCAAAACATAAAAATCAATATGTAATGTTAAAATAAACAAATCAAAGTGTAAATATAGAGAAATACGCAATCACCACATGAATAAAATCTAATCCTATACCCCTGAATCACTAAATCAAATCACCCTTATAGATAAAATCCCATCTTCATCACAATTCATCCCCAAAAATTCCATTAATAACACAACTTCCTCATCACTCCCACTCCACTATCCCTAAAACTATCGAGAAATAAAGCAATCACCTTCATATCCCCACTAATAATATCCACCATATAATGATTATAACACTCTTAGATAATGTAATAACATAATACATATCTTCAAATGAAATAATAATTTGAATGGATTAAATGTAATCAGCTAAATCATACTCGAATTGATCATAAGAGATGAAATAATTTAATTGATGAATGCATACCTTGAAACCCCACATTTAGAAAATTAAAAATTAGAGTGAAATTTTCTTCAAATATTTCTTCTTATGATAAATATTTAGAAAAAAAACAAAAATCGTTCATTCACAAGAGGTTCCAACACTAAGACATTATAAAGAACTCCCAAAAAATTGTTATAGAAAATAATTAAATTTCAAATGAAATTTAGTAAAAGGGAAACATTTTATTTATTTATGAATTCATATAACTAAAAAATGAAATGTTTTATTTGAATTTATACTATAAATGTAAAAACTAAACAACAAATATATAATGTATTAGGTAATGTTTTTTTAAAAATAAGTATGCTCAAACCAAAAAAAAATATTCAAAAACATTTCATTACCAATTATATAGAATATATTACATAGTAATCCACATTATCTTCTCATTCATAGTAAGAAAATAATATTTCTATTATTACCACAATAAAAAAATTCAACCATTATTTTATGTCACCTAACAACACTATTAAATTTATATATTTTTATTTTTATTATATTCACATCATCAGTACCATATAATATTAAACATAATTTCCTTAATAATATTTATACATAAATATAAAAATGATTAAATACATTTTTACACATTTTTTTAGAGTTATATAATTAATGTGAACATGATTTACTTTTAAAATAGCATATCTAAATTAATTCATCAAATTACTATAATACATTTAAACAGGAGACTAAAACAATTCATGTTATCAAATAGTATCAAGGTTACAATTTTTTTTACTATTTAGATCATGGGAAACCATTTATTATTATATTTTAAAATTAATATTCTTATTATACCACATCACACAATACAAGAACATAAAATCTTATCCATATTTTCATAAATACTGATACTTTATATATAAATAAATGTAGAAATATAGTTTCTCACAAAATAATAGAATTTTATACCAAAGAAATTTTGATATAGTAGACAAAATAAATAATATAATTGAAATGATAATTCTAATTACCACATTTATATTCTTAAATATGGTTCTATGAACAGCTGAAGCATCCATAGGTAGGAGATATATTACAATTTATTTTAATAATCATTGTAAAAAACCAAGAGCGAAGATCTTGAATGTCAAATTTATAATTAATTTAACTATTATTTGATGAAATAAATACCTATGATTGGAAACTTTCTTTGGTGAATTTTTTTCATCAAAAAAACCCTTTCATATTAACTTTGTTATGTTGTGAGGATCCAAGGACTGAATCCCTCTATCGGTGATCCACACATTCTCATATGATCTCCGAGCAACACCACTCGATATCTAGGTGATAGTGTGGAAATTTGAATGTCATATATATTTTATTATTGATCATTCATTCTTTATTATTGAAGAAATCAATCTTTCACTTCTTTTTATTAAGAGGGAGGGAGAAGGAAGAGTTTTGAGAGAATTCATTGTGTGCAAAAATTATAAATTCTAAATTTGATATTCTCTACAAAATAGGAATAACCATCTATTTATAGAGTTGGAATTGAACATAATATATTATTTAATTACAAAATTTATATGAGATAACATTTATTTCCTTTAATTAACCCAATTAAACATAATAATTATTATATTATTATTATTTAATGGTGAGTGCTAACATGCACAATAAAAAAATATATTGTAACAATATTGTTAATAATTATTATTCACCAGACACAGTCCTAGTCTGTTTTAACACCTCTTTTATTTATTGAGAAAACAAATAAATATTTTATTCATAATATAATATTTCATTAACAGTCTATAAAAAATATTTTTTAAAATATTCTATAAATAAAATAAATATTTTTTCACAACCCGGTGAATGAATATTTATTTATTTTATGAAATAAATAAAAAATGAATAAAATTATTCCTCAAACATAAGTATAAAATTTTATATATTAATTAAAATCTAATATAATTTAATCAAGATCGAAGAAAACACTTATTGTGTGACCCTATAGGATTATTTCTCATTGGCATTTGGCGGGCTTACCTAATGCCCATGATTATGGTCTAGTAGTAAGTTAGGGAACCAATGAGAGGGAAATTAAATTTTAAATGTCAAAAATCAAATATAAAATCTCACAGTGTAACATAATCCCTTTATCATAATATCTCATAAATTAGATTACACATCTGTGTCAGTAAACATTATGCTTTATATGACATTCATTGACTATCTAAAATAAACATGATGTTTCACCATATACATGGAATTTAATGTGAAGTTTCTATTCCAATAATAGGGATGAGATCTCAAATTCCATAAATATGAAAGTGAAATTTACTTTCAACTACTTATTCATTAACGATATGTCACTCGTGAAAAACCCAAAATATCAAAATTGTCCAAGAACTATTACCATAATGGCTTATGAAATATATCTATTTATAAAAGTTCTAACATGAATTAATAATAATCATAAAGTCTAAGGACCATCACACACACACACTCACTCATAGTTCATAATATCTGATGACACCTAAACATGAAAAATTCCCACTAGAGAATTGTTCTCATAATATCATGTCCTGGAGATTTCTAAATACAAAATTCATGAGAATAATCACCATTTTATTATGAGTTCTTGGACATTAGAGTGTATTTACTATGTGTCCAATTATAGTAACTTATCCAATCGTAGAACATTATTTGATAATATTGTTACAGAATATCATGGTTCTTATCATAGTGGGGAATATTTATGACCTTATTAATTAGATGTATATTATTGGACATTATTACATTTTAGTCATGTAAAAAACATTATTTAATAATAATATTTATTTATTTTCAGTATATAAAATATACATGAAATCAATAAACAAATAGTTGGTCATTGGAAATAAAATAACAAAAACTCCCACTTTGAATAGGGCCAAAAACATAAGACACTTATTCTAATAGACCACATATGATAGTCATGTTTATGTTCAGTCAATTGTTTAGTCATTTGGTCCACCATACTATCTTTCATGGAAATACTGCTCACTGCAACTTGTCCTCTTTGAGAAAAATCCCTCAATAGATGATACTTATAAAGCATGTGGTTTGTACATTGCTGCAACCTTTGGTCTTTTACAATATCATCTGATGTAGTATTATCACAATATAGTGTAATAGTATCTTTACTAATAGATACTACATCATTCTCTTGGGTGATGTTATTCATTCATACTACATATTTAGATGCATCATAAGTTTCAATATACTCATATTGTATTGTAGAATCTACAACCATAGCCTGATTTGAGCCCTTATAGGTCAAACATACCCATTCAAAATTAATATATATCTTGTTTGTGCATTCATGTCATCTTGATCTATTTAGAAATTAGCATGTTCATATCCTATGAAAACTACATCATCATCTCATATATAAAATATGAAAATATCCCGAGTTTTCCATAAATACATAATGATATTATTAACCACCATCACATTGAGGTTACGTGGATCATCTTGATATATTTCTACTGATCTCAATGTGTAGCAGAGATCTAGCCTAGTTCATAGCATATAACACATGACTGACACAATCACATATGTATATGAAATCCTTTTCAGGCTTTTTCATTCATTGTGTGATTGAGGAATCATTTCCATGGAGTGATGAATTCCATGTGATGCATGAAAAAATACCCTGTTTTATAGTTTCGTACTGAATAACATCATTATTTTTTAATTTTATGAAAGTTTCACAGACTACAAAACCTCTGAGATATATCCTGATGGATCTAGATCCAATGAATATATGCTTCCTCACCCATGTACTTTATAGAGATGAATTTATTAAACCATTACATACTAGATTGTAAGTCTAGTATTTCATTTTTAATGGGTAATATTTCATCAACATATTATATTTTGAAAAATAATGAAATCCCATTAAACTGTTTATAGACACATGGATCACATGCATTTTGTATGAAACCAAATTCTATTATGGCCTCACCAAAATTAATGTTCCATGACCTGGATGATTTTATTAATCCATAAATGGATCTTGGAAACATGAATAACATGTTGGAACCCTTTGGAGTCACATACCCATTATGATATGTCATATAGACGTCGACCTAACTATTCCCATTAAGGAAGTATGTTTTAACATACATTTTATAAATCTCATAGTCATGGAAATACACAATGAAAATTATTAATCTGGTGGATTTCAACATTGAAACTATTGAAAATGTTTCATTTTATTCAATGCCTTAACAATGTTTAAACCACTTTTCCACCACTCATGCCATATAGGTACTGAATTTTCCTTCTATTTACGATATCTTTTCGAATAACAATTTGAAACCAATGGTTTTTACACCTACTAGAGGGTGTTCCAAAATATAGAATTTGTTTTAGTATATGGAATACACACCATAATTCATCACTTCTTCCCACTCAGTAACATCAATGACAGTTACTAATTCCTTATATGATCACTATTATCATATAATAACGAGTCACTATCTTTGGTGAGTATAAAATTCCATCTAGTTCTAGTTATATAATGTCTCTATTACTCCAATGGTTTAATTGTTTCTCTAGAAATACTTCTACTTCCACGGGGTAATGTGGAAATTTTTTCAAGTTCCCACTCTTTTGTATCTTGATCATGGACTTCATTGAAGACTATCTCACTCTATCTATATGTTTTATATATAAGATCATCCTCATTAAATTTGTTAAATCATTCAAAATAATATTTTTCACTAAAGGATTTTATATTTTTAACCCCTTTGCTTCATGTGAATATCCTATAAATATACACTTTGTGCCTCTAGGTGAAATAGTGTTACCTTAAGAGGCCTTAACAAATACTTTGAAACCCCGCGCTTGTAAGTAATAACACAAGAGTTTCTTTCCATTAACTAATTGGTTTGGTATATCATATATGTCATTATATGACACTCATTAAAGTATGTATGTTAAAATTTATAACTTTTATAAAGAAAAGTCTAAGGGATGACTCACAAGACTCAACATTTATATCACCATTTCTAACACAATGTTGTTCCTCCTTTGTCTCACAACATTCCACTAAGGCATATAAGTAGGAGTGAGTTGACATAAAATCCCAAATACCCATAAATAGTTAGTGATGTCTTGATTTAGATTTTCTATATTATGGTATGAGTGATGTTTCTTAGTATTCTTACCAAGATGGTTCTCAACAACATTATTATATTCCTTAAATTTATCAAATTAATGAGACTTGTACATAATTAAGTAGATATATCCATATTTACTAAAATCATTAGTAAATGGTATGATGTGTGATTACCCACCACTTTTATTAACAGAAAATGGATCACCAACATCAGTATGAACTAATTCATAAAACTCTTTATTCCTATCACCCTTCAAAATAAATGGGGATATGTTTAATTTTCCTTTTAAATATCTCAGATATAATCCAAGTGGTTTTGACTCAAACTTATCTAAATATCCATCATTATGTAATTCAATCAAGATATATTCATTTACATGACTTAAACTATGAATCCAATGTTGGGTGTTGTACGATTCATATAATGTAACTTCGTTATCGAATCCCATTATTTGGTTCAAGTAATCTAACAAATAAAGAGTGATATTTAAATGTGACTTACCAAAAAAATAAATGATCATAAAATAATCAGAATTTATTCCCAAATTCCAAAATAAATTTATTTTTATCTTGTATATATACATAAATATTATTTTCAATAACTAAATGAAATGAATAAAACCCAATTAAAACCACAATCATTTGGGCTAGAGAATTGAGGTGTTAGTTCCTGATTTCTAAAACAGTATGTTTATCTCTGTTGGATTCTTTAATATCTACCTATCCTTGGTCAAAATTTTCAAAATATACTAGTTCTTGTATTTTAATACATGGGTGAGCACAAAATACTATTTATAATACCAAATATTTAGAAACCAATAAATTACAGTCAATAAAAAAACACATGAGGTTTCATTGTTCATCTATGGTTGGATGTAGTTTTTCTTCCAGTGGCCCTTCTTGCAGAAAGTGAAACTGGCAGTATCATGTTCCCATTAATATCCCTTGATCATACACATCTTGTACAGTTGTGAAGAAGCTTTGGGTTTTATTCTCCTGTTTTTCTATGTCCATTTGTTTAGTATAATGTCGGATGGTTTAGCAGACTTGGTATCCTTATATACATGGACCATTAGAGTTATAAGATCTAGTGGGGACTTCACAATGTAGTTTATATTAAAATTCACAACAAATATAGATAAGCTATAATATATTAATGTCATAATGACGTTTGTTCCCATTTCTTTGGGGAGCATAAACCCTAGCACTTCAATGTGCTCATTGTGGCTAATCAGCTTGACTATGTGAGGCCTAGATAGGGAACCCCCTCCATGATTTCGTTTAAAGAGGTTATTGGAAATATCAAATAATTATTTTTTAGATCTCTCCTGGTAAATACCATGTAGTTTGGGAGTCATTCAACATGCATCATTGTTTTTTAGGCTTTATTAGTATAATAGACAGATATGAAAGCATCAAATATTGATCATCGACTAGGTCGGCCACATTATTTTCATATAAAATGATATATTCATCACTCACCTCTTCAGTAGGAAGATCAGGCATTGATAATTCAAGAACATAAGATTTCAGTTCATGTCCTATAATAACCCGAAGAGGCACAAACCACTCTTAAAAGTTACGTCAAGTTAGGAGGCTATCATTCTACAATTTAGGTCATAGGGATAGTGTGGATGGTAGAAATTTAATTTTATTATAAAAATAAAAATATAATATTATTAGTACTTCAAGTGATTAAAAAATATGAGAGATATGATAAATTAAATTTATTTATTTATTATTAAATCTCCCACTATTATATCATGTATCAATAGCTCTCATCATTTAACATGTAATGTCTAGTTTCTTTAACATTCTTATAGAAAGGGTACCCATTGCATTTCTCAATGATATATATTTTGTTCATAAAATCTATTATTAATTTATTTGGTAGGTGGTTATTCTAAATTCAGATTTACAACTCCTTGATCTATTGTGTTGATACCCCTATCCTAAATCCGTTCTTTGATTTCCTCAACACTGGCCTCTTAGTTTTTTATTGAATCGACTTTTTCGGTCAATTTAAATAAAATTTTGGTTAATTCAACCTAAATTTGTAACGATTAATCCCTGATAAAAAATGTGTCCATACATTGTCCATGTATTTCACCTACATGTATTGTTTCATTCCCAATCATGTAATGGAAGGACTTGTATGAATCAATATTTAATTCATATATTTTAATTTATTATGAATCCATTTTATATTGTTTCCTCATTCATAGATATTTTCAATATTAAGTGGATGTTACTTAATTTATTAATGATACTGCATAAAATTTTAATTCATAATTAATTCATTTAATTTTCATCTTTTAAAATTAATTCATTTATTTATGCGATCTCTTCCTTCCATCCAAAAAATAAATAAATTCATAGGTAGAAATAAATAATTAATTAAATGACCCATTAATGAGCTTTATCTAAAATTTTATTTAATTAGTGGACATTAATTAGCCTCTGACATATGGGAAATTACTCTATGTCCATTTTGGCATGAGTTACAACATTCCACTTGTCCACCTATGTATCCCCTAGGTTTGAATCATAATGGTTCCATCTGGAACTACTTCCATTCAAAGTAGGATGATTCACTAATCAAAAATATTTATTACTCACACACAGGTGAGGGTAATCAAAGGATTCATTAAAGTGGGTTTCATAAATATCTTTGTACATATAGGTCCTCCAAAATAATGGAAGAAGGGGAGACTCACATTCCACTATTTAATTTAATATTATATAATTTCAATATTATATAATAATTTAAATTAAAGCATCCAACACATACACTTGTCTTTGTCGATCTTATGTATTGTAATTTATACAAAAAATATAGAAAATAAAAAGGTTATCATTAATTTATTTATTTGTTATTTTATTATTTAAGAAAAACATGCATGTATTAACTAATTAATTATCATTCATCTTAATGATCATGTGAAATTATTTATAGATACCCATCATCAATGGTATTCATGTAAAATAAATATAATAAAAAATAATGAGAGAGTAATTTCATTAAATTATATAATCATTGAAGATACTTTAAAACCATTATTAAATTTTCAAACACACAAAAGTGTTCCAATCAACAGAGTAACATTTTAATGCTGAAACATTCAAAATTAATTCAATTTTATTTTTTTCATTAATGGGAGACTACATGTCTTGTACATGTAGATACATTCCATGTACCTTGATTTCAATTTATCCAAGTAATGTGCATTGGGCATCGTTGTGTTAATGTTTTCAGACCACATGATTTGTACATGCCATCTACACACCTTATATCTGCTTTCTGTTTGCCAGGTTGAACCAGGGCATCCTACAAAAGAACCATGTGTAATTCTTTTCTTGGATAATATTGATATATTTCTCAAGGTTAAATGGAATTTTATCCAATTGAATGCCATGTAACCTAGTTTTACTGGCCAAATATTTGGAACCTCCCCATGACATCTCTAGTAGTTCTTCATTTGTCCTAAATCCTTGATGAAAATGAAACAGCATTTGAATGTGATTAATATTTTGATAACATTTTAATTCAAATCAAATTAAAGAACGAATAATATGAAATTAAATTCTGTACACAATTTCCCCTAGATCAACAATCAGATAAATAATTAAAAATAAGAATGCGACCCCTTTGATATCACCACCACAAGGTTATATTTTTTATTTCAAAACACTTTTATGGGAAAAGTGTGAAACCACCATGTAAACATGGCACATTAAACACTACATAAGATAACAAATATATTAAAATCCAACCTGAACTTATTAGATGCTGATTCCCCAGAAAGCTTCCAGGAAAGGGCAGTTAACTTTTTTTTGGTTCCTCTTTGATAAAATAATCTAATTGATAGGGAAATTTTTCCAATGATTGAAAAAACTCCTCTACTGTAATATTATTGTTATTGAAGCCTCTGGCCATAATTAGAAGTTTCTTGTTGATCCACTCGCCCTGCTCATCATTTCTGTCCAGTTGAATTAATCTCCTAATCATCCTTTCCACATCCTCACTAGAAGCATGAATAACTATGACCTTCTCTGAAATCACTTCCTAAGAGTTCATAAGAGTCTCCTAGGGTTTTTCCATGGCCTAAATTTCTGCCACATGATTCAAGGTAGCTATGACCTTCGTTGAAACATCACCAGTATAAGCCTCCTTTTCTAACAAACCCTGGGGAATAAGGGGATCATAAATCTGAGGCTTCTCTCCCACCATATCACCCATATTATCCATAACATGATCCCCAAAGTCACCACCTTCAACCCATTCACTCCAACCCACCAGATTCATTCTGGCATCCTTCACCTATTCATTCTTGGATGGATGACCCTCCTTTACCCTATTGACTTTTTTAGCCGATCTAGTCTTAATTGGTCTAGGAAGGTAGGATTATTCCTTACGCCCTTTGGATTTTCCTTTATTTCTCATAATTCAAAAACTAGAATCCCAGTTTTCTTTTTGTACCTTCTTCCTCCTAGGGCTGTGAATGCCTATACAAGGTCCTCCCATAACACTTATTTAAAAATAATTTCTCAAATCCAAGAGCGGATATATTTCTCATAATATTTATAATTTATTTATTTAATATTTTATGAAACATATACCTGGGTTTAGGAAATTTCTTCATTGGTGAATATTGATCATCTAAATAGAAGATTTCAAATTAACTTCCTTGGGTTGCGAGGATCTAAGTATATAGTCCCTATAATTGTGATCCATATTTGATTCTATGATCTTTATGTAAAACCACTTAATCTTAGGGTTCTAGGAAGGTGAGTTGAATGTATTAAATTGTTAGTTCATGATCACTCATTCTTCGGTCTTAATGAAATCAATCTTTCAGACCTCATTTTTAAGAGGGAGATACAATGAGGAGTAAAGAGACAATTCATTTTGTGCACTAATTATATATTATAAATTTTGGATTCTCAACACAATATATATAATGATCTATTTATAGAGATATGATTTAAGATAAAATAATATTTAATTGAATATCATCCATTAAATAACATTTGTTTCTATTAATATACCTCATTACAAATTATAATTATTATTATATTATTATTATTATTATTTTATAGCACCCGCCAATTTACGATATAACAAATAAAATGTAATGGTCTTGTAAATTAGAATTTCTCACTGGACTCAGTCTTAATCCATTTGAATACCTATTTAATTTATTTACAACGAAATAAATATTATATTCTTACATTAATATTTTATTCATAATCTAGAAAATAATTATTTTTTAAAATGTTCAATTAATAAAGCACATATTTTCTCCCCATGAAAGAAAATATATGTCTAAATAATTTATGTGATCAATATTACAAGAATAAAATCATCCATCATACTTGAGAATAATATTTATTCTATTAGTTAATGCAATATAGAAATTAATAGAGAACAACAGAAACACGTAGTTTTGACCCATTTGGATTCCTTCTCATTAGAATTAGGTGGACCTCCCTAAAGTCTAATATTATTATCTTGAAATGGTTAAGGGATCCCATGTGAAAGAACATAATTTTGAAATGTTGAAAACCACATACAAGCATTTACTATGTAATATAATCCTCAGTACACAAAATTTCTTCAATCAAATTGCACAATCATGTCGCTAACCTATATGCTCGATATTTATTTCATTGAAAATCTGAAATAAACACATCATTACACCCTGGATATATAATTTAAATGGATGATTTTATTCCAATTAAATTTACAAGATATCAATTTAGTAAATATGTATGGGAAAATATTTTATTCACTTATTCATTAATGACATGTCACTTGTGACACACCCAATGTATCCAAATTCTCCATGAAATGGTATCCTTAGTGTTTCTGGAATAATTTTCTGTACACAAGCTGTAACTTGAATTATTAATAATAATAAATTTAATGGACCATAATATACTCTCATAGATAGGTAATATCCAACAAATCCAAAACATGAAGTATTCCTACTAGTGGGTTTCTTCTCATAATCTACTATCTTGGAGATTACAATTTTTGATTTTTTTTGAGAATAACCCTCATATACCTATGAGTACTCTCACTTGAAAGTCAATTTACCATGTTTCACATCATTGTACATTGTCCTATCATATAATATTGTTTGGGAATATCATCATATCACATCAAGGATCTCATCATAGAGGGGAAACACTATGACTGAATCAATGTGACATATACTCTTGGATAGTCTTAAATTAGAGTCTTGTAGAACAAAAAAATACAATAAGGTGCTTTATTAAAATTAAATTTATTGAATAAAAATTTAATCAAATTAAAAATAATTGTCCCTTTGAAATAAACTCCAACACCTAATTCTTTGATAATGTTCATCACTATAAATTGAACCATTTTCCTTGATATAAACAATTTCACATATAATTAATGATGTAGCTTTGTGTTAATTTCCTTTAATTGTTATAATATCAAATAAATATAAAATAATAATTTTTCAAATAACATACCATGATTTATATGATATAAGTAAAAATATATTGAATATTATATTCATTAAAAATATGGTTCTTGCATCAAATCATAATGGGGATTTAATCACACATGACATGGATGATCTCCATTACTATATAACATGTTTATTGCAATCAATATTAATTTCCAACTAAATCCACATGATTATATAAAATTATAAACACTTTTATAATTCTATCATTCATCGAATTCTATTTTACCACTCTCTAAAAACTCATCATCAAAGGGAACCCCCTAGGATTATTGTTAATGTGAGGGTGACACATAGAGCCAACCAATAATAGTCCCTGGGTGGGAGATATTTCTTGACGGTATTGTCACACATATATACATGGAATTATCCTATTAATACAAGGAACGTATAAGGAAAATCCACACTAAAATTTATTCTATTAAAAAACTGAATCCAACAATACATATAAATTTAAAATAAAACAAAATTCAAAAAATAAAATTCTCAAAGGTGTTTTATATTAAATAAATTCTTATATAAAAACTGATCCACACAATAGTAATTTTAATCTCATTAACCAAATACTAATTATAAATAAGAAAAAAATTATTTATATATATTGGGGTAGAAAAAAAGTTTACTCATTAGGATCATCCTCAGAACAACCTCTATAAATGTGAATGAAATATAATAATGCCCATGGTAATAAATGATAATATCAATATCTACCTATGTTTGGCCATTTTCACAACACATCACCAATGGTCACTTATCCAATATCAAATCTATTCATAATAGTTTAATAATAAAATTGTATATGTCAAAAATGTAATTAATAACCAATTAAAATCTATTTTTTCATTCACACCTGTATAAGAACATTATGTGCTACAATCAATTCAATAATAACGTATACAAATAACCAAAAATCATGTTATATCCCTGAACACATATACATAGATACATATCTCAACATATAAGAAAACTATATATCTAATTTTCATCATAGTATTGTATTGTTGAAATAAAAGACATCAATTTCATTCAATCCACCGACCATGAAAAATTACCATTAGGAAACCATATCCCTAATATCATCCTTTTAATAACAACTCAAACCAATTATAATCATATCCCATATGTATATATAATACATGATCCATAATTACATTTATAACTTTTTATGGGAGAGAAGATAATAGGGGTTAATTTTCTATTAATTCTTTCAATAACATGGATGATAATAAAAACATGTGGAACTCATGCCACCATATGGGTTTGTGTTAGGTAATAAAACTCAAGTTGTGTTGTGTATGATGTAAGAAAAAAATGGGTAGAATATAATAGTCTCCCACAAGATCGATATATTGTTTAACATAATAAAAAAATATTATTATCCATTACTGTCATTACATTGATACTACCTCACATTAAATAATTATATAATTGAAACACTGCATTCCAACCCGATTTATGCCTAAAAACATCAATAATATTATTTGTATCCTAATTTATTCATTTCCTAATTTTATTATTTCTATAATTACCATTTAATATCATATTTACATTATCTATGTCAATATTTTATCAATACTTAATGTTATTCATAATCCTCATCTATGGTTTCCTAAAATATAGTTCTAAATTGGATACTCTTATTTCCTCCATTACTATTAATCATAAACAACCATTTTGGGATTAAAATTATTTAGTAATAATTTAGTTTTTTTTCATTTTTTCCTGAGAATATCTTATCATCACCAGTTTCATTAATTTATAACTAATTTACATTCCAATTGGATCCCATGGCACATCTGAAAATAATCTAAGCCAATCACCATATAAATTTATAAAATACAAAAGATGCATAGCACCGTCACAACTATAAAACTACATTCTATCAATATATTAATTCACTCCATCATGGAAAAAATAAAAAAACAACTCATTTATCAACACTTTAAGTATATTTAATTTCATTCATATAACCAATCAAATGGACTATCAATAACCCCTCTAAAAATGGTTAGGAAAAACCCAAATATAGTAACAAATAAAATAAAATATAAAAATAATTCACATTGACATAACTCTTTTTATCATTAATTCATATTAAATTGTAAATCATTATTATATCATTATAACATTTAATTAAAAACTCCATACACATATTATTCATTACTAACATTATATGATTTAACCAATTATAGTGGGAAAAGAATTATTCATTTTAGATACAACAGTAATCATGAAATTGTATATAACTAATTAATGTTTTCAATGGAAAACTACAACAAACATAGAACATATCATATTAAAATACTTCATTTTTTAATCTTCTAATTCCCATTTAACTTTTTTTTTGCAAAAAACAAACATCCATTTTTCCAAATTTCCACTATCCATATTTCGTTAAAATATTAATTACATGATCGCCCATTAAGAGTTTTTTCTAGAATAACTTAAATGGTAATAAATATATAACAAAAATGAATTTAATTATTTATTTCAATTAATATTTATTAATATCTCAATGATTAAGAAAAAATGTAGATGATTTTGAAGCACATGTGAATCACAACATTCTAATGAATTCAATTTTGTTTGTTTTATTATCTTAAATATATTAATAAATACTATCCCCTTAATTAAATATGAACTACACATATATATTTCAAAAATAAACTGAATGATAATCCATATATATCATACACAAAGTGGAGTTTCAAAAATAGTTATGAAAAAATATGTAGTGGGATATGATAACAAGGTTACAATCGCATAAGGAAAGCCTGATACTCTTTAAAAACCCTCATCAATCACTCAATCAAAAAAAAACAACAACACTTCTTCCATAGAATCTCAAATAAGATTCAAAATATTTAATAGATAACAAGAGGAAATGGAATTATTTGAATCTCCTAGATACATATCTCTTAAAATTGAGGTAAAAATACTATAGTTAGATAAATGATCAAGAATGAGACTATATTGAAAAACATGGTATTGATAAAGATCAAAGGAATATAGAATAATTTGAATTAGACATTAATGTTTTAAAAAAACTGAAAAATTAAAAATTAAATTCATGACATGTAATAATCAAACAACAATAGCGCTAAATCAAAAGTTACATTTCAAATCAATTAATAATATATACTTATCTTTCCTAGATATCCTTTTACCAAAAAAATGAACTTTATTTGTCTAATTGGGTCCATGACAGAACCAGAGTGTTCATTCCTCAATATTAAATCCTCTAAAAATATGTGGAAAAATGTCATCCTACTCACCTTAGTCCTGATAATTTGAAAACCAATCCATTCTGAAATAATGGTACTATGGTGTTGTAAACATCATGAAGTTAAATGTAAGGAAACTTACCACTAATATATCTAAGGAAAATTTAAAAAATTCAAACTACAAAGATACCGCATGTCATGTGAACTCAATGTATAGTTCTGGATAATCCCTGGAACCAAAATCAAAAAATTAGAACATTATATTATTAAATTTGTAACTAATACCAACAAAATCATCACTATCATCACTATTGATTAAAGAAAACCCCCCTATGTTCATGAAAAGACATTGGAATAATCCACAGTAAAACTTACCTATGATATAATTAGATTAGAAGGCTTCATAGATCAATAAAACCCATCATCACATGACATAACTTATACTATGAGATTATGTGACATTGAACTATCACAACTCACACTTAGTGATTCAACACAAGAACCATTCCATTACCAAATTCTTCATGTTATGACACACCATACCATAATAATTCCATTTCTCTAAGAAAACACTTTATGGTGAGACACATATTGATATACCATGTTGCTTCCCTAACATTTGAAATTTTAGGTTTACTCTATTCTTTTCCATCAGAAACATCACATGACAACTCCAATGCTTGAATAGTGATTTCATCACCCTTCCCCCAGGGCATGTTCCATGACATACCCCAAGCACTCCTGCAGATGGCCATGGGTTGGCGACTAGTGTCGAAGGCATCACCTACAAGTGGGAGGAATCTTCCTGAGTACCTATACGCATGAACACAACCATGCCCCAATGCTGGAAAAGTAAGCATGCATGCCACTAAATAACTATAGAGTAAATATACAGACTAATTATCCAATGGGATAGAATGAAAACCCACCAAAATATTTACCAAAAACAGGAAAGTACAAGTAAAATATATAATCCATCTACTGAAAACCCCCAACTAATGGGTAAGTGTAGAGTAGCTGCTAGAAGCCGTATAAGTATGCCCCACCTTCTTGGTCTCACTAGGCACCACCGGGTCTTCGGCCACCAAGTCCTCTGTTAAGGGGGCGGTCTTCCACACTAGACACAACATGTGAGGGTAAATCTTATGCTGGGGTGAGTAACAAAATACTCAATAGGGAACCAAAACCTATAAGGAAAGACCATAAAGAAATCCAAAAGAAAATAAAATGTTTGATTATTAATCATGGTAATGAAGAAAGACAAATCACACTAGGTATATTCTAGAGTATGAATGTTGGACCATCAGTTATGTCCTCAAACACCATGGGTTGCATGAGAACTCCCCCTCTATGAGTACAGTGGGCCTGCCAGGTCACACAGAAGCCGCTTCCCACTAACCTTGGTCTGTTATGGTACTCATCCCGGATGAGTACCATGTTTATGATAAGTCACAGAGAAACCACTCCCCACTGTGGGCATGCCGGGTCACACGAAAGTCGCTTCCCAACTTGGCCATATTGAGGTACAACTCATATCAAGTACCATGGGTCTACTAGGTCACACAGAGTATCTCCCCATCACTGTCCGACTCGGTCACACATGGTTGCTTTCCACTATGATACCATATTTTATCCACACAGGGTTTCTTGTTAGTAGTCATTAGGTCTCATCCAACTGCAGGGTTTCCGCATATAGTGCGTTTGATTATGTGATAACCGACCCTCAATCCATTATTCGAATTTCAACTTCTATGAAATCATCTATAGAGTATACCAAGAGATCCTCCTCATCGCAAGGGTTCTAATTCCGTAAATGTCTCATTAAATGGATTCTCGGTCTGAATGATATTTCCATTTTTTCAAAAAGGTTCCATTTGGGTCTAGGGATGGTCCGACCTAGTCGAATCGACCAATCCCAGTCCGGGGTCCACCGGCCCGACCCGGGTCCACCAGCCTGACCCTTATCTGACCCGTGATGGGTCCAGTATAGTCCTGGATGGCCTACTAGGGTGAGTCTAACCCACTGGGTCAGGTCTAGGCCATTGGGGCAGCCTAAGCCCTGCTCAATCCGCTTGGCCAGGACGTGGCTGGACACCACGTCCGGATCCCCCTTCCCCATTGTTCTTCCACGAGGCCATCTCCTCCACCTCGGTTGGTTGACCACGACCTTCCTCATGCGACGCAACACGGTTCTGTGTCCATAATGCACCGACATGTCCATATGGACGCCTTTTCCCACTACAGCCGTTGTCAAGGAGGTCGACGACTCCTGCTGCACCGCTATTTCCCGAGCCAGCCATGGAGCTCCTACTAGTGCACTACCGCAGGCCACCACCATTAGTTTCTATCACAACCATCAGGTCTTCATCGGTGGTCCGTTCTTCTCACTGCAAGCACCTACGGTCTCCTAGTGGTTCCATATTCTATGTGATGGCCTCGAAACCACCTTTCCCCCACTTTAGTGACACAGTCACAAAGAATGCACAAACCACACTAGGCGTAGGGTCTCGGGCCTTGTTCATGTTGGCCCACTACCTATGCATTATAGGTTTATAAACATGGGAAAATTTGGTATTGATGTTCTACCAACAAATAATCAAGTAATCCCAGTTCAAAACACCAAGATACGTACCCTCCCACAAGAACAAGTGATCCGTAGATCAAACTGTTCGTCGGTTAATTCGTGTTCTTCATATCAGAATGAAGAATGAGGAATCACAAAACAAAATAGACCCTACCTCAAAGGTGTTCATTGCAGAAGTGATCCTCTAGTGATTATTCAAGTTCCATTTGAAGCCATCAACATTCTTAACATTCCAGTTTCGTTCTTTGAGCTGCATTGAAGTTATTGGTGATTCATCAACGTTCATCATTTGTCGTTGGAAAGGATTTTGTCCATAGGTTCATTAGATGAAATTCAATATTTTATTTCCCCAATATTGATACCTCATTAATAGATAAAATCATCATAATTTTTCTGTTATGATGTGTCACCACATCGTTACACTATTTCATTAATGAAATAATGTGTCTTTTTTGCTTCCGTTATTGAGTCTCATTAATGGGGCTCATCATCACCTCATCGATGTACCAGAGGTCTTGCATTCCACCACTCAATGATGAGGGAATAAAATAAAATAACTTTTTAAGTTTCTTTATTATTTTCAGAAATGACCAAAAATTATCTTTTCCGGTCAAACCTCGTTGTTGGAAGTTAAGTCCATTATAGGATAATTCCTCCTTTATAAGTTCAATGGTTCCCTCTTATTTTTGATCTGAGAACTGTTTTAAAAACCTTGTAACATTTTTACAAAAATAAACATAAAAAAAGTTCAAAAAATTGATTTTGGGCTCATCGGGCATTCATATCACGGGTCATCAAAGCATCTGGACTCGAAATAATTTCATATAATTAAACAAATTCACAGAAAAATCTGGTACATTACATTACTCTCCATTTTTAGGCTTCACATTATCATAAGCCAGAACAAGGATAACCAAATAACTGTTTTTACTAAGAACGAATATGAGCCTCCCGCTCCCATGTGCTCGCCTAGAGATTCTCGTTCTGCTATTGAACTTGTTCTAAAGGGATCGACCATCCATTAAGGACCCACTCCTATCGACCCTCTATCTCCAATGTTAACTCAGAAAATGCCCCATCATCAATGTCCATCTTGCCCTAGACGATGACATGTGATGGATCATGCACGTTCCTCGTCAGAATTGACATGAGAAAAACATCTTGCACCTGATGCATTTGTGGGGAAGATCTAGGCATTACACCACCTCACAAACTCTACATAGAATCTGGAAATGTCTGAAGAACCTCAAAATATAACATTCTGCCCTAGAGAAAT
The DNA here is from genome assembly GCA_963277665.1 of Viscum album. Taxonomy (NCBI): domain Eukaryota; kingdom Viridiplantae; phylum Streptophyta; class Magnoliopsida; order Santalales; family Viscaceae; genus Viscum; species Viscum album. Next base: position 94,289,781 of record OY728135.1, read on the forward strand.
CTCAGCAAACCCTATCAGGGTGAGACCTGAAGGAACTGAGGGTCTAACACTTTGAACTCCAAGGGTCTCTATCTCTTGTCAGTATATGATTTCTATATGCTCTATATAGTCCTCATCTTCTCCCGGATGACCCGCACCTTCTCAGTGTTATACTGTACTAACTCTAGACCCTTGAGTGATAACACCCTGGGTCTGTCCATCATAGAGGTGATCTATATGTATTCATGTACAAGGCCTCAAATAGTACCATGCCGATGGTGGAGTAATATATGTTTTTGTATGTTTCTCCACCAGTGGTAGGTGGTCCCCCCAACTATGACCAAAATCAAAGAAACAAACCCGAAGAATGTCCTCCAAGGTATGTGTGGTACACTCTGTCTGATCATCTGTCTGAGGGTGAAAGCTTGTGCTAAAGTGAAGTTTAGTCCTGAATGCATCCCGGAATCCCTTCCACAACCAAGATCTAAAGAGATAACTATAATCTGAGACGATTGTCGATGGAAATTTGTGAAGTTAAAATATCTCCTCGACGTAGGGGCATCACAAGCCCTCTACCGACCCCCACTCTCAGATGGGTAGGAAGTGAGTCGACGTGGTGAGTCATTCAACGATTGCTCAGATAGAATTGTCTCCCCTGGATGTGAATGTAAATCTCATCATGGAGTATATTGAGATTCCATCCAATTTCCACTCCGGTACCTCAAGTGGTTTGGCTAAGCATGTTGGGACCTACTGCTCGGCCTTTACATGTTGACAAGTGAGGAATCATTAAATGAACTATGCTATAACTTTCTTCATATGTGGCCACCTGTATTGGTGTCAAAGGTCTAGGTATATATTTACCACACCCAGATGTACCACCAAATGGGTTGTATAGAACTCCCTTAACACCTCCTCCCACAAAATCACTGGTACTATGGTTCACCCTTTAAAAAGGATGACATTATCTCCACCTATCAAAAAAATCAGGTGCATGTTTTCAAGATAACTGAGCACGTCAGGCCTCACAGTTAACATCCACAGACTGTGTCTCCCGAAATCATTGTAAGAGTGGGGGAGTGATAGTCATTGAATATAGGTATGATGGTCCTTAATCATTAATCGAGGATATCTATATCATAGCTAGTTGCTCTGTCGCCTCACTCTGCAACTGTAAACCAGACCCCCTGCTAAGAACTTCTACAACCACATCCCCCTTCCGAGATGTATATACAATCTCAAAGTAATAGTTATGGAGGAACTCCAACCATCACCTCTATCTCATGTTCATTTAATTCTGTGAGAATATATACCTGACACACTAGAGGTCGGAGTATATGCTAAACTGCTCACCCATCAAGTTGTGTTTTAACATCTTTAAGGTAAATACCACTTCTACTAACTCCATGTCATGGGTCATGTAGTTCTGCTCCTGTTGCCTCAACTACCAAGAGACATAGGAAATAAATACTCACTCATGAGTCAGTAAAAAAATCCATTATGGTCCTTGATACGTTATAGAGGACTATATATCAAACACCTCTTCTTGTAATCTCAAGATAGGGGCACTCGTCAGTCTCTGCCTCATCTCCTGGAAACTCTTCCAACACTACTCTATCCGCTTGAGGGGCTATCCCTTCCTTGTCAAGGATGGTGAAGGTGATGCTACTCTGGAATAGTCAAGTACAAACCTCTGATAGTATCCAACCGACCCGGTGAAACTCCGCACCTTAGTCACCCTCCTCGGTGGCTCACAAGTAAGAAATGACCCTATCTTCACCGGATCTACTACAACTCCTGCCACCAAGATGACGTGTTCCATAAAGTCAGGAATAATTAAAAAAGACTAGGAAAAATAAAAAATCATAAAAACTATCTCTAGGATCATCTTGATCCCTAACTTGGTCCTTTTCTCCTAATCTCTCTGGTACAAGTGTAATAATCCAATTACATGAAACTATAATCATGAAGTCTATTCGGGTACCACACAACATCCTGAACACGGTGTGAGATAGAATCAGTAGGCCACCACCGATGATGTCTAATTTATATATATTACATGAACATAAAGTACTGATGTTTTCATGTCTATCAATTTGAAATTAAATAAAAAAATTATAACAAGTCATACTTTTATTCCCTAATGGACACCCAAAAGACAATATCTACTTCAGCTTAAGCTTGAATATATCAGATGATGTGTCACAACATATATATACATATATATATATATAAGTATAACGATATTAATTTATATATACGGAATAAATACGAAGTAAAATATGTATGTATATATAATAAGATTGTCTAGTACCTGAGGAGTAACTCAGGTATCCTTGTGTAGTCATAGGTGTCTCATAGTGTGATAAGGGATTCCATTCATGAATCTAATAAATAATGAGGTTGAGTATCATAATTAAAGAATGAAATTATTCCCTATTATCAGAATGAGGTATTCCATTCCTATAAGAATCATGGATTCTATTCACTGAAATGAAAAGGGATTTTAAACCCATAATAATAAGGGACTCCATGATAATAAATAATTAGGGTCAAAATTCTCATAATAATAATGGACTCTATGAATTTAAATAACAAGTGATGAAATTCATGTAAATAACATGGGATGCAATTCTCATAATATTAAAGAACGCCATGAAAATAATAATAAGGCACAACATTCTAATTAATAATAATTAACTCCATTCTCGAGTGTCATAATAAAGGACACCATGCCCTAGTTCCACAATAAGGGACCACATGTACTAGGATGAAATTTAAATAGGGGATCCCATTTTAGAGTGAAACATTTAAATATAAAATAGGCATCTTCAACTAATAATAAAATATAGGCCCTGCGATATATAAATTCAAAACATATGAATAATCTTGACCATTCAATTTATTTTAATAACATGTAATAAATAAGAAAATGTATATAAATAATCTAATATTCAATTTAATCATGAATATTTAAGATGGTCATTCCCATAAACATGACATGTCACAAATCAAGTGTACGATTGGTTCATTCCAATTATATATAATTATGTATTCCATGGGAAGTACCATTCCATTTATCATTTATAATATTATCATTTTATTTCCCTATTTTAATAAAGGAATAATCCCATATTATCATGGGCTAATAACCCACCCATTTATAATGTAAAGAATTAGTTTATCATTAATTAATAAAACCTCATTAGTTTTCCAACTAAATTTATTTACAATAAGGGAAATTAATTTGACATGCCCAACATGGTGGAAGAAGTTGAGGTCACAAACCTCCATCCATATCAATTCCTCTAACAAAGGATCTAGGTCACAGATTTGACCATAATGTTTTGGCTATGTTACATTATTGGTGAAATATATGAAACGTATGGTGTGCACCATAACATATTATTTTATAAATAAATTATTCATTATGGGAAAACCATATACCACCTACCTTATAATTTGGACACTTAACTCATCCACTATCCAGTTTTGATTTGGAATTGAACAAAGGAAAACAAACAGTTTGACAAACACCCTCAAAACATAGAAAATGTGATCATATGGAATTAGTAATCCATGTAGCGAGTGAAAATAAAAGAATATGAATATAGAATCAAGATAATTCTAGAAAATTTCTGATGATATTGATATGTATTTATTCATATATTGAATAAAGTAGTTTTATTATAGAAGAGGAGAGGCCAAATGGGATCTCGAGCATTATGTTGTGGGAGAAATGGGGGAAGAATGGTAGGATGAACATAAATAATGTTATAGGGGTAAAAATTGAAATATAAATCCCCTAAATAGAATCATAGTTTGACCACAAGACTTGGGGAAAATTTGTTCTAACCATGTAGGCTCACTACATAAGTTTGAGTAAGCGTGCTGGCTAGGGGCACGATTTGACCAAATAGTGTGCAACTAGTGTAACCCTATACAAACCTATGTAGGCTCATGCATGGTTCCCCCTAGTGAACAAAACCTTCTTAAAAACCTGTTCACTTTTATATACATGACTCACTTTTGGACTGAACAGTATTACAAACCATGTCCCAACATTTCAACATTATCATTTTCTTGAGAAATAGATTTTTTATACCAGATGCTCCTGAAACTCAACCAAACACCCAAGAAACATCTCAAGAGTCAATCCCCTGATAAAACAAACTATTTTTCTAAATCTATTTTTTATATTAGGAATATGGGTTTTAGATTCTAATTTTACACCAAATTAATTGCTCAAAATCCTTTTAAAATATCTATCAGTTTCAAAACACATGTTCTTAAAATCTCTCCACCATACAACTTATCATCCCAAAGAATCCTTGGGAAAAATGAAACATAATTTTACCTACATAGATAATTAAATAAAGAATTAAATGGTTGTATTTTCTTTCAAAACTCTCAAATAACCTCCAAGATTCAATTTAAGCACATGAAATTTAAAAATAAAAAATTTGAGCCAATGTTGTTAAATATGAGCTATAAATAATGTTTGCGCTAACTCAATACTATCTACCTTAAGACATTATATAATATTCATCTATTTCATCATTAGATATTTGTAGATCCTTGAAATGATTATTTCATGAATGGTTAATTACAATTAAAATTGTCACCACCATTTGAATTGTCTATTTAAATATTGCCTTAGCATTCTAACAACTCTCTTGGAACAGTTCATAACAAGATAAAATGGTTGATTCCCCCAAACAAACATTTTTTCCATGTTAAAAAAACATTTTCCATGAAAGGACTCAGTTGGACTTTGAACAATAATAAACTTAACCCAATGAGACGCTGGAAGTGGTTCTAGGTTTGACTATATTAAACTAAGAATGATTAAGGTAAACTGAGCCAGTACTGGCTACCTATTTTTAAAAATTATCAAATTTAACATCTGATGAAATTTAATCATGTTCCCAATGACTTTTATCAATGTAAACTTAGATTGATTCAATCAAAATAATTGATGAATTTAATAGGATTTAAATGATGTCTCTAACCCATACATTCTTTTATGTAGTTATCCTTCATATATAACTTATGTATATACTTGATCCATCACCCTTGAATCAAAACACTCAAATTAACATAAACTAAAATCAAATATATGTCTAGGGTAACTTTTAAATAAACTATAAGAATCATAGGAGCTCATATAAGGCAATCCACACTATGTATATTAAATGTGAGACATTGGTGTGTATCTAATAAATCCATGTTACCAAAATCAATGATTAATCCAAGAAGTGGTACCACGCCTGTTGATCCAGTCAATGAATAGGATAGTGCCTATGATTACACGCAAGAACTTCTTTCATGGTAATCCCTATATCACTCAGGATAGTCTATGCCTTTCAGAATATTTATTACCCTAGATACGAACTCCAAAAGAAACCATTTATCAAAATAGAATGAAATTTTATTCTATCTCGGTGTATAATTGATTCTAATGTAGAATACCCTATAATTTGTTAAGATAATGGGAATTAATTTCACTAATCAAAAATTAAACCAATAGGTTATCATGGATTACCAAAATTCCTGATACACTCCCTTCATAACCAAGATGAACTACTCGACATTGTTTCCAACTGAATGAATCCACCAACCCATATAAACAACAATTGAACCACCACTGGCCAACTTCATTCAAAGGCAATCATCATAACCTATCGATGCATCATCATTAACAAAAAATGAAGCCTCTAATACTTAGGCATTCAGTTTTTTTTTTTAAACCACCACCAATGTCCAAACATGACTCGTGTATTCCTCAAAGGCTACATACATAGGATACAATTTCATCACCATTCTATCTTTATTGAAAAAAAATTAAGAAGTGAAATAATCATGGGTTACTTATACACCATGATCCTAAATCTAGAATTAATATTCTATCCAAAATCATAACTAGATTTTATGTCTTGTATCCCATGAAGTTCTAGAAAAAAATCTTTTAGCCTCATGATATTTTATAAGAAAAGTTGACCATTACAAAATTGAATTTTATCATTATGATCCTTCTATATATAAGGAAACTCTAAAAATGTTTGACATGATTCTCACCAACATAGATGTGTCCGAATTTCTATTTACCAAAAATTGAAACTCAACCCATAGACCACAATCCATACGCCACTAAACATAGGCCACAGATGGGTCTAATAAACATTTACTAGGATGAAAAATGAAAGGAGAGGGGAAAATCAGCATAGAATATTTCAATATCTTTTTTATGCTAAACATAATAATGATTAACTCATGATCCATGATCATGGTCATCATTTTAAACAATAATATAATCCAAAATAAAATCGATCGGTAGTGTTATAATACCCGATCATTTTATAACATTATCTTCTAGCATCCGAATAACATAATTCCACTAATGCACATGTCATTGCACTCCACATATTACCTGAGAACATAGCTTAACATCACATGGATTTCATTATTTCCATGATAATCATATAGTTATATGCATTAATTTAATAATTTAATGATGACCATGGGTATCAATGTAAACCGTCCTAAAATTCAACCAACACAACGTCACAAAATTTGATGATATCAATAAACTTTTAAACACTATTCATTACAGTATCTGATTTCCCATATAAAATATTTATCCTAGAGTATCCTTATCCATATGACTATTAATCCAAAATAATAACTCACTAGTCACCGATTATATAATAATAATAATAAGGGTCACATGATCTACTAAGAGGATGACCATGTCTTAGGAATGTCTAACTCACCAAAACAAAGAATTACACAAATATCACACCCCTAACATTATTCAATTCCCAAGGCGTAAAACCATACATCCCAAGTGTTTCTTTTGAAACTTTGATTCCTATATTGGGTTAACATGACCTCAATGGAAAATAATGTCTGAAACTCATCATAAGCATTAAAAATATTTTAAATTTCTGAGGTAACTAGCTACCCTCTACTACACTCATAATAAATATAATGAGTTAACATTAGGAACTAGTTAAACTAAAAACGTCACTTGGACAATTTTAATAACCTGTAAATCAACATCACAAAATTGAATAGAGGTATATGGGTTATTTCAACATTCCCATTCAATATATATCATGGTAATACATTAACTATCCACACATGAGGGTTGAAAATATGAACACCGAATTTTGGTTTTTATGTCAGTCTTTATAAAAATTTAAATATGATTTTTATGCATAACAAAGTCCTAGTTTAAAAATTTTAATTACCAGTTATAAAATAAAACTACACGTCATTTATTTTTTAGGTAATTCCATAAGGAAAACAGTGGTATGTTATATAAAAAATACATTCATGATTTATTTAATTTTCCGAAATCTAATAACTATTTTTCCAATTTATCACATAATTTACTTTCCATTATTTTATATATCAATAATTATTCCCATATCAAGATTTGTTAAAAACAATTTCTATTCATATCTTTATAGTAAAACTCCCTTTTTGTTGTAATTTCAATTTGAATTAACAAAACCTTATAACAACAAATAGGAATATAAAATAAAATATATATTTTTATGTTTAGGGAAGTTGTTTAGTAAGATTCCACTTTCTAATATCCATTCCAAGATCACTATATAAATAGTAGTCGAACAAGTTTCCACATAGCCTCAAGTACACCTCCCCATACTCTAGAGGCTACCAACTTGAAGTGAGTGTCCAATGGTGGTGTAGTGGGGAGACTATACCCTCATGATCAGAGTCACATAGCGATTTGATAAAGAATCAACAATGGATTAAATATAAACAAAAAAGCATTAAAATATAACTATAACTTATAAAATAATAAACAAATAAATTAAATAAGAAATGCAAAAAATATGAAACCATGCATGGAAATTTGATTATAAAATATGTAATTATAATACATGAAATAGAGAATATATAAAAAAAAATATCTAAAATATGAAATGATATCTCCATGATCATCCTGTGCTCTAGCTTAATCATGTGCTTCTATACTTCTATGTACAATATTATTAATCCAATAATATGAACTTGTAGTCATGTAGTCTATTTGGGTGCCACAACATGGCCCGAACAGGGTGTGAGAAATACATATTAAGGAACCACCACTATTTCATACTAAATATCCTAACCATTAATACAATCTGACACCCCGAGCGTCCACGACATGCCTCTCTTTCAATAATGCAATAGCTTGCATTGTACGCAAGTTCGAGTTCTAACACACCGCGACTAATCAAAGTTGTCGTTATGAATAGTAATACCCCTTTTTTTAATTATAGAAATTTTATATTTCAAAATGGACTTCATTTTTGTATTCGTATTATCGAAATTATCCTAAGTTTAATTTTTTGTAATTTTTTGAGAAATTCCAATTTTTTATGAATAGTGAAAAATACTTAAAAACAACCTTTTTAATCAAAATAATTTATAGTGATAAAATATAATATTGAGTGGTTTTAAAGTTTAATTAGAATATATTTTTACCATTTTATACAATGGTGGTCATTAGAATTAATTTCACTTTGAAATTGGACATAAACAATTGTCAATCTTTTGATAAATATTGTTTCTTAAAAACACGCTATTTGTTGTGACAGCGGGAATTAATTATAAAATTAATTAATGCAACTTATATGATTGGAATTTTGTAAAATAGACATCATTTTTGAATTCAGAATATCAATTATAGCTTAGGGTGAAATTTTGGCATTGTTCTGAAAAACTTCAATTTTTGATGAATAGTGAAACCACTAAGTGGTAGTTAAAAAACTGATTTTTCGTTTAAATGAAACATTACCACTTCTGTGATTTGAATTTCAAAAATACGACATACATGGTTGTCATTAGGAAGTAAAATGTGGTTCACTGGGATTAAAATAATTTTTTGGTGAATAGTAACTTTTAAGTTTAATTAATCGTGATTAAAGGTAATTAGTATAATTTAAGGTAAAGATAATGTTATAATAATATGAAATGACCATTAAAATTGTCCTACCCCTATTTGATGTGTCATGGCAAACCAAGACAATCAATGGGTCAACTTGGGGACCCCATTGATCCACTTTGGTAGGAAAATGACATAAATAACTTTTATTTAAAGTTAAAATAAAAATGTCACAAACATAAGTTGTTTTACTAAAGAAATTTTTAAATGGGGTTATACAAGTCATAATTTTTAATATAAATATTAATTAGAAATCTAAAAATATTTCCTACATCATTATTTTTTTTTATAATTTTTATACATTAAATAAATTAAATTTTTAATGACACCATGATGATGCAGCAATTACCTCATTAATTAACGATTTTAACAAAATGGAAGGATAATGTAAACTCTAAGAATTACACTTGTCCAAAGCCTATTTGATGAGTATCTTTCGAACCCTTATCACCTTATCCTCGAAATATATCATTGTGGGACCTTTAGAATCCGAAAATCATTTAATAATAATGTAAACTTTCAATCTTTCCAAGAGTGCCCCTTCTCTCCTCTTATAAAAGGCCCCCACCACTACAACCTTACTCACACATTCAAAGCCTTTTGGATCGGCCAACCTCTTCCCAAATACTCTCTCAACTTCCCTCCCTTACTCCTAGAAGCCTCACTTTTTGCAGAAGTCTTCCCAAGGAATCCTTTGGCTCAAATCAAAAAGAGTTACCCAATTTTAAGGTAATGTCTTCTCTAATGTTGTTTTGTTTTATTTTGCTTCTCCAACCCCTTAGACTCCTTTTATTCCTTTATTTTGTAACAACAACAGTATATAAAATATACTAGGATTTTGTTATGATAAGTATTTGGTTTACACTTACACACACATTCGTCTAATGGTTAAAGAACATACTGTTTCTGTGGGTGGCGAAATACTGCCTCACGAAACGATGATTGTTCAATATTCTTTTAACACCTCTAATGGTGGCCATTTTGATGACACTATTTTCATATATGATATATATATTATTTTTATGTTTTCCTTATGCTTCTTTATTTCTCATTTATGGCATACTTTATGATTTTCATTATGGGTAAACGCGATAATTTCATTTTCGGAAGTGCGGACTACCGCCCCCTCAAAGTGGTTTGAATCGTTAATGTCATATGTGGGATGTATAAAGGATGGAGTAAATGGTATTATACATTATATTATACTGGAATTATATTATACCTTTATATAATTATAACTTCATTCCATTAAATAAGAAATATAAATGAAAGTAGCGTTCATGCGTACGTACGGCTTACCGTCTCCATGAACGGTGCATTTCATTTCTTACCTCTAAATGTTATGTGATATTATAAATGAATGTATATACTGGATATATTTGATGTATATGATATCTACATCATGAATATAATTATGGATATAATTTATATTTTACCACATGAACAAATTGTAATTTTAAAAAGTCTATTTTTGACCCAAGTACCTAAGATCGACAAAACGACCGTTATAAACTTAAATAATTACATAATATTCATGACATAGTAATAAGTGATATAAAAGGAATAATGAACATGAAAAAGGTTCTTAAGAAGGTAGATATTAACTCTAGTTTATTATTCAGGAGGTTAAAGAGAGGTCGAGTCAAGTCGGACACGAGGTAAGGGAATTTCTTAACCCAATTTCCATTCTTTGGGTTAATCTCCTACTTTCAAATTATGTCATGATATTATTATGTACTATCTTGTATTTATACTTTATTTATGTGTAAATATAGTGAATACACATAATAGATCTATTTTATTTTAAGAAAATGATCTTTGTAAGGACTTTGTCTCAATCTCCTTTCATTGAGGCATATTTGGTTTTATAAACAACTTTAATTTATATGGTGTATAAACCCCTTTGACTTTTACTTTTATTCAAAAGGAATCTTTTTATACGAAGCATTTTTACTAAATGAAAAAAGGAATGTTTCTTTCTTACGTATGCAGCGACAACGACTTCTCCACCGCTGTGACTATTATTTGAGTTTCAGCTTCCTCTATAAGCCATGACTTTTTTTAAAAGAAAAATAAATACCATGTTTTACTTTTCTTTTATTTTGGTATTGAAAATGGTTTTGATAAAGTTTTTATTATATCAATGTGTTGTATTGATATCTTGTGATTGAAGTGTGGAAATCTTATGTTTCATTTATGCATGTTTTATGCGATACTATTATTTTATGGTTTATGATATGTTTAAACCTGTTCATATGAGGAATGCATTGGACTTAATAAGTGACGGGTGGAGCCCGCTATAGCTCCTCGATGCATCGGTAGGTCTCATGAGACAAAATAGTGTCTTAGAACGAGGCCTTGACAAAATCTAATTTTTAGTCTTGGCACGAGGCCTTGGCTACGTTGTTATGATAGTCTGGCATTATGCATTCCATCATTATGAAAGTGGTTATTGATATTGCATGTGATTATTCGACTAGTAGAATATCTATATGAGTAAGTAAATGGGATTATTTAATTTTATTTTTTCCATATTATGCTGAAGTTCAAGTTTAAAAAGGATTTTGTTTTAGTTATACATTGCCTTAAATGTTTATGTTTATTGATTAAAGCTTTTGCACTATTGTTATCCTTACTGAGCATCTGAGCTCACCCCTTTCAATGTTTTAATATTTTCCAGGATGTGAAGAAGCATTTTATGAATGACCTACAGGGATAGTCAGAAGAGGATATGAGTGTGGACTATGGAGACTTTGTTATTGTATATTTTCACTTTATGATGTAATGTAACATTTATGAATGTATCTAGTGTTTCCAAGGCTACTAAACTAATCGGTCTTTCGAGACTTGATCTTTTGTGATCATGACAATGTTACGAAGTAATGCACCAACTCCGGGTAACTAAGGTTGGGGAGTTACAGTTGGTATCAGAGGCAGTTTAGTACTAACCTTGGAAGCTATATTTAGATAAAGTCTGATTAGAGCACGTAGCCCGAAGATAGAATTTGAGGATTAGTATAGAAGAACTTCCTAGAATTTTGGTATTATAGAGATTTTGTGAGTTTTCCGAGAAATACATCCATGTCTGGATACGAGCAGGTAGAGGCGGCTCTGGCACAGATGTACCTAGGGGTAAAACCCGAAAACACCGCTTTGAGCTAGACTCGAACAGGAACTGGTGCACGACAACGGACCTTGCTACACTCTTGGTTACGACACTCCCAGGGGATATGCTTAGGATAATTCTCGTTTTCTTTACAAACCACTATGAAGGGTTATGAGTATATAATTCATTAAAAAAAACTTTTTTATGATTATGGATTATATCCATAAATAGTTCAATTTATGTTAAGTATTCTACAAGTATGGAATTATGTATTTTGATTCATAAACTAATCTAGTTTATTCCATTGTTTAGAAATTGCGCCTAGTGGAAGGAATTGAAACCGTATCAATGCACGCAGTCCATGTAGGGATTTCCCTCCTACTCAAGATAATAATTGTGGATCTGTAGATACAACTGGTGCTGATCAACTTATTGCCATACTGGGACAACTCACTCAGGTTATGATTAATAACCTTACTCGTATGGAGCACCCTGATCCGCAACGTGGAGGATAAATGTTAGACTGTTTCATGAGGAAACAACCACCAACATTTAATGGGGGTACAAACCCATTAGTATCTGAGCAATGGATAAACTCCTTAGAGAAAATATTCCACGCCTTGGGGAGTAGCGAAAGGGAGAAGGTTGTCATGGAAGTCTACCGCCTCACTAGAGATGCCGATCAATGGTGTTCGCTGATTCAAAATACAAAGGAAGATGAAGAAGTATCAAGTATGTAATGGAGAGAGTTCAAAGATCTTTTCCTAGAAAAATACTTTCCTCGTGACCATCGAGAAGATATGGAAAGGCAATTTTTGAGTCTGAGACAAAAGGAGGATGAGAATGTCGCAAAGTATGAGGTCAACTTTACAAGGTTAGCGAGGTATGCTGCAGATTATATATGTAACCCAAGAAGTAAGATTGATCGTTTCTTTGATGGGTTAAAACCATTTCTCCGTCGAGCTTTAGTATCACAATCCTTCTCATCGTACGAAGATATTGTCTCGTGTGCTATCAAGACAGAAAAGGAATTCTCTAAGTCTTATGACAAAAAAGTAAAGCAAGAGAAGAAGAGAACGGTGGAACAAGAGACTGATAAAGGGAAAAAGGGAAAGAAGGATTTCCCATTATGTGATAATTGTGGGAAGAATCACCCTGGTGCTTGCCTAAAAGGAATGGGAGTTTGTTATAAATGTGGAGAAAAAGGTCACCAGGCTCGTGATTGCAAGGGAAAGAAAGAGGCTATCAATGTTGAATGCTACAATTGTAGGGAAATGGGGCATTATGAAAATGAATGTCCTAAGCATCAGGGAAACTTACCTCAGAAAAGGCCAAGGGATCAAGGACAATCTTATAATGTTACTACAATTGAAGTAGAATAATTAATGTACTGGTGCTTTTGGACTCAAGGATTATATTCTGGTTATAAGAATAATGTGATATATATAAGGATTGTACTGCAGTACTTGTTGTTTTCATTAAGGTTTTAATATGATGAAGGTAATCATATTTTTAGTATGTGACAATAAGAGAAACTTTACTTTGTTGGGGAATCTGATGTTACAATTGATTTCGGAAGTTAGAGACCTTTTAGAGAAAGTCTGGACAGAGGTATTTTGAATAACTATAAAGGTTGGAATGGATTAAGTTGAACCTTGGATAGTATTGTTTAAGGTTAAAACATTTCTAAGGATTATTTTTGGAATATTATAATACTATAGTTTTAGGAAAAGGATAACCTGCAGGTTGGGGGATAACCCGTCGCATCGGACAAAGCTGTAGGAATCGAACCCACAACCATAGTGTGACATGTCTTTATTACCTACCACTAGCCTACAGGAAGTCTCTGGTTATTAAGAAATAGTTTTCCTAATCTAAATGGTATGTGTTAATATTTTGAACCTTGTACAATTAGGATAAATATAATATTTTTGAGTTCAATTATCTTTTTGAGAGAAAGATGAGTTTGTGGTAGAAATTAGTTGAAGGTTGAAACTCTACTTGTCAAGAATAAATATATATATACCTTTCTCTTATTCTATGAATAAATTAATTCTTAAACTTTAGTAAAGGGATATTAAAACAAAAAATGTGTTATCCTAATACCTTATGTCTTGTTGAACTGATAATATTTTAAATCAATATAGATTGAAGGCTTTGAGGCCCTCAATTTTACACTTGTTTGTGATTGATGACCTTAATCACTCCCTACAAATATTTACGTTTTTCCTCCAATTATATGTCTCTAATTTCCACCAATGTTCTCCTTATCAAGATCATAATTTGGTGGTGACTTTTTCATTTCCCTTTCCCTCTTATTAAGAATAAATTTTATTAACCATACTTCCGATGTGGGTTTTCCACAAAGGTATTTTCTATTTTCAACCTTTTATTTTCAAAGAAAAATTTCAAATTGTGAGGGCACAATTTATTGAAGGAGGGGAGAATGTGACACCCCGAGCGTCCACGATACGCCTCTATTTCAATAATGCAATAGCTTGCATTGTACGCAAGTTCGAGTTCTAACACACCGCGACTAATCAAATTTGTTGTTATGAATAGTAATACCCCTTTTTTTAAATTATATAAATTTTATATTTCAAAATGGACTTTATTTTTGTATTCGTAATATCAAAATTATCTTAAGTTGAATTTTTTGTAATTTTCTGAGAAATTCCAATTTTTTATGAATAGTGAAAAATACTTAAAAACAACCTTTTTAATCAAAATAATTTATAGTGATAAAATATAATATTGAGTGGTTTTAAAGTTTAATTAGAATATATTTTTACCATTTTATCCAATGGTGGTCATTAGAATTAATTTCACTTTGAAATTGTACATAAACAATTGTCAGTCTTTTGATAAATATTGTTTCTTAAAAACACGCTATTTGTTGTGACAGCGGGAATTAATTATAAAATTAATTAACGAAACTTATATGATTGGAATTTTGTAAAATAGACATCATTTTTGAATTCAGAATATCAATTATAGCTTAGGGTGAAATTTTGGCATGGTTCTGAAAAACTTCAATTTTTGATGAATAGTGAAACCATTAAGTGGTAGTTAAAAAACTGATTTTTCGTTTAAATGAAACATTATCACTTCTGTGATTTGAATTTCAAAAATCCTACATACATGGTTGTAATTATGAAGTAAAATGTGGTTCACTGGGATTAAAATAATTTTTTGGTGAATAGTAACTTTTAAGTTTAATTAATCACGATTAAAGGTAATTAGTGTAATTTAAGGTAAAGATAATGTTATAATAATATGAAATGACCTTTACACTTGTCCTACCCCTATTATATGTGTCATGGACGACCAATACAATCCATTTGTCAACTTGGGGACCCCATTGAGCCACTTTGGTTGGAAAATGACATAAATAACTTTTATTTAAAGTTAAAATAAAAATGTCACAAACATAAGTTGTTTTACTAAAGCAATTTTTAAATGGGTTTATAAAAGTCATATTTTTGACTATAAATATTAATTAGAAAGCTAAAAATATTTCCTACATCATGATATTTTTTTTATAATTTTTAGACATTAAATAAATTAAATTTTTAATGACACCATGATGATGCAGCAATTACCTCATTAATTAACGATTTTAACAAAATGGAAGGATAACATAAAATCTAAGAATTAAACTTGTCTAAAGACTATTGTATGAGTATATTTCGAACCCTTATCACCTTACCCTATAAATATATAATTTTGGGACCTTTATAATCCGAAAATAATTTCATAATAAAGTAAAATTTCAATCTTTCCAAGAGTGCCCCTTCTCTCCTCTTATAAAAGGCCCCCACCACTACCACATTACTCACACCTTCAAAGCATTATGTCTCAGCCAACCTCTGCCCAAATAATCTCTCAAATTCCCTCCCTTACTCCTAGAAGCCTCAATTTTGTCATAAGTCTTCCCAAGGAAGCCTTGGCTCAAATCAAAAAGAGTTACCCGATTTTAAGGTAATGTCTTCTCTAATGTTGTTTTGTTTTATTTTGCTTCTCCAACCCCTTAAACTCATTTTATTACATTATTTTGTAACAAAACAAGTATCTAAAATATACTAGGATGTTGTTATTATAATTATTTGGTTTACACTTACACACACCTTCTTCTAATGATTAAAGAACATACTGTTTCTGTGGGAGGCGAAATACTGCCTCACGAAACGATGATTGTTCAATATTCTTTTAACACCTCTAATGGTGGCCATTTTGATGAAACTATTTTCATATATGATATATATATTATGTTTATGTTTTCCTCATGCTTATGTATTTCTCATTTATGGCATACTTTATGATTTCCATTATGGGTAAACGCGATAATTTCATTTTAGGAAGTGCGGACTACCGCCCCCTCAAAGTGATTTGAATCGTTAATGCCATATGTGGGATGTATAAAGGATGGAGTAAATGGTATTATACATTATATTATACTGGAATTATATTATAACTTTATATAATTATAACTTCATTCCATTAAATAATAAATAGAAATGAAAGTAGCGTTCATGCGTACGTACGGCTTACCGTCTCCATGAACGGTGCATTTCATTTCTTACCTCTAAATGTTATGTAATATTATAAATGAATGTATATACTGGATATATATGATGTATATGATATCTAAATAATGAATATAAATATGGATATAATGGATATTTTACCACATGAACAACTTGTAATTTTAAGAAGTCTATTTTTGACTCAAGTACCTAAGATCGACAAAACGACCGTTATAAACTTAAATAATTACATAATGTTCATGACATGGTAATAAGTGATATAAAAGGAATAATGAACTTGAAAAAGGTTCTTAATAAGGTATAGATTAACTCTAGTTTATTATTCAGGAGGTTAAAGAGCGGTCGAGTCAAGTCGGACACGAGGTAAGGGAATTTCTTAACCCAATTTCCATTCTTTGGGTTAATCTCCTACTTTCAAATTATGTCATGATATTATTATGTACTATATTGTATTTATACTTTATTTATGTGTAAATATAGTAAATACACATAATAGATCTATTTTATTTTAAGAAAATGATCTTTGTAAGGACTTTGTCTCAATCTCCTTTCATTGAGGCATATTTGGTTTTATACACAACTTTAATTTATATGGTGTATAAACCCCTTTGACTTTTACTTTTATTCAAAAGGAATCTTTTTATACGAAGCATTTTTACTAAATGAAAAAAGGAATGTTTCTTTCTTACGTATGCGGCGACAATGACTTCTCTACCGCTGTGACTATTATTTGAGTTTCGGCTTCCTCTATAAGCCATAACGTTTTTTAAAAGAAAAATAAATACCATGTTTTACTTTTCTTTTATTTTGGTATTGAAAATGGTTTTGATAAAGTTTTTATTATATCAATGTGTTGTATTGATATCTTGTGATTGAAGTGTGGAAATCTTATGTTTCATTTATGCATGTTTTATGCGATACTATTATTTTATGGTTTATGATATGTTTAAACCTGTTCATATGAGGAATGCATTGGACTTAATAAGTGACGGGTGGAGACCGCTATAGCTCCTTGATGCATCGGTAGGTCTCATGAGACAAAATAGTGTCTTGGAACGAGGCCTTGACAAAATCTAATTTGTAGTCTTGGCACGAGGCCTTGGCTACGTTGTTATGATAGTCTGGCATTATGCATTCCATCATTATGAAAGTGGTTATTGATATTGCATGTGATTATTCGACTAGTAGAATATCCATATGAGTAAGTAAATGGGATTATTTAATTTTATTTTTTCCATATTATGCTGAAGTTCAAGTTTAAAAAGGCTTTTTTTTAGTTATACATTGCCTTAAATGTTTATGTTTATTGATGAAAGCTTCTGCACTATTGTTATCCTTACTGAGCATCTGAGCTCACCCCTTTCAATGTTTTAATATTTTCCAGGATGTGAAGAAGCATTTTTTGAATGACCTGAAGGGATAGTCAGAAGAGGATATGATTATAGACTATGGAGACTTTGTTATTGTAGATTTTCACTTTATGATGTAATGTAACATTTATGAATGTATCTAGTGTTTCCAAGGCTACTAAACTAATCGGTCTTTCGAGACATGATCTTTTGTGATCATGGAAATGTTACGAAGTAATGCACCGACTCCGAGTAACTGGGGTCGGGGCGTTACATACAATATACAATACTGGGTAGGTATATCAATATGGTAGTAAATAAAATAATAATAACAAGTCAAACTCGGGTTCCCTAAGGTCCAACCAGCTTATAATACCAACTTCAGTCTACGGTGAAACATATATAATGATGAATAACCCTATAAATTTATATATATATATATATATATTATAAATATGTATATATATTATAGATATGCAATGACATATGTAGATAGATATATATATATACTAATACTAGAAAGGACTAGAGGCACAACTCATGACTCCATGTATAGTCAAAGGAGTATATTAATGTGTCAAGGGATGTTATGACCAAATATCATAAATCTTGAGGGACACCATTCCCAATTTTCATAATTAAAGAGTGAATATATTCCATAGTATCAAAATGAGGGATGTAATGCCCTTAATAATAACCATTGTAATGCCTGTGAATAATAATGGACATCATGCCCATAATAAATCATTAATTATTCCATCAAATAATTTTGGTCTCTATACCAATAATAATAATGGAATCTATGTATGTTAATAAAAAGGGATTCCATACCCTTAAATAATAAGGGATCCCATTGCCATACTAATAAGGGAAGCTATGACCCGAAATAATAAGGGATTCCACCACTATATTAATAATGGTATAATTTCCCATAAATAATAATTGATTCCATACACAGATATCTCTATTAGGTATATCGAGCCCGATTTTAACAATAAGGGGTTCCATGCTCAAACATAACATTTAATTAGGGGAAACTATGTCTGAGTGACACACACATATATAAAATAGTCACATTAATTTAATTGTTATGAATTTTCCATAATATATATCCATTCCATAAAACATGAATTATAATGATTGTTAAATTAAATGAAATAAAAAATATTAAATAAGACCATGTTTATAAACAATCCAATTTACATTTTAATTATGAATTGTTTATAGGCCTATTCCCATAAGCTCACAATATCATAGCAGAATTGTACAATTTGGTTCATTCCATTTATATGTAATCAAAGTTTTCGTGAGATGTTCAATGTTCTGTATCATATTTAAAATCATCATTTTATTAAAAAAAATTATCCAAGTCAGAATTATTATATTATCAGGGGCCATGCACAAAACCGTTTTTATGTAAAAAATTAATTTATCATTAATTAATCAATCCTCATTTCAGTGCATATTACAAAAATGAAAAGTATTTTAAATTAGTTGGACATACCCCAAGGGATGGACCATGTTTATGTCACCAACCTAGAACCATATAAATGGTTTTAACGAAGTGTCTAGTTCATCATTCATACAATTAATTTTAGGCTATTTCACATTATAGGGGCAATTCCTCGAAATGTGTGCATGTAAAACAACATAGTAATTTATAATATAATGATATACTAATGGAAAATCCAAAGACTACCCACCACATATATATGACACGTCATATATCCATTATTGATCATTGATTTGAGATGGAATGATAGGAAATTAAATGTTTTATAAAGTCCATGAAAATAGAAATAAGTGGTCACAAGGAACTAGAATTCCATGTGGTGAGGGAAAATGAATAAAATAGGTAATATGAATTGAGGTATTACTAAAATATATATCCAAAGAGACTTAATATCCTGACTCTTATTTCAATTGAAGTACTTAAATCAATTCTAAGGAGATGCCAATGGGGGTGCTCTAGAGGTCTGGCATGGGGAAAATGGGGGAAGAAAGGGAGGAAGAAAATAAATATAGGAGGGATAAAATTGTAATTTATATCCCCATAATGATCCACATAGTTTGGTTACTTTTTCTACCAATCCATTCACCAACCATGTAGGCTAATTTCCTACATGTCTCTAATCTTGTGGGCTTGGAACATGATTTGACTAAGCGATGAGTAGCTCTTGTAGAACTCTACACCTATTTAATTTTTGGGATGGTTTCCCATGGATTGGGTATTGGTTTTAAAAAATTATTCACCTTTAAAATAGTACACATAGTTTTCGTTAAAAGGATAATACTATTAATTCCCCAGCCAAGCCTCCTTCTCTATTTTTCCCTAAATATTTTTTTGGGACTCTAAATCTCATTAAATTCATTTGAACTCCTGTGAAACCTCTTGAGTTTTAAACCATATCTAAAAAACACATTCATATCTTCCCATGATATTATTATATTCATATTCATGGATTCAGATTTTATATATGAACCAAATGAAAAGATCAAATTTCTTTTAGAAAATGTATATTTATCGAAAAATGGAATCTTACACTGAACAAGGCCCCATTAATATCCACCAAGATCACCAATTGTGGATGAATTGAATTAAGGATTTATATTTAACTATAAGGAAATAATTTCTACTGAGTATTCAAAAAATGAATTCATTTTATTTTTCCAAGAAAACTACTGAAGGTGTATGTATATCATTTAATTACCAAATTAAATCCTTGAAAAGGAATCCTTATCCCATTAACAGTAAAAGTATTAAGTGTTGGGAATAATTTTAAACAAATAAAAATACGACTTTGTGTTGTAAATCATCATACATAAAAAGGTTAAATATATGTGTATGAATATATAAAAAATCTTTTATGCCCAAGTTTATCAATAATAGATTATCATAAAATATATAAGTATATCCTAGATTTCAAAACCCCAACCATAAAAATTACATTATAATGAATTTAGTTAATAATTCACATTGAAGATCTATTCAAGTTTAGATATTTGGATAATTAGGTAATAACATATAGATAACAACATGAATATTAAAATTAGAAACTTATAATCACTATCAATTTTTTCATAAAACGAAAACTATAAAAAAGAAACATGTCTAGTTACATGTTTTAAAAAGTATCACTTTTCCTTGATCCCATATTTGATCCTACTCATATTTATGTCCTGTGAAAAACATTTCAAAACTTGGGATGAGCATAAAAACTTCATTAAGGGATACATAAAGAAGGAAAACTATTATTTTTTCAAAACAACATGTAAACCATCAATACATTATCATAATGTCATACTATTCACCATAAAGAAGTATCAAAGACACTTCACTAAATATAAGCTCATTTCTTACCATCTTTTTAAAAAAAATATTACCATAAAACCCATAGAAATCAACATATAGAATATAAAGGTAACTTGGGACATAAACATACTGAAATAGAATAACCATACGTTCGACATCCACATAGATCACTAAATGGAATTTCCATACGACTAAATTTTGTACCCAAGGCATTGGAGGTTATAAATAAACCATCCATCCTTGATTTATCACGGAACCACTTATTATATGGCTTATCACATAACCACCTATCAAATTCCCATGTACCGTTATATAATTATCACACGTAAAAGATTGAAAAATATTAACATTTCAGTCATAAAATTTCATTTACAATTAAAAGAAATAATTTAATGATATTGAAGTATTAAATCCAAAATAAAAACCATTTTCAATAATAAAACATCTAAAAATTGAATATGGTAATTATTTTCTATTTAAAAACATCACATCTAGTTAAGGAAGCCAAATATTAAATAATGTTCACTGTGGATGAATAGTTGTTGTCACCACATGAATTTAGAACATTCCTTTTGACTTTTATTAAAATGCTATGTAGAGAAAATATTCCATTTTAATGAAAATAAAATAAAAAGGGTTATATTATACACCGTATAAAATTAGGAGGTGTATATTATCAAAACATGCCTCAATGAAAGGATATTGAGACAAAGTCCCCAAGAAATATCATTTTGTTAATAAAATGGATCAATTATGTGTATCAACTTTAAATACACATAAATAATGTAGAAATACAAGATATTATATCCAAATTTATTTCTCACATAATCATAGAATGACATAACTACGAAATAGAAGATTAACCTAAATAATGGAAATTGGGTTAAGAGGTTCCCCTACCTTGTGTCTGACTTGTCTTGTTAGTTCTTTATATCAATTAATAATAAAAATAAGTTAATTTATAGATGCTTAAAAATCGTTTTCATGTTTATTATTCCTTTTATATCACTTATTAACTTTCTATAACAATAAAATAATTTGTGAAGTTCATATCGGTCATTTTGTCGATGTTCGGTACATTAATCAAACAAGAAATTGTTATAATTACAAATTTTACATGTGGTCAAAATACCATTATCTCTAGATAGATATTAATGATTTAAATATCATATATATCATATATATCTAGTTTATATGTATTTATAATTGTCCAAATCGTTTGGAGATATGAAATGAAACACACCGTTCATGGAGACAGTAAGTCGTACGTATGCCTGAACGCTACTTTCATTTATATTTCTTATTTAATGGAATGAAAAAATAATGATACATAGTTATATTATAATTCCAGGATAATATTTTTTTTATATATGTTACATAATTTCATAAATTCCAGCTTTTATACAATCCATGTATAGCATGAATGAGTCATATCACATTGAGGGGGCCCTAGTCTGCACTTCCTCAAATGAAATTAGAATATTTATAAAACATCAAAAGAATAAAGGTATGTTCTAAATGATAATTACAGAAGCATGGAGATAAAATAAATTTCAAATATATCATATATAATTATAGTTTCATCATAATGGACACAATGAGATGAGGTAGGAGATAATAGAACAATCATTATTTCAAGAGGCAGTAGTTCACCGTCCATAGAAACATTATGTTCTAAATCCATTAGATGGAGGTGTTTGTGAGTTTAAGCCAAATCCTTCTCATAAAAAATCTTATTATATTTAATATACAGGTTTTTTTATAAAATAATTGTAAAATATATTTTAGGGGGGTTGGAGGAGGAAAATAAATGGAAGAAGCCTGAGAAAAGGCATTACCTCAAGTCAGGTAACTCCTATCGATTTAAGCTAAAAGGCCTTCTGGAATTTCTTTATTCCATGTGAAAGGATTCTAGGATGAATATAGGAATGTTGGGATCTAATTTGGGATTATTTTGGATGAGTCAAGGGGGCTTGATAGGTGTGAGTAAGGGTTAGCGGTGATGCACTTTTATAATAGGAAGTAGGGTCTCTTTAGGAATGTTTTGAAAGATTATTTTATTATAAACTGAACTTCGATTTGAAAAGGTCACCAACTCATTTAATTCAATGATAAAGAGATTATTGTTAAAAATAATCTCAAAAATTAGGTTTTAGTAAAGTTTTTGTTTTAAATTTAACCTTATCATTTAACATTAACCCTTAGTTAACTTATATGACTCTTACCATGTCTTCTTGTATATTCATACTATATGTTTAATATAGCTACTATAAAATGCCAATAGAACCTCATGTTGTTCATTAATGAAACTTCCAAACTTATCAAGGTCATTTTTTATAACGGTATATTTTTAGGACTACTATATCATTTAATAAAATAGTATTTTTTTTAAATATCATTAATGTCAATTTATAAACTATTCATATACAGACTTTTAAAAAATCTATAAAAACTATATTATTTCTAAAAAACTTCATTAATTAAAATATAACAAGTCAAATTTATCCCTAAAATTCGTGGATGTCATAAAAAGTATCAAAATAAATCATTTTTAATTTTTATAATATAATTTATTTAAAACATTAATTAATATGGCAATCACAACATTGTCACTGTATCATAAATAAATGTTTTTATTAGATGTCTAAAAATTATAAATAAAATACCATGATGTAGGAAATGTTTTTGTCTTTATAATGACTATTTATAGTCTAAAATATAACATATATAACCCCATATAAGTTTTTTACTAAAATATATATGTTTTTGTTACATTTTCCATAACATTAAATTAATTTTTATAAAATAACTAACCCTGAAATGATATACCTAAACCCAAAAAAGTCACCAAAAATCCTAAAATCTACACCCAAAACCCTATATCTGAAACTCTAATATCTAATCCCGAAATCCTAAAACCTAAACCACTAACCCAAAAATATGTTCCCCATAACCTAATCTAATAATTATAAACCCTAAACCTTAAAAAATAAACCATACCCCTGAAATCATAGACCAAAACAACAAAACTGAACCAACAAATCCTAAATCATAGTCCCAAAACATTATATCAGAAACCCTAATACCTAAACTCTACAACCTGAATGTTGACCCCTGAACCAAAAAACCCATTCCCAATACCCAATTCTCAAAATAATAAACCCTAAACCTTAAAACAGAAACCCTAACCTTGAATTCATAAACCTAAACCTGAAAAACCTACAAAAATATCCTAAAACCTAGACCCAAAACCCTATATTTTAAACCCTAATCTCTAAACCCTAAAACATCAAACAACCATTCAATAGAGAGAAAATTATTTTAAAATAGTTAAAATTAAAATTTCGCTATTTTATGTTTGACTATGACAAATCATATTTAAAAATAAATGACTTATTTTTAATCAAATTGTTTCATCTCCATGATAAACACAGTCATGTGTTATTATCAAAACATTATAATATATTTTTCTCGAATAGTGATTTTATAAATAATATTTGAAGATCTATTTCACATTTCCATCAACGTCAAATGACATCCCAATTTTCAATTCCTTTGGAGTTGGGGGGTTTTCCACAAATTTACACACCATGTCAAATCATATGCCTCTTAGTAAAAAACATGGGGTTTTACAATTTAATTTTAAAATATTTTATTTAAATTGGGAATATCAAGGTTTTATAACATGTAAAATCTCAACAGAACCAACATCCTTAATCTGATGATCTCGTATCATAACTCCGATAATGGGAATAACCAACTATGAATGTCTACAATAGAGATTAAGTAATAAAAATTTTAATCAATATCCAAAATAAATGATTTTATTTCCAAACAAATGGTATGATCTAACCTACCAAAAGAATTTTAGAATGAGAAAGCGGGGGAGGGTGATGGGAGATGAATTTATATCAAAGTGGAATCATACAACTTTCACCAAGATGTGATCATATTTAGAATAGGCCTTAATAATGAAAAATGATACATTTAGAGATCACAATACCAAATAATTCATTCTAGGTTTATTTAGGCACAATTTTTGGATCATATAGGGGTTTTGGAATTTTCAAACATTTTTTAGAATTAAAAATGTATGTCTGAATGGTTTTTTGAGAGTGTCACATGGTTTCAAAAAAATACACACTAATTGTGCACCACTTCTAGGGGTGGATCATTTATCCTAGGTGGGAACATGGTTTTTTGAACTATGTAGTATCCATAAAAACACCTAATGTTAATGTTTTCATAGTTATCCATGGGTGGGTGTCGGGTTTGGGAAAACATTTCTCCAATCTTAAACAACATATAAAGTTCCAAAAATTTCCATTTTTCACCCCCACCACCACTAAATTAGACCCAAACAAAACATGATAAAAAAGAGGGTTGATGAGTAATTTAAAATATTAATATAATGTTATAACCTCCATAACATAGAAACTTCATTTCCCTATAAATCTTTCAATGAATTCACCTTGTGAATAATATTATCCCACTGATCTCCCATCTATGCCTCTCTCTCCCATGTTACATGAGTATCCAAAATACGATTACATTGCACTATAACCAAATGCATTGCCCCCAAAAATAAATTTTTTTTTTAAAATCAATAATCCAAACTATTTTCTAAGTCAAGGATAAATCAGGCTCAATATCAGGATCACTCTAGCTCAGAATTAGAGATGGATCAGAAAGATACATTCGTTTTTGTGACACATAGACCATGTTATGAATTGACTTCATCTACGATGGAAGTGATAAAATATAATCCTCCTTCCCCACTTTCTTAAAAAATTGAAAATCTCTCAAAAAATGAGGACCAAGGTTCCCTTTCCTCCCAAGCTATTGGTGAAACAAATGAGGTGACAATTTCAAGAACAACCTGTCAGTAACTAAAAATTTCAATAGTATACTACGAAGATTAAAATATGATTTATACTGGATCTCTAATGTCAAAATTCTCTAATGAATCAGCTTAATATTTACTATCATCTATTGGATAATGATAGGTCCAACCAAGGAAATTTCACTGAACTCATTTTAACACAATAGATTTTAGCAAGGTCATCCATACCAAGCCTCAAAAGGAACCATTCTGATCTTGAACATGAAGTTATTACTATAATAAAAAACAAACAACCCAAAATGGTCACCCCAACCTCCACCAAAATCAAGGACATAGGCAGGAATCATTTCCTCAATAATATGAATATCCCACTATGTTCGACCATCCATTTTCATATGGTATTCCTTACTAAACTGAACATAAGATCCCAATGCATATTGAATTACTTTCCAAAAGAGATATGTAAAATTTTCATATCAATCATATACTATAAAATATGGAACTATGTGAAAAAACAATGTCTCCCACATAGAGATTTAAAATATCCTAATCATTTTT
The DNA here is from genome assembly GCA_963277665.1 of Viscum album. Classification (NCBI taxonomy): domain Eukaryota; kingdom Viridiplantae; phylum Streptophyta; class Magnoliopsida; order Santalales; family Viscaceae; genus Viscum; species Viscum album. The sequence goes on from OY728135.1 coordinate 94,316,435, forward strand.
GGTATCATGAATAGTAAATAAGTGAGTGGATTTTTCAGCCTATCGATAATTACCCATATGAAATTATTCTTCCTTGTATTTTTAAAAACCATCCCAAAAATCCCATAGAGATCTCATACAAATTACAATTCAGCACTGGATATGGATGACCAAAAATTGAGGTCTATGGTGAATAACCATTAACTATTAGAACATATAATAATGAGAAACAAAATCAGCAATGCCTCGTATCATACCTATCAACCAGAATCTTCAGGCATGTAATTGAACGTCTTCACAGATCCTATTTTCACTTCACACGTGGAACTATGTAAATACACCATCAAATTATATATCACCGCTAATGGTATGAAAAATAAATCTAAAAATATCAAATACCCTCTATAGAAAAAGGCCACTCATTAATAGTTTCCCCACTATAAATAATGTATATAATGATACAGAATTCATCATCAAAATATTGTTCCTCAAGAATCATCTTGATAAGAGTTGAGGTCACATAAACCCTGGAAAAGATAACATCGGTCCCTGATTAATAAACTCTTATAAGAAACTATGGAAATATATCCATCATATTATAGTCTTTAGACGATTCTTTTATAAAATGGATCTAAATATTCCTTATTAGGGAATTAGCAATGATATTACCTTTAAATGAGGAGTGAGAAATTTCAATGTCAAAACAATATAGGTAAATAACCCAAGAACTATGAATTAGATTTAAATATTTTTTAATAAGATATAACTCAAGATCTTATTTTTTGAATACATGGTAAAACTCTCTACAAAAAGTAATGGCTCCAACTATTAAGTGCATGCATCACAACTTCAAGTTCAAGGTCATGGGTTAGATAATTATTATTGTCTCGCTAAAACTATCTAAAGTCGTAGCCAATGAAGTGATCAACCTACATAATAGCATAGCTCAATCCTGAACCTGATTCATCATATAAGTCCACATTTCCTTTCCTAGCCTCTAGAAGAGTCCAAACTGATGTAGTAGGCACAATTCATTTTAAATGAAAAAAATAACTCTGACATTTTTCATCCCAATATAACATTAATCCATTTCAAGTAAGAGAAGTCATATTAGAAGCTAATGTTGAGAAATACCTTACATGTTGATGATAATATACCATTAGTCCCAAGTTGCTCCATATATAAAAAAACATTTTGTGGTTGTTCCCATTTCATAAATTCTTTCATATTCTCAGAATAAACAAATATACATTGTTCAGACACCATGTGTCCTGAAAAAATCACTTCTTGAATATAGAAATTAAATTTAAATAGATTCTCATAAATTCAGTGTTTTCTGAATAACTCTAGAACTGATATGAAATGACTCACATGATCTTCAGCATACATAAACTAAACAATTATCTAATCCATAAATACCATCACAATAGAATCAAGATTCTTGTAGATGTTCTTGTTCCTCAAGGTGATAATGTACATAGGATATTTGGGTAGACCTAGTGTCCTAACATGGAACTCATAATCGATATACATTCTCCGTAATTCCATTGTCTAAATGTCATGTTCTTTTATTCATAACTTACAATAAAAAGATCTAATATCAATATTTGAGAACCAATTCCCCCCTTTTATCTGGTCCAATATTCCATTAATCTCTAGAAATTGATAGTTTTTCTTTACCATAAAATGATTAGGTTTTTAGTAATCAACATGAACGTGAACTGAACCCTAATATTTATTAACAAAGAGAATGTGTGCTCTCCAAGGATACACACATGAGCATATAAATACTTTCACTAAAAGATAATCCATATGATTCATATACTTCATCATCTCATCTGGTTCCATGTTGTAAGAGGGAAGAGATATTATTCAAGGTTAATGTCTTAAATCTAATGAAAACTATACATCCCTTACCCATGGAAATAAGATAAGTAATAATGAAAAATGTTGTCAATCTCTTTGAAAATTAGTGGAAAATAAACACTAAAATATTCTTACTCTATATTAAAAGTGAAAAAAGATATAACTCTCACCAAATTTGTATAATAAGTTCCAGCTCTAATCGACCTCGGGTCCAATTTTCCTTGAAATATACTATACTCTTCATAAGGTACCGAAGATGAGACCCACCTCAGACTGTAAATAGTTCGGGATTTAATGGAAATAAACCAATCCCACCAAAATATTATGTCAATAGGTTTCATGAAGAGAACTATAAAATCAGTAGTAATACAAATATATAATAATGAGGGATCACAAGAAGGATAATGAATACCCTAATTTCTCTTAATTCTGTGGGGTGTAGTTATATCCATCACAAAGGATAAAATATATATATTATGATTTAGAAGATTCTAGATATGACTTGATATGAAAGAGTGATATTCACTAGTATTAAATAAATAAGTCACTAGAGATGATGAAATTTTGAGGGAACCCCACACAATCACTGGACCCACATATTCTTCCTCTGGAGATGCTTCCACTATGTAAATAAGCTTTGTTCTAAATGTTTTTGGTTTGAAATCCTTTAATCATAAAGTATATTATTACACCATAGTAATTTTATGTGATGATGATCACATACAACTATGTAAAGAAGAATAGAATGGATAAATCTATATATGTGACCAGATAATCTATAGGAACCAAATTTTAATGGTACCTTAGTGGAAGACCATTTCTTGTTCTTAAGCTTTCCACACTGGTAGAAAATCAAAGGGCTCTTCCCATAATTGAAGGAAGTATAGATGGACTCTTCTATTGAGAACCACCAAATAAATCATTAAAAATCCTATATACATTTAAGGAACACCACTAATTTCCAATTGTAAAAAGTAACTATTAAAAATCCTAATTTAAAATCCAGATCATGTTCAACCATCAACGCTCTATCTAGTACCTCACCATAATATGATATCTTCAGCAATAAAATATAATAATGAATATCGGATCATAATACCATATCAAATCATAGCATCATCATATTTAAATTTCATAAAATGTCATATAAAATATACATAAACTCATTAATGTGATTTATATACTCATTTATGGTCATATCATCCTAGGTGAGCTTGAAAGACTCGACAGACATAGCCAGCGCAATCGACTTTGGATAGAACAAATCAGTGAAAAGAAAATTAATTTCCTTCCTCTCCAATACATCGTTCTTATCTTATATCACCATATATTCCCACCATATCCTTCAAGGTCCTTCGAACATTAAGGAGGAATATTTCACCTTGATTGAATTAGGTGATTCCAAGAACAAAAAAACAAGAGTTTGGTTCTCCTCAACTATTTCTTAGCTTGTTGAGGATCATTTGAGACTACGAAATATGGTGGGTTATAGAAAATGAACAACTTCTAAAAACTCCAAGACTCATCATTCTTATGTTCCACTGCTGGAGCCCTAGTAGTAACTAGTTTAGTCGCTTATACCATAGCTTTGACTGAAAACACAATGACTGCACCCAAATTTGCATCCACTAGAGTATTTTCTCACTATGGTTCATTATAGTCTTCCTCGTAGATCTTATTCCCAAATATTATTGGAATCATGATTCTAAAAAAAATCAATAGTCCACATTGAGGACGTCATCATGTCACAATGAAAAACACTCAAATAATAGAAATAGGGAAATTCATCCCATCAGATAGATCAATAGTATTGGGATTTAAATATATTGAAATCAAAAGAAGGTAAAATACAAAAACTTATCCTCAAGACACCTTTCCTAAACCACTCCTAGTTACTGGAGAATCATTTCTATGACATAGGATTAGGAACTCACTAATAACACACATTATATCCTAGAAATATTAAAATCTACCTCTTAACATCAAGGATAAATTTTTAACTGGTGCCATTGATACATCTTTTTCATGAACCAGACTGGATACCCTAGTAACATAACATCAGAACCATACTTATCATCACCTTTATGGACATCCTGATCCCTATGTTTTGGTGACTAACACATGGAATCATAGATAAATATGGGAACAAATTTTCAACATAAATAGTAGAAGGAATATATACAATTCTGTTTGGAAAAATTAAAACTCCACAGGGATAATAGTACTAGAAGTCAATAATGTTATATAAAAATAAAGTACAACGACAAATTATGAAAAGCAAATCTGAAAACCCATGGTCCCAATGGACACAATACTCCAATCCCAAATATTCGTCAACAACTTCCAACACCAAGTGGCACATTCCACTTAGTCAAACCTAGCAGAATGAAATTTAAAAATTCCTGAAGGAAATATAGGGTGTGAGCTAAAATACCAGTAGTGTATCACCAATTTTTCCATATAATATTTCAATAATGAACAAATTAAACCATTTTTTAAATTTCAAACAAAATAGTACTGGAAATATATGTGCATATTTATAATTACAAGATTTTTATTTAAATTCATATAAACATTTCAATCATTATATATGGTAAACATTTAAAATAAAAAAGTTTATATAAATATGTAGGAAAGTGTAATGTATATTTATCAATGATTTAATATATATAAAAATAATCACAAATAAGGTACATGGTAATATTCCAAGTGATACGATAGTTACTAGTTATTTGATCCTCACAAACTCAAATAGTGATAATGAAAATGTGCACACACATCCCTCATATAGTGGCCATAGAGGACTTATAAAAATCAAAATAGGGGTAATATCTTCCAAGGTATGTATTTTTAAGAGTTTTTAACCATCAATCAGCTGTAAGAAAATTCCCATATTACCATGTTTGTCCCAAATAAATAATCCAAAACCATATATTTCATGTTCTCAAACAGTAAATCAATAATGGGAAAATTATTTTAAAACTGATTAAAATTTAATTACCCCATTTTCATTTTCATTATTCAAATTCTCATTTAAAAACTAATGCATGACACGTGTTTTTAATCAAATCATTACTTCTTAAATACAAAACAAAACATGGGTTATAATTATAAAATTTAATTCTATTTATCTAAAATACCAGTTTCTAAAATCTATTTAGCACATCAATTTCATGATTATATCAATTTTAAATCATACACCAATTTCAAATTCCATTGGAATTGGGTGTTTTCCCCAAATTTCCACACCAAGTGAAGTCAAATCCGAATTTTCATCAAATAGGATTTTCACAATTAAATAGGATGAAATTTAAATTAAATAATGTAAATTCAATGGATTAAAACATTGTAAATCTCAAAATAAAACTGCTCATTAATACAAAGATCTCGTATCAAATTGAATACAATGGGAAACCCAATGAAAAATATTGGCAACAAAGATAAAGTAATTAAGAAAACATTAAATATCAAAAAAATGTGTTTAGATCAATCAATAATGGGATATTATAAATATTGGATTTGGTGGTCTAGAACCAACTACTTTGTACTTTATTATTTAAATAAAAGCCTTATCACATCTTGATTGTTCTTCTGCGTGACATGTCATGTGATAATGTCCTAAGGACAGTTGTTGCATTAAAGGTTCGTAGCAGATCCCTGCTATGATGAGAACCTGGAAGTGCCATAACACTGTTCTTGAATGTATGTTCTATGGCCGGATGATATTATTTGAGGGACACAAATAATACAGGTCATTAGGGGTGAGGACTCATAAAACATTGAGGCACCTTCTCATGGTGTGCGCCCTTGGTAATATCCAGGAGGATATTATGAGAACAAGACCCGCCAGTAGGAAATCCACATTTCATAGTGTCATTGGATGTTCCTATCTATGGACGTGTGTATTGATCCTTAGACTTTAAGATTATTATTAATGGGTATTAAAACTCACGAACTTAGATGTATTGATGAAAACTGTGACGACACACTGTTCGCAGTGAGGTAGGATACGTTGGGTGCGTCACGAGTAATACCGCATTAATAGATAATGCGAGAAAGGATTTATCCCTTCCGTTCCATAACGGAAGTAGATATCTCAGGCCCTTTGATGGAATTGATATAGCCTAAATAAATCCATGGACATGGTAAGGTATGGGAAAGTTCAATTCTGGGAAGTCAAAGAAAGAATAATCAAGCACATGGGTTGATGGCACTAGCATGCAACCTGCTTGATTGGAGATATCGTGACAAAGAGATTATATTACACAGTAAGCGTTCATAGGAGGTAACACGTCATTGCGGCGTTAACTTCTTTCTCTATGGGTGCCTTGGTGTGTTTCTAGACGCTAAACTTGGACTTTAGGCAGGCTCAGCCTAATGCCACTGAGAAAGAGGCCTAGAGGGTCACACACTAAGTGTGTCCATGTATCTCAGTTAAATATTAATTTAACAAGTTAAATAAATATTATTCTCGATTGTGGTTTAATAATTATTTAAGGATGTCTGATCACATTTATTTTGACACTAGTTATTCGAGAGAATATATTGTGGAAGAAATAATATATTTATTAGCGAGTAATGCAGTTAAATTTATTTGAGAAATAAATAGTCATTACTCAAGGTCTAATAAATGTGGTGGAGAAAAATGGAAAATAAAACTACACGCTGTGTATTAATTATTACACACCGTGTAGTTTTTCCAATTGGGATTTTGAGGATTTAATATTGTTTTATTAAATGATATTTATTATAATCAGCGTGGGCGCATGTCAAGGAATTAATAATTCGACATGGGGGGGTTTTCAATAAGAGTTAATGAAATAAATAAAACGCGTAACGCGTTTATTTATTGTCATAACTCTATTAACCTCAAACATGATTATAAATATCCTCACAACCCCAACATTTTGGAGATCCATTTTGGTTGTGCACAATGGATTTGGAAATACTCTCAAGCCAAGAGAGAATTCCCTTTCCACCAAGAACGCCCTCATGTTACGAGAGCAAGATTTTCCACCGGATCAAGGCGGTCAAAGGCGGAAATCGCAAGCGAAGGTTCTTCTGTGCTAGCACTCATAGATCCATTCGGCGACGTCCAGAGATACGTGACACATGTGTGGATCACCGATAGAGGAATCCTACACTTGGATTCTACAACGCAACGACGGATCACCGAATCGTGACCGAACACATCAACGAAGAAATAATTCCAACGAGGTAATTCTTATTCATTAATTAAATTAATTATAATCAACATATGATGATCCTCCTCAAGGGTTCTGGGACTCTTCCTTTTTCTTTTTGTTCTTTGTTCTATTCCGATGATTCGGCGTTTTATATCGTGACGGATCTCAGAATGAACATTGTTTAACGAAAAATCAAGTTGGGCAAACCCACCAACGCGCTTCCACTACGCCCGGAACCTTCAAGTGGTATCAGAGGGGTTATATCGTTGGTTATAATTATTTAGTTTTTTCGTTGGTGATTTATGCATTTAATAATTTAGTTATTTCAATTCATGTTTAATCGTTCTGGAAATCTGAATCTCGAGATCTGTTCCTCCTCCCTCGTTTCTCATTCACCTCACAGAAACGGATTTTTCTTTTAATTTTGATTAAAATAAAATAGAGGAACTCATCCGGAGGAGCCAAACGTTTCTAGCCGTATAACACTAGAATACACGGCGTGTATTCGGAAGTACACGTCGTGTAGTCTAGGTTCAATGCATTGACTGATCTGCCAAATCAGGCCGTGTATTGGATTGTTTCTAAGAATTTAAGACACCCTGTGTTGACCAGAAACAGGTGGCACACGGTTTCCGGAATACACGCTGTGTGGTCCAATGAACACGGCGTATAGTCCCTTCAGGTTAGGGTTGGGTCGTGTACTCCGTACACGGCCTGCCTGGCTGGAAACCATGTAACGCGGAAACTACACAGCGTGTGTCCCACTGTACACGTCGTGTACTCCGAAAATTTCCAAAGTACATTAACACGCCTTATCCCCGGGCGTTTACTTCGGATGGACGGTGAAGAAAAGTACACGCCATGTAGTCGGAACTACACGCCGTGTACTCACCCAAATTACGAAGATTTATTAAAATTTATTATTATATTATACAAACCCTTGAGACGTGTACCATGGTGCAGGCATAAAGCTGAGGCACAACACGTGATAGGTGTTTTATATATATGTGTTTAATTTAACATCTGCGTAATAAATGGGAATTCACCGGGTTGCCTCCAAGGTACAAGTTACGTACAAGGATAATTTTAAATGAATTTATTTGTTTAAAATTATGATGGATGAGAATCTCAAGGAAATTCATAAAAGGGATTTAATATAAAAGGATTTATTAATTAAAGATAATTAATTGATTCGAGCGTGATTTATCTTAAACAAGAACGATTAAAGAATTGAATGCTAGTTTTATTTATGCGTAAATATTGTTGCATGTATGGATGATCCTGAGATAGACCGAGACCTTTGTATGTGAATGGTTTCTTTTAATTTATTTATTTAAATTAAATTTTTTGGCCTGCGAGCCATCTCCTCATTAATATGTAGGTCATGCGCGCCCAAGGATTATTTTATGTAAAAACCCCTTTTACCCCTCACCTGCATGTGAGATAAATGCATATGTAATGGATGGAGCTCCCAAGCTAGTGGAGGTGGTTCAAGTCAGGAGCCAAGGTGAAACCAATCCACGGAGATACAAAGGTGGACAGGTGGAAAGCTGTAAACACGAACCCGAAAGGTTCAAGGTGTTTCTCCCCTAGGTCTTGGGTTAGTTTATCAACTGATAGATAAACTAACCAATAGAAAAGCTCATGATCATACCATTTATTTTATTTCTGTCAGTTGCATGGTTTATTTATTGTGGGTGTGTTGTCATGATCACACAATTAATGAATTAAACGAGCATGCAAGATAGAACTAAAATAAAACTAGCTTATACGTAAATATTATCTTAGACATGGTTAATCACTTAAGTATATCCCACTTAATATTAACAAGCATGTAATCAAAGATAATAAAATGGCAATTTACGTATAAGGATAAAATCCCTCAAAACAAATATTAAGTCGGCATAGCCTTCCATAATCTTGGTTAGAATCGAACCATAGTTCAAAGTGCTTGACCAACCCTAGTTGGGGTGCTTTCAATTGTCGGGGAATTCTAATTCAGGGTTTTGGGTTGACTTGACTTGGTTCGCATCAAGGGTTGACTGCCACAGCAGGACTTGGTGTGACCAAGAGGCAAAGGTTGAGGAAATCCAAAAGGATTTCAGGATTGGGGAGTCCACTCAGTGGATCAAGGAGCTGCGAGTTAATGCAGTTGGCATTTGGAATGTCTACCTAAAACCCTTCAAGTTGCTTGACCAACCCTAGTTGGGGTAATGTGAAGGAAAATATGGATCCTTGCCACTAGAATATTCATGCAACAGAATATTCCGAAGTCAATGGTGAGGGCTATTGGATTTCGATAAAATAGTGGGAGACTAATAATTATTAATTTATTTATTTGTCTCAAATTTTGTAATAAAGTACTAAATCTTTGCTCATCTTAATTTGTAGAAACTGTAAGAAAATGACTTCAAACATATCATTGTGCACCATACTTGAAAAAGAAAACCTTCTCACTGGCACCAATTTCCAAGAGTGGCAGAGGCGTTTACGCGTCTTCCTTCGCCACGAAAAGAAATTTTATGTGCTGGAAGAGCCTATTCCAGTTGCGCCTGGGAAAGAGGCTAGTGATGAGGAATTATCTCTCTACATGAAACACATGGATTATTCCACAGATGTCCAGTGTTTCATGCTATCGGTCATGTCTAATGAGCTCTTGAAGCAACATGAAAACATGGACGTGTATAGCATGATGTCTCACCTTAAAGATCTCTACCAAGAGAAGGCGAGACAGGAGAGGTATGAGATCTCCAATGCTTTGTTTACCACGAAGCTTGGAGATTCTGCGCCAGCTGGGCCTCATGTAGTCAATCTTATTGGATACATTGAACGCCTAGACATCTTAGGGATTAAATTCCCGGATGAGTTGCGTACAGATCTCATCCTATCATCACTGCCCAAGACCTTCTCTAGCTTCATTGTCAAATATAACATGAGCGGCAATGAGAAGAGTCTATCGGAGCTTCTGACCTTGATTCGCTAGGTGGATAAGGACATGGGGCATGACAAACCCACGGTCCTTATGGTGAACAAGAAAAGGAAGGACAAGGAAAAGGGGCCAAAGACTTATAAACGGTCTGAAGCCCCCGAGCACCGTCCCTCCAAGAAGGGGAAGTTCCAGAGGCAGGGCAAGGAACGGGAGGCAATGTGTTTTGCATGTGGCAAGCAGGGCCACTGGAAGAGGAACTACACCCAGAAGCGTGGGGACGCTAAAGGTGCGTTTGTTATCGAGTGCAATCTTTCTATTTCTACACATTGGGTATTAGATATAGCTTGTGGGGCTCACATCTGTATTCAAATGCAGGAACCAAGTAGATTTAGAAAGATCTCCAGAGGAGAGGTGGATCTTCGAAATGCCAATGGCGCAAGGCTGGCTGCGTTGGCTATTGGTGACTACCACCTCTCATTGCCGACTGGGATGATTTTGATTTTACATAACTGTTATTATGTGCCTAGTGTTACCATGAACATAATTTATGTATCTTGTTTGGATATGGATGGATTTATTTTCAAATTTGGAAATAAGGGTTGTCTCTTTTATAAGAACAACGTATGTTATGGTATGGAACATTTAAATAATGGTTTGTATGTATTGAATTACGAAAACCAAGTGTTGGAAATCGATAACGAAACAAACTCACATGACTCATACATCACCCAGCTATGGCATCACCACCTTGGTCATGTGAATGAGAAGCGTTTGAAAAAACTCTGCCAAGATGGCTATTTAGACTCTACTGAGCTAAAACCACTTGATAGATGTCATACTTGTTTACAAGGAAAAATGACCAAGCCGCCTTTTGGTGGACAAGGTGAAAGGGCCATAGAGCTTCTAGGATTGGTACACACAGATGTGTGTGGACCATTTCCAGTAGAATCTAGAGGTGGATATTCTTACTTTATTACTTTTACTGATTATTTGAGTAGATATGGCTATGTCTACTTAATGAGGTATAAGTCAGATTCCTTAGAGAAATTTAAGGAATTCAATAATGAAGTATAGAATCGGCTTGGTAAGAAGATAAAGAAGCTTCGATCGGATCGAGGTGGAGAATATCTGAACCAAGAGTTCATCGATCTTCTACGGGAGTCTGGGATTCTATGTCAGCTCACTCCTCCTTATACACCATAGTGGAATGGTGTTAGTTAAAGGAGGAACCAAACCTGGTTGGACATGGTGGGGTCAATGATGAGTCATGCGGATCTTCCATTATCCTTTTGGGGATATGCATTACAAACTGCAGGATACACATTAAACCGAGTACCAACTAAGGCGGAAAATGGAATTCCATCCGAGTTATGGAATGGAAGGAAACCCACTTTGTCGCACACACGTGTATGGGGATGCGAGGCATTTGTTAAGGCCTTCTCAGGCAACAAACTAGCACCCCGGGGCACGAAGTGTATCTTTATAGGATATCCCAAGGAAACGAAAGGATATTACCTATATAACCCCCAAGACAAGAAAGTGATTGTCGCCAGACAAGCTGTCTTTCTTGAGAGGGAGCACATCCTCAAGAAGGATAGTGGGAGCAAGATTGACTTCGACGAAGTTGATGCTCAAGATACACAGGAGTTGGTATAGGAACAAGTTCCACAGGTCCCCGTGGAAGAGGTTCTAGAAACACAAGTACTGCGTAGGAGCTCAAGAGAGGTAAGGGAACCAAAGAGATTTGGTTTCCTAGTCACCGAGGATGGTGAATCATTATTGTTGGACAATGATGAACCTCTCTCCTACAGGGAAGTAGTAGAAAGCTCAGAAGCAGCAAGATGGCTAGAAGCTATGAATTCTGAGATGGATTTTATGTATCAGAACCAAGTTTTGGTTCTGGTCGATGAGGCAGTTGATGTAAAGCCTGTTGGATGAAAATGGGTATTCAAAAGAAAGCTGGACATGGAAGGTCAAGTTAGCACCTATAAAGCAAGGCTAGTGTCTAAAGGATTCAGATAGCATCAAGGAATTGACTATGATGAAACCTTCTCGCCAGTTGCCATGTTTAAATCCATAAGAATCATACTTTTTATAGCAGCTTACCATGACTACGAGATTTGGCAGATGGATGTCAAAACAGCATTTCTTAACGGGAACCTTCAGGAAGATGTCTATATGACACAACCAGAAGGGTTTGTGACACCAGGTGAAGCCAAACAGGTTTTCAAGTTGCATAAATCCATTTATGGATTAAATAAAGCATCCAGGTCATGGAACATTCGATTTGATGAAGCCATAAAGAAATTTGGTTTCATTAAGAAAGAATGTGAGACATGTGTTTATAAGCGGTTTAATGGGAATGCGGTTTTCATCCTAGTGGTATATGTTGATGACATATTGCTTATTGGAAATGATGTACCAGCCTTACAGTCAGTTAAGGACTGGTTGAACAAGTGTTTCTCCATGAAGGACTTAGGAGAAGCAGCCTACATTCTAGGGATCAAGATCATTTGTGACAGATCCAAGAGGCTGCTTGGACTAAGTCAGGGTACATACATTGACCATATACTAAAGAGATTTCGTATGGAAAAATCCAATAGGGGATTGGTTCCAGTGTCACATGGCTTACATATTTCTAAGAAAATGTGTCCCCAGACACAACAGGAGAAATATAGGATGAGCAAGATACCATACGCTTCGTCTATAGGATCCATCATGTATGCCATGTTATGTACCAGGCTTGATGTTGCCTATGCACTGAGCATGGTAGGAAGATATCAAGCAGATCCAGGAGAACAGCATTGGACTGCTGTTAAGACTATCCTTAAGTATCAGAGAAGAACTAAGGATATGTTCCTGGTGTATGGAGGAGACGAGGAGCTTGACATCAGAGGGTATGCTGATGCTGGTTTTCAAACAGATCAGAATGATCTGAAGTCGCAATCTGGATATGTTTTCTGTCTCAATGGAGGAGCTGTGAGCTGGAAAAGTTCAAAGCAGCCATTTGTCGCCGATTCTATAGCGGAGTCCGAGTATATAGCGGCTTCTGATGCAGCCAAAGAAGCCATTTGGATTCGGAACTTTGTCCAGGATCTTGATGTGGTGCCTAGCAGTAAAGATCCCATTACATTGTAATGTGATAATACTGCAGCGGTGGCTCTTGCAAAAGAACCAAGGTCACATCAACAGACAAAGCACATACTCCGGAAGTATCACCTCTTGAGGGATTTCTATCAAAGGGGTGAAGCTGCAGAGAGCAGAGTGTCCACAGAAGATAACGTGGCGGACCCCATGACTAAAGGCCTATCTCAGCAGAAGCATGAATATCATGTGAGAGCTAGCGGGTTAAAGGTTGTTAGCAGTTGGCTCTAGTCCAAGTGGGAGTCTGTTGGAGTTGGTGGTCTAGAACCAAATACTTTGTACTTTATTCTTTAAATAAAAGCCTTATCACATCTTGATTGTTCTTCTGCGTGACATGTCATGTGATAATGTTCTAAGGACAGCTGTTGCATTAAAGGTTCATAGTGGATCCCTTCTATGATGAGAACCTGGAAGTGCCATAACACTATTCTTGAATGTATGTTCTATGGCCGGATGATATTATTTGAGGGACACAAATAATACAGGTCATTAGGGGTGAGGACTCATAAAAATTTGAGGCACCTTCTCATGGTGTGCGCCCTTGGTAACATCTAGGAGGATATTATGAGAACGAGACCCGCCAGTAGGAAATCCACATTTCATAGTGTCATTGGATGTTCCTATCTATGGACGTGTGTATTGATCCTTAGACTTTAAGATTATTATTAATGGGTATTACAACTCGCGCACTTAGATGTATTGACAAAAACTATGATGACACACTGTTCGCAGCGAGGTAGGATACGTTGGGTGCGTCACGAGTAATACTGCATTAATAGATAATGCGAGAAAGGATTTGTCCCTTATGTTCCATAACGGAAGTAGATATCTCAGGCCCTTTGATGGAATTGATATAGCCTAAATAAATCCATGGCCATGGTAAGGTATGGGCAAGTTCAATTCTGGGAAGTCAAAGAAAGAATAATCAAGCACATGGGTTGATGGCACTATCATGCAACCCGCTTGATTGGAGATATCGTGACAAAGAGATTATATTACACGGTAAGCATTCGTAGGAGGTAACACGTCATTGCGGTGTTAACTTATTTCTCTATCGGTACCTTGGCGTGTTTCTAGACGCTAACCTTGGACTTTAGGCAGGCTCAGCCTAATGCCACTGAGAAAGAGGCCTAGAGGGTCACACACTAAGTGTGTCCATGTATCTCAGTTAAATATTAATTTAACAAGTTAAATAAATATTATTCTTGACTGTGGTTTAATAATTATTTAAGGATGTCTGATCACATTTATTTTGACACTAGTTATTCAAGAGAATATATTATGGATGAAATAATATCTTTATTAGCGAGTAATTCAGTTAAATTTATTTAAGAAATAAATATTCATTACTCAAGGTCTAATAAATGTGGTGGAGAAAATGGAAAATAAAACTACACGCCATGTATTAATTATTACACGCCGTGTAGTTTTTCCAGTTGGGATTTTGAGGATTTAATATTGTTTTATTAAATGATATTTATTATAATCAGTGTCGGCGCATGTCAAGGAATTAATAATTTGACATGGGGGGGTTTTCAATAAGAGTTAATGAAATAAATAAAATCTGTAACGCGTTTATTTATTGTCATAACTCTATTAACCTCAAACATGATTATAAATATCCTCACAAACCCAACATTTTGGAGATCCATTTTGGTTGTGCACAACGGATTTGGAAATACTCTCAAGCCAAGAGAGAATTTCCTTTCCACCAAGAATGCCCTCAAGTTACGAGAGCAAGATTTTCCACCGGATCAAGGCGGTCAAAGGCAGATATCGCAAGCGAAGGTTCTTCCGCGCTAGCACTCAGAGATCCCTTCGGTGACGTCCAGAGATACGTGACACACGTGTTGATCACCTCTAGAGGAATCCTACACTTGGATTCTACAACACAACGATGGATCACCGAATCGTGACCGAACACATCAACGAAGAAAAAATTCCAATGAGGTAATTCTTATGCATTAATTAAATTAATTATAATCAATATATTATGATCCTCCTCAAGGGTTCGGGAATCTTCCTTTTTCTTTTTTTGTTCTTAGTTCTATTCCGAAGATTCGGCGTTTTATATCGTGACGGATCTCGGATTGAACATTGTTTAACGAAAAATCAAGTTGGGCAAACCCACCAACGCGCTTCCGCTGCGCCCAGAACCTTCACTAAAAAACCCAATGAGGATGGAATACGAGAGAGTGAGATAAGAAATGTGAGATGAACTCATACTCATGAGAAATCAGACAATATTATCTAATAATAGATCTACGTTAGGATTAGTAAAAAATGGTCCCTTGGAGCTCCCGAGACCCAAGAATTATTTTTAAATAAAGATTATGCCTAGTGGGGGAATGTATGTGGGGTTTAGGATTATTTAATCTTTCATTGTATTTAAAAATTAATATTTATACAGTTTTCAAGAGGGGTCCACGTGGTTTCCCTAAACATGAACCCTAATGGTGCGCCCCTTCAATGGGGTTCACAATTCCTCGACGGTGGGTTCATATTTTGTAAAACAATTTACCAGTGATGAAAAACACAACTATTTGGATTCTCACCATTTACACTGGGTGAGAACATAGTATGGGAAAACTATGTTCCAATTTTTTATAGCCCATAATGTTATAAAAAATTCCATACTTTCACCCAAATCACCCTAAAAAAGATCCAATAATAGAATGATCAAAAATAGGGTCGAGATATATTTCACATCATTTGTGATCTAAGACATAGGTTCAACTCCAGAAAACTCTGCCATCAATTCTTTCAAAATATTATCTTTATGCATCCCTACTGGTAGGGATCTTCATTACTATATGTCTTGCATCAAAATCCCTTTTTTCTCATCCATGTTCGATTTATCAATAATTAATAGTCATATCACTATAAATTAGGAGTAATGGATACATATTTAGATTCTATTGTGTTTATTGTATCAAATTCTAAAACTCATGATAATGATCAATCGAAAATTTGATGTGAACAAAAAAATGGTTTAGTAATTCATAGTCATTCCATCATGTGTTCATCGGGCAAGATTCCACATTTTGATTCTTTCTCTTGATTCCCTCAATGAAAGAACTAATTGATAGGATATGATGTGTATTAGAGAGAAATAAATATTTATATTTCTTTAAATAATGAATAAAAACATTAATTATAGTAAAAATGAGTGAAGATAATGTAATATAAGAAGATGGTGGAGAACATGAAGAATTATTTCCACATGTAATGTCATACCCATGGTCAAGGTAAAACCCTGATATGAGATTATATTGGAATAAAATTCATATAATAGTTCATAACCTCTACCTTTATCCTCAACATTATTTAATACCGCTACCCAATGCCTAAAATCAAAACTATTGACTAAGTAAAGTAAAAAATATAACCTATGAAATTATTAGAGATTCTCAACCTTCCCACACACAACATTAAAAATAGAAACATATTCTAGAAGAACCCCATCAACAACCCAACATTACTATCCAAATTTTAGTGAAACTTTATTTAATAATGATAATATTTCATCGCACTTTATAAGGTTTATTCAATAAATCTTGACATAGATTTTCAACTATAGATTTGATTGAATTAATTATTGAGCAGAGATGTATTTAACATAGTTTAACCTGTAAATGTTACACTGAGTTCTAAATATTTTGTGACCATGTAAAACAACTATTTATTATTTTATAAAAAAATAACATGAAAATTATAATTATAATTGAAAATTAAATGATTAAGACTATTAAAATAAATTCCCTAAAACAATTTATATCCAGGAATCATATTTATGATTAAATACCTATTAAAATATAAATTTTAAAATATTAGAATATTAATAAGTTAAATTGAATGATGAATATTTAAAATTTCTCCCTTAGAAGTAATTAGACGATTCCCCAACTAAATAAGTATAAAATTCTTCCACCTCTTCACTTTTTCACTTTGAATCTAGATAATGAATCTAGAAATAGAATTATATAACCTTTTATATTTCTTTTATTTGTATCATTATATGGTTCCATCTATCTGCATTTATCCTTACAAAAAGATTCTATAAACTACATCATTAATTATATAGTACTCAACAACATAAAAACAAAATAAAAACATTTACTCCAGGAACACCATTAAGGAAAATAATATAGTCATATATATTCAAACTATTGGTTTTGAGTGAACTACCGAAAGAAAAATGAATAAATACTTATGATTAAATAATGAGGACCCCAAATATATAGTGAATTATATTTAAATCCAATCAAATAAATATTTAAAAAATAAAATATATTAAAATAATTAAGTCAATACAATAATCGTTAACAAACCCTTCAGTCATCAAAACCTCCACAAAAAACTAAGAAAAAATGTTATATAAAAACTATAAGAAATAAATCCAAAACTTATTTATCTATAAATTCATCATATTTGAGTTAGCTCAATAATGTTTTTATCACAAAAAACACCACTATCAAAATGGACAATAATGACTAATTCTTAACCACCTTATCCTCAAATTTTGAAATAATCAACCATCATTAAACTGATAAATTAATATAAAATCACTATTATAATTCATATAACACTTATAAGTATTCCCAAAAATAAATTCTTGAATAATACTCCTAGTAATGCTTGAATATTTCCCCCTTCAATAAAAAACCAGATGAATCAATATGAATGAAATAACTATAGAAAAAGTGTATGATGATATAGTAAAAACTTACAATGGACTCCTTAACATAATAGAGATGTATTGAAAAGTTCCTAAACTCAAATTATCCAATTTTTGGTTCATTTTAATGTATTCCAATGATACTTGAACCTCCTATGATCATATAATTTTCCACCTCATAGAAAAAGTAAACCTAATATAACATCATGTAGAACAGTAGCACCATATGTCGTGTATACTATATAGCCATAGTATAGTAATTTAATCTAGTAGAATCTAGCATGATATCACCCAACATGAATTGAGAATAAAAAATCGAAAAACATAAGGTGAACCAAAATCAATAACATCATTCTAAAGGTTCAAAGTAAAATGAAAGAACATGTTAGGTGTTAGAAAACTCTAATTTTTATCATAATCAATGAATAATATAATATATACATGATTGTGGATGAAATGAATATAAAACATTATTTGGATATTAATCTATATGAAAATTATCACCAAGAAAACAAGATCAACACATATAATTTTTAATTATTTTTTTCTAATAAAGAATTAGCTCGCATTGGAATTATTTCTGAATTGATGAATCTGTCAACCAATATTTGGGGTACCATCATTATTCTAAGAGGAATCGAGGGTAGAATTTATCTTGTGGTGATTTACATGTGCTCTATGAACCTTTGAGAACCACTATAGAAATATACGAGTGTTAGGCCAAAATATTCTATTACATGTTTTATTCGTTGTTCATTATAATAGAATTATTCGAGGAATCAGATAATGTTTCTGGTTCTCTCTAGACATAATTGGGTGGGGGAGTATGATCTCTATTCATTCTTAATATAATTAAAGGAGTATAATTATTTATGGATTTAAAAGAAACTCATGAATTTCATTAGGCATAATGATTAGAATGAAACACTTATCTTTGAGAATATGAAAACCATGTTTAAATATTTTTGTTTAGAGAATAATAGTAGCACATATGACCTTAAAGTTCTCTTAATCCCTCAAAAATTAAATGCATAGTTAATAATTATTATTATTATTATTATTATTATTATTTCATTCACTAACAATTTTGGTAAATAAATATTATTTTCTTGAATAAATAAGTTAATAATCATTCAAATAATATATAATATATTATTTCTAAACTAACCATAAAACTCAGTATTGAAATCCTCTTTAATATTTATGTGACCAAGAATGAAGGCTATTAAAAAAATAAAAAAATATAGTTAATTATTTTTAGATAAATAAATAAATATTTTATTCACAAAATCAATGAATAAATATTTATTAAATTTATACATGGAAAAATAAATAAATAATTTTTATGTGTAAAATATCCTAAAATAAATAAATATTATATATTCACATAATTAATAACTATCTAAAAAAATAAATATTCTTATATTAATTTAACATAATATTCTCTCAAATAACGGGTGACAAAATATATACAACCAAACGAACATGAAAAACTACTCAATCACATATAGGTATAATATTTATTTAATATCTGAAATTCAAATACAATTTATTTGAGGTTCTGAATACTTGTAGTTTCCTTCCCTCAAGGCCCCTATCTTGTTGTAATTTGAAAGAACATTCTACTATTCAATGTTAGAATCTAATAACGTGATAAGAAACCAATAAGAATAGAATATAAAATCTACAATTCCAATAGGCATATACAACCAAACATTGTGTAAAATAATCCCTTTATCATGAAATCATTAATACTACAGGTTATATGATAGGGTCATAAATATTTGTTCTTGACATCCCATTCCTTGAATTTATAGATTTAAACTATTCAAATTAGTGTAATTTCCATTGACATAATCATGAAACTCTATCAAAATCAAATCTATTGAAATATCTACTTCTATTAAAGAAAAAAGTGGAAAAATTATTTCGCATATTATTAACTGTTTCATTCTCACTCAAGGAACCCCAACAATATCCATCGTTTTTGTGAGGATACACCACCACAATTTCCATCATTAATCAATAATTATATTATATTATAAGAACCATGGCACATATTCATATATAGGATAATCCAATGACATAGATGAATATGTATTTCTCACTAGCATGTCATGTTATTATAATATCTTACTCTGGTAATTATGAAATACAGACACCTTAAAAAGTGTCTCTATGTCTTATAATTATCCATACATAATATGTTGTATCATTTGTGTCCCACCAAATGATATCATCCATAAATATAATGTATATTAATGAATATTTTCATTGAACGTATCGATTATCATCATATCATGGACCGACTATGATCTTTGAGTATGATGGAAACCCTTTCAATATTTTCACATAGAAACCACATAGATTAAATGATAATCATATTATATTTATTAATTAATATAGAAAAATGAATATTATAGTAATTTAATGCACAAATTATTTCATTATAGGGCACTAAATTCAACAGAATATCACATGAACTAGAGCCAACTGTTAACACTGAAACTGATTATCCTAACATAAGAAAACATTCTTTTGGTGAGATGTGGTTATAGTTCTAATAAAACAACACTACAAATGTATGATCATAATATAGAGACTCCATATCTTAGATAGATTCCATAAATATATTATATTACCTAGTATATTTTTTCTCTATCATCCCTAACATCTTAAATAAAATCATAGTTAAAATTTCAACATATAATGGTTGAACTTTATTATATAGATACAACTATAAAATTTTGAGTAAAGAAGATTCTAAACACACTTAATAAGATACATTAGAAGCTGAAAAATACTTAGTATAATATTGATATTGAAAATACGAGATGTAATAATACTTTGCCTTTTATATATATTTATCCTTACTCTGATATGATTTCAAAAAAATAAATGAAAGTTATATTTACATACCCTAGAAAACTATAATTTCCATTTCTGTAATTTCATGGAAGTCATTCAGTTTTTCTTCATCAAGAACTATATGATTGTTCGGAGTACCATCCAATACAGTTTTCCTAGTCTAATTTGATATTTTTATTTTATGCTTTATATGTATTAAATATCATACGTGTGTGTGTATATTGGGGAATTTTATATAGATTTCCAAATTAATATTATGAATATGTTCTATAAAAATTATAAAAATACCATGTGACACAAGAAAAATTAAGTTAAATTATATTGTATTCTCTAATACTGTGTGAACTGTGTAACATAAATTACATAATGAAACCCCTTGATATATTTCTAAAATCTTGTTCCCCATGACTTGGGTTGCTGCTTAAGTCATATTGTAGAAACTATGTTTATTCTTAATTAACAATATTTCTAATCACTTAATTTTTTTTATGTGGTAAAATTTATCTATATTAAAAAATTTAATGCTCCCACCAATCTATTATAGACACCTACACATTTATTAATTTTGAATGAATTTAATATAATTATTATGATTATTTTAATCCACAAATGAATACATGAAACAATACATCATATTGGTGTCACCTTATGTCGCAACAATTTTTGGTTATGACATATAGATATCTTCCTTATGGAATTCTTTTATGTATAAAGTTCTTGACTTCTAGTTCCTAATAAAATGATCCTAAAAATACCTTTATAGTAAAATTTTAAGGAAATTTCACATGAGCATTGGTGATAAAGTCTTATCAGCCCCATGGTAAATATAAACTATGTATATATATTTTCAAACATTCATTAATAATCTATAAGTTATTAGTTTGAACATGACCATTCATGTATTATTTTTTTGAATGCTTAACAACAACATGAATTCAACTATAGAAATTATCATAACTATGAATTGGATTTTGGTTTTTGGATTCTATATTAAAATTGAAATATACTTTTAAAACCTATAAGGGTTAACACCTAATGCTTCTTATAGTATGTTTAACATTATGAGATTTTAGGAATTATTAATTTTGAATAAATTTAATTTATATGATAGATTGTGTTACATAAATCACTGAGTTCTTATGAACCATAATATAAAATATATATTATTATTTCATTATGATCATTATATCCTAGGAATTAAAATTATTCGTATAAAGATAAATGAACATTTTTTAAAAATTAATTTTAATAATTTTAAATAATGAAAATATATTTATAAACAATTATCAATTTTTAATAAATCTTTTATATACTTCGATTGTTATTTTTTCTAAAGTATATTTTTATTTTGTTTTTGTGACAAAATAATAAATATAATTTCCACATTTTGAAAATATATTTCGAAAAAATAAAAAGAAATTGGGAATTAACATTTCAAAATTTCCATAGGTAAAAGTTTTGAATCAGTATTATTTTAATTTAAAATTTAATCAATCATATCATTACATTCCACCATTATATGAAAAATTTTAATTTATATTCTCTAAAACAATAATAAATAAATCAGTGATAAAATGTGATAGGTTTCTAGGAGCATGAGATATAAAATAGAGTATTTCTATTGGTTTGAGAAATTAAAATATAACCAATTTATAGGATGAGATATTAAAGACAAATAAATTAAAAGAGAAGATAGAGAATATGTGTAATAAATTATTTAAGAGATTCAATACCTAGGTCTGAGGCCAAACACCCTATTATATTATGCTAGAAGAAACTAAAAAATACAATTTATACTAGCTACATTCAAAACTCACTTATTTAATACCCCCACCAACCGACTAACAACCCAAATACTAACTATATAATTTAGTACTCCACAATTTCAACTTATTAAACACTCCACAATTTCCACCATAAAACATCCTAGATGGACCCATACACTATAATCACCACATCCCCATTCTATAGTCCTACCATTTCTTTGCTCTTATAAATCCACCTTCCCCTTAAGGAGGAACACTATAAGAATTAATAACATTTTTTATAAATAGAAAAAAAATGTTTACACTCCATCAATATATAATATTCAAAAACAATATATCGAACAACATGGGATGTGAGGACATATTTTTTTACAGTTATAATGGAATCTAGAGAAACAAAAAATACCATAACCCCTGTTTATATGGATTCATCAATTATATCAAAAAAATCATTGAACTCTTCCAAGATATTGGATAATATATATTCATGTATTATTTCCATTTATCACTAGTAAACTATAATATATATCACAAAAAACAATTATATCCATTGGAATCAAGTAGATGATATGCATCCACCTTTCCAAAACTACTAGGAAACAAATAATGAAATTTGATAACATATTTATCACAATTACTAATATTTTTCAATCAATAGTCATATTAATTAAGTATATTTTCATTGAAATAAATTATTTATGGTTATACTTTAGAGAGGAATATATTATATCCCAAAAATTTATGAACATTACTTAAAGATTTTATAGAAATTCAAGGTATTTAAATCAACCCATTTTTCAATAATTCATCAACCAATGTTCAACTTTACATATATTTATGAAACATTCATTCCATGACTAACACCCCACAACTTCTTATCCATTGTCACTATACATGGGAAAAACTATATAAAATGTTATTGATCAGTGTACTAGACATCTTAGAGAATGCACTTCATCAAGTTAAATAAGTCACTAGTCCACTCATCTATGGATTTCCCTAAAAATGAAGCAACATTGTTATTTATTGTCAAACAATGATGCTGTCATTATATAAACTGACATTAAGACATATTCCAACTTCATAGTAACATTGTTCTTTCTGGTCACAACACATATAAAATCTTTTTAGGAAATTATATAAGACTAAAATCCATCATTTTTCCATTACCAAATTAAAAAATTTATTAAAAATAATTCCTTGATTTGAATCTAGATAAGTATAATTTTTTTATTTCCTATGAGGTTATTGAGATTCAATTCATACTTCCATACACAAATTATTAATTGGTATATTCATATTTTTTGATGACTGATGGTTTAAAAAATATTTCTCAACTTTGGTAATCTATGACTTTGGCCCACCCCTACAAAACACCAGCATCAATTCCATCCCTATGTTCTCTTCCTATATCCAATATATTCAGGTTAATGAAGACCCAATTTCATTCATCCAAATATCTTTTTTCTCCTCCATGGTTGATGCATTCTTTATTTATATTCCAATAGTTTATATGATGAATCACAACTATATATTTACGATTTTTTGTGTCTTCTGTAACAACTTCTAAAACACATTATAATTATTAATTAAGAAACTGATGTGACTAAACAATGGTTCTATTAGTCTCTATCATTCTTCTTGAGTTCCTCAGTCAATATTACACTTCTTTTCTCTCTCTCTGGATTATCTCAATGAAAGTACAAATTGATAGGATTCCAATTGTGTGTGAGAGAAAAAAACATTTTCCTATTTGTTTCAACAATAAAAACATATATTAATAATAGTAAAAAAGAGTGAAGATAATGAAATATGAGAAGAAGGTGAAGAACATGTAGAATTATCTCCCCATGTAAAGTTGTAAACTTGGTCTAGGACAAACCCTAATAGAATATTCTATTGGATTAAAATTCTAAAAATATTTACTACACACATCCTTTTGCATATAAATTTTTTAATACTCTAAACCAATTCCAAACCACCCCACTATAGACTACAGAAAGTAAAAAATTTACAATTTCATATTATTAAAGACACCCAACATTCCCCCCACATAGCAATCCAAATAGACTCTTATTTTAGAAGCACCACATCCCCATACCCACATTCCTATAAAATATTTAGTGAAAATACTATAATTATGAAAATATTTCATTTCACATTATAAATTTTATTTCAAAAAACCTCACTTATTTTAAATAATATATATTTGAATGAATGAATTATTGAGGAGATAATTTTTTAACATAGTCGAACAAGTTAATGTTCTATAGAGTTTTAAAAATTTATTATCATGCTAACAACTACTAATTACTTAATTAAAATACCAATAAAATTAAAATCACAATATAGAATTATATGATCATTACTATTTAGATCAAGATCCTAGAAAACATTTCAAGACATGAATCATATGTTTTATTAAAATCATATTACAGAATTAGATTAAAAAATATTATAAAATTAAGAAGTTAAAATGAATGAAATGTTGTTTAATTTTATACATTAAAAATAATAAATTAAATCCACTACTAAAAAAGTACATAATTATCAAACCTCTTCACTTTTTATCATTACATATATATAGTGAAAGTAGATATATAATTACGTGGCCTTTATGTTTCTTTAAATTCTTCCATTAATTTGGTTCCAACATTATTATTTTATCCTTCCATAAAATCCTCAGTACACTATACCTGTAAACACTTAGTCCTCAACTAATTAAAAAACTAAATATATTTTACTTTAGGAACACTAGAAAAGAAGAAATAGAGTCAAAATATTTAAACTACTTGCTCCGAATAAAAAACAGAATGAAAAGAATATAAATAGTTATCATTAAAGTGTTTGGACTCCAAATCTATATCAAATAAATAAGAAATCCTATAAACTAAATATTTAATCAAATAAATAGGATTAAAAAATGATTTCTAAACCATAATCATTAACAAAAACCATTATCCATCAAAACCTACAGTAAAACCACAAGGGAAAAAGTGATTTCTAAGATACTATATTAAATAACCCCAAAACGAATCTATATCTAAATTCAAAATATCCAACTCATTCTATAATTTTTTGTTGTTAAAAAAACACAACTCTCAAAATGGAAAACATTTTCTAAATATTTTCTACCTTAAACAAAAATATTGAAATAATGAAACATCATTAATGATAGAAATTAAAATAAACTCACTAGAATAATTCATTTCACACTTATTAGGTTTCCCAAAAATCCATTCTTCAATAGGACTCCTAGTTATGCTTGAAAAGCTCTCCTTTAATAAAAAACATTTTTGGCTCACAATGAACAAAATAACAATAGACGAAGTGGAAGATGATATAGTAAAGACCTTCTTAGGACTCATTACCATAATAGGGAAGTAGTGACTAGTCACTAAACTCACACAATCCAATTTTTTGTTCAGTACAATATCTTCTAACAAGACTGGAACCACCAATGATCCTCTATATAATCCACCTAATAAAAAAACTAAACCAAATTTAACTTCACATAGAATAGTACCATAATATGTTGTGTATTATATGGGGCCACAATATATTAATAAAATCTAGTAGAATTTATAATTAACTAGACCAACAAAAATTGACAAGACAAACTGACAACAAATAAGGTAATCCCAAAATAATAATATCATCCATACTTTTATGGGAATAAAATTAATTGTGGGGTCATAGAAAACTCTAATTTTTATCATAATCAATGAATAATATTATATTATTGTGATAAAGGAATTAATGGAATAAAAATATTCATTCAAATATTAATTTATATAACAATTAGAACCAAGAAAATAAGATCATGACAAATAATTTATAATTATTTTTTGCTGATTAATAATTATCTCAAATTAGAATTATTTCTCTATTGTTGAATCCATCAACACCTACTTATTTTAACATAATTTTAATTTTATTATTAAATGGTAGAATCCCTCTAGTGGTGATCTTCATGTGCTCTGTGAACCTCCAAACATTGCCAAAAAATACATGTGTGCTAGCATCGAATATTCTACTGCATGCATTATCTATCATTGATTGTAATATAATCCTTCAATGCATGAAATAAATTATATGGCTCTATCTATAATTAAGTGGGTGGGGTATAAGGATCTCTCTTCATTCCTGAGATCAATCTAGGATACAAATTATTTTTGTATTTAGAAGACATACATGAATTTCAATATGTGTGATGATTAGAATGGAACACTTATCACTGAGAATGTCAAAAGAGTGTTTAAATAAAACATGGGTTTAAAAAATAATAATTGCACATAGGACCTTACAATTATTTTAATCATGTAAAACCTCACGTATAAATAATAATAATATTAATAATAATAATAATAATTACTTACATTCACCAAACTTGTTGATAAATAAATTAATATTTATTCAAATAATATATAATATATTATTTCTCATCAACCCATTAATGTCAGTAATCCAATACTTCTTAATTTTAAATAGACCATGAGTAAAGAATGTTAAACTAAATAAATAAACACGACTTTAATATTCAAAGATAATTAAATACATATTTTATTCTAAAAAACGATTAATATATATTTATTAAATATTCATAAGAAAGAAAAAATAAATAATTTTTACCATTAAAATAAACCAAAATAAGTAGATGTTATATATTCACATAATTAATAACTACCTATTAAATAAACAATATGTTATTCATCTCAGATAATATTCTCTCGAATAAATGGTTACTAAATATATGAAACCAACCGAACATGAAAATATATTCAATCACATATAGAAATAATATTTATAAAATATATTATAACCAATTAAAATTTTAATATTGTTATGAATATATGTAGTGGCTTCTATTCAACGTCCATTTCTTAGTAAAGTTATTAAATCCATTATATAAGATGTCTAGCATAACTGGAGATTTATTTAGGTGGAATCTGATTCCACCATAGTTTTCCATATTATAAAGACTCAATCCAACGGTGTCCCATGGAGAGTGCTCCCATTTTGGATTGAATTTATTCATCTCACTGAGCAAATTGAAATAAATTTCACCCATGAATACAAGGAATCAAACCAGGTTGTAGATGCTCTATCTGAAAGGGAAATTCTTGAAACCAGCTCAAGATGGTCCTTCATCCGAACTTATTTTTTTCTACATTGGTTGAATATGACATGTGTGGTTTCCTTCATTTGTGATTATTGTGAACATCTTTGTAATTATACTATGCCTTTATCCAATAAAATGATATCATCCATCAAGAGAAAATATATTAATGAATATTTTCTTGTATCTTCTAGGTTCTCATTATAATAGAGACCAGTTATGTTCTGTTAATGTGATGGATACCCTTTGAACATTATCACATAGATACCAAATAGAATAATTATCATCATATTATAATATATTAATTAATGTATAATAAAATGAAAATTTAAGGAATTTAATGTACATTGTAGTACATTATAGGGAAATAAATCCAATAGAATCTCACAAGAACTAGATTCAACTATTAACAACTCAAACGATTATCTGGACATGATAAAACACTATTTTATTGAGATATGGCTATAGCTGCCAATCCCACAACACAGCTTATGGTTGATCGTCTTATAGAGACCCCATCTCTCAAATAAATTCTCTCAAGAAGTAAAATTAGGTCAAATTCCTATAATGTTCATTTTATAAACGATGAATATCGCCTGCAATAGAAATTCATGTATAATGTTAATTATGTTGATCATCTTATAGGGATCCCATCACCCTAAATTAGTTTAATACTAATAATATATATATTTAAATGTATTTATAAAAATCATTTTCTCATTTAAAAATTTTCAAAAAGTAAAACTAGGTCAAATATATTATAATTAATCTAATATAGTTTTCTGTAATAAATTTTATATTTAATTTAGATATTAAAACATTCTATAAAATTTTCAATTTGGAAAACTATTTTTTGTCACGTTTATGAGTTTAATTTTAAATTACAATTTTCCAATTAAATCAATGAACTTTATAAAAAGGATTCTATATTTAGAATCAAAATAATTAACATTATATTATACGGTTAACTTAATTTTTTATAAAAATTAATAGTAAAATAGTAAAAATTAATTATGGTGGTTATGGTTAAAATATGTTCACTCGGAGTTAAAATAAATATATAATAGGTAAAATGGCCTAAAAACAACCCTAAAACTCATTTTAGGTTCATATTTCAAACTTATCACATATAAATTTATATAACGACTCTTTTTAAATCATTTTTGTCAGGTTTAAAAGGTGGGTGAATTTTTTAAAAAAAATACAAGTGTGTCCCCTCCCCATATTAAAAAAGGCACCACATATCCTCTCCACATCACACTTAAAAAAATTTGGTTTATCTAATACCTAAAAATATCTTCCTAAATTTACACCCAATATACAATATGATTTATTTTTAATAGTAAACCTCTTAAGAGGGCTTTAAGTATAAATATAAATATGTTTTCTGATGAAGGGGTAAAATTCATAAACATGTGCTTTTGTTATATTTCTTCTTCTATATCCATCAAATATTCTCAATATATTTTTGAAATAATAAAAACATTATCTTCCATATAAAATTGTGTGATTATGTTAACGGAAAAATGTATATCTATATCGTATTTCATCAAATGGGACATGAAATCGTCCATCGTGTGTACGAAGGACCACCTCCTAACAACTCGATGTAATTAATTTTCCTTCACCACCTATCACGACTAGTTATAATGATGGATTTAAAATATTTATATGGTATTTTTGAAAGATAATATTATTATTTATTAATGATATAACATATACATTCACACTTTCCATATTATGGGAATAAAATAACATTTCTTATGTGTACGGTAGACTACCGCCTCGCGAATCGATGTGATAAGTTTTTCACATACAAATTAAATGTAGGTAATAAGTATAAATTTAATTAATATATGTGATATATATTAAATAAATAAAATATATATTAAGGTGATTAATTATATACCTCCCATTCTTTCCATCCATTAAGAAAATGGAATCAATGTTCATGCATATGTATGACCTACCATCTCCATGAACAGTGTTGTTCATTTTATATCTATAACTTTTATGTATTACCATAAATAAATGTATAATTAATATATATTATATTTATATCTTGGTTAAAAAAAATTATATGATAGAAACATGATCAAATTTAAAGGACCAAAAATACTAAATCTAAACATACATGAAAAACGAAGCGGTTATTACCTGAAACATGATTTTAAGATGGAATGGGTAATAAAAATGTAATAAAATGTTATAGATAAATAATAAATGGAATGTTAAATATAAGTATAATTCCATATTAAATTTATAATAAACCTATATTTATCTTATATTTGGTTTAAGTATGTATTAAGAAAGTCAGGAATATTGGTAAGGGATTTTCATCTCAATTTTATTATCATGGGAGACATGAATTATACACCACATGTTTCTTTTGTGTGGTATATATATAATATATAAATTACTTTTATGATTATTCTCATTAAAATTATGGTATATTCATATCAATATATGTTTGTTTCTTTCATGGGTATTATGATGAAAAATTTTCCAAAGTGGTAGTAGTTTTATATTATAATGTTATTATTTATCAAGATTGTTTATGAATAATTTTATGAGGATGAAATATTATGATATACTTCCAATTAAACTAAATTATTTTTTATAATTTATTTATTTTCAGAGTATACATGTTATGCTCTACTTTTCTTATCTTTAAGTACTCAATATTAAAAAATAAATTTTTGAGTAAAATCAATATCTATTTCTCTATTCGGTCGAAAACCCTACTTCTTTGATGGAGAGGTTTTTTAAAAATGTTTTAAATAAATTTGTAACTATTATATAAATATTTTTAATTTAATTTTTATCCATGTTAGATTTTTTAGAAATTTTTATTTAAGTAATAATCATTTATTTTTCCAAATGAAGTACTTTTGTCTTTCTATCAAAAATTTGAAAGGAACCTTTATTCTATCATGTATTTCCTGAATGTTATTTCTCTCAATCATTACTACTAAATGATTTAAAAATTAATTTATAGTTTTCCAAGTATATTTTAAAAGTAAATAGTTTCATTAATATATGTGATATTTTTATGTTTTATAAAGGTTATTCCAAACTAAAAATGATATTTTCCATAGAAAATGTTTATAGTTATCTTTCAAAATCATTTTGCATATAAGATAACATAATTTGATGATACTTATGATTTAATGGGGATATGATCCAAAGATAATATACTTATTTTTTCTAGATGTTTATTATTTAAAATTTAAAAATTTTATGTAACCTGTTTCATTCCCATGGGTTATGATATGATGAAATGATGACATATTTTTAAACACGAATGTTTCGACGAGTTATACTATGATAATATGTTTCTAAAACCCATTCACTTTCATGGGTTTTGATGTGATGAATGATTTATTATCTTTTGAAACACATATACGTGGTTTTCATTATGTGAATGTGGTTTCATTATAACCAAGGGTGGTGGTTACATTATAACCATAGATGGGTGTGACCTATGTATACATCCAATGAATTGGGTAAAGATTGATATAATATGAGACAAAAAGGATTGTAATAGGGATTGAACCAAATTCAGTAAGGGACTTTGTCCCCTATGACATTCTTTGGAGTGAAACTTTACTACTATACTGGTTTAGGTATTTAACCAATTCTACTATGATAGTTTTGGAAACGAGTCTTGAATAATAAGTAAATATTTTTCTATGCTTTTTTGTGTGCCAAAAATCAATGTCTTATGAA
This sequence comes from Viscum album, assembly GCA_963277665.1. Classification (NCBI taxonomy): domain Eukaryota; kingdom Viridiplantae; phylum Streptophyta; class Magnoliopsida; order Santalales; family Viscaceae; genus Viscum; species Viscum album. The sequence continues at coordinate 94,347,699 of OY728135.1, forward strand.
AAGTTTATACCTTCATACATACTATTCATTGATTTAATTATTATTAATTTCATGTGAACTAGTTTTATTTATTCCATGACTCTTGTTTAAAATCTATGATACAGAGGGTATGGTTTTTAAATCTTTTTTCTCCGGTTATTATACCCTTATGCTCAAGATATGTTGATATATCCCATTTTTACCATTACCAATCATATGATCTCACACATTCTTATATTTATTTTCACTATTAATGAATAAAGGTATTATGTATTATAGGTCTAATATGGTTACTAGTTATATATAACATAGTGGGAGATGATGTAGTTCACCTATAAACTAGTTTTTTATGCATTCAAGTTTCTAAAGGTAATAAACCAATACAATTCTTGCGTATATTGTTATAATATGTAATGAATATTCACATATTATTATCTAATACATATATATGTGTATGAAAGGTGTGGGTACTTATAGATGGAATGGGATAAAGGTTTAGTTATCCCTGGAAAATGATGGTGTGAAACAATTATTGAGATCCCTATGGATATCTATAATGATAAGCCTATGTATGGGAAAATATCCTAGAATTTAGTGAAGAATTTAGAAAGTGGTTTCCATGAAAATAAATCCTTATTTGGACTCTATAAGTATATTTGGATTTGAAGAAGTTGTATATAGGGGTAATAATTATGAATAGGACATATTTTGATAGAAACAATCATTTCATAGTGCATGATAATGGGCCTTACTGGACATCGGGTTTGACAATTCAGGGGGATATATTATGGAAATTCATAAATCCTTTATTAAAATTCATGAAATATTTGAATAATGACCATGAATGTCCTAGATTAATTCAAATACAACATAGTTTGAAAATATTGTGTCATGATTTGGGAATCATATAAGTGATTTTTCATGATTATGTGGTTTCCCACTATCATTGGTTTTTATTACAAAATGATATATTTCATTAGTAAATGGGTAAAGCCTAAATAACTATGTTAATAATTAATTTGATATACAATTTATCGGTTTTCCTCTTTTGAAATGAGTATTAGAATGAAGAATCACATTGTTATGATCACATAAATATCTTAAGCTATGAATCATGCTAAATATTCAAGAGAGAAAAAGAGGGGATATTGTTATTTTGAGTCCTTCATGAAAATATGATTAAATTATCATATTGGTTATGCTAATCCAAAAATTAATAATAAATGTATCAGTACCAATGAAAATATATTTTAAATTCACTAGTTTCTAGAGAATCAAAAAGTCATTTTGGTTGTATATAGTTTGGAAGGAGAAGTAGATCAATTTAGGAATCTTATCAAGAATATTATTCAATAATATTATATTGAATACTTGTATTGATATCAGATTAAGAAATTGTTTTTTATTAATTACATTACTCATAATCCTCAAATAAAAATACAAAATGAATTCCTTGAGCTAATGTAGAAGAAAGATAAATCTATTGGTACCTATGAGGTGAATTTTAAATGACTTTTGAAGTAAGATTTTGGTATTATCATCCATCCTGAACCTAAGTGTGAAATATTATTTAGTGTCTAAAAATCATGTTTGTGAAGGGTGTGTTACATAAGGAACTTTAATAGCTGTGAATAAATCATTTTATTTTCTATCTTGGTGGTAACAGATATTTGAGTTACTCATAAATCTCATGGTTTTGATAAGTAACGAAAAGATGAAATTCAATGGGTAAAATAAAAGATATATAGATAATAATATAAGCTTTCAAAAATTCCCAAAGTGTGTTATGAAACATCAAGTAAATTTTCATAAGGGGAGTAGTAAATGTTGTAAGTGTGGAAATAATGGACATTGATAAATTGATTACCAAAGTTAATAGAATAATTTTTTTACTGATGTTAATAAATAGTAAGATCCACATAATAAACCATCCACATTCTAGTGTTTTAAATGAATATAGAATGGTAATTATTTTAACTAGTGACCAAATACGAAGGATAATGATGGCGATCGATTCCAGTTACCTCTCAATTGGTGAGACAAAGGGAAATATCAGGAAATCACTATTATCAATGAGGGTTATGATAAGAACATGGTGAAACATACACTTAAAATCAAATATATAACTGCTAATGACTTATTTAACTGTGCGTCTACAAACTATTATAAATCTAAATAATTTTTTAATTGTATAAACATTCCACCCAACTATTTGATATTGACTTAGTAGTGAATCCCCATTATGGTAAAATGATCACATATCTTGTTTATGATTCTTATCCGATTGAAGTTATTAGTAATTTGATTCATAAAAAATCATTATTCTCCATGTGGTTAAATTTTATTTTATCTTAGGCATGGATTTACTTTCACTACATAAAGGAAAATTAAATTTATGTGGAAGGGAATTCACATTTGATATTATAAACCAAACTTTAATAATATTTTAGTGATAAAATAAATTTGAAATTGTGATTTAAACCAAATAAATTACAATGGTCTTAATTATGATTAATTCTTTATCTCATAAATTTTAGGGGAAACTAGATATCAATGACATGCCTTTCATACGTGAGTTTATTGATGTCTTTCTAAAAGTGTTTCCTAACATTCTTCCAAATAATAAAGTTGTGTTTTCAATAGAAATCATAATTAATTCCATAATTATTACTAATAATATCATTATAATAAACCATTTTGAGTACCAGGAATGGAAGAATAATCTCTATGATAATTTTGAAAATGGATTCATTCGGCCATGTATGTCACCTTGGGGTGAGCATGTTCTATTTGTTAAAAATAAATATATATTGATGCAACTCTTCCTTTATTATCATAAGATAAATAGGATCAAAATCAATATAAATTATCCTCTACCATGTATTGAAGAATGTTTTTATCAAATAAATGGATCAAAATACATTTATAGTATTGATGTTCGTTCTAGATATCATCAATTAAGGTTCTGGGAGGAGGACCTGACAAAGAAATAATTCTATAAAAGGTATGTAAACTATGATTATATGTGATTCCATTTAGTATTACTAATTTCTATTAGTTATTTAGGGATTTAATGAATATTGTATTTAAATATTATCTTGATTAGTTGTGGTTGTATTTATAGATTATTTTCTCAATTAATAATATTTAAAGAAGATCATTAAGATCGCTTAAAAATTGTAATAAATGTAACACCCCAGGTAATTATAGAATAATACCTTTTCATATCTATTAATATTTATGAATTATATATTAATTTTAGTTTAAAGGTAAAAATATATGTGTTGATGTATCCATCACATGACAATGGGTTTCTCTGAAATCTTACGCTGCACACAAGACATAGTTATAAAAAAAATAAAACAATGTTAATATTATTATTCTAAATGGTATTTAACATCTAACCATTTTATTGGAGGGAATTAAAAGAACAAACCATGTTATGTTTACATGTGTTTATTTTTATTATTTTTACATTAATCCAATAAATTGTAGAGGTTGAAAATGAGAATAAATCAAAATTTAAGCATAAAATACTCTAATATGTTTAAAAGGTAGTTTCACCACCATTTGATGGAGAACCCTTTTTAAATATAAATTATCCACTTTTAAATGTTCTTTTGAAAAAATAAACATATTATTTGGAGGAGGGTCCTGAATATTTAATTTAGTTAAAATTTTGGTATTCTTTGGATAAAATTCATATTTTAATGAATATCAAAAAATAAGGCATTTTAATTCAAAACTGAATTTTACCTAATTTATTTGTATTTTTAGATTTTCAATTTGAATACATTTTAAATTATTTTTTTATTATATAATACAAATTTTTTCATGGGAGGTAATTTTACAATGAAATTTGACACAAATACATGTAAATATTTTGATGGTTTTTACTTTTGAAAAATACATGTTTTCTCATTTTGACCATAGGAATTTATTTTAAATTAATTACTATAACATTACTATACTGAATTTTGAAAAATGGATTCCTTGTTTTTAATCATAAGGAACAATTTATGCTAATAGTTTTTTAAATTTTTAGACATGATAAATTGTAGGTTTAGTAATTTTTTTTATTTACCAATGTTAAAGGGAAAATCAGGTAAATAAGGGTAAAAATGTTATTATAATAATATAAAACTACCATAACACTTTACCTAATCCTATTGTAAGAGATATATCCTACCAATATAGCCATTGTTATGGAAATTTTTCTTTTGTAAGCCACTTTGGTGTGAGTATTACACGTATAAATTTTAATTTAAAGTAATGGAAACTATGTTATAAACATATATCTTCTTACTAAAAAATAATATGGATTTATATAAGTTATATATATTCAAATATTAATATTAATTATAAATCTAAAAATATTTCCTACATCATGGAATTTTATTTATTATTTTTATACCTTAAAAAATTAAATTTAATTATGACATATTGATGATGGAATAATAGACTTCTTCATGAAGGAATCGAATAAATGATATTAATAATATTAAAATAAATATTATTTTAAATAATTTATGTCATAATAGATTTTTATTGGTCAATATTACATATTATAAGATTATTAAATGTTTTGGTTCGAATTAATCTCCATGTTTAGATTTTATTTCAATTCAATAAGATTAATTGTTTAAAAATTGACATAATTAATGTTTTATAAAAAATGTAATTTATTAAATTATTTAAAAATGAAAAAATATTTTCAAATAAGTTAGATAATATGATAAGTTATAAAATTTCATCAAGTGTCCAATTATTGGAAATTATCCCCATATAAGTAAAATTATTATCCTCTTAATAGTTTAAATGTTTTCCATAATTTAAATTAAAAGAGAATAATAAAGGGAAAAAACAAAAAGATAAGGTTTAAAATAAACTCAATACATGTCAAAAAATATTGAATACTAGGATTTAGAACTATTTTCATCTTATCTTATACATATCTCATATTGGATCTATTTGAATTAAAAAAATTATATTAATTTAATAATTTAAGAAATTACAAGGATTCCCCTTCCCTCTTACATAATAAGGTACCATCTATTCTATAATACTAACACTTCATGAAAACTATGGTTCAGAAAATATCTGCCCAAAACACTTCTTAGAATACCTCCCCTAATCCTATAATCCCCCCTTAGCGAAAAAATCCTCTCATGGAATCCTCTTGGTATAAAACAAAAGAAGATACACAATTAAGAGGTAACACCTTCTCTCATGCTTTTTAGTTTAATATCCATTCACCACTACATTATGTATTCTTATTCTATGATAACATAAAATCAACATTGTCCAAAATGTACTAGGATTTTTTTAGGCTATGGTTTTCATCTACACTTTCACACACCTCCATTTAATTGGTAACAAACATATTGTTTCTATGTACGGTGAACTACTGCCTCATGAAATGATGATTGTTCAATTTTTTCCTTCCATCTCTCATGGTGGCTATTATAATGGAAACTATTTTTAAATATGATAAATATTTTATTTATATTATCTCTAGAATTGTGTAAACTTTATTTATAACATAACTTTATTCTTTCCATGTTGTGTAAATACAATAATTTAGTTTGAGGAAGTGTGGACTACCGCCCCCTCAAAGAAATATGACTTGTTCCCTCTATACATGGAATGTACAAAGTATGGTTTTATTAAATACATGTGACATATATGAAATTAATATAACAAAGTTACTTTAATATACCTTTATATCATTTAATTATTATGCTTTTATTATGAGTTCAGGTGTACGTACGACCTACCGTCTTCATTTATTATATCCATGTATTATGGATTATTCTAAAGACATATATATTGGATATATATTATATTAAAATAATGAAAACTATTTTTTAGATAATTTAATTTTTACCACATGGACTATTTATATGAAAACAAGTTCATTTTTGACTCATGTACCGAATATCAACAAAACGTCCGATATAAACATAAATAAATATATAATTTTTATGAGAAGGTAAAAATTAATATTAAAGGAATAATAAAAATGAAAAATCTTATCATGAATGTATAAATTATCTTAACTTTATTATTCTTGAAAATAAATAACATACTAGAAAAGTCAGACTCAAGGTAAGGGAAATCTTAACTCAAATTCTATTCATTGAGTTAAATATCCATGTCATTTGTTTTATTTTTCCAATAATATATGTGAATGACCAATGATTTTTTAACACTGAATAAACACTTTTTTAGGGTGTATTTATATTTTTCCCACATAATTATTTCATTGATTTATCCTTAATCCAATGATATGATCTTTGAAAGTGACTTTGTATCAATATCATTACATTGAGGAATATTTAATGTTATATGCCACCTTATTTTATATGGTGTATAATTAACCCCTATGACTTTTAATTTCATTCAAATGTGTTCAAAAGGAATATTTTTATATAAAATGTTTCAATAATTGACAAAATTATTGTTTTAAATGTATACAACAACATCGAACTCTCTGCCACCGTAACCGTTATTTGATATCTATCTTCCTCTTTATGCCCTAGTAATTTTAAAAGGAAAATGGAATCCCTTATTCCATTTTTCAGTATTTTAATATTGAAAATGGTTTTAATAATGGTTTTATTATATCAATATATTTGTAACGATTCCTTTTTATTGAAAATTTTATTAGTGAAATTTTGATAATTGAAATCTTTTATGTGTTATGATTCTATAATGGTACTTGGAAATTTTATGTGTGGTACATGAAAAACCAAATATGGGTGGTTATGTGATAAACCAAATATGGTTTTTTCATGATAAAACAAGGGTGGGTGGTTACATTATAACAGACAATGCTTGGGGTAAGGAATTCGGTCGTATGGCTATTCCATTAAGTGAAATATTGGGAAGTCGGTCGTATGGTTATTCCATTTAGGCATGATTATGTCCCAAGATACAATTATATGTTATTTGGGACTTGTATTAGTTTTATGGTCATATTTCGATGAAGAATGGGGTATGTAATGATCTTATATTTAGTGAAAAGTATTTACTACTTCATAAAGGAGAAAAGTATCACTTTATAATTATGTATTCATGGTTTAAATTTTTTCAGAAGACTTAAGTTCTCCCTTATTTATGTATTCCTTATTGAGATTCTTATGCTAATCTTGTGTTTTGAAACGTTTTTCACAGGATTTAAAGATTAATATAGTCATGGATGGGATTAATGAAAAGTTATAATATTTAACGATGAAATGAGACCATGTTTATTTTTAAAGGTTTTTTCTTTAAGAAAAAATGGATAGTGATTAGAAGTGTAAACTTTGTAATATTAATTTGGTTATGTAATAAATATGGAATTATTCTATATAACTCTAAACCTAAAAATATCCTCGATGTGAATAGAAATAAAAAAATTGACATAATTCATGTTTCAAGTAATGTTTAAGGCTTGGGCCTTATAATTGGTATCAGAAGACCGTTTATATGACATTAGAGGTCATGGTGATATTTAAGCCTAAGTTATAAGTTAAATAGAATCACAATGGTTAGAATAATAGAAAGAGACATAATTATTTTAGATAAATTGAATGAGTTTTAGAAAGCATGAATAATAATATCATGGTTTTTATCTTCCTCGTATGATAGTATATAATGATTTTATTGACATAATCACACTGAAATTTTTTGTTTTAATAAATGGATGGATCTAGCAGGAACCACACTAATAATGGATGTGAAGGAAAATACGGTGGTTCTATGAATAAGAAACCAAATGGAATAGGACTTGAAATGATAACTCACTTGGTTACTCTAAACCAACTATCAGTAGTCATGTTTATCCAATTGAGATTTGGTGAGTTTTCTGATGAATAATATATGGGAGAAATTAATCCCTATATAAGTTTATGTAATAATCATAAAGGTAAGAATATTCATCAACAAATGTTTGAATGATGTGGAAGGAAACACCTAGGACAATCTTTGAAAGGGGTTATAAGGCTTTATGGATGTGGTAATAAAGGTCAAAAATCAATAAACTTCCACGGAATAAAGTAAGCATTTAGTTAAATCGAGGAAATGGAATGAAATTATTTCTTAGCTATCAATTTAAGGTTTTAAATTTGGAGAGTATGGAAATTATAAAAATAGTTGTCCTACAAAGAAGGTTCAGGAATGAGATCAGTAGGATCATAGAAATATATTTTACCCAATACCTAATACCAATACAATTGAAAATGAGGAAACTAGAAATAACCTGTGAAAGTTATGTATTATTTCAGGTCTCATGTTTTGACATTTTTGAATATTTTGAAATGATTCATATTTTTGTTTTTAGGAATGAATTATTAAGGAATAATATGGAAAATCATGGTCAATGGATCATGAAGAATGTTGAATGATTCACTACTGGAAAATGATCCTATACCCACGGTTCAAAACTATGGGTATAGACCCCAAAACAGTGGGTATAGGATATACCCACAGTTTGGGGAACTGTGGTCATTGGTGGCATCGGTATAGGTCCTTGACCTATACCCATGGTTTGAAAAAAATAGTGGGTATAGGTTTTCCCACCGTCTCATAACTCTATACCCACGGTTGGGAAACCGTGGGTATATCATATTTTATAAAATAGTGGCCCACGAGATTCGAATTCATGAAAACTTATCTATTCACGAGAGGACTTACCAGTACCCCATCACCGCATATATGTATATATATTTATATATATTCTTAAATATATTTATTTAAACCGTGTTTATAGAAGAATAAAAAGTGGGTATAGAACTCCCACCAAATTTGTTTTTCTCTCAGAAAAAATAATTTTCCAGCGCACACTCGGGAAACCTCTACCAAATGTTTGTCAAAAATTTGGGTATGATTTTTTTATCCGACGACTATACCCACGGTTTTGGGGAAACTGTGGGTATATTTCCATCTTCCAGTAGTGATTAAAAATTCTACATATAAAGTATTCAAGAGTAACTATAGACTATAGGATGGTGAAATTTTTAAAAGTATTAATGCTATTTTGATGATGGGGTTACTTTGGAAGAAATTATTCTAGTTTGTGTAACCCTGATGTTTTTTATGTGAAAATTCTATTTGATGAAGATTTACCTCCTCTTGTGTGGACATAATTTTTAAGATATGGATAACCATTAGGGTTTATATGATCTTTGATTTTAAGGTAGTTAAATTTTGGGTTTCAAAATAGAATATATTAGAAAAACTATTAGGCTAAAAGATGTAATGGTTATTTTTTAGGAAATTATCTCATTTTGGAAATGTAATAAGATGTCACGACCCGTCCCCTGGGGCCCGTGCAGTGACTACCCCAATCCCGCCTTCCATAGGCCAGGGGCTGGTGACTAGCACCAGAAAGGCATATCCCAAAAAGGTAAGGCATTGACTTTAAACATGTATACACAAATGTCCAACCACATCCCAACACACGGTAACATTAAAACAAGAATTACACTAAAACAAGGCTTTGTGCAAGTACAAGTGAAAGTATGCCAGCCAGAATATAAACCCAAAAGGAATTGAAAACAGTAATGTACAAAAAGAAACATCGATGGCCATCCACCAAAATCCACCCCAGATCAAGAGAGTAGTGAAGCTACTAGAATATAAAGTAGTATCTCTAGAACACCTATTCCAAATGGACCCCACCTAGTCCTAGGCCACAAAGTCCATCTATGTAGCGTCAGTTTGTCCCGTCCCCCAAAACACCTCTGTCGAAATGTATAATGTCTGCACCAGACACAACATGTGTGGATGAAACCAGTGTAGAGGTGAGTATAACATTACTCAGTAGGGACCCCGAGACCCCTATGGTCTCCCTGAATTACTCAAAGGAAAAATAACAAATCATGATGTCTATCACATAGCATAAAGTAAAAGATAGCTCACACAAGATATTGAAAATGAAGATCATGACTAATAATGATTAGTAGTAAAGATAAATCATCTTATTTCATTGAGAATCTCCACTGTTAAACCACGAATAATTCATTCTATTGCCGATCCACACAGGGTCGTATGTCATTGATCGACACTAGCTCGTAAGTCATCAATCCACCTAGGGTCGTAAGTCTTCGATCTATACAGGGTCATAAGTCATTGATCCACCATGGGCCTTTCTAAGGATGGTCCTCGTCGAGTCGCGCTACTGCTAATCCACATGGGGTCATAATTTGTTGATCCACAAAGGGTCAAAAGTAGCTGATCCATGATGGGATTTTGTAAGACTGGTCCACGTTCGGTTGCATTGCTGCTGATCCACATAGGGACATAAGTTGTCGATATACATAGGGTCATAAGTCACTGATCCATGATAGGACACTCTAATTCTAGTCTTCATCGGGCCACGCTACTGCTGATCTAAAAAGGATCATAAGTCGTTTATCCAAACTGGTTCGTAAGTCGTTGATGCCGATCCTCAAAGGGTCTCTCTTCACTTGATAGCCAGGCATAGGATTTCGGCACCTAGTGCACTTGAGTTACATACATTCGTTTTATCAAGCCATCAATCATACCTCAACTGTGAAAAAGTCCCATGAAGATGTAACCTGAAGAACCACCATGTCATAAAGGATCCAATGAGATAGACGGCATATCGATTGGACGCATAGTTTGTATGTTTTAGGAATTTTAGTACCGAGGTCCCGATTGGATTCGAGTTAGATCCAACCTGGCCATACTCCGACATTCTCTGAAACCCAATTAAAGTATATGAAAGATTTTATCTCGTTGTGAGGGTCCTCAAACCATTGATGGTATGCCAATCAGACACCTGTTTTTTTGAGATTCGCCCAATTTAGTGAAATGGGACCAGTCAGGTCCGGGTCCGGTAGGGGTCCAGCCATACTGGAGGGTCCAGCCCGCCTGAAAAAACCTGGAACACAAGGATGTGGGCTGGTCAAGATGAACAGATGATGTGCGTCCAGTGTGATCAGCTGGTGGCACCAGAGGGGCACCACTCTCTCTTCCAAAATGGCTTGTGGGAGCCGACCATTGGTCCAGCTGAGTGGCCCAAGTAGGTCGCTCATCTCCTCGCGCGGCGTGTTAGGGTCATGTGATTCCACCACTGAAACCTAGCTGGCCGTGACTCCTACCGCTGCAGTGCATGCGGGCTCCGCTCCTCCATGCGGTTGACTGCTTCCACATGACACTGAAGATGCTTCAATGGTTCATTTTCTTTCTTGTCTGTTCCTACAGGCCTCCAAGGTCACCACATTCACTATAAATCCCACATAATCACCTTACCGCTATGTTTCCCAATCACCCATGAAGAACACTCAAAACCTATGAGTGTCAGAGGGTCTAGGACTTATTCGGATTGGCCCGCGCCCTCTGTGTTAGTGTTTCAACAAGGGTTGATAACAAACATCGTTTAGAAAGAACAATCCCCAAATTAAAATCCTACAACAATAACCTTCATGAAAAAATGAGCCACAGATAAACCCGTTAGTTGGTTGATCCATGTTCATTGCATTTTCCATGGATGATAAAAGGGTAATATTAATCGTATAAACATACCTACCTGGAAATGGTGTTGCAGACGAAGGAGATGATTCAAATTCATTGGAGTTCATCATCGACTGTCATTTTCTAGTTTTAATCCTCTAACGGTCATTGATCAATCACCATTCTATGTTGGAGAGTGACATTTTTTCTGTTTCTTCAGAGCTTCCTCTCTTGGGTTTACAATTCCCATGACAATTTTTTTATTAAATAAATTGAATTGCACCATGTTGTGTTCATTAACATCTTTTTTTAATGAACCTCAATTAATGATATTTTAATCCCACGAACATTGTGGTTATTGTACCTAATGGATGTGTAATTAAATGCCTCTAATTTAATTTCCATCATCACTCTGCGGTATCGCCATCCTCTGCTCATCGATTTCAAAAAGAATAAAATAACTAATTTATTTTATTATATTTGTTTTTTTTTTTGAAAAGTTCAAAAATTAACTCTTTCATCCGACCCATTTCGGTCAAATTTATGATTTACCTAAGCAAATATCAGTGTCGAAAATTCAACGGTGCTCTGTGATTTTCAATCTGAGTACCAGTTCAAAAGATATAAATTCCCCCTCGGACATTTATTGAATGTACTGTAAAAAAAATAAAAAATAATTAACAGTCACCCACGACCCACACTGGTTGAGGTTAGGCTCCACCAATGGAAAACACGCCCTTACAAGCTCAATGGTACTCTTATATCTCCAATCTGGGTTACCGTTTAATAGTTATAAGGATTTTAAAATAAAATAATTGGTACATAATTATTTTATTTATGGCCAAAAATGAATATCTATTATTTCCCCGTGACAACCAATGTTAAGATCTTACTAAAGAAATCATAACCTCACGAGTTTAACTGTGGTCACAAATTTTTTATTTGAGTCTCCATTCATGAGTTATAATCATTTTAAAAATAAAATAAAATAATTTAATTATTTTATTTACAGTTATTCCATTTTCATGTTTTCTCACTGGAGGCCTGCACCGACTAAAAAAAAGTTGTTCCTAGGGTAAAACCACTATCCATAATGCAATGGTTCCTTCATATTTCTGATTTTTGGCATCCGTTTAAGAGTTATTCCAGTTTTTTAGGAAAACCCCTCACACGATGTATTTAAAGCTTAACATTCTTTGATGGATCATTATGGGAACTCAGGGCCTCAGAATCACATGTCCTCAAATTTTGCGGTCTCAAAATAATTCCATATAATAAAAAATATATTATATGGAACTTCTGGGAAATTACATTCTCCTCACGTTAGGGATTAATGTCCACCGAAATCCAAAACAGGGGAAATTCAATCATGTGGGGGTAATGAACATGAATCTAAGACTCCCACTCCCTCGTGTTCTCCTGAAGATTCCCATGATGTCACTAAACATGCTCTAGAAGAATCGACCATCCATGATGGACCTACTTTAGTTGATCTTCTATCTCCATCAGAAACACAACAAACGTCACCCCATCATCAATTTGTAGCTTGCTGTAGTAGATGACGTGCGGTGGATCATGCACATACCTCCTCAACTATGACATGTGAAAAACATTATGCACCCAATGCATATGTGGGTGAAGATATAGGTGTTATTCCACCTCGCCAACTCCACTATGAAATTGAAATGGTCCAATGATCCTCATAGATAGCTTTCCACTCAGGCCAAATATTTGCAATCCCTGTCGGGGTGAGACCCAAAGGAAAACATAGTCTCCCTCCTCGAACTCCAAGGGTCTCTATCTTCTATCTGCATAAGACATATATCTAATCTACACAGTCCTCATTCACTCCTAGATGATCCAAACCTTCTCAATGGTATCCCATAGCAACTCTGGACACATGTTTTCTAACTCCCGAGGGTCTATCCAGCATAAAGGTAATCTATATAGCCGCTCATAAAAGGCCCCAAATGGTAGCATGCCAATGGTGGAGTGATAACTATTGATCTATGCAAACTCTAATAATGGAATTTGGTACTTCCAACTGTAACCAAAATCTAGGACATAAGCACAGAGTATGTACTCCAAGTATGTATGGTCCACTCCATCTGATCATCTGTTTGGAGGTAAAAACTGTGTTCAAGCATGTTGGAACCTGATGCTCAGCTCTCACTTGCTGACAAATGAGGCATCATGAAATGAACTTTTCCACCGCTTATTCATCCCTGGAAACCAGAAATAACATCAGCGTTCATAGTACATCTTCTCCACCCTAGGATATACCACTAAATGGGATGTATATAATTCCCTTAACACCTCCTCATGTAACGTCACAGGTACCATGGTGTGTCCTCTGAAAAGTGTGAAGTGCTCTAACCTATCAAAAATTCATCAGGATACTATTCTGAGGATATCTAAGCATGAAGGGCCTCACAGTCAACATCCACAGGCTTTACCTCCCTAACTCGATGAAGGAGTGGGGGAGTGATAGTCATAGACTTGAGGTAAGCTTCCCCATCATCCTCCAAGAAATATATCGGCATCATGGCTAGCTTCTTTATCGCCTTACTCAGTAGCTATAAACCAGAACTCCTGCTAAGCGTTTCTACCACCATGTCCCCCTTCCCTGTAGTATATCCTACCTCAAGGTCATAGTCTTGGAGGAACTCTAACCATATTTGTTGTATCGACTACTGAAAAGCCAATGGGAACCTTTCCATATACATGAAAGGCTACCCTCTTTAACTGATAAATGTACACGTCAATCCTTTGGTAGTTGGTACTCGCTCTCCATATCCACTTGGCTAAGGTGTCTGTAGTCCACACATATTCTCAAACATAGTGTCTTATTTAAACCTTCCTCTTCAAGTCCTCCAACTATACTATCATCTCCCATAGCTCTGCTGGAGCCATATGACATGGAGTTGTAGATATCGGTGGTATCCCTGGGTGTAAGACATTGCAGAATTCCCTCCCCCTAGAGAGAGCTAATATAGGAAACATCTTTTGAAAGTGTTTTCCTGCACTCTGTTACTACTATTAGGATATGAAAACTCAAAAGATCTGCTGTTATGAGGGTATAGTTGGACGACTGAAGAGTGTTCACCTACACCCTCCTATGCATGTGTTTATTTCATGCTGCCTGTGTTTCCTTTTTCTCTGACCAAGGAAAACCCCATTCCAATGTTGTGAATATACCATATCCTTTTTGAATAAAATATTCAATTTGATCATGAAAATTGGATAATCAGTCCATACCCAAACTAACATCTTAAAGCCTCGACGCAGCCACCAAGAGGTTCCAATTGAAACTCTCTCCTCAAGGGTCAGATCACACCATCGGCAAAGATTGATTATCAAGTCTCCTACCATAGGTATCTCTAGACATAAGGGTCAAGTAAACATTTTAACTGGAAACTCTAGGTCTTGAACATGATTCGTGATAAGAAGGAATGATTAGTACATATGTATATTAATACAGCTTCTAGTAGTAGACACAAACCGTACCATGAGTCATTTCGGTAGACCTTGGGTCACACTCCTCGACTGGATGCAGCTACTCCCTTCCCCTATCCTCAAGCTCCTTGAGCCTGGTGGGGACCACATTGGGGTGATATTTGTAACATGTATAAATGTATACCACCTCATGCTGCTCTCCTAGCTCCACATCTATATCTGCTGCCCTACAGATTCATCTGTCCCTATCACTTCATCTTCCAAAAGCATTTTTTACATCCCTGTCTCTGAGACTAACATTGATTTCCTACAATCCCACTACTAACATTTACAAGATGAATTTGATCAACCAAATAAATTTCAAGCTCAATTGTTCGCTACAGCACCCTTGCATATGTAGGAATGGACAGATCAATAGTGTTGGGTCAGATGTCCCTAAACACATCTCGCTTAGAGGTATGATCCCTAAAGAACTGGTCATATCATATTCATTGAGTACTTGGAATGGTCGGTATGCCTCGATGAATACTTAGCTACCGACATGTCATCCTGTCGAAGTTGTATAATCTCTTGGGAACACATAACTCTTATTTATTTTTTGTAAAGAGACCCATTCTCTAAGAAAGGTTCTCAAGATCTGTCCATGGAAAATTCACCTCATCAAAACCTTTCCCATAGGGTGCATGTCATGACTACCCCAAGCTCACCTTCCATAGGTCAGGGGAATGTGACTAGCAGTAGAAAAACAAATCACAAAAATGGAAGTCATTTACTTTAAACCTATATAGATAAACTTCCACCCACATCCCAACACACTGAAAAAAGAAAACATGTATACCACTAAAACAAGGTTGTATACAAGTACAATTGAAATTATGTGGGCCAGAATACAAACCCAAACAATAAACTAATAATAGTAAAGCACAGAAAGAATCTCTAATGGCCTTACACATAAATCCCCACCTAATTGTGAAAGTAATGAAGCTACTGGAAGCTGAAGTAGTATGCCATGCCTTATCGATTCTACTAAGGCCCACCTAGTCCAAGGCCACTAAGTCCACTGTCGTAGTGTCCATCTATCGTATCCCTTTGAGCACCTCTATCGAAATGTCGAACGTCTGCCCC
This sequence comes from Viscum album, assembly GCA_963277665.1. Classification (NCBI taxonomy): domain Eukaryota; kingdom Viridiplantae; phylum Streptophyta; class Magnoliopsida; order Santalales; family Viscaceae; genus Viscum; species Viscum album. Next base: position 94,363,719 of record OY728135.1, read on the forward strand.
GGACACTACACTTGTAGGAGAAGCCCATGTAGGGGTGAGTAAAACAATACTCAATAGGGAGACCGAGACCCCTAGGGTCTCCCAGAATTCCTCAAATGAAAAACCACAAATCATGATTTAAATCACAAAACATAAAATAAAAGACATCTTACACTAGGTATATAACTTAAACTATTGGAATAATGATGAATAGTACCAAAGATGAATCATCTTATTCCATTGAGAAGTTCTAATGATGAACCCTGATGAATTAATTCTATTGCTGATCCACACATGTTCGTAATTCACTAATCCACACTGTTTCATAAGTTTTCGATCCACACAGTGTCGTAAGTGATCAATCCACATAGGGTCATAAGTCGTTGATCCATAACGCGCCTCTCTAAGGACAGTCATAATCAAGTCTCACTATTGATAATCCACATAGGGTCGTAAGTCAACGAACCACATAAGATCGTAAGTCACTGATCCACGATGGGCCTCTCTAAGGCTGGTCCTCGTCGGGGTCACACTACTGTTGATCCACACAGGGTCGTAAGTCGCTAATCCACATAGGGTCGTATGTCGTTGATCCACGATGTTCCACTCTAAGGTTGGTCCACATTGGTTTGTGATACTGCTGATCCACACAATGTTGTTTGTATTCGATCCACAGAGTTTCATATTTCACTGATGTCGATCCACAAAGGGGTACTCTTCACTTGACCATCATTTATAAGATTCTCGCACATCGTGTGATTGAGTTCCATATATTCTTCTTCTCAAGACATAGGTCATACATAAACGTACATGAATTCCCACAATGATGTAACCTAAAGAACCACCATGTCATATAGGATATGACACAATAGATGGCGCATTGATCGGACACTCAGTAAGCAAGTTATAGGCATTTTAGTACAGAGGGTCCGGTTGGATTAGAGTTCGATAACACCCATCAATAAACCAACATTCTTGAAAACCCAAGTCAAGTATATCTAAAGGAACACCTCATCACGAGATTCCTTGGGCCACTAATGATACATCAATCAGACATCTGGTTTGTGAGATACACCCACTTTAGCGAAACAGGGTATATCGGGTCCGGGTCTGGTAGGGGTCTGACCCAGCTGGGGGGTCCAGCCCGGGTGCCAGACCCGGCCTGGTTGGTGTGTCTGGACTGGCTCGCGGGTTTGGTCTGACCAATAGGTTCATGTATGGTACGGGTTTGGCCCAACCGACCCATTGGGCCTAAAGGTGTGGCCCAATCAGCCGGTTCGACCCGGTGGGAAGACCCGGCCCGGTTGGTAGGGCCAGACCTGCTCAAGGGTTGAGTCCAAAAAGCGGGTCCTACCTTCCTAGAAGAACCTGGCCCACTTGGATGGGTTCTAGTCGTGCTGACCAGAAGCGGTGTGTCCGGTGCTGCCAGCTGGTAGTGCCAGCGAGGCACCACCCTCTATTCCGAAACGGCTTGTTGAAGCCAGCCGGTTGTCTAGCCGTTTGGCCCGAGGAATTTTAAGGACATTTGTTTTTTGAATTTTCTATGTAGATTTTGGGTATTACTATTGAATTTTAGAGATTAAAAGTTGTAATTCTATTTATAAATTATTATTATTTGAGGGGGAATTATCCGATATTGTACTATGCCTTTTAGTTTTTTTTAAAGTCTAAAGACATGGTAAATATATAGATCATATTTTATGGTTTTTTGTGATTCTCTAGAAGTTGATTTTAGAGCTTCAGACATGAAAATTTTATTTTAAATACCCTTCATTTGGATAAAAAGATGATTTTGTGGTGGAAATTGAATAAGGGATGAAACTCTACATGTCATTTAAGTATATTTCCTTATGTTCTTATTCTAAGTAGTAAAATAATTCCTCAACTTTATGAAAATGATCTTAAATGAAAAATGTTTTCTATTTAATTTTCCTACTATGAAACCGATGAACATTTATGCAGTAAAAAAATTATGGTTTTTTTATTGTTAGCATTCTCTTGATCATGTTTTCTATCTCTATTTACCAGAACATGGTAGTTTGTTTTCCTTCCATACCCTTTTTTTCCTATATGGAATCCTAGTATATGTGATCTCAAGTAACCATAGTACCTTCTTTTATTTCTTTTAAAAATTAGCTTTTGTTAATCTTTTTTCTAATGTGGGATTTCAATAAAGGTATTTTGAAAAGTCATACACTAGTTACCATCCTCAAATTAACTTTAAGAAGACATAATTTTCATAAAGGGGAGAATGTAACATCCCATGTTATAATAGAATAATAGTTTTTTATAACTATTAATATATATGAATTAGATATTAATTTCAGCTTAAAGGGGACACTATGTGTGATAGCGTATGAAAAACGCAATAATGGGTTTCTCTGAAATCTAATGTTGAACACATGACTATGTTATATCGAAATGTTAGATAATAATATTATTATTATTTTAATTGGTTGTTAAATTCTAGCCATTATATTATTGGTAATGAACATACCTGACTATTTTACATTTACATGCATTTGTTAAATGTTTTGAATTTCATCCAATAAATTTTAGATTCTTAAAATGAGAGTAAATCCAATTTTAAGCATAAAATACTCTAATATCTTTAAATGGTATTTTTACTGCCTTTTGATGGAGAACCCATTTAAACATTAATTTTTTTCACTTTTACATGTTTTATTTGAAAAAATAAACTTCTTCTTTGGATGTAGTATATCAAAATTTACATTTGTTTAAATGATGGTATTTTATTGATAAAATTCATATTCTAAATAATAGTGACAATATACGCCATTTTAATTTAAAACTGCCTTTTCATCAAATATATTTTTATTGATAGATTATTAGTTTATATAGTTTTAAAGTATATTTGGATTATGTTTTTATAATTTAATCACATGTTTTTCATTGTAGGTTATTTCACATTGAAAATTGATATAAACATATGTAAATATTTTGATGGATTTTATTTTAAAAAAACTTGTTTTCTCATTTTGATCACAGAAAATAAGTTTAAATTAATTATTGAAACTTTAGTGTTTTGAATTTGGAAAAATAGATTCCATATTTTGGATAATATAGTCAAATTATTTAAATATTTCACTTTTATTTATGTATATGATGAATTGTAACTCTAGTAAATTTTTTATTTACCATGGTTAAAGGGTAAATCAGGTAAATAAGGGAGAAATAATATTACATTAATATAAAACTACACTAATACTTGTCCTAATCCTATTTTATGGGATATATAAGACTATAAAAACCCTTGTAATGAATTTTTCTTTTCTTCTCAAGCCACTTGTGTGTGATTATGACACTTATAACTTTTAATTTAATGTAAAAAATATTGTTATGAAAATATATATTCTAACTATAAATATTTAATATTTGTTTATATAAGTGATATATATATATAAATAAATAGTAATTAGAAATGTAAACTTATTTTATACATCATTTTATTTTATCTTATTTTTTAGACACAAAATAATTAAATTAAATTATGACACAATGATGATAGAATAATATATTTATTAATTAAGGAATAAAAAATTGATATGATAAATATAAAAATAAATATTATTTGAAATAATTTATGTCATGAAATATTTTTATAGTTGAATATGACATGTTATAATACTATTAAATGGGTTTTTTATAATTTATATCTCTATTTAGATTTTATTTAAATTCAATAAAATGAATAGTATAAAAATTTACATAATTGATGTTTTATAAAAATAGTAAATTTTTAAATTATTTAAAAACAACAAAAAAATTTAAATTCACAAAGTTAGTATTATAAGTTAAATAATTTTATTAAGTGTACAATTATGGGATATATAACCCATATATGTAAAATTAATTGCCTCTTAATAATTAAAATACTGATACCATAATTAAAATTAAAAGAAAATAATTAAGGGTAAACTGAAAAGTTTGGGTCTAAAATAAATTCAATTCACATATTAAAATTTCTGGATGAGTTGATTTTGAACTATAGTAATTTTATATTAAAAATATCTCATGTTGGATCCATTTGAAATAAAAAATAATTTATATTAATTTATTTATTTTATTGTTTCCAAGGGTGCTACTTCCCTCTCCTATAAAAAGGTACCATCTTTTCTCTTATAATCACACTTCGAAAACCCTTTGGTTAGGTCATGAGGTTCCCATAAATATTTGTAGAATCCCTAACCTCATACTTGAATCCTTAATTTTGGTATAAATCCACCCAATTAAAACTTTTGGTATAAATCAAAAGATCTTCCCTGATTAATAGGTAATACTTTCTCTCGTGCTTTTTAGTTTCATTTCCATTCTGCACTGCCCGAACTCTTCTTATTCTAATATTTCATAAAAAACCAGTATCCTAAATATATTATTATGTTTTTATGATATAGTTACTATAAAAAACTACACGCACCTCCATTCAATTGGTAATGAACATACTGTTTCTGTGTACGATGAACTACTACCTCACGAAATGAAGATTGTTCAATTTTATCATACCACCTCTCATGGTGGCCATTAAAATGGAAAATATTTTTAAATATGATATATTATATTTATATTGTATCTATAATTTGTAAATTTTTATTTAAAACATACCTTTATGCTTTCCATAGTATGTAAATATGATAATTGGGTTTGAGGAAGTGTGGACTACAGCCCCCTCAAAGGGATATGAATCATTCCTACTATATATTGAGCATATAAACGATGGTATTATCAAATATATGAGATATATATGACATTAATATAATACAAGTGTTATAATATAAATTAATCTCACTTAATTATTATTCTTTTAATATGATAAATAAATAAAAGTAGTGTTCATGTATACGTACGACATACCATCTCCATTAATGGTGATTTTCATTTCTTATCTTCGAATATTATAGATTATTATAAATAAAAATATAATGTATATATATGATATTTAGATCATTAATTAAATTCTGGTGATGATATAATTTTGAACACATGGAGAATTTACATCAAAACAATTTCATTTTTGACTCATGTACCGAATATCAACAAAACATCTGCTATGATCTTAAATAGTTATGAAATTTTTATAATAGTGTAATAAGTGATATAAAAGGAATAATAAACTTGAATTTTTTTCTCAAAAGAGTAAAAATTAACAAATTTGTATTTTTCATGAATATAAAGAATTTACGAGACAATTTGGACTCAAGGTAAGGGAAATCTTAACTCAATTTCCATTCATTGATATAGATATCCATATTACTGGTTTTGTTTTTCCAAGAATTTTTGTGAAGGAACTAGGCTTTTTTTACATTAAATATAATCTTATATTGAGTGTATTTATATTTTTTACACCTAATTATGTCATTTATTTATCCTTAATCAACTAATATGATCATTTTAAGGAACTTCATCTCAAGATCATTCCATTGAGGCATATTTTGATCTTATACACCACATTATTTTATATGGTGTATAATTAACCCCTTTGGGTTTTAGTTTAATTCACATGTTTTCGAAAGGAATACTATTAAATTAAATGTTTCACTACGTGAAAAAATGAATATTTTTAACGTATGCGGTGATAATGTATTCTCCACCGCCATAACTATTATTTTATATTTGACTTCCTTTATAAGCGTTAATTTTTTTTAAATGAAAAATAAATCCTATATTCCATTTTTTGGTATTTTGGTATTGAAAATTTGATGGATTAAATCATCATCATATAATTATTTTTTGTGATTGAAAATTTTATGAATGAAATGTTAATAATTATAATGTTTTATATGTTACGATTATATAATGGTAATTTAAAATTTGAAGAGTGGTTATGTGATAAACCAAAGATGGGTGGTTATGTGAGAAACCAAATATAGGTTGTTCCATGATAAACCAGGGACATGTGGTTATTTTATAACTTCTAATGCATTGGGAATGGGATTCAGTTGTATGAATACTCCATTTAGTGATATGTGTGGATGTCTACCATATGTTTATTCAATTTAAGTATGATTATTTCCCAAGTATACTTTATATGTTATATGTGATTCATATGAGTTTTATGGAAATATTTTTAATATAAAAATGGTAATGAATAAGATTATATTTAGTAAAGAGTATTTACTAATTCAAAATGGTGAAAAGTATTAATTTATGATAATGTATTAATGGTTTACATGTTTTCACATGAATGACTATTTTCCTTCATCATGTATACCTTACTAAGACTTTAATGCACATCCCATGTTTTTAAATTTTTTTCACAGGATTTAATGAAGAACATAGTCGAGGATGGGATCATGGAAATTTTCTAATGTTTAAACATTAAATGAGACCCTGTTTCTTTTTAAAGGTTGTTGTTTTATGAAAAAAAATGGATTCTTAGTATAAGTGTCTAATTTTTAATATTTAATTTTTTATGTAATAATTTTGGCCTATTTATCAAAATATATAAACCTGAGAAGATCCACTATGTGAATTAATGTATAATTATTGACTCTACTCAAGTTTCAAGTGATGTTTTAGGCTGGTGACATATACTAAATAACCTAGGGATGGATAAAATGTTTGAAAAACATGAAAAGTGTGATTTTGTTTTTAAAAAGGATTCATTTTGGGGTCATATAATCTTAAAATATGGTATTTCAGTAGATCCATCAAACATCGATGCTATTGAATGTTGTCCTATATTAACCACGATAACTAATATCTAATGTTTTTATAGTTTAGATGGATATTAAAAGTGTTTTTTTGGAGAATTTATCATGAATATCGAATCAACTAACCATGTTAACTCCAAAGGGATCCATGTTTATATAGATACATGAATACAAGGAAAATTCCAAAGGAACTAAATATAATAGTATTCAATTCACACATGATTACCTTACCCTATAGTGGAGAAGGGCTTATTATCTGTAATGATGTATCCAAGAATGGATTGGGATGAGTTATCTTATAGAGGGACTTGGTTAAATTTTATACCTCACAGAAATTGAAGGTTTATGATTAAAATTACCCAAATCATGATTTGGAGTTACTTGTAGAATTTTTTCATTAATAACTTGGAGTAGTTGCCTTAACGAATAAAATGTTGATATATATATATATTGATAAAAATGTTTAATGTATATATTCACAAAGGATTTGATAATGCACCAGTGGAAATGGCTAGATATGATTAATGATTATTACTGATCAATATATTCCCACCCCAAGAATGAAAAATGGTGGTCAATGCTTTGGATTGAACTGACCATGTAAGCTTAACCATGAAGGGGATCACAACTAATCAAATATTTTTGGATTTTCAAAGCATGGATATAGAATTATTGAAGGAATTGGTGAAATATTATAATTCTCAAATGAGTTTTAAATTTTCTATCAATGTAAATATTAAAGTGGAATAGAAGCATTATGAGGAGGTGTAAAAGTCAGATAGAAATTATAGTGACCTGGGATTTCCATATATAGAAATTACATCATTTTTTATAAAAATTAATTACATTACCAAAAAACATACCAGATAATCATAAAGTTACAGTGTCTTTGGAAACTTCAAAACATAAAAAACTAGTTCATAGGTGAACTACATCATCTCCCATTATGTTCATCATAACTACCACCATTCTTATACCAATAAAAAATAATACAATTTTTTGAAAATTGGGGAAATAAAACATTATAAAGGGTAAACTAATTTTCTCACAAATGTTAAACAAGGGATATATATAAGAATAACATGAACATAATAGTATGAGAACATGAGAATAGCATTTTATAACCATACACTACATATCAATGATAAAACTTTTGAGTCATGGAATAATAATTGTTAGAATATAACACAAGAATCACAAGGAAATCAAATATCATAATCCATAGAAGAATAATATTAGCATAATACATATATGTATGGTATACATATAAGCATAGAAAATCTTTTTCATAGTAGTAAAGGCACACTTCTGATACTATCATAGTGGAATATGTTCACTCACAAAACCATCATAATGTTCAAGGTTCACTTCTGAGACCATCATGGAAGAAAAATTACATTATTAAACCGAGTTCGATTCTCCATCTAATCCAATCAATCTCATAAGATATAAATCATTTCCCAAATATTTTAGGGAAGAAATAGGCCCTACCTATCAATACCAATGAAATGAAATTGGTTTTTTACACTTTTAATCATATCATAACCTATGGGAAAGAGAAATGTTTCATAATCACTTCATTATTAAATCATACCATAACCCATGAAAAGAATCGAGTATCATAGGAATTTTATGATGGTATAAATCATGACAAAGAATTTTTTTTCATAAACATGATTCCATCATTAGCATTAAAAACTAATAGAAAGAATAATAATGTTATCCATAGATACTATCCCAAGTAAGGAATATGTAAAATCAACAAGGGTCATCTTGGATGGAAAACAATTTTGAACTTTCATTTAAAAAAATTGTTAACGAAAATATTCTTTCCAATTATAAAAACACATTTTCAAACATAATGTTAATAATTTTTTTGTAAATCGGTCTCTTTTAAAATAAATATGGAATCTTATAAGTAATGCTCTATAAGTAAATTTAAATTTTTTGGAGGAAAAATATCCATTCCTCTTTGAAAAAAACTTTTTAAATCATAAAATATATTTAAAATTATTTTCATTGAAAATAACCATGAAATATAAGAAAGGTATATTAAATTTATTGATTGGTCATGAGGTTGTATAATTTCATTAATTCCAAAAATTTTAAAATAAAGTTTCCCTTCACATTATTTTTAGAATAAAATCAAACATTATTTGAAAAAAAATGATGATTTATTTTTTTTTATAAAAATCACAGCTGGTTAAAATTTTAATATTTAATAATTTTTTAATGTTAAAAATAATTTTTAATGAACTTTTAGAAACCATTTTTATTTATGAAAAGAGTTTTTTTTGACTAAAGAGAAAAATAAAAATGATTTTTCTAAAAAATGTGATTTAGAAATCACGAGTACATAAATTTTACATAAATTTATTAAAATGAATGGAAAAAATATATTATCATGATATAAAAATATTAAAACAAAATTCATTTGTTTCTTTAGAGATGTATCATATGCTTTTATCATCGAACACATAATCATAATCAATCCCGAAAAATTATATGATTGTAACAAAAATTCAGTACAACTTTAGTAACATTTTATATAATCCCCATGAAGGACTAGAATTTATTGAAACATAAAATATCAGGAGAATAAATTAATTCATGATATTAAATTTCAAAGGGTCTATATATACACCTCATAAAATAATATAGGTTCATAACATAACATTAGCCTCAAAGAATTGAAATTGTGAAAAAACCCTTCACCTTAAGTCTTGAATTGTGTCGTATACATTTAAAACTCGTGTAGAATAAAAAAAGTTTATTATACATATATTAAATAAATATTAATATATATTATAACATATATGATTTCATGTGACCTTTTGTTACACATTTAATAACAAACCCATGTTAAAGTCATGTTTTGAGAAATAACTAAATTATTTTTAGTGCGTATTTTGATTGGTTATTTTTTGTCCTCTTTTATGGATAATTATTCCATAATATTTATAATATTATAAATGATATGAATTTAATATTAATTAAATATATTTTTTTTAAATAATACATAATATTTAGATATACAAAATAAAATACATCATTTCTGGAGATGGTACGTCGCACATACACATAAATGCTACTTCTATTCTCCCGAAGGATCGAAAGAAAGAAAGTTTTGTAATATATTACCATTATAGATTAATTATTATTTCATATATATCACATATTTTCATTAAAATTATCCTTATTACATTCAATTTAATGAATTAATGAATAACATTTCTTCACAAGGTGATAGTATTCCATATATATGCGTGAAAACATTATATTCCCACAAAATGAAAATTATAAAGGTATATGTAACATAGTAATTCCATAAGTATATTATATCATAAATATAATATATAACAATTAATTATTTCATTATATCTAACCATTATAGGTGGTTATGAATATTGAATAACAACGGTTCGTGACGTTGTAGTTCACCATAGACAAAAATTATGATTTCATATCCAATTTTATATAACAAGAGAATGATTTAGGTTAATCCACATTCATAGTAGAAAAAATTTATATTTAACATACTGATATTACTATATCATCATGTTGTATTAATAATTCAAGGAGTTAGAGGAGGATATAAAATAAAGCACTCAGTCAGGGACTTTACCTCTTCTTCAAAAATATTATTTTAGGTTTCATCAAAATTCTTCTTAGAGTGTATTTTGTCCAAAACTCAGGATTAAAAGATGATATTAGTGAATTATGTAACTTATTTTGGTATGTATTTTCGGAAAAAATGGTTTTTTATGTGTGAACAGGAGAGGAGAGGGGTGGCATTTTAAATGTGAGGTGAGTGGCAGACTTGTGATGGTTAGAAAACAAATAGTTGTACCCATGTTTTTCATGTTACAAAAGTATTATCAATGTACCATTATATATGTTCGAATATATATGGTTGAACTATGTCCATATAATTGGTGTTTTAAAATATTTGATTAATTTTTAACCCTTATCATTTTTGTATTATCCTTGGTAAACCCATTTTTATCTTGACAATGGTAAATGATTTTAACTGTTTTTACTTTTCATTATGGTAAAAAAATCAATTATCCATATAAGATAATATGAAATATATTTATTCCAAATAATTAATCAATTTTATCAAATTCTATTCATATAATTTTCAATATTTAATTTAAAATTAAACTCGAATGTGTGATGAGAAAGGAGTTTTCCAAATAAAAAATCTTCCAATATTTAAAATGTTTTCTTATAAAAATTCAATATTATAGATGTTAAAATGAACTAAATTAGATTAATTGATTTATAATTGATCTAATTTTACTCATAAACCATTTTTAGACTAAATGTAACTTTATAAATTTTTTAAATGAAAAGGTGATTTTCAATAAAAATTAGTATTTTTCATTATTTACTGGATAAATTATGATTTAAAAAAATAAAAATAATAATAATAAAATAATTTTTAATTAATATATTGAAAAATTAAATTTATTTATCGTATTATTTTTATAAAAGTTTAAAAATTAATTTTATTATTTTTCATAAAAAGATATACATTACATTTTTTATAATGTTATATTTTCAAAAGAGACAGACTTTTCTAAAAAGGAATTAATTTTTTATCAATATGTTTTCATTATATAAAACCATTATAAATAATTTTTAAAAAATATTTATTACTATTCATATATCAATGTTTAATTTCTAGGTTAAAATATTTTTATTTAAAAAATAATAATAATATTTTGTCTTGGTTTGTTAAAACTCGGTTTCGCATGTAATGTAAGTAATTGAAAAAATTTGATTTATTTAAAAGAAAAATAAATTCATAAAAACTCAGGGTGATATATTAAAGTTTTTTTGTTTATCCTTTAATATGATAAAATGATAATATTTAATAACCATTTATGTGCCCCATTAATACCAGATTTCAAGGTAGAGGAATCTCATAGTTCTTCATTATCAATTCAACCTTGTCGTATAAATATGTATACTGATTGGAAGTCATATTATTGTGGGATGACATGAAGAGAGGTATTATGGAGTTTCTAAATATGTTAATTTTATTTAATAATGTAAAGTTTGATAAAAAGAATTATAATGTGATGTTACAACCATTACCCATACCGAAGTGAAAATGGGGAAACATCACCATCGATTTTATCATCAGACTCCCTAAAAAATCTAAATGGAATAATGATATATGGGTTATATTAGATTGCCTAAAAATTTTAGCACATTTCATTTATATTAGATAGTATTTCTCTCTGGATAATATTTTTAGGATATACATTAGTTAAGTAGTAATTATTATGGAATACCACATTCTATTGTATTCATCAGGATATAAGGTTTACCCCGAGCTTCTCGAAAAGCAAGCAGAAAGATCTTGTTACCAAAATGAGTTTCCACAATATTTATTATCCTCATAGAAATGAACTATATGAGAATAAATTTGAAAAATACAATATATTTTGATCTTTTTATATGTATTTAAAGGGTGGTTGGGATAAAAACTTTCCTCTAGTTAAGTTTTATCGATTTGAAATTCTTGATCATATTGTTAATGTAATTTATCACTTTTCACTCCAACTGATCCTCTATCAATATCATGATGTGTTTCATGCATCTCTCATGAAGAAGTATATACCTGATCCATCACATGTACTAAAATAAGAGTTCATATCGTTAGATAATGAAAATTATTATGAGTAAATTTTTTATAGATTCTAGATTGTACAGATAAATAACAATAAAATAAGACAACTCAACATGTCAAAGTTTTCGGGTGAAACTATGAGATTAGGGTAGCTACGTCGGAACCCAAGGATATAATGAGGCCAAAGTATCCATATTTTTAATACCAAATTGATCTTATTTAATGGAATAAATTAAATTTATGCATTTATAATGAAATTTTTTTATTTTTTATGATATATGTTTTTTTAAATAAATTTAATTTTTTGGAAATGCAATTTTACATACCACACTATGTTTTATGGAATGAAAATATATTATTTATAATATTATTTAAACATGAACATTATAACCTAGAGTGTAAACATGGAATAATGAAAAAAAAAATTCATTTTGAATATTAATTATAATGATATTATATAAAGAAAAAATATTGATAAACAATTACTCAATGTTTAGTGAATCCTTTATATTCTTTGAAAATAAATTTTTCTCAAAAAATGTTCTTATTTTATTTTTTTGAAAATATAAATTTTCAATGAATTATGCAAAATATTAGATTTTATTAAAAATATCCTTTTCATTTGAATAATATGTATGGTCAAATTTTGTATTAAATATTATTAAATGTAATATTAGTTAAATTATATTAATATTAATTAAATTTAGTTCATTTTATTCTATTTTATTTTTAATTCAAATATGAAAACATTTTTTACTTATAAAAGTTTATTTTTGGATAACTAGTTTTTCCACACACATGAAGATTTAATTTTTAAATATTTTTTCCACATATGTGAAGGATATATTAAAAATGGATTCCATATTTTTAATCATAAATATTTATATTACATAATATGTTTAACTTAATTTTTTGAAAAATTAACTAGTAAAAAAACAAACAAAAAAATAATTAACACAGTTAATAGTAAAAGAGATTTAATTGAGGATAAACTAAACTGTTCAGGAGTTAAATGACCAGATAAAATCCATAATTCCAATTTTATTTCCATATTTCAACTATTTAACCTATAAAATATAATAATAACTTGTTTTAGAGACATTATTTTTTTTTGAAACATGGGTAAACATTCTTTCTTTTCCAAAATTCTGAAGTGTATCATCCCCCAACTTATTACACTAAATCCCATATCCTCTCCTATTACTAATTAAAAAAACCCATTGGTTCTAAAATTAACTAGAGAAATATATTCTTTAATTATATTCGCATATCATTGATTCATTGTATTTTTTAGGAAACCAAACTAAGAAGGAATTAACTATAAACATAAATATGTTCTTTGAAGAAGAGGTAAAATGATTAAACATGTCGTTTGTTTTATTCCATTTTATAACTAAATAAAATATTAAAAAAATGTGAGGAAATAATTACAAGAGTATATAATATTTTATGTTAATGACATAACTTATATCCACCTCATATTTTATCAAATGGGAAATTGAACTGTCAATTATGTATACAACGGACTATAGCTTCACGAACTGATGTAATTCGTTTTCCATAACCACCTCTCATGGATGATTATAATGATGAATTTGACATATTTATATAAGATTTATTTAAAAATTATAATTATTTAATTATTATATCACATGTTCCTTCTAACATTCCATTATGTGGGAATACGATAACATATCTCAGGTGTAAAGATGAATATCGCCTCATGAAGCGATGTGATTAGTTTTTCACTTAAGATTTACATGAAGGTAATAAGCATAAATTTAAATAATATATACTACATATTCTTAAAAATAATTACTATTTAATTTTTATATATTATTTAACTAGATTACGTTCTATTTGTCCACAAAATGGAAACAACGTTCATGAGTACGTATGGCCTATTGTCTCTATGAACGACGTAGTTAATTTTTTCTATAACACATATATGGATTAATATAATTACATATATAAAAAATATATATCATATTTATATCAAATTTAAAATTATGGTGATTATGGAGGCATGATCAATTTAAATGGCCCAAAAATATCATATCAAAAAATACATAAAAACAAAGCAGCTATTACCTGAAACAAGTTTTTTCTTGGAATTGATAATTTATTGGTAATAAAATTTTAAAGGAAAATCATATATGGTATGAAAAATATGATTATGATTCATTAATAGTTTTATAATTAAACAATATTTATTTTATAGGAGGTTCGAACATGTATAATAGATGTCGATACTTATGTTAAGGGGTTTTCATTTCAATTTTATTTCTATGGGACACATGACTTATACACCACATCATTATTTTGTGTGGTTTATATATAAATAACATGAATATATTTCATGATTAATCACATGAAAATCGTTATATATACATATCCATACAATGGTATATCATTCAGGGGGATTATGATTAAAATGTTACTTGTGTGGTAAACGTTTTATGCTATAATCTCAATGTTTAAATATATTATTTATTATTATGATTCAAAAGAAATAATATTATGATAAAACTCTCAATAAAAATATGTATATTCTATCCTAAAATTGCTTCTGGAGAATAAATTATTTCCATTAATTTTCTAGTATTTATGTACTCAAGATTCCAAAAGGCATTTTTAAGGGAAAACTAAATTTATTTCTATCTTTGGTCGAATTTTTTTTATTACATGTCCATGTTTTCTGAAAATATTTTAAATAAAGTTATTTATATTATCAGAGTATTTATTAATGTAATTTTAAGAATGTTTTAATTTTTTATAAAAAATTTTATAGGGATCTTTATGTTATTTTCTAGATGTGGTACATCTTAATTTTTGTCAAAAATTTGATACATGGAATGAATGGTATTTATCATTGTCATTACCTCTAAAATATTTATACATTATATTAAATTTTCACCATGATATTTTAAAATAAAATTATGTCCTTAATATATGGTAGATTTCTATTGTTTAAAAAGGATTTTTGAAAGTGAAAAGGAAATTTTCCTTATCAAATGATTCAAGAGATCTTTCAAAATAATTTTCCATAAACGTTGAAATCCATGATGTTACAAAAGATTTACTAGGGACGTGATACAATGATACTGACCTTATTAATTATATGTATTTTTTGTGTTTACAATGAATATTTTTTTATAAGAACTATTTCTTTTCTTCATGTTATGATGAAATATTTGTGAAACATATTTCTCTTCTATGGGTTAGGCTGTGATGAAATGTATATGAAACCAATTTATTTTCATAGGGAATGATGTGATGAATGTTTAATAATCATGGAGAATAATTATTCATGTTTATCATTATGTGATATTCATTAAATTATATCCAAATAATTTTATGAAGTTATAACCAAGGGTGGGTGGGACCAATACCTCCCTCCAATGAACTGGGTAAATATTAATATCACATGAGATAAATCTGATTAGATTGGGGAGTGAAACCAATTTTGTATGTAAATTTTTCAACTATAATAGTCTTGATTGTAAAACATAACTACTATGATGGTTTGGGTAGTGAACCATTTCCACTATAAATATTTTTAAAATTATCCATGATTACTAAGGAAATGATTTTCAATGCTTTTGTGTATTCCACAAATCTATTTCGTATTCCAAATTTATGCTATCATAGATGATGTTCTCTGATTCCATTATTATTAATGTATTTTTGACTATAATTATTTTTTTCATGACTCGTGTTTATGATCTATTATATGAATTGTATGTATTTTAAATGTTTTACTCTTTTTATAACACATTTATATATAGGTTAGATTGATATATCCCTTTCCTACACTTAATGATCATCTGATGTAACGATATATTATGGTTTCCCCTGTGTTATAAAGAAAGTTATAATATATTATATTTCTAATAAGAGTTATAATTATGAATAACTCTATGAGAGATGATGGTATTCACCTAGGAACAAATTTTTTATGTTTCCATGTTTATAAAAGAACTAAGACTATATGATTATAGAATGGGTCATTATGTTAAGAAATGAATATAAAAATATTAATATGTAATATAGAGGTATGAAAAATGTGTGTTTATATAATATGAATTAGATAAAATGATAGTTTAAAATTTGACAATAGGATTAGATATATTTAATGAGATCCCTGATGATATCTCTAAGGATAAATCTAAAGATAATTATATGTATAGGAAAAAATACTAGAATTTTCGTAAAGGAAAGAGCTAGTAGTTTCCAATAAATTATATTTAGGTTTGGATAAAACAAGAGGATATGGTTCTGGCATAGTTGTACCCAGGGTAAATTACTCTTAAAAGGAAACTTTGGATAATACTGGACCATCACATGGTGCACACTAATACGCCTTTCTACACACAAATTTTAAAATCCCAGGGTATATGCTAAGGAAATTCACAAAAAAATTATGAACCATCATGAAGGATTTGAACAATGATAATGAATGACCAGGGTCATTTCTATGTCATTATAGTTTTAAAAGAAAGGTTCATGATTTAGGCATCCTATAAGTGATTTTTCATGATTACTCAGTTTTCCACTATGATTAATTTGGCCAAAATGAAATTTTTTGGTATTTGTTAGTGGACAGAACCCAATGGGAACCATATTATTATTTAGTTTGATAGATAATGAAATGATTGAACACCTGAGAAACAAAATATGTTGATATCTAGAATGAAAAAATATCATTTATATGATCACACATCTTTATTAAGATATGAATCATG
The DNA here is from genome assembly GCA_963277665.1 of Viscum album. Taxonomy (NCBI): domain Eukaryota; kingdom Viridiplantae; phylum Streptophyta; class Magnoliopsida; order Santalales; family Viscaceae; genus Viscum; species Viscum album. The sequence continues at coordinate 94,380,755 of OY728135.1, forward strand.
CTAAAATTACAAATGATAGAATGGGGGAAGAACTTTCTATTGAGTCCATCATGATGCAATGTTCACATTCTTTTTTTTTTCAACGAATATAATAGTTTTTGGTTAAATGGAAAATACTAATAAAAAGATACTTTCAGTTCTCTATTGTTCAAAGCATAAGAAAATAATTTTGGTATTATATAATTTGGAAGTTATAGTAGATCGATGGTGGACTCTTATGAAGAACATCAATAAATAATGAAATTGACTCAATGGAATTGGATGATTTAAATAAATTATTTTTTTATAATTAATTTCTTTTTAGTTTTTTACACAAAAATGGATTAGGAATTCCTTTTGTTAAATGACACGGATGATGAATCTGTGGGGACATATGAGGCAAACTTTACAAGACCTGTAAGGTATGCTTCTAGTGTTATAATCCAACCTAAAAGTAAGGTTTATTGATTAATTATTGTCCTAAATACAATTATTTGAATGGAAATGTCCATTAATGACTCTAGTAGATATGAATACATCGATGGATATGTTATCGAATTACAAAGGGATATTGGAGTTACCTGACAATCTCATGGTTTTAAGAAGAAAAAAATATGGAATTCGAAGGAATCTCTAAAATCCCTGAGAGAAAAATATAATATTTCTTTCATTCTCAATGTTTAGAAGTTAACACAGTGGAAATTATCTTAATGGGATTGATAAATGTAATATGTTTGAGATGGTAGGTCATAAATAAATTTATTGTTGATGTTATAGGATGAAATTATCTAATGATGTGAATAGGGAGAAATCTCCAAAAATTTCACAAAACACACTCTGGTGTTCAAAATGCCAAGGGTATGGAAATTATGATAAAACGTACCCAAATACAAAAGTTAATAATGATTATTGATGCCATAAACCTATTAATCCAAGACAAAAATGTAAATTTCATGTGATCTCCATTTCTAATGGGGTTGTAATAAGGATGTGGTGAGAGGTACGCATAACATTCACTCTATAACTACTTATATGTTATTTAACTCTTGATCTACTCACACCTTTATATATGATAAATTTTATAAGGGTATCAAAATACCACCCCAGTGATTATATTTTGAATTACTAGTGAAATCACATATTGGTATAATGATCACATCTCAATTATATTATTAACCTCCGGTTGAATTTTATGGGAATTTATTTCTATAAAAATTAGTTATTCTCCCTCTAGTTGAATTTTATTTTATCATAAGAATGTATTTAATTTCACTACATAAATACCATATCAATTTCTTAGTAAGGGAATCCCAATTTTATATTCCAAAAAAATATATGATCATCTTTTAATGTGATGATAAATATGATCTTTTGAAGGAAACTACATCCATTGTATGGGTCTGTATTATCATTTAAATTGATTGGATATCTTAAATGGATGGGAAAAACCAACATCAGGGATATTACTATAGGATAAATATTTTTTGTTATCTTTATAGAGTACTTTATCAGTATTCCACCAAATAAAATATTGTTGAGTTTTTAATAGAACTCATACCTAGAGCCACATGAATTTCAAATACTACCTATAGAATAACCTTCATTGGGTTGTAGGAATTAAAAAACCAACTCTGGGAGATTATTGAAAAGGGACTCATTCATTCATGTGTGTCACCATGGTGTGAAGTATTTAACTTTGTTAAAAATAATGATTGCTTGATATGACACATTATTGATTATTGAGATCTAAACAAGATTAGAATCAAGAATAAGTATCCTCTACCTTTTATTCAAGACTTTTTTGATCATCTGTGTATAGCTCAACCATTTTCCTAGATTAAAATTCATTCTAGATATCATAAATTGAGAGTAAATAAAATTTTATACTCTTAATTAATCATTTCATACAAGGTATTGACACGGTAAATATATTGTGACTCTATTTAGTCATACTAATGTTGGCACTATCTTCATGGATGTAATGAATAAGGTATTTGGAGATAACATTGATCAGTTTCTCGTAGTCTATATAGATGATATTCAGATTTATTTAATTTGAAGGAATAATATTAAGATCTTATGATAATTGTGAAAAATACCCTATAGAAAGCGAAACTATATTAAACATTTAAAAAAATGTGAATTTTGTCTTCCATGGGTTTCATTTTTGGGTCATATAATATCTAGTGAGGGTATATCAGTAGATCCCTCAAAGAATAAGTCTATTGAATATTATCCTAGAAAAACCATATCAATTGAGATCTACTTTTTTCTTATATATTCTAGATATTACCAATAGTTTTTGTATAATATATCATGACTATCTAATAAACTCCCCAAGGTAACATGGAAGTGATCCAAATTTCTCTAGATCGATGAATGGATAGAAAGTTTAATGTATGTTAAGAGAATATTGGTTAGTGATCCTATCGATAAATTAAACTTTTGTGGGAATAGTTTATAATCTATAGTGATGCTTACAATAAGGTATGCGAATCATTATCATTAAAAGTGTCATGGTAATGGATTTTTCCCATGAAAATTGAACGTTCATGAGAAAAAATACCCAACTAATGATTTGGGGTTAGCGAGTGTATTTGTTTCATTTACAATATAGATGAAATATTTTCATAGATTAATGTTTTATATATATAATGATCACATAACATTAATGTACATATTAACATATAATGGGTTGAGCATGATCAAGAAACTAGAGAGAATGATGATTAAAATGTTTGACAGCTCAATATATTACCACCCTAGGAAGGGAACATAGGGTATGATAATTTGATCAAAAGGATCATTATATCTTTTCCATGTTGAGATTAATAGAATATCCAATATTTCTAGATTTGAAAATGATGAAATTTAAATCCATAAGGAATAGGATAAATATTATCTTCCTAAAATTAGTGTTTGTCTTTCTATCCAGGTGAATTTTAAAGAGGTAAAAAAGGATGATGTACAACTATAGAAAAAGATTATAAGTACTCCTAATTTTAACCTTCACAACGATGGAATGTTAAGTTTTATGAACTGGGCATGTGTCCCATACATATGAATTTTTTAGGGAGAGTTGTTAGAGGAATTTTATTGTTATTCATTATCCATACAATCTGGAAGTAAAAATATGTATGGAGATTTGAATGAGTATTTCTATATAGATGACATGGGGAAAGATATTGTAGAGTTTATATCTATGTTCTTGGTATTTCAACTTGTTAATATTGAGAGAGAAAAATGTCTATGGGGATGTTACAACCATTACCCATACCAAAATGGAAACTAGAAAAATCACCATAGATTTTTTCATTGGACTTGCCAAAACATCTAAAGGGAATAATGTTATACAGGTTGTATTTGATCAAATTTAAAATTAAGAACCCATCATTACTACTAGAGAATATTATAATCTTGATTATATTTCTAGGATATATATTAAGTAATTTTTAAGGTTTCATAGAGCACCATGTTTTATTTTATCTAATCACTATTTTAGTTTTACCTCAAAGTGTTGTAAAATACATCAACAAGATCTTGATACATAAATTTAATTTCTTATTGTGTATCATCCATTAACAAATGGTTAACCATAAAGAACAATTAATCCCCTAGATTATATTATCATATCTTGTTCTGTGTATTACAGGGGTTGTTGGGTTCAATATCGTCATCATGTTGAATTTTATCTCAACAATATTTTTCACTAGATCACATGAATGGATGTTATTAATTACCTATATGAAAAGAAGTGTAGAAATCCAATTTTATAGGATTTTTTGGAGAAATAATTTTATTGGAACCATTTAAACAATAATAAATATAATTTAAAGTAATAACCATTCATGAAAACATACAAGTATCATAAATTTTATAGAAAAATTATTCTGATAATTGTCAATGATATCAAGGATTTGAAGCTGGTGAGAAGGTTGTTCTATTAATTTTTTAAGGGAAAATGTTTATGATATTTTGAAATACGGAAAAAATCAGCCATTGGTATATCACCCTATTTCGAATTATTTATCTTATTAGGACCATAGGTTCTCTATTTACGCTTCCACCAAACCACTTTTAGGTTCATGATGTGTTCTATATATCTATATTGAGGATGTATAAACCTAATCCACAAAATATACTAAACTCAGAGGTTTTTCCATTAGAGAATGAAATTTATTATGGTGTAAAAATTTTTAGACCCAGAATCATGAAAAAAAATTTCTACGATGTAAGACCACACACTTGGTCAAGGTTTTGTGCTGAAACAACTAGATTTTGGAAGCTATGTGGGAACCTAATGATGTAATGATGAAGTAGTATCCTTATTAATTTGTACAAAAGATATATGATTTAAACATGGACATGATAATGTAACAGTAAAAAATGGTCGTATGAATAGCAATAAATAAATTTCAAAAATAATTAATAATGGTTTTATATAAAAGAAACATATTTATTAAAAAGTTCTTAATATTTTTTATGGATTTTATATGCTTTTAAAATTCATTTTTTTCATAAAAAAATGTTTTTTCTTTTTGTGAATAAATAATGATATTTTTTTAAAAAGTTTGAATTTTTTTTTAAAATAATCTTTAATTTTGGAATCAAAATTGTTAAAATTATCCTAGGGTTAATGTTTGGATTTTTCAAAAGAGTTTTATTTTTTCAATAAATAGTGGAAAATACTTGTTTTTAATGAAAAATCATTTTATTTTATAGTTTTTAAAGAATATTTTTTAAATAGTTTTAAAAGAAAAATTAGTTTAATAATATCATAATTAATTAAATTTGGGTCATTTTAATAATTTTTATATTGAATTTAGATATTAAAACATTTTATACATAAGAAAATTTTATATCTGGAAAACTTATTTTTTGTCACGTATGGTGGATTAATTTTAATTTAAAATTTTTTCATTTTATGATGGGAATTTGGAAAAATGGATAATATATTTAAAATAATAATAATTAATATTATGTAATACTATAAATGTTTTCCCAAAATGAATAGTAAAAACAAGAAAAAATAATTACCATGATAATGGTTTAAACGAGTTTACTGTGGGATAAACTAAAATGATGAGCGAAAAATGAGATAAAAACATTACCAACTCCCATTTTATGGAAATATTTTGAACATATCGAATATAAAATTTTATACGGCCTTGTTTTAGATCCTTTAACATTATTAAAATATTGGTATATTATTTCTTTCCTTGTCTTCCAATTGTGTCTACTCCATTACTAATGAAAGGGCACCCCCTCTTCTATCCTCTTCAAACTTATAAAAACATTTAGATTAGTAAATAACAACTCAAATATCTTAACATATCCTCTACTTAAATATTATGGGACTTATTATTATTATTAAACCTTCTAATGATTAATTTAGTTACAAACCTAAATAGGTCTTGTGAAGAAGAGGTAAAATTATTAAACTTATTTTTTTGTTTTATTTCTTATTCAAACTACTTAAAATATTATATGATTCTTATGTTATAATAGAACCAGTATATAAAATTTAATTAGTTGTTATTATTTTAATAGAATATAATATTTCCACCTCCTCTTCCAACAAATGTCAAACAGTCTGTCGATTGTGCGTATGGAGGACTACCGACTCACAAACCGATGCAATTCATTTTCCATAAACACCACTTATGGTTGTTTATGATGATGAATTTTATATATTTATATGAAATTTATTAAATAATTATACGTATGGAATTATTATATCACATATACCTTCTTACTATACATTTTATCAGAATATGATAATGTAGCTCTTGTGTACGGAGGACTACCTCCCCACGAAGCGATGTGATATTTTTCCACATAAACTATACATTAAGGTAATAAAGATAAATTAAACAAATATGTGTGATGTATATGAAATAATAATAAATAGATATTGGTGGTATATTATTTCTCATCATTTAATTCAATCCATTGAGAAAATAGAAACATCTTGCATGCATACGTATGACCTACCGACACCTTGAAATGTATAATTCATTTTCTATCACTAACTTTTATGGATTAATCGAAATATATATATTTTTGTAATTAATATATATTTTATTTATATCATGGTTAAAATTATATATTTTATAGAATCATGATCAATGTAAAATAAATGAAAATAACAAATCAAAACATACATGAAAAACAAAGTAGTTATTACCAGAAACATCATTTTTACATGGAATTTTAAATAAACGAGTAATAAAAGGTTATAGATAAATCATATATATTATGATACATATGAGTGTTATTATATAATATATTTTTAACAAGCCTATATTTATTATATATTATTTTCGACCATGTACGAAGGATGTCTAAATTTAAGGTAAGAGATTATCACCTCAATTTTATTTCCATGGGATGCAAGAATTTTACACCAATTATTTCATTTATATGGTTTATAAATACATCCAATTAATATATTTTATGATTAATATCCTAAAATTTAATGTATATAAAAACATACATACATATACATATATACATATATATATAATTTTATATATTTCATGTGGATTATGACTCAAAATTTAAAAAAGTGTTAAATGTTCTATGATATAATATCATTGTTTACTAGGATTATATATTATTAATTTTATAAGGATAAATAATTTTGATCTACCTCTCAATAAACATATATATTTTCTTATAATATATTTTTTATGGAAAATTCATGTTAACCTCTCATTTTACCATCATTATGTACTCAATATTACAAAATAATGTTTTTGAGGATAAAAAAAAATTATTTCTCAATTTGTTTGAAACCCATTTTTCATTCATATACATGTTTTCTAAAAAAAATTAAATAATTTTTTTTATACTATATATATATATATATATATATATATATATATATATATATTTTATACATGTTTTAATTTTTGTAAATTTAGTTTAAAGGAATCCTCACCTGCCGAGACCCGTACGCAACAGCTACATCTCCCTGCATAATCACATCTCCCAGTCTAACACCTGAAGCATCACAGTAGACTGTATAGATCTTGACCGGCTTTGGAAAGACTAGTATTGGTGCTGACGTCAACCTCCCTTTCAGCTCCTAAAAGGAGGACTCACAAGAATCTGACCATAATAACTTTATCTCCTTCTTGGTAAGACCTATCAATGGTGCTCCTAGGTGAGAAAAATCCTGAATGAAGCGTCTGTAGTATTCATCCAGCCCTAGGAAACTCTGTACCTCAAAAACGTTCTTTGGCTACTCCCAGGAAACTACAGCTCTCACTTTCTCTGGGTCCACAGATACTCCTGCCTCTGAGATGACATGACCCAAGAAGTGAATCTGATCCATCCAAAAGTGGCACTTCAAGAGTTTATCATAAAGCTGATGCTCTCTCAGTGTACACATAACGATGTCATGGTGGGTAGCATGGTCATGTCGAGTGTGAGAGTACACCAAGATATTGTCCACGAAGACCAAGATGAAGGAATACAAGTAAGGATGGAACACTTGGTTCATCAGTGCCATGAAAATAGCTGGCGCATTCGTGAGACCGAACGGTATAATTGTATACTCGTAGAGACCATATCATCTCTTGAAGGCTGTCAGAGGTATAACTAATGGTATAATGCGAAACTGATGATAAACGGACCTCAAATTGATATTCGAGAATATACAGGCTCCTCGAAGATGATCGAAGAGATCATCAATCCTTGGCAAGGGATATCAGTTCTTGACCGTCAAATGCTTTAGCTACGGATAATCCACACAGAGACTAAGGGTACCGTCTTCCTTCTTCTCAAACAGGACATGCAAACCCCAATGAGAAGTACTGTATTGGATGAAACCCTTTTCCTGTAACTCCTCCAACTGTTTCTTGAGCACCTGTAACTCAGGTGTAGCCATCCTATAAGGAGGAATGGACACTGTTTCCGCTCCTGGAATGAGATCAATAGAAAAGTATACCTCACGCTCCAGAGGCAAACCTGAAAAGTCCTCTGGAAAGACATCTCTGAAACGATCCACCATTGGAGGAAAGTCCAACTGTGGAGTCCCTTGATCATCGAGATAAAGACTAGAAATCTGGGTCGTCACCCCTCCAAACTCATGATGCTCGAGTCCTGCTCAACTCGCCTGAACATCCCATTCACCTCTATGAATAAAAGATTCACCCTCTAGTGAGATGAAACTCACCCTGCAGCGATAATAGTTGATGATTGACTAGAAGGGAACCAACCAGTCCATTTAGAGAATGACATCATAGCCTATCGTCTATAGATAATAGAGATCCCATAAGAAACAATACCCTGCAACCTATGGTCCTCCTTCCCCCAAAAAAGTATGAGGATGTTGCTGCTGGAAAACCCGCATCAAGTTTGCCATATTCGTGGCCGGATGCGGTGCTCCCTGAAAGGTATGCATCATCCTCATAAAGCCTTCCCTGAACTGCGTGTCAGCGCCTGCAACAGGTATGATAGTCGGTGCCAAGGCTGGCACGACTGGAGGATCGGAAGTAAGTCTATGATCATCCATATCTATCATATGATCAATATCCTAAAACTGACGTACAACCGGAGGATGTCTTGGAGGAAGATCTCTGAAAGATCAAAAGAACGCCTTAGATCATGATTAAAAAAGACAGGGAACACAAGAGTACAAAATGGGAACAGGAGAGAAAAACGATCAAGTTTTACAAAACATGACTACACGGTGTGTATAAAAACTACACAGCGTGCTCACTTAAATCATACACATGGGCGTGTACTTCAGCAACAGCTGGTCATGTAACATCCCGGACTACACGGTGTGTTGAACCCACACACGGTGTGTACTTGAACTTTATTCCCTACCCGAGTCTCTTTACACGTCTAACCCACACGGTCTTCTTAAACTGAGACTACATGGCGTGTTCCCTGTGGGCACGGTGTGTAATAGATAATATTCTGCATCCCGTGTTGTTAGATACACGGTTGATTACACGGTTGAGACTAAATGACGTGTTCTGAACAAACATGGCGTGTACTTGAAGATTTTTTGACCTGTTTTGCTGGCGACACGACCAAGTACACGCCTGACCCATACACGGTGTGTTCTGAACAAACACGGCGTGCGTAAAAAGAGAGAACACCATCCCGTGTTGTTCATGACACGGCCGGGTACTAAGGACAAGGATACATGGTGTGTTCATACAAAACACGATGTGTATGACACGAGCTTCCCCGACCCGTGTTGTTAGTGACACGGCTGGGTACATAGTTTGCTGCTACACGGCATGTACCTACCGTACACGGCGTGTTCCTGGTGATTTTTCACAACTCGTGTTTCTGCTCACACGGGCAGTGACACAATTTTAAAAGCTACACGGCGTATATATATAAAGTACACACTGTGTATTCTGGGTCTTTCCGGGCAGTCTCTCTGAAACTGCACTGAATCCCAGAAACACGGAAAAAATGGCATGAAGGTGCCAATTTCTAATCCGTGAGGGCCCATACTCCCCGCGAATGAAATCTTGGCATCCAATTCAGTCACATATAAAGAAAAATAGGTCAATGATTCACCAATTTCCGATTCAAGAGGGCCCATAACACCTCAAGAAGCAGAATTTGGCATTCATTTAGGCAAAGTACAAAAAAACAACCCTCTATCAAACAGCAGAGATTCTATCAAAGTATCTATCACAACAGCATGCATAATCTACACAACCTCTATCAAAACAACATGCAATTGCTAATACACAAAAGATGGAATAGCAAGAATGCATGGAATGTGATATCTAACAAGTTTCTATATGATGCATTAGATGGCATTCCATCTTCTCATTGTGTTGCGACAGAAATAGAACCACAATAACACAAAAATAACAACACAAGTCATGTGAATCACTTTAGGTGAAATCAAATCAACCATAAAATCTCAAAACTAGAAAACTGCAATAAATGAGGTAGTATGGATTTTCCCTGTGCACGGGTTAGCTACATTCGAGCATAGCTTAATACCAAGTACCGAATCTATCATATCCCTAACTAAAGGCTCCAAACAGTAAATCAAGAGAAAAGAAAACCCCTCTGATACCACTTTGTAATGTCCCGGTTCCAGAAGCCACCCAGAGGCGCCCCGTACCCGGTTGGTCACATGGCCTCAAGCGCATTTCCCCGAATGCAAGAGGCTGCCGACTAGAAACGAGGGCCTTGGGTGTGATATTGGGGAAACTATGCCTTCATTGGAAGAGTACACAGCGGAAGAGAAAATAAATAACAACAATAGCGGAAACAGTAGACATCCATACAAGAGTAAACAACGGAAGAGTGACAAATAAACAACTGGAGTGGAAATATATGTAAATGACGCATGAAACCTATATGTCTAGGAAAATAGCCAAATAAGTCACAATGCTGAATACAATGCTAAACCAAAGTGAAAATGAAAAATAGGTAAACTCCTCAGCATCGCAAGCCATAGCTTGTTCTCATGCTCTCCAGCTCCACAGCAAGTTAAGTACCTAAAGTATAAGGGCACTTGCCCTTATCTATACCTGCAAAAACATAGCCCGTTTGGGCCCAAAAGCATGACCCAAATAAGGTGTGAGACAAAGTACTAATAGGCAACCACCCAAAGATCTTTTCCAAACAGTCCGTGAATATATAGCAGGTAAAGTACAGTAAGCAGTAAATAGAATGCAGTAAACAGTATGTAGTAAACAGGATAATACACAGCAGTAACAATCCACATTTTCTAGCATATAATCTACAAACATGAACAACGACACAAGAAAGTGGATCAAAAAGGTAACCCTTGGGTAGTTCTCATAGTCTACCTCATAAGGTTCAACCTACAAGTACTAGCAACCCTCTAGGAGGCACACATAGTCTCACCCCTCTGGTTCAGCTAAAGAATAGACTCTCGGAGGAAGCACTCACCGTCAATTCCCCCCTATAGTCTCGTATCATAATAAAGGCTCTCTGGGGAAGCACTCAATGTCAATTCCCCATGTGGCCTGCATTGAGGAACTATAGACTCTCTGAGGAAGCACTCAACATCAATTCCCTATGTGGTCTCACATCGTAAATTAGAGACTCTATGGAGAATCCCTTACGTCCATTCTCCCAATGGTCCACTACACTAGGTTCTCACAGCCCTGTGTAAAAAAACATGCATAGTGCGCGTATCGTCCTATGTAAACCTCAAGAAATACTTGGATATCATTTTAAGGCATAGCAGCATAACAGTACAACAGTTCCACTATCCAAAAACTAGGCATGGAAACTAGGAAAATGCTAAACAAGCAAAACAAGCATGAAAAACATCCAGAGTACAGTAAAAACTACCCTATTCACCAGAAATTACTTCTACTCAAGAAATCAAGAAAAGCAGGCAAACAACATGGGAAAAACAGGAAACACGCAATACCCCGTTCATGGTTATTGGTGGAATTTGAAAAAAATACTCACAGACTTCCTACAGAAAGTCACAACCCACCTACCTCGATTCTAGGAGAACAATATATGTGAACAATGATGATTGATTCTCCTTATAACGTCAAGGATCTATGAAAACGTCCAAAACACTCAACCCACGATATCTTGAGAAAAAGGAGGAATTGGAAAACATGGCTCTAGGAGAAGAGAGAGCTTACCGCTGTGATTCCAACGCAATCGACATCGGTCGATTCGGAGAACGGACGGAGGCTCAAGAATCCGGAGAAGAATCGCGGTAGTACGGAATGCTCTCGGTCGAACGAGGCCTAAAAGAAGTGTGTTATATCTGTCAGGCGCGACCCCAGTGTGTTTAGTTAAAAAAAAGTACACGGTGTGTACTTCTGGAGTACACGACTTGTACTCTTTTTTTCCGTACTCCGCTTTAAGCGGCCTCCACATCACTGCAACACACCGTGTGTGTGGCCCGGACACGGCCAGCACACGACATAGCGCAGCTGATGTTATTCATTTATTAATATCATTTTATATACTCCCTCTACTGATTTTCAATTAAATGTGCATAACTTATGTGAAATACTCATGCTTTAATATTAAATATTATTTTGGAGTATTGTTTCGAATAATACAGATTCATGTCTGTTTAGTATTTTAAATATAACTCTCACCCTACTAATCCAAATTGTTTGATTCGTGTCTTGTAGGGTTCTAAATTCAATTTCCTACAAATCACTCAACTGGAGCATTGGCTAATTCGGCCATTTGAAGGGCCATATGGACCACACAAGATGACCCACCGGATCTGCCTAATTTCTGGACCAGCCTTGAAGATTTCTTTACTGGGCTCAATCTCCCAGCCCAAATGAGCGGATATTCTTTTTCAAGATTGGGAATTTCCTAAGGAGTCATGGATAAAAATTTAAAGGTCCAAAGCTACCATTTTGGGGCCCAATAGATCCATTGAAATCAAGCCCACCATTCTGTCCGGGATTTTAAATCATCCCACCATTCTTGACTTTTCAACTTATTCACCTGTCCAAAGAAGCTCATATTTTGTGGTGTGAAAGATAAGATATGGAGGATAAACTTTTCAGAATAAATGGTTCGGATTTGAAGGCATCTACATAGCCATAAATTCATTCACATTTAGGCCATGGAAACTTTCTGGATAAAATTGGACAGTAGAAATGTTTTTAGTAATCCGGCCATAACTTTGGCCACAAAAGTCCAATGACAGAAAAATTTTTAGGGTGACTAGTACACATCCATTGCTACAATGTTGAAGAAGTATATATCTCTATATTCAGCTGTCTGAAAGGTCATATTGGCGGGACAACTTGAGGGGAAGTTTGGGAATAAAAACAGTCCACTACCTTTGGCTATAAATTCACTTCCCTCTTCTCCTTGCAAGAGGTTGGCACTTTGGCACTTAGGAGGATATATTGGCACGACCAAGTCATTTCCAAGGGCTTGGGAGGATCTGTCATACTCTATTTTTCATTTGATAAACCTTTCCTCCTTCATTTCTTTCCATGTATTTCATGCTCTTTCCTTTGTAATTGTTTTAGTGTACTTGTAATTTCTTTTGAGTTTTAATGCAAGTTACTCCTTCATCACTTCTAATTATCATACACCTTATGTAGTTTAATATTAATAGTTTATTAATTGTTAAAAATCAATCTTAAAACCATTTCCTTTAATTGATTTCTTATTCAATCAAAACACGTGTTTCATTCACATTCTTTGTAGTTCGTGTGTGTGTTCGGCACACCACTCTTTTCTTGTCCAATTATTCTTCCTCTTATTCTCATACCCTAATACTATAAACATCCCTACCAGATTAATAACCATCCTAATGGCTGAGTAAATCTATCATTGGGGTGAGTTATAATTTAGGTATGTTAAGCGATGGAGAGCTTTTGCTCGATGTGTGTTCTTTGAATTAACATTGTGTATGTTGGACTTAGCATGTCATCGATTAATGACTTGTTTTGTTTAACATGTGGTTTACATGGATTATTGGAACCATAAATATGCTACCATAAACAAGATATGATTAAGATTAGAACCCTGAGTTAAGTCAAGGCTTGGATTAAAGCCTTAACACTTGGGAATTCCAATCAATGTCAACTTGTGACATGGGTGTTAATTTAATGCAATATAAAGCAAAGCTCAAGGATATCACAAGCTTAACTACCTAATGATGAACTCACCCCAATATTTATCAAATTGTTAAGTCAATATTAATCAATAAATCATTTCAATTAAAGCTCTGCAAACAAACCCCCAAATCAAAACACAAATCAAAAACAATCAACTATAAAAAATTGTACCATCGTCGAGGATTCGACCCGAGTGCTGCTATACACATTAGCAGAGCACCGGAACCTTGAACGGTCGATAGGCGACAATAGGCCGTGCTTTAAAATGGTGCCATTTCCAGGGATGGTGCATAATTGTAGTTGATAGTTTCTGATTTTTGAAAAAAAAAGACCAAAAAAATCGAATAACCCACAAAAAAAATATCAAAAAAAATATATTACACAGAGAAAAACCCTCCATCATCTTCAAGTCTTACTCTGCTCTTGATGCCCCATAGCCTCCCAAACAATCCCTCGGATTTTTTTGATCCTGAGATTGAGCGAACTATTCTCCGAATTAGGAGGAACCTTAGGGACAATCAAAACAACCAAGGCCCACTCATTCCTAGACCAATTGATTTAGAGATAGATAATCCTAGGGAACAGACCCTTAAAGAACTCGTTTCCCCCGATATGAATTACCAATCTCTTGGTATTCAATATCCAAACATCGAGGCTGATTTCGAACTCAAATAGGGTTTGATTCATCTTCTTACTCATTTCCATGGGCTAGCTGGTGAGGATCCTCATCTTCACCTCAAAGAGTTCCAAGTGGTATGCTCAACCATGAAACCTCAAGGGGTTTCTGAAGAACAAATCAAGCTTAGAGCTTTCTCCTTTTCCCTAGCGGATTCTTCCAAGTCTTGGCTCTAATACCTCCCACCTGGTTCCATAAACTCATGGGTTGACATGAAGAGACTTTTCCTTGAGAAGTTCTTTCCCGCTTCCCGAACAGCTTCTATCCGAAAGGAAATAAGCGGCATCCGTCAATTCCCTAGTGAATCACTCCATGAGTATTGGGAGAGGTTCAAAAAGCTTGTGGCAAATTGTCCACACCATCAAATCCCTGACCAACTCCTGATCCAATACTTCTATGAGGGGTTATTGGATATGGAGCGAACTCTCATTGATGCCGCAAGTGGCGGTGCTCTTGTTGACAAAACTCCTGCAGCTGCACGAGAACTCCTAAGCAACATGGCTGCAAACACGCAGCAATTCCATACTCGAGCACATGCTCAAGTGAAACAAGCCCAAGAGAATCAATACATAGAGCCCAACAAAATGACTGAGTGGATGAGTGAACTTACAGGTCTTGTGCGTCAACTAGTTGTGGCTTCCAAATCCCCAAACTCCTCTCCTCAACAATCTCTTTTCACTGGGCCTGTCAAGAACTGTGGAATATGCAACTCACCAACTCATCCGACTGACACATGTCCACAACTTCAATATGATCCATCTGATTCATCTAGTACAATGGAGATCAATGTGGCATATTCTCAGCGAAACTTCAACCCTCAACAATCAGGTCAGTTTGTTAGAAACTTCAACCAACCCCACTCTAAGCCCTTCTCTTCTACCTTTAACCCACCTCTGAGGTATGGTAATCCCATTTCTCATCCTCCTCAGTTCCCTCATCAAAATCCAAACCAGTTCCAATATGGTCAAAGTGGTGGTAACATCCTTCAACCTTATCCTTTTGTTCCTCAACCCTAAAGGAACAATCCTCCTCCTGGATTCCACTATCCTAACGAGCCTTCCCAATTCCCCACCCAATACAATCGCTTTCCCAAGAACCAAAATCAAGGCCAACCCAATTTGGGACAAGCCTCTTCTTCTAAACAACCATGGGAAAGTGTTGTAGAGGATCTTTCTTCCTTCACCTGTTCTAGCCTCAAGAACATTGAAACCCAAATAGGTCAACTTGCATCCCACCTTAGCCAGCAACAACCATCCAATTCATCCCAACTTCCATCTCAACCATTACCCAACCCTAAGGGTAATGTAAGTGCAATTGCACTTAGATCGGGAAAGCAAATTGCTATGCCCCATGATGATTCCTCTACCTCCCCTTTCGATGTTGATCTAGAAAATGAAAAGAACAAAAAGTTGGAAAAGGAACTTTAATCCACTCCTTCACCTCCTTCCATTCCTCTAAGGAACCCAATTCCTTTTCCTCAACCCATCTCTAAGCCTAAGAAGTCTTTTGAACCTGATCCTGAAATGCTTGACATGTTTAGACGTGTTGAAGTGAACGTCCCCCTCTTAGATGCCATCAAACAAATCCCTAAGTATGCCAAGTTTCTTAAGGAATTGTTCACCCATAAGAGGCAACTTAGGAACATTGAAAATGTTTCAACCCAACAGTCCATTCCCATGAATTGAAAAGATCTAGGGACCTTCACGGTTCCATGTCAAATATGGAGTTCCAACTTTGATGATGCACTCATAGAACTTGGAGCCTCAATAAATGTCATGCCCAAATCCATTTTCTCCAACCTTGGTCTAGGTCCCTTGCACCCAACGGGTGTTGTCATTCAATTATCTAATCGAAGCACTGCCATTCCTGAGGGGATAATTGAGGATGTTCTTGTTTGGGTCAATGATCTTATCTTCCCAGCTAATTTCTATGTCCTTGACATGGAAGGTGAGACGACCTCTTCTCGATCTCCCCTAATTCTAGGAAGACCATTCCTCATGACTTCTAGAACCAAGATCGATGTCCATTCAAGAATCTTATCCATGTAATTTGGTGACCAAGTGGTCAAGTTCAACATTTTTCAAGACATGCGATACCCATCAGAGAATCACTCTGCATTCTCTATTCATGCATCTGATGACACTTCTGAGAATCAACTCACCTCCATTTCTTCATGCTCATCATGTTCTAATGATAGTGGAGACTGTGAAATCTGCTCAATGATTAACCAAGTTATAAATGGAGAAGTTGATGTTGACCTTTCTTTCTTAGACTCCATCAATCAAAGTGAACTTGAAAACTCCCTTGAACCCCACATCAACTCTGATCTCTACTGATCCACCTTGGACAATATTGAGGAAAATGACCCAAACCCATCTGGAATCCCTTATCCTGCTCCTAACTTGTCTAGATCTCAAATCAAGGCTGAAACTGATCTAAAACCACTTCCTTCACACCTCAAGTATGCATTCCTTTTCCATGATACCTCCTACCCTGTCATTATCTCTGCTTCACTTTCTGAAACTAAGGAGTCCCAACTTGTTCAAGTGTTAGAGGAAAACAAAAATGCCTTAGGTTGGACCCTAGAGGATATTCTAGGAATCAACCCTGCCCTTTGCATGCATCATATCCATCTAGAGGAATCATCCAAACCAATTAGGCAACCTCAAAGAAGACTCAATCCACTCATAGTTGAGGTAGTTAGGGAAGAGATTACCAAGCTTCTTCAAGCTGGTATTATCTACCCAATTTCTGATAGTGAATGGGTTAGTCCAATTCAAGTCGTTCCTAAGAAGGGCGGGATAACAGTTGTCACAAATGAACATGGAGAAGTGGTCACAACTCGAGTGAAAAACAAATGGCGTGTGTGCATCGATTATCGCAAATTGAATGCTGAAACACGAAAAGATCACTACCCACTTCCTTTCCTTGACCAAATTCTTGAGAGATTGGCCAGAAAGTCACACTATTGCTTTCTTGATGGTTACACCGGATACTTCCAAATTCCAATCGCACCTCAAGACCAAGAAAAGACCACATTCACTTGCCCCTTTGGAACCTATGCCTATATGCGAATGCCTTTTGGCCTTTGTAATGCTCCTGCAACATTCCAGCGGTGTATGATGAGTATCTTTTCTGAATTCATTGAGAATTTCATGGAGGTCTTCATGGATGACTTTACCATTTATGGCGAGTCATTTGAATCTTGCTTACATTCACTCTCTTTGGTCCTTCAAAAGTGTGTCAAGTGCAACCTTGTGATGAATTTTGAAAAATGTCACTTCATGGTTTCAAATGGGATTGTTCTAGGGCACATAATTTCTCAAGAGGGTATCCAAGTTGATCCATCCAAAATTGAGGTGATCCAATCACTTCCTGAACCCAAATCAGTTCGAGACATTCGGTCCTTCCTTGGTCATGCCGGTTTCTATCGGCGATTCATTCAGAACTTCAGCAAGATTTCCCTCCCACTCACTCGTTTACTTCAAAATGATGTCACATTCAATTTTGATGAGGCTTGTAAGAGAGCCTTCATTGAACTCAAATCTGCTCTCACATCTGCTCCAATAATCCAACCCCCAGATTGGTCCTTACCATTTGAATTGATGTGTGATGCTTCTGATAGGGCCATTGGGGCTGTTCTTGGTCAAAGAAGAGAAAACATTCCTCATGTCATCTTTTATGCCTCAAAAACATTGGATGAAACTCAATCACACTACACTGTGACTAAAAAAGAACTTTTAGCTGTGGTTTTTGCCTTGGATAAATTCCGGCCCTATCTCTTAGGTGCCAAAATCATCATCTTCACAGACCACTCAGCATTAAAGTTCTTACTTAAGAATAGTGATTCAAAACCAAGGCTAATAAGATGGATTTTAATGCTCCAAGAGTTTGAACTTGTGATAAAAGATAAACCTGTAAAAGAAAACCTTATGGCTGACCACCTGAGTAGAATTTATAATTCTTCTCATTCTGAAATAATTGATCCTGAATTTCCAACTGAACACCTCTCATCTCTCACTCCAAAGTTACCATGGTATGCCCTAATTGTAAATTACTTGGTTTCTGGTGTTTTCCCTGAATATTTTTCAAAAGAACAAAAAGAAAAGATGAAAAGTGATTCAAAGCATTATTTTTTGGAAGATAATAAACTTTGGAAAACTGGGGCTGACATGGTAATTAGGAGATGTGTTGATGAAACTGAACAATCCTCCATCTTGGAATTCTGACACTCAATGCCTGGAGGTGGCCACTTTGGACCACAAAGGACTTCTCGAAAGGTCCTAGATTCTGGATTCTTTTGACCTTCACTCTCCAAGGACTCACACGAATTCTGTCAATCATGTCCCACTTGCCAAAAGTTTGGCACAATTTCTAAAAGAAACGAAATGCCTCAAAATCCATTAATCTTCTGTGAGCTCTTCGATGTTTGGGGCATCGATTTCATGGGACCTTTTCCCCCTTCCAATGGATTATCCTAAATTCTCCTTGATGTTGAATATGTTTCTAGGTGGGTCGAGGCCAAACCCACTAGGAAAGATGATGCTCAAACTGTGAGTGAGTTCCTCAAAACCCATATCTTCCATCGATTCGGAACACCACGTGCTTTGATAAGTGACTTAGGAACTCATTTCTGTAATAGAACCATGGAGTCACTTTTGAAAAATAATGGGGTTGTACATAAAACATCCACTTCATATCACCCTCAAACAAATGGAATGGCTGAACTTTCTAACAGAGAAGTGAAAAGAGTGCTTGAAAGAATTGTTAAGCCCACAAGAAAAGACTGGCCCGATAGACTTGGTGAAGCACTTTGGGTCTATCGAACAGCCTATAAGACACCCATTGGGATGTCTCCATTTAGGCTAGTTTTTGGTAAAGCCTGTCATTTACCATTTGAAATCCAACATAAGTCATTTTGGGCTGTCAAAACTTGTAATTTTGATTGTGAAAAATCTGGTGAAGAAAGATTGTTGCAGTTGACTGAATTGGAGGAGCTTCGACTCGATTCGAATGAGAACTCCATTCTCTACAAAGAAAAGGCAAAGTCACTCCATGACAAGCACATTCTTCGAAAGTTATTTCATGAAGGTGAAAAGGTAATGCTCTTCAATTCTCGATTTCGACTTCACCCAGGTAAGCTCAATTCTCGTTGGGATGGACCTTTTATTATTACTAATGTTTACCTATTTGGTGTAGTGCAAGTCTAAGACCCTTCTTCAAAAAGAACATTCACAGTAAATGGACACCGGTTAAAGCATCACCATGAGAGGCCATTCACTTCAGGTTCCACATCGACTTCCATTGACCCACCACTAGATGGAAACGGCGACCCACCAAATCCAAACCAAGGGGAACCTCTTTCCCTTTAACTCTCTCTCTCCTCAATCTCTCTTCCCTCTCTTCTTATCTCTATTTCTTCTTCTTCCTCTCTCCCTCTCATTTTTTTACAACATTCTTCCCCAACCTTTTTTCTATTTTCTCTTTTGTGTGGATGTGTCATTAAAAATAAAAAATTTAAAAAAAAATTAATTAAAAAAATGAAAATTAACACAAAAAAAGGGGTGTCATAATTACTCATCATCCAATATTGAAATTCTGTCCAACCATTTTGGGGAGTCAAAAGGCTTGTTTTAAACTCAAATATATTGAATTTTTATCTCAAACTTGGGTAAACAATTTTGTGTCAATAATAAACATTTTGAATGAACAATTTTTGGTGGAAAATGATTCTCCCCTACCGTGAGGAATAACATTAGCCTTCATGCCAAGGTCATCTATGGCCATCTTTTTCATTGTGTGTCTTCACCACTGATTGTGAGTCTTGAGTTTGTGGACCTTTGAGCTGAATTTTCATCTTTTGTGTGCATTAATATGATAGAGGAATTTTCTAAGCCACATTAGAATCAGAATAGCCAAATAGCCTCCCGTTACCCTTACATTGATCCTACTTTTGAAAGCCCCTTTGAGCCTATGAAAACCTTTCTTTTGATAGCCACATTACAAGCCTAATACCTTGTCCCACCCAACATCTTCATGGATTTTCATTGTACAATTTATTTAAATTTAAGTGTGGGGGGGAATGGACTTCATTTTTGGGCGTACTTTCATTGATTTCCAATGTGTCATCATATGCTTGAGGGAAAGCATCCATTCAAGTGTGGGGGAGAGGTTGTAATTCTGTGAGATTTGGGGTGTATATGTGTAATTGTCATTTGTACAAAAGTCATTGAAAAGTGTTCAAAAAAAATGAAAAAAATTATATAAAAAATAAAAAAAAAATAAAAAAAAAGGAATGGGTTGTGTCTTGGGTGGGTCAAAAATCATTCATCATCAACCTTTGTTCGTGTTATAACTACTAAAATTAGTTCCATGAGGATATCAAGCATGGATTGGGAGATGACTGTGAGACTTGTTTCAAGCACAACTTTCGAAAAAAAAGCAAAAAGAGAAAAAAAAAAGAACACTTGAATCATCTTGTATTGTGTCATTATTGGAAGTCTTCCATGTTGTACATATTCCATCATCTCACCCTATTCCATTTTCTATCTCCCTCAATTTTCATTCATCACACATTCATGCCCTTGTAAATATGTGTTTCTATTTCCTTTCAAATCAAATTTCAAAAAAATGTGCATTGATTTTTCCATGTTGGTGTTTTTAACCCCTCTTTTCCTTTGGACATTATATACCTATCGTCCCATAGCCACTGAAAAACCCCTTAAAAGACCTCTTGATTCTTGTACAAATTAGATTTGGGAATGGAAGCTGAGAGCTCTTACAAACTCTTGATTTTCACTTTTTGTTGGTGAATGAGTGAACCTCCTAAAATACATTTTTATCATCTTGAGAGGAGTAAGTTTTGAGTGCCTACATTTTCCAATTCAAACCTTGTACATGAAAAAATGAATTGTTTATGATGCATTATTGTGAACCAAATTTGTGATTGAATTCAATATGGATGAGTTAAATAGTCTAAACCTCCCCTGATTGGTGAAAACAAAATTTTAATATTTGTTGGTGAATGAATATGGTTTTGTTTTGATTTTCTTTTGTGTTTGTTGTACATGAGGAAATGCACAATATTAAGTGTGGGGGAGTTGATGTTATTCATTTATTAATATCATTTTATATACTCCATCTACTTATTTTCAATTAAATGTGCATAACTTATGTGAAATACTCATGCTTTAATATTAAATATTATTTTGGAGTATTGTTTCGAATAATACAGATTCATGTCTGTTTAGTATTTTAAATATAACTCTGACCCTACTAAACCAAATTGTGTGATTATTGTCTTTTAGGGTTCTAAATTCAATTTCCTACAAATCACTCAACTGGAGCATTGGCTAATTCGTCCATTTGAAGGGCCATATGGACCACACAAGATGACCCACCGGATCTGCCTAATTTATGGACCAGCCTTGAAGATTTCATTACTGGGCTCAATATCCCAGCCCAAATGCATGGATATTATTTTTCAAGCTCTGGAATTTCCTAAGGAGTCATGTAAAAAAATTTAAAGGCCCAACTCTACCATTTTGGGGCCCAATGGATCCATTGAAATCAAGCCCACCATTCTGTCCGGGATTTTAAATCAGCCCACAATTATTGACTTTTCAACTTATCCACTTGTCCAAAGAAGCTCATATTTTTTGGTGTGAAAGATAAGATATGGAGGATCAACTTTCCAGAAGAAATTGTTCGGATTTGAAGGCATCTCCATAGCCATAAATGCATTCACATTTAGGACATAGAAACTTTCTGGATAAAATTGGACAGTAGAAAGGTTTTTAGTAATCCGGCCATAACTTTGGCCAAAAAAGTCCAATGACAGCCAAATGTTGAGGGTGACTAGTAAAAATCAATATATACAATATTGAAGAAGGATATCTCTCGAGATGCAGCTGTCTGAAAGGTCATATTGGCATGCCAACTTGAGGGGCAGTTTGGGAATGAAAACAGTCCACTACCTTTGGCTATAAATCCACTCCCCTCTTCTCCTTGAAAGAGGTTGGCACATTGGCACTTAGGAGGATATATTGGCACGAACAAGTCATTTACAAGGGCTTGGGAGTATCTTCCATACTCTAGTTTTCACTTGAGAAACCTTTCCTCCTTCATTTCTTTCCATGTATTTCATGCTCTTTCCTTTGTAATTGTTTTAGTGTACTTGTAATTTCTTTTGAGTTTTAATGCAAGTTTCTCCTTCATCACTTATAATTATCATACACCTTCTTTAGTTTAATATTAATAGTTTCTTAATTGTTAAAAATCAATCTTAAAACCATTTCCTTTAAGTGATTTCTTATTCAATCAAAACACGTGTTTCATTCACGTTCTTTGTAGTTCGTGTGTGTGTTCGACACACCACTCTTTTCTTGTCCAATTCTTCTTCCTCTTATTCTCATACCCTAATACTATAAACATCCCTACCAGATTAATAACCATCCTAATGGCTGAGTAAATCTCTCATTGGGGTGAGTTATAATTTAGGTATGTTAAGCGATGGAGAGCTTTTGCTCGATGTGTATTCTTTGAATTAACATTGCGTATGTTGGACTTAGCATGTCATGGATTAATGACTTGTTTTGTTTAACATGTGGTTTCCATGGATTATTGGAACCATAAATATGCTACCATAAACAAGATATGATTAATATTAGAACCCTGAGTTAAGTCAAGGCTTGGATTAAAGCATTAACACTTGGGAATTCCAATCAATGTCAACTTGTGACATGGGTGTTAATTTAATGCAATATAAAGCAAAGCTCAAGGATATCACAAGCTTAACTACCTAATGATGAACTCGCCACAATATTTATCAAATTGTTAAATCAATATTAATCAATCAATCATTTCAATTAAATCTCTGCAAACAAACCCCCAAATCAAAACACAAATCAAAAACAATCAACTATAAAAAATTGTACCATCGCCGAGGATTCGACCCGAGTGCTGCTATACACATTAGCAGAGCACTGGAACCTTGAACGGTCGATAGGCGACAATCAGCCGTGCTTTCAGCAGCAAAGGAGTACACTGGGTGTGCTCAAAATGTTCATGGCATGTACTTCATAAATTTCCAAAAACCCCACTTTTCTCAAAAACTCTAGGAAAAGAAACACATACCTAAAAACGAATATCTGGGTTCTTACAGAGGAGATCCGTCTGTGGGTTACATCCACGAAAAGCTTCTCATATCGTGACTAGTTCACAAATTATTATGGTTTTTTAAATAGAATGATACATTATTATCAGTGCTTACAAATAAGCACTGATAAAGTGTCATTTTATAAGCTCTTATGTCATAAGCACTGATAAGTGGAATATTTATCAGATCTTTTTAGAGATGATAATTTTAGGTCTTTATCAGTGCTAACAAGGCACTGATAAAAACCGAATTTATTGGTGCTAAAGTCTTATTGCGGATAAATATTGATTTTATCAATTCCTTTGTTAGTTCAGATAAAACTACATCTTTATCAGTGTGAAAAAAACACTGATAGAGACCTGCCTTTATCAATAATTATTACTTAAGCAGTGATAAAGGATTTATAGTTATAATTATAATTAATTTTTTTTAATATATATAAATATACATAATAAATATATATAATAAAAATATAGTAAATTTATTCCCTTTTAAACATATTAATTACAAATTTATAATTACTTATTTATAATTATAGAAATATATTTGAAAAATAATATTTATATTTATTCTTATGTGCACTCATGCATATATGCTCAAAATAATGGAAATTGAATAAATTAAAAATAAGTACACTTTAACTATATTTTAAAAATGGATATGTTTTGTGTGTATCAATTATATATAAAAATAAATTAACTATGTATATGTGAAATAAATATAACACACATTTGATCTGTGTTAAATTGAAAAATCAAATGACACATTCAATTATATTTCCATTATACTCTGCAATTGGACATTATTTTTAATTAATATTAATTTCCAATTATAAGGCATTAGTCACTAATTATATGACTATTTAATGTAAATGAAAAAAATAATTTTCACCATATAAATCCTATGTATATAAATTAATTTATATATATATTGTATTCAATTTATTAACATTAATTATCGTAATTATCTATTTAATAAAATGTTTAATATTTAATAATGTATAGTCGATTTATTCATTTTTATCAATATTTATTTAATTAATAAAATATTTTATATATTTTTAATATACACATTTTTTATTTTTTATTTACTGAGTTATTTCATTTTATTTATTCAGATCTTTATCAACGCAAAAAAAAATGTTGTTAAAATTTACTTTATCAACACTAAAAATAAAGAGATGATAAACGGTAACCATTATCAACACTAAAAAAATCACGGATAAAGGGTACCCTTATCAATTCTAGAAATACTTTTTTGATATAGTTTCCATTTATCATTTCAAAAAAACATTAATAAAAGGTTAAATTGGTTAGTTTTTTATTTATGGATTGTAAAGATTCCATTTATCAGTGCTGTTAAATGTCAACTTTGTAGTAGGGAATGATCCATGACTACAAAGGAAATTGTTCTCTATAGTTATTTCTATAATATACTTTTATATCTTATGTCAGTGTCATTATCCCATGTATCATGATCGTTGATACCATTATTATTCATGTCTTATAATTTTTATGATTTATTCCATTACTTAGGTTTATGACCTATGTTATGAAGGGTATGGTCTTCAAATGTTATTATCTTATTATCATACCTTTGTTTAAGGTTATGTTGATACCACCCTTATTCACCCATAGTGGGCATCTAATATCACCATTTTTTATTATTTGTTTCTCCACTTTATGAATAATGGTATTATGAATTATATGTATAATAAGGGTTCTATTTATGATGAAGTTAGTGGGAGATTGTGTAGTTCACATATGCACCAATTAATTTTGTATTTAGGTTTCAAAAGGATTAAGCCTATACTATTCTAGTGTGGATCTTTATTTTATGTAATGGCTATTCATCTATTAATATGTAATATATATATATATGTGTGTGTGTGTGTGTGTGTGTGTGTCTAAAATAGTTGTGTTTCTTTAGTAATAATTATTCTTATTGAATAATATATATAACCCATTATTTCGAATGAAAACCCACATTGTGTATGTCATCCGAAAAAATCCTCCCACTAAAACTTATAATGTTAACTATTCTTATACCAACATGTGAATATGAATCCAAGATTAATCTGAATCCTTTCTTTCACCCACCCTCTCAAAATATATGTACTTCCCATATATAAATATAGTTGGTAAGATTAATACCTTTCATCTTACGGATGTTAATATCCTTAGTAGCTATAAGATAATAAATTATAATAGACCATGTGTTTCCTTTTACATAAATATGAGGATAATTATGTATTAATAAATTATTCAAACTAGAACACTATATTTTGTGTCATTAATGGAATCCCATCATATCGTAACTTATATGATATTCACTAGTAAATTATGTAAGAAAATAGCCAGTTGGTACACTGCGAACATGAAAGACATGTCTTGGAAGGTATCATGGAATACTTTCAATATATATATATATATATATATATATGACTCTTTAATGATCTACCTTATACTTTCAACATATATATGACTTGAATATGGTAATGTGAGTTCAGGAAAAACCATCATTATGTATTTAATGACAGATAAATACATTGTCAATGCGTTCTCTAAAAAGCATGCTTGGAGGATACACCATCTTTTACCTAGTGCATTATTCACTTTCATTCTTATTATTTTGTAAATAAATTTCATCAAATGAATTATAATTTACATTTATCTTCACCATGGAATATTTCAAACTATGTAGTTGAACTAATTCTCAAATATTGGTGTCTTTTACACATCAATATTCTAGAATATATTTCTATTTAGAAAATTTGATGTCTTTAATAGATTAAGGGGAATGAAACACCAAACATAAGTGGATAATGATTAATTATAATAAAAAATAAAATATTTTCTAAAAAAATTAAATGAATCAAAATTATTAAAATTAACTGTGTAATTATAATAATTATGAATATAATTATTCATGGCTAAACAAAAAGGAATTTTGAGATTTTTTATTAAATATTATATATGTTTTATTTGATCAATAAATTTATAAATTTGAGTAATTTAATTTGAAAAAATGAACATTATTTTTGTACACATAATATAAATAGAATATAATGGTAAATTTTTTAATTTTTTATAAAAATAATTTTTCACTGAAGAGTGACAAATACTTTTTTTATAAATACCGTAAATTTTATGAAATAATTATTATAAAATCATGGTTTAAAAATATGTACAAATACTGGATTGACCAAATATTTTTTAAAATTTAAAACTAAAGTGTTTAAAAATATTATGTTGAATTTTGAAACCCATGATGGATTTATTGGAAACTTGGTTATATTTTATGGTAACAATATTTATTTTGACTCTTTACATCTAGTTAGATGGTTTAATGATTACATTAGGTTTTGTAATGGACATAATGTAAAATTACATTAATAAATTTAATAATAATCCAAAATAATTCATGGTAAATATCACGAATAATGAATCTTTGGCATAAATATTAATGAATTTATTTTTTCACAAAAATGTCTTTTTTTTCAAAAAAAATAGTATTATTTAAATTGTGTAGTCATATTAAAAATAATTTTGGCCACATATGGAAATTTAATCTTGTAAAATTTATTATATATTTTCAATTAGAAAAATTAAATTATTTAATAATATATATTTCATTTTTATTCATAATTAATTCTAATCTTGGTAGAAAAATTCGCCTAAGTAAAGGATAAAAGGTTAAAGAGGGTGAGTTAAACTAAGAGATATGTTTTCAAATGAAATAATAAGTTGTATAATGTTGATGGGTTTAGTTTATTTATACCAAACCATATACCATATTTGGAATTATGTTTCCTTGGATCCAGATTCCTTGAGGAAAATAATAATTATTTTTAAAAATTCATACTATTTATAATGGTGTTACTCTCCTCACTTATAAAAGGGAACCTCATGTTCTCACTTATCCACACGACATGAGAACTTTATATTGACAAAAATCATTCAAAATATCATCTAAAATCTACTCCCCATGTCTTATTTGTTTTTGCTTCCCCCAATACCTATCCAAGAATCCTTAAGGTGTTTTTAAGAGGATAGTATCCAAAGAAGAGGTATATGTTCTTACCAAAAAATTTCATGTTTCTTTCTTCTTAAACATACTCCAAATCATCTATAAAAATATGAATATGATTACATTAGTATATTTTCATTAATTAAATTTTGTTACACTAATGGAATAACTATTTTCTGTCACTTTTACATCAAATATAAAATAAAAGCATCACTCAATCATACATGTGGACTACCGACTCCATGAAGCTATGTAATTCCTTTTTCATAACCACATCTTAAAGATGGGTATATAGATGTATTTAATGAATAAATATTTTATTTATTACATAATTAAGACTTTTTTATGAAGAATTATTATTGTACTTCCTTTATGTCCGTACATTGAATAATTAATACATCACTGATACGTACATACAAACTACTATCTTCATAAAGTGGTGTAATTTATTTTTTATCACCAGCACACATGTATATTTATAAAAGTGTATATAATGATTTAATATTATATTTGTTACATTATTATTTATTTGGATATGATTAAATTTTTACCAAAGTGTATGGACAAGAATTGTCGAACCAAAACATATGTGTAAAATAGAACCGTTAAAATGGAAAATTGATTTTAAGGAATTATTTTTCTAAAATAGACAATTGAAAACTATATGATAATTATATATAGTAATACAAGTATGAATATGGTTCTAATATAGATATATAATATGTATAAATTTATAATAAATGTGGTTAAAATTTTTACCAGTATTTTCATGACTTGAGTTAAGGGTTTTATGTTACAATCATGATTATTACATGAATGATTTTGTTTAAAATTAAATTTTTTAAATTTTAATATTATTTACATTAAAAAAACAATTTATTGTATTCTACATTTTTTTAATTTTGGCAGGTTTCAAGTATTCTATGTATTTTACCTCTTTTAGGTATTAAAAATGATTATTAAATAGCCTCATTTATCCTCTGTGATCAATATCCATGTTCATAAATAATGTTTTTTATAAGTTATTATCCACATTTATATGATTTAAAAATGTATTTTGGGATATATTTTACCTTTTTAATTTTTTTAACAGAATCATCTTATCATTTTAGGAAGGATCTATTTTTTTCTTTATTTAAAAAAGTGTAAAAATTATATTTTTTAAAAATTTATGATATGAATGGATTTTACTGCTTCTATTTAATTTCATCATGATTCAAAATCCCCTTGAAAATTTACATGGGTTTATAAAGAAAATATTATTCCCATTTTTAAGTATTTTAGGTTTTTTTAAAGATACTAAAATAAAAGGATATTTTTTTATTTTTTTTATTTTTTTTTATTATTTTATAAAATATTTTTTCATCTATATCAATATCCATTTATTATTATTGTGAATATATAGGTCTATTATCTTAGGTTATTTTTGACTTTCTTTCTATAAAGGGTTTATATTGATGATATTTTAACAATGTGACATGATATCTATTTCTATCTCACTGATTAGTTAAACCATAAAGGAATGATGAATCCTCTTATATTCTTAAATAATATATATGAGTGGTTTATTATAATATGATTGGGGGTTTTTTATAGGGATCCAATAATTTTTTATTGTTTTATATCTCATGAGATCAAAGGGAATAAGAGAGGTATTTATATTCCTAACATGATACATAGGAGGTTTTCCCGAGTCTAGAAAGGTAAACGTGTGAATTTCCCAATATCAAGAGGTTATATAAACCATTTTACCAATACCATGAAGGAAAAACTGTAGATAGACCAAGTGTAGATTGTGATGAATTTAATAGTGATAATACTTGACATATTTTTTGATGTTTATGAAAATGGAGAGTGAACCTAATCCATTATTGGACTCTATGTACTATGATATGCTGGGTAGTTATATTTGGCTATGGAAATTATTTCACTACTGGAAAAATTATTTTTACCAATGCTTCTATACCAACAGTTTGTAAAAACCGTTAGTATAGGTACCCTTTCCCAATGGTTTGGCCAAACCGTTGGGAAAGCCCATTTTTTGGCCACCTTTCCCAATGGTTTGGACAAACCGTTGGGAAAGGATGAATTCTGGACACCCTTTCCCAACGGTTTGGCCAAACCGTTGGGAAAGGTTAGCCTATCCCAACAGTTTGGCCAAACTATTGGGGAAGGCTGAATTTTGGAAACCCTTTCCCAACGGTTTGGCAAAACCATTGGGAAAGGTCCTTTGATTTTTTTTGGAATCTACCTACGGAGAACATTATATAAATCAAAATTTAAAATAATTAGAACAATACATATATATATTTATGAAATTATGTTAACAAAAGTCATGTTAGGTTAGTGGTTAAGTCATTCCGTTATAAACCAGAGGTCCTGGGATCAAATCCCACCGGATGTTTCTTTTTTGAAATACATATACCAACAGTTTTGAGAACCGTTGGTATAGATTTTCTAATTACTTATACCAACGGTTTTCAGAACCGTTGGTATAGACCCTATACCAACGGTTTTCCCAAAACTGTTGGTATAGACCTATTGTCACGGCTTACTTGCCAACGGTCCTCCAAACCGTTGGTATAGGGTATTTTTCCAGTAGTGTTTTCTATGATTATATGCATAAAAAACCATCAGAATTGTTTTTATGATATACTCTCATGGAACATCAATGATTATTTGTGATTACACACTCTTATGATTCAAGTATATTTTTATAACAATGAATTATGACATTAATAATGTTTTATGGTTTATTACATGTTGGGTATGATATTTTAAGTGGTGATCATTTTATCATACCCATAATCTTATATTATGATCACTTATGATCTTTTAATAATACCTATCATGTTTACCCTTAATTAGAATCCAAGATCACCCTTTATTTTGTTTCCATTTAAATAGGTTATGATGAAATTTTTTATGTGATAAATGTCCAATAAGGGTACTATATGAGATGAACATAGTGTAATATATTTCATAAATTTAAAGAAATATGTTGATTATATATCTAGTCACCAAAGATTCTGATTTTTTATAGTTATTTTGAATTTATTATTATGTGATATTTTAAATATTAATAAAAATATGGTATTTTTATATAAGTGCGTATATGGTTTACATAGTTGTAATCAAATATTTGTATAGTTATTTTTTAATATTATTTTATGATAAATGAGTGCATACAATGTATGAAACATTATTATAAACCTATTTTAAATATGATAATCCTAATGTGTATTACATTTATAATAAGGTGTCATAATTTAAAAAACATTAAGAATTATTTTCATTACAATTCATTTTATCACTTTTATTGTTAATGCTTGATTCTCACGGTATCCTTTTTAGTGTAAGAAAATGTTGATAACTTCATGAAAATGAAGATACACTTATTATTCATTATAATTTCCTAGATAATGTTAAAAATATCTTTCTTATCATAATAATTTTCTATAAGGTTCACATCACCACCTCAACAATTAGATATTGATTTATTTTTCAAAACACATTATAGTATAATGATTGAATCACTAGTCTATGGCTCATATTTGATATATTTTTTTGGGAATGTTCTTCGTGAATATATTATCATTATTAAATTAGTTAAACTTGATATTATTTTGGGAATGTAATGGTTCGATCTGAATACATACCGTATAAATTTACAAGGAAGGGATATCATATTTGATATAATAAATCATCCTATGATTATATAATATTTTGAATATGAGAATGATATTTCAAAGGAAATTACATCCATAATATGGGTATTACTACATACTCATAAGGTTTATTTATTTTAAATTTTTGGGGGAAACTCAATAATCCCGATATTACTATTATTTGGGAATATGATGACATATTTCATAAAGAGATTCCCATTCTTCCCTTGATTATTGATGTTCATAGTTTAGTTGAACTCGTACATGGTGCTAAACCAATTTTAAATACTCCTACGGAATGTCACTAATTATGTTGTAATAATTTAAGAATAAACAATAAAAGAATATAGAAAAGGTGTATATGAAAACCCTTATCTCTTTACACATTTATTAATTATTTATTATATAAGTGAACATATAATACAAACTAGATGATCAATAATTATTGTGTCTTTTGGAATTTTGAACATTACATAACAAATTAATATAGGGGATACATAGTCAATATTAAAAACTACCTTAACATTTCTACATTATTCCATAATTTTGAAAATTTCATTGGATAACCTAGGGACATACATAGAAAGGGGTGAGATATAAATACCGGTAAGGGAATATGAAAATAATAACATAAATAATTTATTACAGGTTATACAATAGGAATATCAATGTGACAAAAGGGGTAAGAATCAAAAACATAAACAATCACACATGATATAGCATGACAACATAATGACATCATGGGAATGTGAAGAAAACATTAAACATGAAACCATAATCATATGTCCTGGTTAAAAACAATTAAACATAGAATAATGTTTTTAGGATATCTAACCATGCACTATACATAGGATCTCATGAGAATAAAACATTACCCAAAATTTTGGAATGTTATTTGGGTGCACCCAACATAATCATATCATGTATATGCCTAAGTGTGGAATACAGATCACATACATAAGAATATATTTTATCACATTTAAACACATGATAAAAGAGTTTGAGTTAGATAAATTATTGTCCCTAATAATTTTATTACATGTGAATAATGTTGGAACCCCATGGTAAGAAATGGATATGAGAATTCACAACACAATAGTTTGGCATGGAAAATCGCACATAAATTTCAGCCACATAATGGGGAAAATAAATGATAATGGTGGGTATTAATGAGAGTTAAAGGGACATTTAATTATTTATAATTATTAATGGAAGAAATGGGTACATAAAATAACATATCCCAACATTATTAATTAGAGATAAATGGCATAAGATATTTATGTTTTTTGAGTTAATAGGAGGATATAATCCCTTACCTTGAGAGGGTGATTCCAAAATCATGGGAGGATCTTCTTAAGAGTTTGGGGGAACATTAAAAGGACTCCTTAGAGATGAGAGAAGAGTAAGGATAATCTTTATAGATTTTGAGGGAAAAGTAATTGGATATTGAGAGGTTTTATATAGGAAAAAATAGGGTGTTATTTATTATTTCTCAATCAATGGATTTGGACTCTATATACTAATGTAATCAAAAACTCAAACCATCCAATGGATTTTTCCCATTGTTTCTAAAAACATGTATGATTTTCATTATTTTATAACTCCACAGGTTGATATTATTAAAATTTTACACTAGGTGATCTGGAACTAAGTTAAGTTCATAATGAAATAATTTTGAAACATTAAAATATAATATAGGTTTTCTAGGATTCATCATAAATTTATAAATTTAATAAAAATAACTCAAAAACATATTAATTTAAATGGGAAATATTTTATTTGAATTAGATAAATTTTATAGACTTTAATACATCACTTTTGGGTCATTATGATGTCATAACATACTACATATATTTATACCATATTTAATTTTTACCCAAAATACGATTTTCCTAAAAAATTATAGAAAATTCACCATTGGATAATTTCAATAAGAATATTCCAAAAAATATTATTTATTTTTTCAAAATAAGTTTCTAAAAATATGAATTTTCCCTTTTAATACAGAGTTAGTAATTATTGATAATGCTGGTTTTTTTGTCAAAAATAGTTTCTGAACCCTTATAAAGATTACATTTGACTTCATAAAAATTATAATATCATATATATTTAATAAAAATTATTTCATAATAGAGGTTCTAAATTTATAATTTATTTAAAAATTAAAATAATTCATTAAAATAAATGAATTAATATAAATTTAATATTACCCAAAAAACAAACTTTTTGATTTATTTTATCAAAATAAAAAGCATTTATAATGTAAATATAATAAGAATGAAATATATTAATTATCATATACAATATATATATTCATATTGTTTGTTTAATAATAAATATACCTTTGTTATAACTAAAAATTCTATAATGGTAAGGTTTGAAATCGTGAGATTTTCATGGGGTGGTTTAGCGTACATGGTTTGGGTTGTGGTATCAATGAGCTTGGTATTCTCCCATAAATGGTTACACCCATGCTTTATTTGTTAGTTCTCATATTCATCATGGTCACTGGAAAATCCCAATTATTTTACCTCTCTTTGAAACTATAATAAATTGGCTTCATAGGGTATGATCCTACTAGTTGAGGTCATCTCATACTTTCTCTCTTTCAATTGGAGTAGCCAAAACCCAATATATATACTAATCATATGTTTATTCATCATTGGGAATATTATAAATTTTTTTGAAACATTATGTTCTTTTAAATAAGATTTGAGATACTAAAACTAAGTACATTTGTGTGTTTTATATAACCATTGTACATAATAATACATTTAATTAAATTAGAAAAATAATTCATTTATAAAAGTACAGTTCATTAAAATATTACCCTCAACAAAAATATAGATCAAAATATTTATTTCATACACTAAAATAGTAAAGGTTACTCTTCGTTAATCACCACCATTGGTTATCACTTCGATTCTTCAAACATATGTTTTCTCCATATAACTTTTACCATGTCCATTTTCATATTTGCTAGTACTTTATCTCTATGATCTAATATCATCACTGACTGATCCTCATAGAAATTATCATTTTCCAATGGTATCACATCTCTATTCAATACATGTGAGTGGTCTTGTATGTAATTCCCTAGGATGGATACATGGAACACATCATGTAATTGAAATACATTAGGTGGGAGTAGTAGTAGATTGGTTGCTACTCTGATGGGATCAAGGATCTCATAGGGACTAATGTATATTGGACTAATATTTCACTTCTTTACAAATATCAAGTATTTTTACATAGAGATATGTATAGTAATACCTTATCTCAAACCAAAAACTATAGGTACAATCTATGGTTATTATCAAAGATTTTATGTCGACTCTGAGAAGCCTTGAGGTGATACTGAATGGTCTTGGCCTTCTAAATAATTTCCTCAGCCATTTAAGGAACTAGAAATTTTTGTTCTCTCACATAACACAATAATTCATGTCTTTTATACCTCTTAATATAATGGGATTCATATAAGGACCATTATATACATAAGTGGAAACGCTTATTGTATGAAAAATTGATCGAAAAATATGATTTTGATGTCATCCTCCTTTGAATTCCATTGATCATGCTCTCAACATGTCTTCAAGTGTCTGAATAGAATTCTGAAATTGATCATTAGTTTGAGGGTGATAAGAGTTTCTAATGTTCAACTCAGTATTTAGAGCATGTTGGAAAATATTTTAGAATAAGTAGTAAAATCATGGATCTCAATCAGATATAATATGTCATGGTGTTCTATGTAGTCTCACCACAAATATAATGTATATGCATCCATGTTGATCGAGTGAGAAGTCCACTTGGATGGAAATGATGTTAGAATAATTTATACGATGATCCACCACAATGAATATGTATAATTGTTTCCACTTTATGTCTGTGTAAGACCACTCAAAAAGTCCATGT
The DNA here is from genome assembly GCA_963277665.1 of Viscum album. Taxonomy (NCBI): domain Eukaryota; kingdom Viridiplantae; phylum Streptophyta; class Magnoliopsida; order Santalales; family Viscaceae; genus Viscum; species Viscum album. The sequence goes on from OY728135.1 coordinate 94,415,762, forward strand.
TTTTGTCTTATAATTTCCATGTATGTATGGGTAAAGGTTTCATCATAACCATGTATTCTTTCCATTCCACCTTCACTTTCTAACATACAAGACACCATAATGTATATTATTTAATATTCTTATTCATATTATCCTATAAATTGTGCACTCTTATATCTTGATACATCGTTGTTCTACGTTGTTGGATGGAGAATGTAGAGATATGAAAATCATCAAATAACTCTATCTTTATCTTAGAATTTGTTGGTACACATAGTTGGGAAAAATATTAAAAATATATCTTTATTAATTTTGAACTTTGAGGATTCTCCTTTTCATATAGCTTCCAACTTCTCCTAAATTTCCTCATTGTATCTTTTGGCATAATTTATATTCTCTTTAAGGGATAGTTGGAATTTTTTTTTGAAATGATTGATGATTTTATTTCCTTTATGATTCCAATGTTTATCCTTTTCTACTATAAGAAGATTTGATCCTTGTCACTTCTCACCAATGATAAAATTAATGTATCATTTTTACTTAGATCATCTACAACTTTATTTTTTTCACAGGATGATAGTTAATTGAGAATTTGTAGTCCTTAATCATATATAACAATATTTTTAAGTTCATATTCATCACTTTCTATGTGAATATATAATTAATACTCTTATAATCCATTTACATTTTATACTTCTCCACAAAGAGATAGTGCTTTCATATTTTCAACATGAACATCACTATAGTCAACTCCATATCATGAATTGTATAGTTCTATTCATGAATATTCAATTTCATTGGGGAATAAGCTAATTTTTTATTATTATTCATTAGTACACATCACAATCCATTCTTGTATGTATTACTGTATTCAATATGAATCGCCCCACATATGGGTGTTGTATGTACATATTTTGTATTAATAATCTTTTTCAATTCCTTGAATCTCTCTTCACATTCATTATTCAAAATAAAATTCACTCCATTCTGAGTTAGTTTGGTTAGATCATTTGATATTAATGTTAAATTTCTCGTAAATCCATGATAGTACTAAGATAGTCAAAATAAACTACTGATTTTGATAACATATATTGTCCTCTACCCTCCATTAATTTCTTTTATCATGGATTAGTCCATAGATAACCCATTAATATTGGTAATATTCCACAATAAGGAGACATACATAAACCATAAATCATATTTTTTATACTTTTCAAAAATATTCTTCTCACATAAGTTATTCATAACATTGATTAAATTCTCCTCATACTTCTCCTTGATTTTAGAGTATATTAGAATACCATCTATAAAGACTACTAAAAATTATTCAACTAAATATATAGAGACTCTGTTAATCATGTCTGTGATTATTTATATGGAATTTTTTATCATGAATTGAATTATTATGAACTCATAGTACATGTAACTTTTACAGAAATAAGTATTTGGGATATCCTCCTTTGTCACCATTACTTTAAAATACCCCGACCATTGATCCACCATCATTAAGTATTTATATCCACATAGCTTGTTGAAAAAGTCATCAATTCTTGGAATATGATAATTTTCTTTATAAGGATCTTGTTTAGATCGTGATAATCAATGAAAAGAAGCATTGACCCATCTATCTTCTTGATTAATAGGATGGTTCCACCCTATAGTGAAGCACTTAGGTATATGAACCCATTATCAAGACTCTAGTGTAGTTGTTTCTTTAGCAACTAAATTTCCAAACAAAAGTTCTATATAGAGTCTTGGATAATGTAAATTCCCCATGTAAAATATCAAATGAAAATTAATCCTCTTGGCTAGGATGAAGACTAAATATTTCTTTATAAACCACATAAACTTATTCCCCCATAACATGAATTTATTCAAGGATGATATTTTACATAGAGTCAATCATTTGAGCAAGATATTCTTTTTCATAGTAAAAAATATCCATTATTGAGAAGTTGGTGCTAATGTATATACATCTACCTCTTTACCCAATTACATAATTCAGGGTCCATTCATGACACACAAAGTGAATACATTCTCATAGAAATTTATGTTTGATCAATATTAGGAAAGGTAATTGATGCCTATAAATCTATCAAATTTAACTAAAGGGGGTATCAAAAGATTCATTGGGAAGTTCATCCCACAAATTTTAAAAGGGGAGGAGTTATATATTGGGGATTCAACAATTTCCCCATATTTAATTTTAACCTACTATTCTACTTACATTATTTATAGTGGTGTTTTAATAGTTCTAATAAACTTATGGGATATGGTGGAATTTATAGAACAAAAATCATAATGTAAATTCACAATTCTTTAATGAATAACTACTATACATATTTCCACTTCACTGTCAGGATCCACCTTAGTGGTTGGGATGGAATATGCTCACCCTTACTACCTTGGAGGTTGTTGTCAATTATCATCATCGTAAACCATTTTCCAATGGATGTGGATCACATAGTGTCCTTGTTCCTTGGTATTGGAACATTGGACAATTGGTTGATGGTAATATGGACCATTCCTCTCTTCCATACATTGGTGGGTTTCTTAAATTTCCAATATTTAGCTAGGTTCATTTCCTTTCCTCACCTAAAGCATTTCCTTGTCCCCCTTTAAAAATTATAGGGTTCCCCTTCCTAAACTTTTAACAAGTATGATATTGAAATTTCTTACCATTATTATATTTCTCTATCACACTTCCAGAATTAAACTCTACATTCCATTTCTTATCCCTATGAGATCCTTGTGATTAATCAATCTCCATTTCAGTTTTTTAGGAACACTAAACAATTTTTTCATATATATCAACATATCAGATCTCCATATATTTCCATAGAATCAATTTTAACCACCATAGTAGAGGTAAACATTTTATTCAGGGGTAATGACAATAATGGACACATTATCATGAAATTATTGTGATGTTTCCTTGTATGGCCTTATAGATACATTGTCTTTTTTTGGCATGTAAATCCATTTCCATTTTTAGTTGAAGAGTGTGATTATTTTTTTTAATTTTTTTCTAGAATTCCTTCAACTCAATTTATTTGATCTCTTCCTTATGATACATATTCTTGATCAATTTCCACCACTGATCATTTTCTTCCTCTATATGGTAAAAAAATTGTATAAACTTCTCTTTATCAGAATATTGAATAATAAATAATATATTTACAATATATTTGATCTAATATTCTGTGATTATAGGATAATTTGACCCATTGAATGCAGAGGGTCTTTTTTGTATAAAGGTCTAAATATCAGCTTTCTATTTCATAGGAGTATTTAGGAGTTCCTACCGATATCGGTTTTTGTTTAAAAACATATTCAACTGGGAGATTATCATCCCAATGTTCATGATTCATACTCCCATTTTTTTTTGGCATAATGTTTTTTAAGTCATCACATTACCATAAACATTGGTTGTTTAATCAGTTCCTCTAATTTCTGGCCATTTGAATGAATAACGAGGAAATTATGAATGATTATTTTAAAAATATTAAATGTATATATGGGAATCTAGTGTCACTAAAGGGATAACATATAAATGAAATTTATTCCTTTACATAGGAATTTCTAGGCTTCAATATATGTTATCAAAAATATAGTTTCTAACATAGATACTTATGGGAATACTTTACCCATAATAATGGTTCGTAATGTGCTTATGAATTTACCAAATCATATCTTATAGGTTTCTAAAACCATGTGTACAGTGAGGACTATTATCCTACTCCATTTCCTAAGTGAATATATCTTAATGTGGTGTTTTCAGGCCTTACCCCAAGGTACATCTATGTCAGAGCCACATCCACTCATAGTATCTAGAATGATATATATTTTCATGGAAAAAACATACACTATACCTTACAAAAAATTATGAATTGTTTACTATGTTTAGACTTATCCCAAAGGATTTTTTATAGAGTTTTCGAATCCAAAGCATAAAAATAACTAAACTTTTTTTATACCAACTATGACCACCCTTGAGTTTTTTAAAAATTATTTCATGAATTATTATAAAAGGTGACTTATAAGACAACCCCAAAGATAAAAAAATTTAGTGTGTTTGTAAATTAGGTACATTACAATACAACTTAAAATAGGTGATATATCATAATTAGTAAATGCATCCTTCACATGCTAATATTATTCCATCGTTATTAAAAATGAATGTTATAACTCTGGGACATACACAAGAACGGGGTGATCTATAATGCCTAGTAATGGAATAAGAAAATAATAACATGAATAAGGTATTACATGTTAGACAGTCGATATATCAATGTGACATAAAGGTATGAGAATCATCAAAATGAACAATGAGGTATGATATAGCATGATAACATAAAGGTAACACGGGAATGTGATAAAAAATTTAATCATGAAATCATAAGAATAATTCAAGGTTAACCAAAAAGAAAAAATTTCATAATTTTATTAGGATAGCCTCCCTTTCACCATATATGTAATATAATGACACTAAAACATTACCCAATTTATTAAAGTTCTATATGGGTGCACCCATCATAATCATATCATGTACATGCACAAGTGTTCCACATTGATAATTTAAATAAGAACATATTTCATCAGATTTAGTCCCATGATAATGGATTTTGGTTGAAATACATGTAATTACTCAATAAAATAAATATTAGTGCCTAATTGATTACACCCTTAATAGTAAATAAGTATGGGTATTCACTATAGAATTGTTTTGAATGAAAAATCACTGTGAAATTTCAGTAGTATTATGGGGAATGTAAATGTTCATATTAGGGATTAATTAGATTGAATTGGGCATCTCATATTTTATAAATAATATTTTTATTAAGGGGATTAGGGAAGAAAATATCCCAACATTAGTAATTATAGATAAAAGGTTTATGATAACGGAGATTCTCGAATAAAGAGGATAAGGACAATATCAATTACCTTGACAGGGTGATTCCAAAAGATGGGAGGATATTCTTGAGAGATTTGGGGAACTTGGAGAGGACTCTAGATAGGGGAAGTATGATTAAGTATTTGATACAAAGTTTCTTAGAGAAGTGTAATTATATATTGTGTGCATTTATATAGGAAAAGTTAAGGTGTTCTTTATTATTCCCCAAACATTGGTTTCAGAATATATATAATAATGTAATAAAAATAAAAAACCATTAAATGGGTTTTCCCATAGTTTTTCCTAAGAGTATTGGTTTTCATTATTTTATAATTCTAAGGGCCTAAATTATTAAAAAAATTCTTGGTGATGTGGAAGTGAGAAATGTCTTTAAAGAAATCATTTAAAAACGTAAAATACTTTATTTATTTTAGAGGATTCATGAGGTATTTAAAAAATTAATAAAATAACTTCAAAACAAATTAATTTAAATAGAAAACATAAATTTTATCTTGGAATCCTTTTATATAATTTATTAAATCACTTTTGGGTCATTATGATGTCATAATACAAATCATATATTTATACTCTATATAATTTTTACCCGAAATTTGACTATCTCAAAAAATGATGAAAATTATATAATTGGATAATTTGGATGCATTAATTCAAAAAATAAAATATATTTTAAGAAATTAACTTTATAAATATAAGAATTTTAACCTTTTAAATTTAGTCAATATTTATTGAGAAATAATGAGTTTTTTTACAATAACAGTTTTCAAACCCTTAGAAAAATTACATTTGTAATCATAAAAATTATATGATACTATATATTTAATAAAAATTAATTAATAATTATATTTTACTAAAATATTATGCATATAAAAAAATATTTTATTCATCCAAATAAATTTCTAAATTTAAATTGAATATTTCCCAAAAATAATTTTTTTGTTTTATTGTATTAAAAATTAAAATCATTAATAAAGTAAAAAATAATTAGAATAAAATATATTTATTACTCTATAAATTATATATATTCAAATAATTGGGTTCTATATAAAAAACACATTATTAAACAAGTAAACACTATATATGTATGGTTCAAGATAATTATATTTTCCTGGGGTGGTTCATCGTACATAGTTTGGGTTGTGATCTCAATGAGCTTGATATTATCTTATAAAATATTTCACTCAAGATTTAGTTTTTGGATCATAGCTTTTTATTGGTTATGCGAAATTATTGGTTATGCTATCTGCTTTAGATGCTCTAATAAGTGGGCTTCATTGTGAATGATCCTACTAGTTAAGTCCATTGCTTCCATTGTTTGTGTCAATTGGATTTATCAAAATCCTATATTTATAATCGTTATATGATCACTATTGAACATCTATATTATCAATTCTTATGCTGCATAATAATATTTTAAATCCAATTTTATATAATAAAACAAAATTGTGAATGTGCTCCTTATGAATATAATACACAATATGACATTTAATTAAATTAAAAGGAAATATTATTTATAAAATATTGTGTTGTTATAGATTAATAAACTCTAGTGAATCATCATAGGGTGCACTTATTATTTTAATTAAGGAGATTTTTTTTGAATCTATATATTCATTTATAATTGTGAACTAAACTAGATAACTATCAACAAACATTATCCGCTACTTTGTATTCATGGCTTGTTTTACCATGTACTGATGTACCCCATGTGTGTTGAAATGTTTCATTTTTATCATGAAACAATGGAACATATACAATGTAAATTGTATTTTATAATGTTTAAATATTTTATTAGGGTGTATTTAGGATATATTAAAATTAATAATAAGTCATTTTTTGGAGGTGTTTTTGAGTAAAAACACGCCACTTTTTCATTTTAATTGATTGGAAACCATGTAAGGATCCTACGATAATTTTCTATAAAGAATATTTTTGGTATATTGTCTTAGGAAATTGAAAAATGGTTTATAAACACCGTGATAAAACCATAATGAATGAAAAACCACTTCCAGAAGTGATCGCAAGACTACAACATAGATTTCAAAACATGCCACTTACCCACGAATCACATTCCAACCACCCAACAGCCATTATAACATGATTTTAAAATTTTATGAGGGTGGTATTTGACCTAGAAATCATTATAGAAACCATAGGAGACTCAAAATAGGGTATAATAGGTTACAAAACCGACTTTAAACGTATAGGAGTATTTGATGAAGGATTATAAGGAAAATTGATGTGCCTTTCATGTGAAGATTATCCCAGTCCAAGGAATACCTTCATATATTCACTGAAAAAGTGTTTGAATTCTATATTTTATGGTATTAACTATCTAATTACATATATCTTTGTTTTATAACCACTTAATTTCATTATTGGTTGTGTCTGATTAATAGATTATGGTTTTTGACATGATTTTAGTCAATTTGTTAAGTTTTCAATTATGAATTTTTTTGTGACAGGAAATTAATTTAATTATTACATTCAATTACCAACAAAGGAATTCTGTGAGTTCTAAAAATAATACAATCTTGTTAAGAGGATACAGTGACCAAAAGATTCATTTTCATTTTCATTTAGGTATTTCACATCATGAAATTCTAGTTAAATTGAATACTAGAACAAGGATTTGATTGAACTACAGTTCTTTTGTGAGTTACAAACCAAGGACTCAGTCATTCCATTGAATATCGTAGGGAAATTTCAGAAATTTAAACCAATTGATTGATTAGGATCCCAACACACCACTTAAACAAGAGTGAACCATTAATTTTTATTTAACCTCATAACCTTACTTCTAGTAAGACTAATATAGAAATTTTTATGTTTTATTTCCATTTTATACACACATTTTTTCATATAAAATTAATCAAAAAACATAACAAAGGAATACCATTTTTCTATTTAAAATCGATCCAAACTTCCACTATCAACATAGTTCACTGGTATAGGTCAAACACTTAATTTATATTTTGGATTGTTTTTCTATATACATTGTATTATTCTGGATCATTTTCAGGAAGAAATGATGTAAACATGGGATTCTCCAAGGAAATTTATTTTACAAATTCATTTCTTTTGTTTTATTGGGAATTGTTTTAAGAGAAATGTTGTGTCTCTTTTCCTAATGTGTTGCCAATAATCCAATTGGGGGCATGGACTTTTGAGGGTGTAGGTATTCAATTAGAGAAACCACCATTATTATTTATTACATTTAGGCTTCATATAAATTAAATCACCAATGGTGGGAGGATTCATTCCAATTTACTTTTTTTTTAATCCCATTTATTTCATGATTAAATTCAGAACTTTTGTGGAAAATAACAATTTTCAAAACAAGGGTGTGATTATTTGAGTTTGGTGATTTTAATGAAAAAATCATTCCAAAATCAATCCTAACAAATAAAAACACCAAATTAATATGAGAATTTTAATTTTGAAAATTTATTTTCTATAGTGGAGGCCATCATTGAAAGATAATTATTTCAGTCTAACCAATTGAGAAAATCAAGTGTTTTGGCTTGGAAACTATCCAAAATAGTAAAAAAATGAAAATATTTATGTTGATGGAGGGGAGGTGAAATATATTTTTTTTATGAGGCATATTATTTTACTACAACAAAATATGAAAATAATGATGTTTCGTTCAATTTTTACAATACAAATAATAAATATTTAGAAAGATATAATTTTCCAAATGGGTGAGAGTGTGAATTGAATGTTTAAATTTAATATCTAACTCTATTATAAAATGAGGATCATGGAGTAATGTGGATGAAATATATTATAAAATTACATTTGCGTGATACGAAATCATTATATACTGAAATAATAATTTAAATATGAATTGTACCATGCTTTTTTATAATTTTTATAACCATTTATTATAGATAACCCAGTTGAAATTTCACTTTCTGTAGATAAATTTTTTGAGAGATGTCATGTTTACAGAATTAGATATCATGTGGGACCTAAGGAGGACTTTTTAATGTTTTAATGACCAACCATGATTCAAATATAGGTTACATAATAAATTGACATGATGGTGGATTCTATGAAGATAATTGAATAAATGTGGATCCACCAATGATGATTTGGGTCCATAGAGTTAGGTTGTTGTAACCACCACCTTTTCCACATAATCACTATTACTCTTTAGAAAAGTGGTGAGTCACCTGTTACATGTGGTAGTTCACGGAGAGGAATCACCATTCTACAAGTAACTATAGTTATGGTTTTGGAAACATGATTCAACCAATTAATATAAAAAAAGGATCTCATTAGGAGGAAAAACAATAAATAAAAATGGGATGTTATTAATTTTGAGTATTCTCATTTCACATAATTTTTATTTTCTTCCAATAAACAAACTTCCATAACATTGGTACCCACATTTGAAATATAATATCTTATATTTTTATTAAGCTAGGGTATCACCTAACTATTTACTATAAATCATAAAGAGATCACCATTTTTAATATCATATATGAACTTTATTGCGTCCTTATTATTTAATTAAATTTTTCATATACTATATTGAAGTATACATGGGAGGTGACTAATGTAACTCATATAGGCCTTGAAAATTGACATGATTAACCTTGATAGATATATTGTTCTTATAATAATTTATGTTATTTATTTTATTCATGAATTGATTTAAATGATATATCACATGTTTCATATGAAAACCTTCCTTGAAAATGATCATTATAAATAATATTTGGTTTTATTTGTGGGGGGAGGTTCTAATAGTCCCCATATCTTAAACAATACTTTTCTTATTCCAAATAATGAAATTATTTTATTAGATACCATTTAAGGTCTTATTATAAATATCATAAAATAATATTATAAATAATATTAAATATCTTTGGTGAATATTCTTGAGGTTTTTCGTATGTTGGTACTAATAAACCATTCATTTTATTAATCTGATGTAGGAAATTTCATGTAAACTCTTTTGAATTTTTACCTTAATAATTTTTATTTATGTTTGAAATTTTTATGGAGTAGTTTAAATTAAGGATACTCATTAATTAAAAATCTTACATATTCATTTATGGGGAATTGATGCTTGGAATTTTTAAATTTTATCCATGTCGTTATTAAAAAAATATTAATTTCATGATCTGTTGGCTTTCATTAACAATTCACCAAGGCGAGTCATCTGAAAAAATGGTAACACAAGTTTCATGACTACTATATCACATCAATGAAAAATTCAGGATGTAAAATGATCAATCACAAGATGTTGGTATCCCAACATCATTATTTAAAGTTGCAAGTCAATGAGATTGTGTGACATATAAAGGTGGAAACCCAATATTTGATGTTGATGAAATATTTTTTTATCTTACTTGGGTGTATGAAAATATGGATATGAATTAGGATACTTTATTTTAAATGAATTTTGGGGATTTCATACTTAAATATAAGTTATTAAAGATAAAATTTTATAATTTATCATAAATCAACAACTCTGTTTTTTGGAGATTGGAGGGTTTTGAAAGTAAATTTATAAATTTAGATGCTTTTTATTTCAAAATAATGTATATTTGGTTGATATTAATTTTTATGTTTAATATTGTTTCTTTTATGGTCCTTATGGAATGACTGTCTTGGATTTCTGGATGGAAGACAATGTTTAAGTGTGGGGGAGTTTGATGTACCCAATGTGTTCCCAACCATATCATTTTTTTAGGTAGCAATAACTCATATAATATATAATTTTTGTTTTATTGTGATTAATGTTTCATATAGGTGTACATTCACTAAATTTAAGTTTCCATGAATGAAAAAATTATTTGAGGGTGTTTTGTAGAAAATGATGCAACTCTTTGGTGTTACATGGTTTGGAAACCATTTGAGGTACCCAAGAAACTGTTTCAGAGGAAACATTTGTGGTATAAGGTCTTGAACACCTTCCATGTAGTTTACCAAAACCATTCTAAAACCATATAAATTGAATAAGCACTTAAAAAAGAGACCTTATGACTACCACATTGTTTACAAACCATTCACCTTACCCGTGCATCACTTACTTTTGAACAACAACAATTTAAACTCAATTTTTAATTTTTTAGGGTGGTCATTTGACATGTAACTACATATGTTAAAAATTCATTGAACAAGGGGTTAGATTATTTATTTTGATTTATTCACTTCCCAAATACCATGATATATGTTTTTTGGATTTTTTTCTTTATTAATTGGTTATTTTCTTGAGAAGAAAGAAGGATAATGTTAATGACGAAGATCAGCAGCCATACATAAGCAGAGCCATGAAGGGAAATTTTTCAGCCATAACGGGTTGACATCGAAGGAGAATGAGGCCGCCAGCTGATGGGCCACATTGTTTTCTTCCCTTTTGGTAAAAGAGAAGGTGCAACAAGAGAATCCTTGGCGCTGCGAGCAAATTCTCCTGATGATGAAGCCAAAGGGATGGAGCCTGACATCATTGTGGTCAATGGCATTGATAACAGAGAGGCAGTCAGACTCAATGATGATATCTGCCCATCCACATTCCGCAGCAAGTATCATGCCTGCAAGGATGGAAGAGGCCTCAGCAACTGCAGGTTCCCAAAAAGCATGATGGGATTCATATTTTGCTGCAATAATCTTCCCTAGATGATTTCGCGCCAAGAGGCCGAGAGCAATAGGCCCATCCATGGGGAGAGAAGTGTACACGTTAATCTTAAGACTCCCTTCTGGTGGGGGTCCAATGAGGGGGACAGGAGGGGGTAACACCTGGAATAACATGTCCTTTACGGTCTTTCCAACCCTCAATCCATGAAGTAGCTCATTCAATCCAGTACTCGGGAGGTTGATGAACATGGTGGAAGACCGAATCATTACGTCGAACCCAGATGATCCAGGACAGGGTACAATAAGAGCTTGCATCGGCCGATGAAAGAGAGGAACACCAGCGCATCAAAATTTGAGGGAGGTCAGAAACAAAGTCCGTTAAAGCATTAGAAATAAGTCCCCATTTATTCCAGATTTCCTTTGCTCCCGGGCAGTGGATGATGGTGTGCCAAGGAGTTTCCTAAATATTCGGGCAAAAAGGGCAGGATGCAGCACTGGCCATGTGTCGAAAACCAATAGGCTCATGGTAGGTAGGGTTCCCTTGCACACCTGCCACCAAAATTGGCATATTTTTGGGGGGCGTTGAGCTTCCAAAGCGCTTTCCATGGTCCCTCATCATGGTAAAGAGAGTGACTTCCAAGAGCCAATCTGGACCTGGATCTCACCGTGTAGTCGCCCAAAACATCATTGGTCCAAAAAAGATGGTCGGGGCCTGCATCAGGGACACATGGGATGCTCAGAATAATTCTTTGGTCTCTTTCATTAAACCAATCATGGATCTTTTCCACACACCACCCGGGCCCCAGGTCTGAAAAGAGGCAGTTGACAGTGGCGTCTTCAAGACCTTGTTGGGCGGGGGATGTGGCCCGCAACTCATCCTTATCGACAAGCTAGGGATCGGTCCATATGTTGACAGATGATTCATTTCCAATCTTCCAGCCCACCCCTTTCTCCAGGAGATTTCGAGCCCCCCAAATACTTCTCCAGAGGAAGCTAGGATGGGGGCCTAGAGAGAACCAAGGAAGTCCGTATGGGGAAAGTACTTTGCACGGAGTACCCACGCACACAAAGATGATGGGAAATTCAAAAGGCGCCAACCTTGCTTAGCCAAAAGTGCGTCATTGAACAGGAGAAGGTTCCGAAATCCCATCCCCCCCCCCCTCCGACTTGGGTTTACAGAGTTTCTCTTAGGCCAGCCAGTGGGGTCTATTTCTTCCATCATTTTTCCCCCACCAGAAGTTGGTAGTATGAGAATGGATCAGGTTGATGATGGCCACTGGAATCTTAAAAATAGACATAAAGTAGCTGTGGAAAGATTGAATGACAACTTTAATGAGGGTTCCTTTTCCAGCTTTGGAGATGCTTTTTGGGGTCCAACATTGAATTTTTATCTCAATTCTGTCCACCAGAGCTGTAGAGATTTCTTTTTTGGACCGGCCAATCACCGTAGGATGTCCGAGATATTTTTGGTGTTTATCAACCATATGGATGCTTGCAAAAGCACAAAACTCAGATCTCTTGGTAGGAGGCACCCCTGCGCTGAAGGAGATTTCCGATTTGCTGTGATTGATAGACTGTCCCGCACCGACTCATATTGCTGGATCGCGTGGCTGATCACCCGGCACTCATTAATAGTGGGTCTGGAGAAAAGGAGGCAGTCGTCAGCGAAGAAGAGATGTGACACTTGTGGGCTCTCACAGAAGACCTTTTCTTCGTGAGTAGACGTAGCGGATGCAGCCCTGGAAATAAGGTTAGAGAAAACAGCAGCCACAAAGATGAAGAGAAAAGGGGAGAGAGGATCTTCCTGACGCAGGCCTCGGGTTGGGGAGAATCCCCTGGTGAGCTCCCCATTGACCTTGATTCTAAAGGAGACGGTCGAGATCCATTGCATGATGATATCAGTCCATTTAGTGCAGAAGCCTATTCTTAGCATCACAGGTCTTAGGAATTTCCATTCCACTTTATCATAGGCTTTAGTCATATCCAGTTCCAGGCCGTGGTTCCTTTTTTCACAGTGGAGCGCATTTTCATAAAATGGAACACTTCATGGGCCACAATTGCATTATCAGTAATCAGCCGCTTGGCCATGAAGGCGCTCTGGTTTTTGGAGATAATATCAGGAAGCCAAGGATGCAGTCGATTGACAAGGATTTTTTAGATGATTTTAAAGGAGACATTACAGAGGCGGATAGGTCTAAAATCCGGGATCACCTGAGGTTTCTTGGTCTTGGGGATGAGGACGAGGACAGTTTCGTTGATGGTGGCAATACTTGCATTCCCCGCCCAGATGTTTTTTTTATCATTTTTTAAATGTTGGGACCGACAATGTGCCAGTATTGTTTAAAAAATAGGGCATGAAAACCATCCGGTCTCGGGGCCTTAGTGGGGTGGATTTGATTCAAAGCCAGGTGAATCTCATCATTCGTCACATCTTTTGTAAGATGCCGATTAATCTCATAGGTAATCACGGGTTTGATGAATTCTTCCACTTAAGCTATCATGAAAGGCGTTCCTGTGGAGAAGAGGTTCTAGAAATATCCTACAAAATCTTCGTGGATGCCACAGGTGTAAGAAACTTTGCTTCCATCAGGTCGAGATAAGCTCATGATAGAGTTTTTTTGATTCCTGGATGATGCTTTCATATGTAAATACCTCGTATTAGCGTCGCCCTCTTTAATGTGGATGTCACGCGCCCGCATAACCCAAAAGTTTTTCCTTAACACGAAGGGCCCCGTCCAGCTCTCTTTGAGTAGCACTAATCCTGGAGATGTTGCCATTGGATGGGGGTTTCCTGAGTATGTTGTGCAATTTCATTTCAAGGGCATCACAATGTCTATCAGGTTGGTGGAATTTCTTGTAACTCCATGATCTCAGAACGGAAGCAACCTATTGGAGGTTGAGGTCAACATCTTCATGGGAACTCTTCCAACATGATCAGACCACCTCTTCGCATTCCTAGTCTTTTGACCAGAAGCTTTCAAATCTGAAGGGTCTGTTGGGTTGTCGCTTACGTTCATCTTGCAAACACTCAACGATAATTGGGCACTGATCCGAACAGTTAAGGGCCAAGTGGCCTACATGAAACATGTTGAACAGATTAGTCCAATCTGTAGAGCCTAGGAATCGATCAAGAATCTCAGCGATGCGGGTGCCTTCAGTGCTGCTGCGGAACCATGTAAAAGGATTACCTATATACCCCAAATCGATCAGGTTTTCCCTAGTGAATGCATCCTTGAAATTGGATATCGATGATGGGTGTCGTGTCCTTCCACCTCACTTTTCCTCATGGAACATGATCTCATTGAAATCACCACCAACAAGAATAGGTCTAGGTAAATCATGTCGCAACATTCCCAGAAGGTCCCATGACTGCACCTTATCAGCATAGGATGACCAGCTATAGAATCCCACAAAAGTCCAGGGTGGGTGCAAGGCAGTTTGAATAGTTGCAGCCACATGATGCAAAGAGAAAGACAAAATTTTAACGTCAATATTATCCTTCCAAAGTAGACAGAGGCCCCCAGAGTGGCCTTGTCTGGGCACTGAAAAGTAGCCTTGGAAGCCACACTTCAGAGAAATATCATTGGTCTCCTTGTTTTCTAGTATGGTTTCGGACAGAAAAACCATATCGGGGTGACTTTGAGCGCAATTGCGCTGAAGCATATGAACCGTTCGTGGGTTGGCAAGCCCATGACAGTTCCATCATAACACAATCATTTCTCTAGGCAGGGCTGGGGCTTGCCCGCCACTGCCTTTGATTCCTCCAGACTTGTTTCGCCACTTGTCATTTTTCCTCTCTTGGTGGGACTCCTCCCCGATTGGCATATTTCAGTTTGTCTTTTCCTGACTCCGGGGTTAGGGTCTTCTGCGCAATCATCACTTCCTGCACGTTGCACCCTTTTCCATGTGCGACGGGTGATTGGTCCCAGCATTAAATTTCCCATCATTCCATGGGGCCTTTATTGGTGATATGTTAATTACAGATGATTGTGGACCCGGATCCAGATCTGGTGGTTCAAAGTGCATCATCTTTGGCGTTGCGCATTGCCTTGTTGGTTCTTTTTGTTTCGTTTCCGACCATGTGGGTGATTGATTTTTGTCCTTCAGGGGGTAAGAAAGAATGTCAGCTTCACTCTGAGTGGGATAGTAAGCATTGGATAAATCCAAAGGTCCCAGCATAATGACTTTTCCATGTGTGGGTTCCCTCCGACTGGTATGTGCCAATTTGAGACGGTCACGGTCCTTTGGTTTTTCTGTTTCAGGGATGAAAGTAGATTTATTCATTTTTGGATGGAGCCAAGGGCCATATTGGAGGGTTATGTCACCTGATCCACTCTTAGGTTTGGTGGAGCACTTTCTTTCCCGGTGGCCAAGACGACCGCAGAAAAAGAAGAAAAGTGGGAGTTTCTCAATTTCGAATGATATCCAGGTGTTAGCGTCTTCGATTTTCAGGAATATTCCCCGCATTGGGGGCTCTGATACCTCGATTTTCACCTTGCTCCGAACCTCAGGGACCCGCTGTATTGGGTCTGAGCAATCTCATTCACGAAAGTGGCCTAAACAGTTCCCAATTCCCCTCATTATGCGTTCTGTTCTTGCATGGAAGGGGATTCCTTTATTTTGTATCCAAAAGGGGGAGCGGGTTAAATTCACCTGTTGGAAATCGTCTCCCCCTTTGAATTCATCAATGAGGAGGAGCTGGTTATCAAAGGACCATGATCTATCACGCAAGATTTTGTCCCTATCTTTCTCGTTAAAGAACTTGATGATGATGTGATTGGTTCTCGCCTCCCAAATAGCCACTCCTGTATCGAGTTTCCAGATGTTCTGAAGAGCGTTTTTGAGGGCTCCCTTATATAACCGAAATGTTTTCAACTAACTTTCCCACAACTAGCAGAGACATGCGTTTTTTCAAAAGAGTGTCTTCATTTCTCCGTGCCTCGAACGCCGCTTTTTCTTTGTCTATTAGGGACAAACTCTTCCATTGGTTAACAATGTTAGCATCCATAGCGCAAATCAAATGTTGAATGCACTATCCGCCTTGGGGACGACACCTTGCAAATTTAAATCCACCCTCACAACAACCAAGACCCGGTCCAAAAAACAATTCAAACCCACTTCTCGGCCCCAAACGCGGTCCACCCTCCTGAGACAGGCTTCCGTGGCAGGAGCTTCACGGAACAAACACATCACAAACATAGAAACGCCGCAGCCTTCGCGGAAACAACCTCTTCACGGGCACACAAATCCACTGGTCTTCGCTGAAATAACATCGCGATCCAAGCATAGTTGCGGTCACGCAGCTCCTCTGACCTTCGCTGCGGGTGTTTCGCAAGGCGGTCCCTTCGCGAACTCACCTCGCGAACCAGCAAGGGCGCACACACATAGCGCCAAAAGCATCCACGGCAGAGGCTTCGCGAATAACACATATCACGAACACACAACGCTGCAACCTTCGTGGCAGATGCTTCGCGAAACCATCCCTTCGTGAAACAACCTCTTCGCAGCAGGTGTTTCGCGCCTCAACCACTTTGCAGACGATCAAAAGCGGTTCACCATCGCGGAGGGGCAGCGCGAGACAAACCCTAAAACGTTGGACCTTCGCACCAGCGTGGAAGCTGAACCCTGCCCCCAAACCTCCCCCGTCTTCGCGAAGTAGGATCGAAAGGCAGAGGGACCTCCGAACAGAGAGAAGACGGTCAAAAATCTCGGATCCGTGAGGAAGGTAAATCTTGAAAATAAAACGATCTCCCCCTCACAGATCTGACACCTATAAGGGATGACGGCACCGGTAGGGCTGCACGGTCCCATGGAATGCCAGATCTGCGCCAAGAGGTGAAAAGACGAGCATGGAAAGATCAGGAGTCAACCGAAAACAGAAGCTTCGCCGCGAAAAATTGAGGGGCGACACATAAGAGGGGAACGTGTTCGCAGAAGAAGAAAAGGAAATGCTGCAACCGTGGAAGATCCGAACGAGCCGAATCGACGCCACAGACCAGAGCTCTGAGGAAGGAGATGCCGGCCCTAGAAGAACCCCCGGAGGAAACTCTCAGCCACGGCGAGAGACTTCGTTTTCAATATTGGATTCTTAATTGTTTTTTTATTATTGATGTATAATTATATTTTTTTCATAATATTTATTCACTTTATTGCGTTCCCATTTATATATTTTGTTTGGATTGTGTTGTGAAGGAAATTAATTTAATTCTTATTAAATTACAATAAAAAAAAGTTGAGTGTGACTTAAAGTCATAAAATATGGATAATAGGGTTCAGGAACATCAAATCTGTTTTCCATTAAATTTCGGTCATTTCCTTCATGAAATGCTTGTTAAATTGAATACCATACCAATGAAATGATTTAACTAATGTTAATATGTGAGTTCCTAAATGAGGATGTGCTAATTACATTGAGCCCCCAATATGAATATTTATAAATTGAAACTAACTGATTAGGATCCCAATACACAGCTAAAAATGGAGTAGGCATTTCATTTCAATCAAACCATAGAACCTAACATCCCATAAAATGAACATATGATTTGTTTTGTTTTATTTCAACTTTCCAATCAAATTTCTATCTCATAGATAATTGGTCAAAGCCTTTGATATAAGGAATATTTGTGTTCTCAATGGGATCTCACCCTACTTCCACTATCTATATAATTTTCCAGTTTAGGGAACACTTCGAATTTCTAATTAGTCACGTCTTGTAACAAGTCTACCAACTACGTGGAGATCACACTTTTCAATGACTGATATTCAATATATATATGACTAGTTATAGTTTAAAAGGGAGGAGACACCAAATAAATCGTTCATTATGAGGAATAGAACCCATTAGTTTATAGTAATTTCATTTAGACGTACCAACTCCAAATTTATTTCTTTTGAAATAATAAATAGAGTGTTTAGAGGTAACAAAGATAAATTTCTAATAGTCTATATAGAATACATAATTATAAATTCCAAGATCAAGGAAGACCATGACCATCATTTGTGGATTATGCTGAAGACCTTGTAAAATTAGAATATATATAAAAAATTAAACAGTTGTGAATTTTGGCCATTTAATATATCATTATTGGGTCATGTAATTAAAAATGGGAAAATATCCGGGGATCTATCAATGTAAGAAGTTACTGAACATTGACATGGAACAATTATAGTGACTCAGATCAATTTATTTCATTGATAGACTGGATACTAGTAATGCATTGAGAGAAATTTCTCATGGATATAAAATTCACTAATAAGGATGATAAGGAAGGGGTAAAGCTTACCTATAATGATGAATATGAATATAATTTCAAGTTATTAAAGGGAAGGTTGATCGGTGTGCCTATGATTATACTACCATATAGAAGAGAATGATATTTGATCTATTGTGATACATAAACTATGGGAGTGAGATGTGATCTAACATATAATGGCATGATGGTAATGTATTACTCATTTCGATGGAACGTTTGGGATAAAATTTTCACAACTTAAGATATTGAGTTGGCAGGAGTAATTTTTTCTTTTAAGATATAGAAGCAATATAATTATGGTGAAAGGTGTGATATATTTTCAGATCATAAATTCATAAATTGTATATTCACCTAGAAAAAAATAATTTTTTTCAAAAGATTATGGTTGGAGTTAATTAATGATTATGACTGCTCAATACATTATCATACTAGGAAGAAAAAAGGAGGATCATGTTTTAAGGTAGAAGGAAAATGATATTTTTTCATGGAAAGGATTAAAAAAGATCCACAATTGAGGGATTTTTATTGGATGAATCATGAAGTCATAATGGATATAGATAAATCCTATATTTCTCATATGAATATTCTACAATAAATTTATGTAAAGAGTAATGATACACAGAAGGAGCATTTTGAGATTTTAGAGATAGTGAAGAATGATTCAATGTTCAATCATGATCATGATGGGATGGTAAGATTCAGGAACTAGATATGCATACTTTGAATACCATAATTGAAGAAGGTGTTATTAGATCAGGCACATATCACATCATTAACTATCAATCATGGGGGTATAAAAATATATAGGGATCTCAAAAATAATTTAAAGTGGGAAAAAAAGAAGAGGAATATTTTGGAGTATGTATTTAGATTTATGGTTTGTTATTAATTTAAATACAAAAATCATAAGTCAAAGGGGAAGATACAATCATTACCCATGATTGTATGGATATGGGAAAATATATCCAAGGATTTAATCATTGGACTCTCCAATATATCTAAATTCCTTATTTCCATTTGATATATAGTTGATCTAAAAATGAAGTTAGGTTATTTCTTTACTATCATGAAATATGTCCACTTGATTAACCTTCAAGGTTATATATTAAGGAATTTTTAAGGATGCATGCAGTATCAAACTAAATCAAATTTTTTCTGGATCCAATGATTACCTTGATATTTTGGAGAATTATTTAAAAAGATTCAAACACAGAGTTAAACATTAGAACTACATACCATCTATATAAATGGCCAATTTGAGAGGACCATTCAAAATGTAATTGATATGATGATATATTTCAATATATATTTTAATTTTTTTGGGATTAACACCATCATAAAGTTGACGTTTAATATAACAATAACCTTTTGTTAAAAATTAAGATGGATCCCTATGAATCCTTATCTATAATGAAGTATAGAACTCCAAATTGAAATCTATCGACACTTCAAATAGGCTAGTATATTCCCAAAAAAAATTACATCCATTCAACAACACATCAAGATAGATCATAGTTAGTAGAAAATTTAGGCCAACACGCATCGACAAGATATAGATTTCACATCTAGTGATAAGGTATTCCTATGAATATCCATCTCGGATAAAGTTATGAAATTTATAAATAATTTGACATTTATACCTTAATATATAAGGCCCTATGACATTTTGGATCGTATCCAGAAACAACTTTTCATTCAGCACATCCACCGATCCTCTGAAAAGTTCACTATGTATTACAAGTATTAATTTTGAGGAATTACATACCTGATCCATCACATGTACTAAAAGTATTGGTTGCATAGCTATAAGATGTTATATCTTATGAGGAATCATCAATATATCATATGTACTGAATAAATAATTTCATACAGAACCAGAACCCTAACCTAGTCAATGTTTTTTTGAAGGACCATAAATTTGAGTGAGAAACATAGGTACTCTAGGTTGTAATGAGTAATATGTTTTCTCATATATTTAAATTACAGTAATATAATTTCAAGGGTAAAATTATAAAACTAATGTTTTAATATGAGACTCCAAAATAATTAGAAAACATTTCTCTATAAATAATTTGATGTGTTAGATAGCTTCTGAGGCATGAAACAATGAAAAGTGATTAATGAATTTATATAGTAAAAATTAAATTATATTACTAGAAAAATAAATGAAAAATAATTATTAAAATCAATTAATATTTTATAATAATTAATTAATTAATTATTCATGACTAAAAACATGTTTTGTTTGAGAATATTGCTTTTTTATTTTATGGATATTTTTTTTTAATTTTATAATTATAATTTGAAAATATAAAATTTATTTTTGAATACATCATGTTAAAATTATGATAGGGTGAATTTTTTTATATTTTTGAAAAGGATATGTTTTATGGTGAATAATGATAATATTGTTTTTGAGAATACATTAACTTCAATGAAATGGTTATGATATACGAATGACTTGGAAATATGTGAAAATTTTATTTAGTAATTTTTTTTTGAAAATTATTATTTTGAATTTGGATACCTTAACTTGAATTTTTGATCCTAAGTTAAATTGTATTATTGTAAAAAACCTTTTTTGAATCATTTCAATTAACGTGGTGGTTCAATAACTCCATTCAGTTTTGGAATGGATTTAATGTAAAATAACATTACTTTATTTTATAATAGCACAATAAATTAATTTCAATCAATAATACTCAATAATAGTTTTCCTAAATAAGCATAATATTTTTACAGATATAAATTAGTTTTTACCTAAAATTTGGTTTTATACATTTCATTGGAATATATTAGAATTAATTTTTCATATTTATTGAAATTTAATCTCATATAATGGATTAAATATTTGAAATCAAAATATTGAAATTATTTAATACAGTGAATTTTATTTTTAGTCGTATTGAATTATTACCTTGGTAAAAGTTTTTGACCTCAGTAAGAGTTAAATGGGTTTAAGAGGGGGTTGAACGATGATTTATGGTTTTAAATATCATTAAAACAAGTATAAAGATTCATATTTGAGTGTATTTAGACCTACATATATAAAATTCTTGAAATTGAGTTTCATTTGATCCACATCCCCTAACAAAAAATTTTATTACATTTTAAAATTCTTAATATTTACATGGGCACCACTCTCCTCACTCATAAAAGTCAACACCCCCTAATCAATTTGTCACACCCTTTGAGATCCTTATCTCGGACAATATCTACTAAAATACCTTCCCAAATCTCTACCCCATAACCTATAAGTTCCATTCATTCCCAAATACCCATCCAAAATCCTTAATGTGTTTTTAAAATGATATTTTCCAAGGAATATGTATATGTTCTTATTGACCATTTTCATCTTTCTTTATTCTCAAATATCCTACTAATATTATGTAACCATATTAAAAAACTGAGATAAATATATTACTATACTGAAGTTTTTTTATGTTAACTGTATATCCCTTTTCTATACCGTAACCATCTAATATAAAAAGAATCAATCGCTCATGCAGACGTGCGAACTACCGCCCCCATGAAGCAATGTAAATAAGTTTTCACCACCACTTCTCAAGGATGATTATATTGATGTATTTAGTGAATATATATTATATTTACGAAATAATTATATTTATATAAATTTTAATTATTTTCCTCCATTTATTTAAATCCATTTAAAAATTAAAACATTACTCCTGTGTCAGTACATACTACAATATCCAAGATGTGATATAAATCATTTTTCATCCCCGCCTTATTTAGACGGATATAAAATTGTAAATAACAAATAAATATTATAATAATTTTATTATGAATATTATAGAGATGATAAAACTATAAACAATGTGACAGGACCAAAATATCCAAAGCAAAACATATGGGGAAAACAAAACTGTTGACACTCAAATATTGAATTTAATAAAGAAGTATTAATAAATAGATAATTAGAAATTATAAAGGTATGATATATAGAAATATAATTATGAATAAATTTTTGGTCTATTTAAAACTCCATTACTTTAAAATATTTCCATTTTTTAAAAAATTTAATTATATTACTTGCTTTCTTTATACACAACACCATGTTAAGATTATGCTATGCACAATAATGAGTTGTCCTGCGTTACACGAAAGACCGAGTTTTACTGAAGAAAATATTATTCAAAAAAATACTATTATTTAATATAATATATCATAGTCGTTAAGTTTGTACTTTTGAATAGTATTAACTAACTAATGAAAATATATTCTTTAATTTATTTGTCACTAATTAATTATAAATGAATATAGGAACAAAATGAATAGATTTTATATGTTTTTATAAAGAACTATTTTTATGCTCCCGAAGTGATTTTATGAAAATAAATTAAATTAATTACAATTAGGGAGTGATATTAATGATATATATATATATATATATATTCAATCAAATATTTTTTTAATTCATCCAATATATTTTATAGGTATAAGATAATAACAAATCCAATTTTATACTTATAAAATGTATTTGTTTTAATGACAACTTTATCATATTTTAATTATGAACCTATTTTAAATCCTATTTTGAAACATTTATATATTTTATTTAAAAAACTAAATTTCTTCTTTCAATGTTTAATATAAAAGTTTAATTTGGTTAAATATTTGGTATATTTCTGATACGTTAAATATGTGAATGAATATTGATAAAAAATTTCATTTTAATTGAGAACATGATTCTCATATAAATAATTTACAGTTTTAAATTATATTTCTAATTGGGTTTTAAAGTATAATTAAATTAATTTTATATAATTTAATAAAATATAGGTTATTGGAATCAATTTTACATTGAATATGTATATAAAGACATTACATTCTTTTTAATGTTTTTTACTTTCAAACCCACTTTTGTTTTTCCTTAATGTGATTAATTCTACGTTAATTAATACAAATAATATATTATAAATTTTTAAAAATGGATTAAAAATTTTCAATCAGTGGGTCCAAAATATATAAATAGTTTTCTTTTATTTTTTGTTATATGAATAGTAAATTAAGTAATATCTAAATTACCTCAGTTAAGGGAAAATCAGAAAATTATTGGTAAAAATTTGTAACTATTATAAAAAAACCTAAAAATTTCCCTAGTTTCATTTGATTATTTTTTTTTGACAAAAATAATATTTGGGATGATATTATAATATTTTTAATCCATTTGGATGAGTATGACATTTATTGTGTTATATTCAAAGAAAAGTCAATTTTGTCACACTTTGTTTTTTTAGAAGAGAAGTATTTTTAATATAGAGTAATATAAAATATATGTTTGACTATAAATAGTATTTTGAAATTTAAAATGTTTACTTATATCATTGTAATTTATTTATACAATTTAGGAAATAAATTCTTAAATTAAAATTTGAAACAATAATGATTCTGTATTTTCTTAATTAATGGAAAAATGAAAAAAATGATATTTAAAATAGTATCATAAATAAAATTTGAGAGATTTAATGTCATCCAAGAATTTTAATGATTAATTTGACCTGTTATTAATTTTTAAGGTCCTGGTTTTATTTTACATTATTGTTTTCATTTTATGTATAAGACAAAATAATGAATAGTGTTAAAATTTATATTATGGGTATTTTAAAATAAATAACATTTTATTAAATGATATAAAATATCTGAAAATAAAAAATTAAGAAAAAAATTAGGATAAATCTCAAAAATCCATCAATGACTCATTTACTTATCATTTTTTATTTTCAAGAAATTATATTATCCCATAATGTATAAAATAAACGATATCATGGTAAGAGTTAAATGTGTTAAATAAGAGTTAAAAGAAAATTATAAGGATTAAAATATAATAAAAACATTTAAAAAATTATTTTTTTAATAGGATTCAACCCTTATCACCTAAATATAAAATTTTAGTTGTTTAATAGACAATTTTCCAAGAAAATAACTTATATATTATTTAAATTGAAGATAGCCACAAAATGTCATTCTCTTCGTATTTAATATATTTTATGTGTCCACATTGAAAAAAACAAATATATGAATGAAAATAAATGCCTATTTTGATCCAAGTAAAATTAGTTTCATTATTGAATATTATATTGAGTTTTTTTTAAATTATTTAAAAACATTAAAATCATCTTCAATACTAAAACAATATTTATTTAATTAAATGATAAATAAAATAAATGATTTTAATAATATTAATTTTGATATATTTTGGATGATTTAATGTGTTATAATAATTATATATATAAGATATATTAGAGATTTTTGAATGAATTATATTCAAAATCTCACTTTGCCTTGATATGATTAATGTAAAATTAAATAAATGGTTCAAATTTGACAATAATGCTACTTTATTTAACTAATATTTTTTAAAATTATATAAAAATAATATAAATATTAATTAATTTAAAATGGGTAATTCAAGTCTAAAATATCTTCCACTATTCATTTATATTCCATTTAAATGTCTTTTTCTATATAATATCTTTATTATATTTTAAACATTTTAGAGTTTCCAAAAGCTCCCCTCACCTCAATTATAAATGGGCACCTCTCCCGTCACTTCGTCACACCACTTTGTGCATTCTAGATCAACAAAGGCATCCCATTTTATTTTATCAAAATCAATATCTATGTACTATATGTTCTGTTCTTCCAAAATGACAAACCCTAGATCCCTTAAAAAGATATCTAAATGTACCCTTCCAAAGAAGAGGAAATTGTTTTTACATACTCATCCAAGTTAATTTCTTATTCTACATCATATTATTTGTTGTTTTAATTATAAATTTAAAAAAATATCATATATATGAATAGATGTTATTATTATTATGGTAAACCCATATTCTACCTTTTATCCATCTTATGAAAAATGAAATCACTACGTGTGTGTACGTACGGTTTACCATGTCAACACTGTGGTGTATTTTTTTTTCATCACTGCATTATATAGATAGGTATAATGATTACAATAATGGATATAAATATTAAATATATGATGATGTTGATTCTATATAATTATTTTACTATCTAATTCTTTACCCTTTCACCATTAAGGTAATGATATTGTCGCTCGTTCGTACGTACGACCTACCATCTTCGTGACGTGATAAGATTCATTTTCCACGTTAACAATTTAAGAATAATTATAAAAATTTATATATCGATTAAATATAATATATATGAACTTAATATAATTATGTATATGAAATATATATATATATATATCCTTTGCATAAAAAAACAAGACTTGCATGACAAAACACGTATTAGACAATGAAGCAGTTAACACCTGAGACAAGGGTTAAAATGAAATACTAATAAAAAATAATATAAGAAGATCATATATAATTTCATAAATATGGATGTTGTTCAAGTGAAAATTAATAACATTTTCAAGACGTTATACAACAGGATAAGGAACATTCAACTGGAGGAATGTACAAGTTAATGGTTAATTTCACAATCTAATTAATATTATTTATTGTTTATATGTTAGTATCTACTAAGAAATATTTATCATCCATGTCCATGTTTATTAAAAAAAATTCCATAATATGTTTACCATTATCTTATATATGTTTAAATTTTTTTTACACATGTTCTACTTTTTATAAAATGGGTTGAAATGAATCTTTTTGTCATTTTCTAGATAAGATACTTTATGAAATCTTCCAAAAAATATAGAAGGAATATTTTTTAAAATATATATCATGATAATATTTTTCATCCATCATGACACCATAATATTTGGAATATTACATTACAATTTTACAATATTGTTTTCAATTAAAATGATATATTTTAAAATTTCATGTACTTTTAAATAAATAATTTTAAATTTAAAATGTGTTATTTCAATCAATAAATTTTTAATGATTTTATTAGAGTATTTTAATATATATCAACATAATTTGTTGGATATAATTATTGACTGATTTTGATCTATTGTGATATCATCTACCATATTTTATTGAAGGTTTTATGAACAATTTAACAATGGATGTGCTATTTTGATATAATTCATTGGTTATACTTGATGTATCAACATTTAGTATTCTAGTTTCTCACTACTTCGGTATTTTTTGTTTATGTTTCATCCTTTTCACATGAGGAATGCATTGGACTTATTCAGCGATGGGTAGGGACCTCTATATTCGTTCAATTCATCATCGGGTCTCATGATACAAACTACTGTGGGTATTGGCTGATGTCTTACCCATTTACATATAGTGTCTTAGAAAAAGCATTGATGATATGTTTATGATTCTAGAAATTGTAAATTACCTCATTATGAGATTAGTTATTGATATTCCATGTTATGTTTTGACTAGTGTAATAACCACAGTTATGCTTTCTAGATCATGCGATTACAAGGTATTATTTTTGATGCCCATATTATGCTCAACATATGTTTAAATGGAATTTGTTTTAGTTGGTATCATTTCCTTATTGTCTATGCTTATAAATTCATGATAGATCCATTGTACTCTTACCCTTACTAAGCATCTGATCTATCCCCTTTCTTATGTTTTACGATTCCTAGGATTCCAATATGTGTATTATGATTAATATGTATGGTTAAACTATGAGATTATCGGTTCTTGGAAAGGATTGAATATATTTTATTTCATAGATTAAATTGTAATTTATGTTTCCAATATGTAATATGGTTTGAAAAACTACCAAACTGACCGGTCCTTTGGGATGTGATCCCTGTATCTACTCCAATGTAATAATGTGAGGCACCGAATCTGGGTCACTAGGGTCGGGGTCATTATAGTAGGTATCAGATCATGTTTAGTATAACCCTTGGAAATTAGATTTAGAAAACATGTATTAGGGAAGATAAACATTAGATATAACTTCAGGATAAGCATAGAAGGACATCCTAGATTTGTTTAAGTTATATATCAAGTGGATATTCAATGAAATATATACTTGACTGGATACTACATGTGGATGTGGTTCTGGAATAGATGAACATATGTGTAACAACTCTGATAGGATGTGTCGGGCCTGACTCGGTGTAACCTGGTACATGGAAATTGGTATTACTAGGAACCTTCTTTGACAATACAACTGGATATTCTTACGATAGTTCACATTTTCTTTACAAAACATTAGGAGGTATTTAAAAGTAAAAATGTACCCAAAAGAAACCATGTTTATGATTATTAGATTAGTTATGAATAAATATTCCAATTTATATTCTTTATTTTATGATTCTTGGTAATATACATTCTATTTTATAATTATATGATCTAATTTAGTGTATATCGTCATTTATAAATGGTGCTTAGAAAAAGGAACAATAACCTCAACAATATACATGATCTAAAGAGTAAGAAGGATTATATCATTAATGGTATTATACCAATATTTTGATGGGAAATATTCTCCCAAGAATCACTTTCATATATGGACAAATCATAATGTTATAATGAAATGGGAAAATAATTCTCTAGGGCCTATGACTTCGAATAAAATAATAAATTAATCGGATTAGAGGTCAAAAAGTGTCTAAAGTGAACAAGGGAAAAATGTATTTTCCAACATGTGATAATTATAGAAATAAACACCATGGTACTTACTTGAAAGGAATAGTAGTTTGTTATATGTTTGGGGAAAAATGAAACAAATTTCATGATATCAAGATAAATAATGAAAATTTCAATGTACAATACTTCCAATATAAGGAGATGTGACACTACACAAATCAATGTCTCATGGGAGAAAGGAACATATCCCAAACGAGGCAACTTGATAATCGTCAATATTATGCTACTATTGTTGGCACCAAATTCTACATAGGACAACCATGGTAATATTTAGGTAAACTGAAGGCAATGTATGATTAAAGGAATCATTTGGAGAATATCAAGGTAGGTGGGCACAAGATCTCATGTGTTCATGCAATATCAAAATTGGCACGTAAGGCTCTTGTACACCTAACACAATGTATGTTTCTCCTTTTCTATGGAGTATAGAAAAATCATCCAAGGATGTTTTGTGAAATATTTAGACTCACGCATCAGGCCGTTCCATACACAATGTGATATCTAATAGGCCCTTACACATTCATCGTGGCTCACCTACATCGAGCATCTCTTCGGCACCAAAAATATATTTTTCTTCCGCCAAATATTTTTCTTATATATTGAAATGAAACCCCCATATTAAGGGTGATCTCTGAGAAGGATAAGTGATTCTCTATTATTTTTAAGACTCATCTTCTAAAATATCATAAAAACCATGAACCCTTCAAGGTACATAATCCTACATGACATGTTCTCTAGGAGACCTCCTTCATGTTGGCCCACAGTGGATTGACCCTCCCATTTGCTTTGGATTCCAAGGTAAGTGAATTAAAAATTATCCACTTACACACAACATCTATCCTTGGGTGCACATTTTTTTGTGATTAAACATTACACTAGTTCAAAAGTATTTATTCTTTCATGCATCCCTACTTTCAAGATCCATGGGGTTACTTTGCTGCAAAGCACCAGGTTTGAGCCTCTCCTTCTCACATCTCCAATGTATTGTGTGCACCTCCTATGAGTGTCCCTCCATGAATTCATGTAGTTATTTCTTCATCCCTCATTAGGTGTCTCTTATTACAGTTACCTACTTATTTATTTTTTTCATAGGTACACTAATCAACCTTTATTTTTGGCATAGGGATGCTAAAATAGAACCTAATATTGAATAATCCTCTACACCATTGTATCCTGGAATTTCAGATGACTTCCCATCCCCAAGGGATGAGAGGAATTGATTATATATGTCCATGGTTGATTTCGTCCCACCACCCCCATCTAGGCTGCAGGATGTAAAAATGGCCAGCACCTTCATCCTCATCACATGGCATTAAATTGTAGCCTCACCTCATCCAATGCCCATGGGGTTCCACACATCAAGAAATTTTCATGCACACTCATCTCCTAGGGAGAGAGATATTAGTCACATGTAATTATATCCTCCTAATAAGGAATGAGATCCCCATAGGGAATCTTCTACACTTGATCTACACACCATCTCTCACTGACATATCTTTCATGAAAAATACATCTACTATAATGATTCTTCTTCTTTCTCTCACCAAGCATGAATCATGTGGTCTTACAGGTTAGTAGTAATCCTGATACCTTTCACCACCCCCAGTGGTCATCCCTACTAGAGTAGACATGGTTTCAACCTCCACATGTTGCTTCTATGTGTAATTCCTGCAATATTTTGATCTATGTGGACTTTGATTCCCATTTGGGATACATAAGAATCCTCCTTATGGTGAATCCCTTCTTACAATTCCATCCAGATCTCCCCAAGTCATATCCCTCGTAAGATCAAGTACCTATCCTTGTAAACCATATCATTTATAGGACCACTGGAAAGCATTCTTGCATAATCCCCACACCATATGCTCCATGGCCCTCCTCAAGTGTAAACCCCAATTCCCCCATTCATAAATACATGGGATTTGATTACAAAAAAACATGGATATATAGAAAACAACCATGAGGTACAATCCTAACACCCCTAACAATCCATCAACTCCATCCATTCCAACCCATCCCTTCATTCATATATATCTTGATTTTACCTAGGTTTCCATATCCTGGTTAAATAGTTCCATCCATCTATGTCATTCCTATACATAATCCCCATCCACATCATTGTTGCTCCAAGCATCACCCTGGAAGTTAACCACGCTTAATCCCCATATCAACCTTTATCCAAGAAAGGGAAATCCCTTTGAAAAGGTAAGCTAACCATGTGTAATCCCCACACCATAACCTCTCAATAATTTTTTATTTTGATCCCAATCTTCTAAAAAGGGTACATTGGGATGCCTATTGGAGGTTTAATCTCGACCAATGGTAAACCTCTGTGTTCCCCCCCCCAGGGGTACACCTCCCTGATCCACCTCTAGTGGTGTCCAGATCATACTTAATAGAAATAAACCTTCTATTTATGAGGCATACAATCCATAGGTCTACCTCTATATGCATTCTGGCCCATCTATCTGGTAAAACATCCAGGTATTCCCTCTTAGGGATGTGCCTCTTTGATCCACCATTATGGGGTGTTCTGATCAGTTCTAACTATGTCTCCTCAAGAAGTTAAACTTGCTACCCACCCCATGTAAAACATGGTATGCCTAACAAAAACCTCATAATACAAGACTCTAGCATATGATACCATGGGATCAATGTGGGATTCCCTAGGGTTTTCACCTTTGAGAAGCCCTCCTATGAGGAAGAATACCGGTGACCAATGTTCCAATGTTTAGAATGCCAATGATACCCAACATGACTACTCCACTGACCGAAGGTTGCATCCCGATCAAGACCCCTTGAATGTGTATAAAGAAGAAATTCAATTAACTAGAATCGACAAAGACATGGAAGATGGAATGAGTTTCACAAACACATCATATTTTATGGGGGATACTCTAACTAGGTGACAAGTTCCAAGGAAAAATCAAATAAAGGAGTAAATGGAATCTCATAATCCTGTTTCAATCAAGGAGAATATGTCGAAGAAGATTTGACGAATGTCACTTACCTTTAAAAACTGATAACGCGAGTTAACAATGCGATGTCAGCGGAGAATAACACACAAGGGATAGGTAGCCTGAATGAATCATCAAAAATAGAAATGGTAAACCTGAAGTGAACTTTTCTCCTCAACTAGGGGATTAATATCATTCAATACATCTGTAGATGGGTATGTCATTAGATTCAGATATCTGGTTCCATGTCCCACTAAGAAATAGTGGATTTGGGATGGAACACACCAGAATTTGGTGTAGTCAATTGCTAGAAATTCCAATCTATGTCATCGTTAGAGTATATCACTCTCTCAATCCATGGAGTATTGGATGATGATTGGGAATTTGGAGTTTCTTTCCTGATATCCATACTGAAATGTAAATCTTCCTGATATGTAGGAATCATGCTACAAGAAATCAGTCTCCCCCACTCACAGGCTCCATTGCAGGAGAAGATAAAATCAAGAAACCACGCACGACACTGCCCCTTCTATGACTTCATCCAAGACTATGGCTAATGGGATCCCATGACCCATATCACCCTCAAATATTGTTAAAAGAAGGATGATAAACACCGATATTCAATGGTACAATCGGGATGGGTCATTCCCATAAGGGATATGGCCCTCCAACACCCCAATTCTTTTATACCTCACAGGAATATCCACCCTCACGGGCCATATTGGGAGTCATTAATCCCCACCTTGACATATAACTACTTTAGAAGCCTCTCCCAAATCATTCTTATGACTTTCTCCCCAGTACTGGGGAGGTAGGACATACAAGGGTCACCCAGGATATGACTAATTCTTGTGATCAACCAAGGAGGGATCCCACCAGGTCACATTAGTGCCACTAAGGAATGGGACCTTGGGCCTAGAAACAGGAGGTCCCCACCCCTACTCCATCGAACATGGCCCAGATAACCCGACACCCACATCGGTACCATGCTCCTGAGGATATCTGTCAGGGGTCATCATCTTCCATGGATACCATGATCCATGCCACCACTGGTGCATCCCACCAAATCCATGACACTGTATAGTTGGGACCCATCATTACCTGATCGAAAATCGAGATGTCAGCCACCTCACAGTCAGGCTGGGTTGACACTTTCTATTACTAGAATGACCGAAAGCCATCATGGACCAACCCTTGATGTTGACACCAAATAAAAATTTCCTCCCCATACTATCTCTAGCTAAATTGGAGGTCTTCCCCATTCTCACACCCAACATGGAGTCCCTCCCCTAGTTTCTAGTATTAATCAAATTGGAGGTCCTCCCCAATTCATTTAATTCATGAAAAAAGGTCCTCCCTATGTCTACGGTTCCCAATATAGATCCCCACCTATGTATTAGACAACCAACACAATGGCCTTCCTAAGTACATTCCCATCTCAAATGGAGGTCCTCCCCATAGTGGTACCGACCAAAGTGAATTCCATCCTCACTTAATCCCTGGATAGTATGGATGTACAACCCATAATACATCTAACTATAGTGGAGTTCCTCCCCACTCCCTCAACTATCATCATGGATGTCCTCCCCATGTTTTCTGTCTACTCAAGCAGTGGTCCTCCCAGCTCCATCAATGATGAATGTGGATGCCCTCCTCACATCATCGATGAGAAGAAGAATGGTCCTCCTTATGCTATCACTGATAACTAACATGGAGGTCCGCCTCGTGACATAATAAACTAAAATTAAGGTAATCCCTATGTTTTCACCATCTCATGAAGAGGTCCTCCCCACTCCATCAATGATTAAATTATAGGACATTTCCACTTCATCATTGAACAATATGAATGTCCTCGTTATGTCTTCATAGTAAAAAACATACTTTTATTCCATGTTCCCTAAGAATCCAACATGGAGGGCTTACTAATGTATCCATAAACTCAAGATGATTTCCTCCCTTCCCCATCACTCACCACCACGGTGGTCCTCTCTACACATCCAACTACGAGTACAATGTTCCTCACTGTACTCATGTTTTCTAGAATGGAGGTCCTCCCCTTGCCCCATTTGATATATGGTTGGGCCATTCTAGAACCCCAACTCACTAAAGTGATGTTCATACCTACTCCACTAACAACCAACATGGAGGTCCTCCCCATGTTATCAACAACTCATGAAGAGGTCCTCCCTTCTACATCACCGCCCTGGGTAGAGGTTCCCACTCCCATTTTATTCTCAGTGGAGGTCCTCCCTACTCGAGCAGAAACCAATATAGAGGTCATCCCCATATACTACTCATATCAAGCGGAATTCCTCCCCACTACAACATCTACCCATAACACAGAGTTTCTACCCATGCTGAAGTACTTCCATTCCCTAAATATCCATCCCATGGTAGAAAGGTAGAGTCATCACTACTGAAGGAAAAACTAAGGTAAACACAAAGTCATTTTCAATACCATTCACTTCTTAGATTATGAAGTTGAATGATATTAAACGATGGATCCTTTAACCCAGTTTCCTACATCAGAGTCTGGGGAAGGATCCCGACATGTGATAATTGTCTTCTTGGAAGGTGTGATGCACAAAGTCCTTGAATCCCTTCTTAGGAGTATGTAGGTGGAAGAATATTGGGCCTTTATGTAGGGTCTCATTGTTAAGTCGTCTTTGTAGTGACTAGTTTCAATCTCTAACTCTACACAAGATCATGAAGAGTATTTCTAGTAAATGTAAGATTGCGAGCACCCGATAGACCCAAAGATGACTTCTTCCACCCTCACACATGAGTAAAATGTCATTACCCATTCTTATAGGGAAGTGATGATGTAGTCAACATCGCCTCCAAGAGGCGACCCACTATATAATGATCTGTCATCTCATGAAACAGTCTCTCTAGAGGCCAATCCACTGGCACAACATTCCATTTCTGTGTTGTTTCTAGTTTCTCAACCCGCACCAACAAGAGTTAGGTGTAGCCAATAGCCGAGTCCAAATTTCGAGAAGGGATGCTTCTAGATCACCCTCACTGCATATCTGTTGTCTAATATGTTATGGATTATTTCATTTCCCAACATTGACATTCTGTAGGCCCCCACCCCACATGAGGGTACTTGCTTTCGTCGAACATTCTGGGTAACATGTTTTAACCTCCGTGACCATCAATTTTTATACCCAATGATTTGGGAGAAATTAAATGAAATGGAACAATAGTTTTTTATAGTTGAGTGGGATGGACTTCTAGTGGTCCAGAACCCTGCATCACCGGGATACCACCAGGCCCTTAAAAAAATAAGCATTTAGAGCTTCATGGTACTCCATAGAATTATTAAAGAGGTGTCCCCAACTTTGAAAATCCACATATATGTAAATTATGCTTCTCTCCACCTCATTCCTATTCTACTATATCTTCACATGCTAATTGATATTGAGTACATTCCACTGGGCACAATCATAGTGAACATGGGTATCAACAAGATAAATAGAGATGGGGACAGTAGAGTTGGATTTGAAAGAGAGAACTAGCTCCTTGGGCTAGAGCAGAATCAAGTGGACCGAATTGGTGTTAACACTCACCTGTAAAGGCTAGAAAATGACCTTTGTGAAACCTCTTCATCATTTCCCATCAGTAAGAACATCAAAATGGAAAAATGTCAGATTGGGACTTCCAATCCTCCTGACCCGTCTATCTTCATGTAGAAGACAGTGGTTGATATCGCCAAGGTGGTTCATTGATGTGCTCCTTGATGAGATCCATGTAGGGAGGCTCACAAAAATGGTTATCCATAACCTATTCCCACCCATCCTCCTCTCGGTTAGTTGGGGAAGCCATCTGTCCTTCTCAACCAGTTTCCCCTCATCAATATCGACAATATCTTGTAACCTGATAGGGTTAGACTAGATTAAAGAGAAATATATTTCAATATGTGTTTGAAAATCCACCAAATCATTCTGATAACCTACCATGGTTTCTAGATCCTGCTTCACCACTACAAAATCTACCAGCTACTCTTCCAACTATTCCCCGGTAGTGCCATGAGTTTTTCTGCCCAACTATAATGTTGATGAACCTATCAACACACTGGTGGTCAAGAATCCTCTCCATTACGTGAATACCTACCAGGAAAATCTAATATCATCCCTCTTTTCTCCCCTAGATTCCCTAATTAAGAAACATATTACAATACCACCTGATGGAAAGCCATATCAAACATGGGTGGATGACATGCGAGCACCCAGGATTTCAGAAATCTTTCATTCATCCCTATCAACGGGTCGGGAAATCATCTACAATATATGGACCAATTAATTTATCGGTTCAAATCCATGTTTGGAACTCCAGTGTAATAAGAGGCCACCAGTCCTGATGTTTTGTATAGATATTGGAATGCCCATCATTTATCTATCATAGCTAGCCACCCATCTAGCCCATTTTTAGTTAGGTAGACCATATCATGCAATTTATCTACTATTTTTGATTAACAACATAAAATTATGGTATTTTCATCCTCTTCAAGTTAAATCAACAATCATATGAATGTGTCAATGAATTTTTCACCTATTAGAAGCGACACACATATTCAATAGATATGATTCTGACCTATGAGAATCTATAGATGATTTTTGTGGGGGAATGAAAACAATGAATTTTACCTTTCCTTCATCACATATAATTTCCCATGTTGATTTTAGGATTTTTCTGACAAGGATCAATGCCTAGAGGAAGCCTTACAGGAGGCCAAGAAGGTATGTATATTGAATCCTCATGCTCATATAGCAGGAGACATCAAGGAAGAGACTACTTCCATCACACAAAAAGAGTCCCCCATTCTGCTATAGTTGTTATCGACAGAGCCTCATCCTCAACCTCACCAAAGGAAGCCACCTCAGGACCATCATTAGGATCAATAATTCACATAATAGAATCGGTAGAAACCAGCCCGTCACGCTCCACTGACCAGGTGAGAGAATCATGATCTAGCTCCTCATTAGGATTCTTCTCCTCATCAGGTCTAGGCTCAAAGATATCTTTTAATTAAAAGGATAAAATCTGAATAACTCATTCAATGGTTCTTATGTTCCTGGTGATTATTTACGTTGCCAAAATAAAGGAATTCTAAATCGTCCAAAATGAATGTAATCTTAGGAGGTTGATCTCACTGATCACCCTGACTACCACCCTTATCACAGGATCTTTGTCCATACCATCACATGATTCTATGAGTTTAAGGAGTGGGTAAAAGATAAAGTATATATAAATTTAGTCATATTTGGACCTTCTTTTGAATAGGTGGCATACATATCTTAAAATCATGGAAACTATAGAGAAGATGAGTTGCAGAAAGTATCCCACCCAAGGACATAGAAGTATGATGTCTGGTTGGCTTGCTTAGTTGTCCTTCATGAACATGGTGTCATTTGATCCCATTTGAATCCACATAAGCCTACTGATGTTTTTACACCTCATATGGATACATCATATGAATCCCTGAAATCCATGTCCTAGACTTACACATCTCAAAAGAGTGGGAACTTATGTCATAAGGGAATGAAAAATCCTCCACTAATGTTGATTTTGTCCCACAGACTTAGGGATTTAATGCCTCCAGATTTGGGGATCACCCCTAGAATCAACCTAGTATTGGAATGTTTCTCTGATGAGGACCATGATGCACCCGTTTTAATACTATCTAGTTAGGGGATCCTTATATGTTCTCAACAATGAATATTATCAGCCGAGTCCTTTGAATATCCATAGTCAACACAATCTTTGAAGGAGCACAGAATATAGGTAATTCTAGAATGCCCAAGAAAGTTATTAAATCCAATATTTTCATGCTACTAAACTAGGAAGAAGGTTGTGCATATGATTTAGTAGGTACTTTCCTCTCAATCCATACTATCAAACTCACTATCACTATTGATCGTGATATTCGACCAGACATAACATTTATGACCGCATCATAATCAGTCGCATCTAGCTATGTCTAGCCCTTAGCTATCCGAAATTCAGCTATAAGTGATATTTTGTAGTTTATCTGATATGTAGTTGGATATTGACAACACTATTCAAAATCCACTAGTTCGACCAGCAGTTCATGTTGTGCCTCCTACGATAGAGAAACCCCCATGGGGAGAAATGTGCTCCTAGCATGGAATTACAATGTGATCAATAACCTCAAAATAATTCCTCTTAATTTCTCGATCCTCGATGAACCTTGTTTATCATAAGAAATAAGAGAAGCTCTCACAAAGTATTTGAGGATCCCCCTCCAATTTGAAACAATGTTAGAAATTTTATAGTTCTTCCATTCTGAGGATGTTGAGTGGATGGAATTCTAAGATGCCATCTAATTTTCTAGAAAATACTAAGGCACCCCCGTACATGGACATATCATCGTGTTGTACATTATCAGAAAATTCAATGACATGTAATTCCTCTGTTGTCTATTTGACATAGTTTTTCTCATCAACCTTATCCTAACCCATAAACTCCTCAGGCCTGGACTAACTGAACTAGATCTCAGTCCCTCGAACATGTAAATACAGGGTTATGACAAGACTCAGTAGAGGCCATGTGGAAGAAACCATTGATGACTCAGTTCAGTGCACATATTGTAAGTACTATGTTCATGGTCATCCTATAGGATATCATCTACTATTCTATGATGGGTAGACCATAGCTCCTTATTCATGAAGCGGTTCCCTCCTCATATCACAAATTCATCTTTTACTCCCTCAACAACCAAGTGGTTGTGCTCGCTGGTGATGCATCTCCCATTGCCTCTTGTGAATCCCATTATCTATATGTCAATATTTATAAGAGAAATGACAAATGGGTTCAAACCATTTTGTTTGAGCACACTACCACTATGGCCGACCCATGGACTGGCTTGGATGACAATTTTATCCACCCAATTCACCTATTAGAAGACACAACACCAGACCCAGGCACTGCTTTATCATTTTTCAGAAGATAGGAAGACATGTTCCTAGGTACAAAGAACATTGGAAGATTACTTAATACTCCAACATGGGTTAGGCTCGAGTGATAGAAAAACTCTTATCCCGGTGAGGTATCTAAATTTTCACCCTATCGCTACAACTATATGCCATACATTATGATTCCACAAAGCCTAGTTTATCTGACACTAACCAAACCATCTCCACTCCTTTGAAATCAATCATGGACCCCATAGTCAGAGGCCTGATGTAATCAGGTCTACAGTGACAATGACCATGGTTTCAGCAGAAAAATATTTCCCCAGTGAGGACTCCACATCCTCCTAAGAGGGAACCAATGTTCCTCTATAATATGTGGTCTAGTATGAGCCATATACTCTCCTTAATTCCCCCGACTTATATGATGAAAAGGATTTGGATGAAACCTTTCCTTCATTTTAAGAGGGTATCTCTACCACTATTGATGAAATGGTTTAGGTAAATCTTGGTACTATGATAAACCTGAGGCCAATGATGATCAGTAAAACCATGATGGTAGAGGAACAAAAATATTACATGGATTTTCTAAAGTAGTATCATGATTTATTTTCTCAGAGCTACAATGAGATTTTATGACTAGAACCTTAGTGCATCATCCACTATCATGGTCTTCTAGTGAATCGTCATAGGTTCATGTAGCCTAAAAAATCACCCTTCTCATGGTGTTTTGGTTCAGGCATATGTTGATAAGATCATCAAATATAGCTTGGTCAAGGAATTTCAATACCCCTGGTGGCTGGTGGGAATCATTCCCATAATTAAGTAGAACAGAAAAATCAATGTTTTTATCAATTTTTTGGATCTCAACTACCATTTATTTGAGGATGATTTTCCTCTTCTAGTAAAAAAGTTATTGATCGATGACAACACCGGGGTCTAGGATCACTCATTTAGGGATGGGTATTCTGGATTCAATCAGATCCGATTTCCCTGAAAAGGTGATGAGTCCACCACCGAAAGAACACAACAAAGAACCTTCTACTATTAAGTAATGCCTTTCTATTTAAATAATAAAGTTTCCAACTATCTAAATTTCGTGGACCACATATTCAAACTAATCCTTGGGATATTATTGGAATTCTATATGGATGATTTGGTAGTCAAATATCTCATGTTTAAAGACTATCTTTGAGATCTTGATAAATTGTTGGGATTCCTCTACTTCCAAAATCTGAAGATAAACCCCTTGATGTGTTCCTTTGAGGTTACCCATGGGAAGTTTCTCAGCATTTTCATTAGGTATAGAGACATAATTATTTAAAAAAACAATATAAAGGCCATAATCTAGATTCGACCTATGATAAATCTATGGGGGCTCTAAGGCCTTCAAGTCCACTTAGCCTACCTACGCTGATTCATCATGAATTTTGCTGGGAACTGTAATCCCTTCTCTAGATGTATGGGGAATTGTTCCATTTACCAATGGGATGAAGAATGATATAATACATTTTAGGAGAGTAAGAATTACCTAATACACCATGCAATTATAATACCACCCATCTCTAGGAATCCATTGGTCCAACATGTGAACACCCCAGAATGTTACCTCGATACCCTACTCACCTTGAAGAACAACGAAGGGATAAAGAATAGTTTATAAAATACCAATTGTATTCTCTTCAACATAGCGTCTAGATACTCTCCTATCTAGAAGAGATGCCTTACAATAGTTTTCAAAATTCAGAAGTTGTGCCACTATCTACAGAACCATGAGATATTGATGACATCTTGAATGGACCCACTAAAGTATATCATGAACTGGTCTATGTTGACAGGCCATCTAGAATGATGGGAAACGATTCTTTAGCTCTTTGAAATAGATTCATTCTATATAATTACTTCAAGGTTCAAGGTCTAGGAAAAATTTGGGATGCCCATCTAGCCCCCATAGAGTAGTCCAACAAAATTGATTTCCCAAATGAGATGATCCTCTCAGTGGAGCAGGTTATGCCGTGTTGGAGGATTCATTTTGATGGTGCCTCCCATGTTGTACCCCACACTATTTGATTTTCATGATCACAATCACTTTCATATATGTTTAACTTTTTTTTAAGTGTTGTGGATGATAGGCAAAAGATTGCCAAAGGATTGGCCCAAGAATGGACAAGAAATGGACTGAAATTCAGTCCACCGGCCAGCTGGTGGAACTGGCAGAGGGATTTCCCACTGCCAGGTTCCACCGGTCGACCGGTGGCTCTGTCACCGGTCGACCTGTGGCATCCAGCCCAAATAGTATTTGCTACTGTCTTGCCACCGGCCAGCCGGTGGCTCCTCCACCGGTCGACCGGTGGAGCCTGGACCAAGACTCTTCTTCTATGTCTTGACACCGGCCAGCCGGTGGCTCTGGCACCGGTCAGCCGGTGGCCCCTGGACAGGAATCCTATGCCTTTTTGCACACACCGGCCAATCGGTGGGACTGTACCGGCCAGCCGGTGGAGCCAGTCAAACTAGCCGTTGGAGTTTGACCAGGCTGGCCCACTTGGCTCCCAACGGCTCTTTTAGCCTCTCCAACGGCTCCGAAGCCTCCCCAAGGGTTCCATGCCTATAAATAAAGGCCAAGGAAGCCCCGGACACCAACCGGAACGATACGGAAGCCCACGGACACCTTGTTGATCATTTGGCGTACCTCCGGTGCATTCCTCCAAGGGAACCCCAAGTGCTCCATCCAATTCCACATTCAAGAGCACCCTCAAGAAGCTTGGGAGAGCACGCTACATCAGCTCCATCATCCAATTGGCGCCCAAGTCTTCCTCCAATACGGTTTTTATTTTATATTTATTTTGAGCTTAAAATTGGGTTTGTGCCTACAAACCCCAACCCTTTTCTCATCTCCCTTTCTTTTGGGTTTCACACCACCACTAAGGTGTGAAGAGGTTTCTTCAAGCCTTTCCTTTTAAAAGGCTTGTGTCACGGTGAGCTAGCCTTCAACCGTTAAAAAGGCTAGTGGGTTCTTGCTCAACCATCAAAAGCAAGTGGGTTCTTGCTAAACCAATAAAAGCAAGCTGTAATAGGTCCTAGTGCTACCTCAAAGCCTAGTGGGTTTCTTGCTAAAACCATTGAAAAGCAAGCGGTAGGAATCTCTCAACGGTTGAGTTGGGAGCGGAGACGTAGGCCGGGTTTTGGCCGAACTCCGTTATCAATTTCTTGTGTGATTGCCTCTTTTTTTCCGCTGCATATCAACTTTGAATTTTAATTTGTCTATCAATTTTTTAAAAGGCAATTCACCCCCCTCTTGCCATCAATTCTCCCGTTTCTTCCACGCAACAATTGGTATCAAAGGACGTATTTGAATAATTCCTTAACCGGTTTCAAATTAAAGATCCTATTTTTTTTTGATGGCTTCTACCGCTTCTTCCTCTCAATCCCCCGCAGGACATTCTTTGGATCGTGCTCCATTCTTTGATGGAGCCGATTATACTTTTTGGAAAACCCGCATGTCAACTTTTCTTAAAAGCATTAGCTATCCAATTTTTAAAATTGTTATGCATGGTTTTTCCCTCTCCTCTCCCGATGAGTCTAAATGGACCCCCGCCGACATTGCAAATTTCGAGCTTGATGGCAAAGCCATGAATGCTCTTCATTGCGGGTTAGATAGAAATGTTTTTGATCATATTTCTTCTTGCACATATTCACATGATATTTGGAAATGTTTAGAGCTAACCCATGAAGGTACTAGCATGGCTCAAAAGCAAGAACCCGCTCGAAAGCAAGAACCCGAGGCAAAATCCGTACCCGCTTGCCCACTTCACAAGAAAAGGGCCAAGAAGAAGAAGAAGAAGGCTTTAAAGAAAACTTGGAGTGATAGCTCCTCCTTCTCTTCTTTCTCCTCAAGCGACAATGGTAATAATTGCCTAATGGCAAAACATGAGGTATCTTCCGACTCTTCTTCTTCCTCCTCCTCTTGTTCTTCAAATTCCAATTCTTTAAATCATCTATCCTATGAAGAACTCTCACATGCTAGAGACCAACTTGAAAATGGTTTTCATGAACTTTCTTCAAAATTTGTTTCTTTAAAAAAGTCTTTCAAAAACCTTTCCTCCGAAAAAGACCAACTTCTCAAAGAGAAGGAGGAACTCACCCTTAAAATCCAAAATTTTCCAAATGTTGATTCTATGGAATCAACCATCAAAGACCTAAGGGAGACCCTAGCTAAGTTCACCAAAGGGGAACAAAATTTGAACAATCTCCTAGGTTCCCAACGAATATCTAGAACCACCAATGGACTTGGTTACACCAACCAAGCTTCCTCCTCCCATGCACCCACTATTTTTGTAAGGGGGAGCTCCGATTTTAAATTTTGCAATTATTGTAAAAAACCCGGGCACATGATATATGAATGTAATAGCAAAAATGCCCGGTACGGCCAACCCAAATCTATTTTCTATTCCGATGAATTCTATAGGAGAAGACCCGCCATGAGACAAGTGTGGATTGAAAAATCCCTTCTTGCGAGTCTCTCCGGGCCTAAAATTGTCTCTTTTAAAAATCCCTCTCCCCGGTGATTTGTTGTTTTTATTTAGGGGGAGTTAGGATCGTTTAAGCCCTTTTGATTTCAATTTCAAAATTTTCAATTCAAACCTTCAATTTCAACTCTTGGTATCAAATTTTCAATTCATTTTTGATTCAAAACTCTCAATTTCAAAAATTTCATTTGGTTTCAAATTTCAAATCTCAATAGGTTTTTGATTCAAAACTTTCAATTCAATTTGTATTTACAATTTTCATTTCAATTGATTTTCAAATCTCAACTTGTTTTTCAAATCCCCATTCCCTCAATCAAGTTTTATGCCCCATTCTATTTTGATAATCACAAAGGGGGAGAAATTTCTTGATTGATTGGGGGAGAATCTTTTCTCTCATGCTTAGTATTTATTTTCAATTTTTCATTTAAAGCATGCCTTTCATTTAAGTTTTTACATTGCTTAGATAAGTGATTGTGATCATCAAAATAGGGGGAGATTGTTGTACCCCACACTATTTGATTTTCATGATCACAATCACTTTCATATATGTTTAACTTTTTTTTTAAGTGTTGTGGATGATAGGCAAAAGATTGCCAAAGGATTGGCCCAAGAATGGACAAGAAATGGACTGAAATTCAGTCCACCGGCCAACCGGTGTGATAGCACCGGCCAGCCGGTGGAACTGGCAGAGGGATTGCCCACTGCCAGGTTCCACCGGTCGACCGGTGGCTCTGTCACCGGTCGACCAGTGGCATCCAGCCCAAATAGTATTTGCTACTGTCTTGCCACCGGCCAGCCGGTGGCTCCTCCACCGGTCGACCGGTGGAGCCTGGACCAAGACTCTTCTTCTATGTCTTGACACCGGCCAGCCGGTGGCTCTGGCACCGGTCAGCCGGTGGCCCCTGGACAGGAATCCTATGCCTTTTTGCACACACCGGCCAACCGGTGGGACTGTACCGGCCAGCCGGTGGAGCCAGTCAAACTAGCCGTTGGAGTTTGACCAGGCTGGCCCACTTGGCTCCCAACGGCTCTTTTAGCCTCTCCAACGGCTCCGAAGCCTCCCCAAGGGTTCCATGCCTATAAATAAAGGCCAAGGAAGCCCCGGACACCAACCGGAACGATACGGAAGCCCACGGACACCTTGTTGATCATTTGGCGTACCTCCGGTGCATTCCTCCAAGGGAACCCCAAGTGCTCCATCCAATTCCACATTCAAGAGCACCCTCAAGAAGCTTGGGAGAGCACGCTACATCAGCTCCATCATCCAATTGGCGCCCAAGTCTTCCTCCAATACGGTTTTTATTTTATATTTATTTTGAGCTTAAAATTGGGTTTGTGCCTACAAACCCCAACCCTTTTCTCATCTCCCTTTCTTTTGGGTTTCACACCACCACTAAGGTGTGAAGAGGTTTCTTCAAGCCTTTCCTTTTAAAAGGCTTGTGTCACGGTGAGCTAGCCTTCACCCGTTAAAAAGGCTAGTGGGTTCTTGCTCAACCATCAAAAGCAAGTGGGTTCTTGCTAAACCAATAAAAGCAAGCTGTAATAGGTCCTAGTGCTACCTCAAAGCCTAGTGGGTTTCTTGCTAAAACCATTGAAAAGCAAGCAGTAGGAATCTCTCAACGGTTGAGTTGGGAGCGGAGACGTAGGCCGGGTTTTGGCCGAACTCCGTTATCAATTTCTTGTGTGATTGCCTCTTTTTTTCCGCTGCATCTCAACTTTGAATTTTAATTTGTCTATCAATTTTTTAAAAGGCAATTCACCCCCCTCTTGCCATCAATTCCCTCGTGTTTCTTCCGACCTAACATCCCAGAGTAAAACTAGTACAAGGATC
Organism: Viscum album; assembly: GCA_963277665.1. Lineage (NCBI taxonomy): Eukaryota > Viridiplantae > Streptophyta > Magnoliopsida > Santalales > Viscaceae > Viscum > Viscum album. The sequence goes on from OY728135.1 coordinate 94,460,319, forward strand.
AATGATCAAAGACTAGATACATTGTGATTGGGGATTTTCTACATCACCCTGACATAGGTTTTCCTACCATAATTATTATTTATATTATATGGTTTCACCAACAATGAGGTAAAGTATTCAGATCTCATCACTTGTCTTATGATGGATCTCTATATTGATGTTCCACACTTGCATGTGAGTGGAGACTCTGAACTAGTACTCAACCAGATCTATGGGGACAACATCATTATGAATCCAGATCTTGTACCCCAGTTGGAGAACACTCACTAGCTAATTGCCTAGTTTCCTTATCGGCCATAATTAACTCATGTTCCCTGGTCATAGACTGGTCGATCTTATGTCTTGGCCAGTCTAGCTGCATTTCTTGCAGAGACTAACAAGGATTATCTATTCATTCATGCGGCATACCGAAGGGTTATGGGTCCTGTAATCCCATATGAATACAACAACTATTATTTAAATGACCTGACTCTTGGGGTTTTCACACTAGGACCTCCAAACCAGGATGCCGTAGAAGAAACCTCTGATTGGACAACACCTTTCTATAAGTATATCTTGCATAGAAATCTCCCTTAAGATCAAGCCAAACTTTTGAAAATTCATTGGCGTACTATACAGTTCACCCTCTATAGAGGACCCATCCATGAGTATACCCTCTACAAATGTGGGTTCGATGGAGTTTACCAATGGGTACCTCACATTTCATATCCACACCAACTTTGTGATTCGACCACCAGAGCCTCATCATTCTACCAAGTTCACATGGACATTCGGTATGGGGACTTTATGTCATGGGACCATATCACCCATCAATAACTCACTTGTACAGGTTCCTTCTAGGCACAAAAGATTTATTTTCTTGATTGGAAGAAGTATTTCCTCTCAACGAAGTCAAAGCCAGATTAGTTATTGAATTCATGAACTCCCACACCATTCATCGATTTGAAGATCCTCACACCATTATCAATGAAAATTGGACCAACTTCCAATATTCTGACCTAAAAAATTTAATCTATATAAAAAATCTAGTCCAACCATAATTCTCAATAACACAAACAAGAAAATGGAAAGGTTGAGGTGCTAAAAAATCATCTCCAAAATTTTGTAGAAAATTGTATGTTAGAATTAGAAATGTTGACTGGATAAGAAACCCAATAATCTATGGGATTATTAGATGAAAACTCATAATTCTAGTAAGGTGAGCCCATATTATATGGTGTACATAATAGATACAATACATTACATTTATATTTATCTACCTTCACTTAAAATTGTTGTATATGATCTGCATACATTAGAAAACAAAATATAAGAAGTTCATCTAGATGAATTGGAATCCCACGATGGGAATAGTATCTAAGACTTTCATAATTTACAGAGGCACTAGAAAATGATATCCATACCCTTCAATAATAAAGTTCAAATATAATCTTTCCTTCATGGAGACACTGTAATAGCTCCAAGAATGATGATAATACGTGGTAGGAAGCCACCAATGTTATAGCCCAAAAGGGAAGGGCATTATATCATTCACAATTTCAATCCCAATGGTGCATATTCTTTGGTTACTATGGGTGGAGAGCACATCAATCCTCCGACCAATGCCAAGTTCATCAAACAGTACTTCTTATGATGGACCTTCAACTTTTTAAGTACCTTTAACATGAAATTAATCTATGTTGCATCATATTAGTTTCATGAAAGTAAGCTAAATTAAAATTTATGTCCCATAAACATGATGTCAAACTGAGAAACCAAGCCCAAATATCATGAAATTAGACTGTGTATGGGTTCTCTATGGAAATTTGTTGTGTGGGACATACCCCTTCAGTCCTCATTCAAATCGAGTTATATATTCCATATAATACACATTCCATTCTAAACAGATTTTCTCCTTACATCCCTACAGCATGACATTAAGCTGTGTTGCGTTGTCTTGTTTGTAGGAAAATAAAATGTGTAACATGATATCCCTACACCATGAAATTAATCATTGTTACATCATCCTAAGACATGATGTTAAACCGCACTAACACATTCTATGCACGTGATTTTATACATGGTTCCAATCATCCATGTTCTACAACCTTAAACTAAGAGCCTGTGTTCCAAAAAATAAAAACTTAAACTATTTTTAATACCGGGTTCATTTACCCTAATATTTGTTCTGTCTAACCACTTACGTGTTTTGATGTTTTGGGGTGTGAAGCCTAAAGTGTCGAGTTCCATACATACACTTCCTTGACTTATATCCATATATTGAGTCTTTCCATGTTCATATTTCCACCATCACTCACATCCATATGGACCACCTAATAGTAATGGTATCAGGGAATATTTTATCACCTCCTCCACTAGGCCAACGCCCTAATAGATAATTGGAAAAAAAATATCAGGACCTATTATTTGCACCTAAGAAGTAGTCAATTCTATGTTTTCACACCCCATCTATGACTGATGAATTTTTAGACACTATGTTTCGAACATGGAAAATAGGGGGTCCCTCCCATCATTCATCTCTTCCATAATTCAGATCATGAAATTTTGGATTTACATCCATCCCACCTCTCTATGTTCTTGTGCGACTCTAACACCCATGGTGTGGCTCCTCTATGCATCTGTATACTTTGAGTTGGAATGTCAGTTTCATTGGGATATTCTAAGACTGTAATTTATTTACCCTTGTAATATAATTCTACATATGATGGGGAAATCCTTACAACACTCCTAGTTACTAACACAGATCATGAATCATGTGGGATTATGATTTTTTTCTAGGGATCGTACCCACATTAGGGAGATGTACTACCCCACATTCTGAATTCTATGGCCCGAAACTATGAACTATATAGTCCGAGATATATGACTCTAAACCACAAAACACCACAGTGATGACTTCATCTGAGGGCACATCACTTTTATCATTGTTCAGCTACCCCTGTCGTGATTAAGAACAATGTGTGGACTGATTCACATCTATAAGGGATATGCATGAATGCTAAGGAATTTTTTCATCAGCCCATCCGTAATTTCCGCATGTTTTTCTCTTAGTCTGAGTTCTCTAAACAAATATGCGGTGTGATGTAGTTCCACCCTAGTCCTCATTCACGTAGATTTATTACACATGAACCATATACCACCATTGAGAACACTCACATCCCCACCATACAGGTTCCAAAAAGATAAACTATGTAACATTTTCCATCCCAAAAGCATGATGTTAAACTTGGAACCCGATTCCAAGTGTTATGAAATTAAAATATATACATGATTCTCTTAGGATTGTGTCATGTGGTGTTGGGTCCTCCTATTTCCTCATTCACATTGAGTTTTCCATAGCACCATGCTTCAAATATATGACTAAACCCCTTTTCCCATGGTCCAAACTCTATGATCTTAAAATAAGAGACTATGATCTAGGAAACATGTGCATAAAGGGTCTGCAACATGTCCATGATTTATGAAAATAAACTATTCATAGACCCTATATCCTAGAATCGGGTCTCTAAAAATAATGCATGTTTTCTCCAGAATATGGTGTGTGGAGATGGGCTTCCATAGTCTCCATTCAATTTGGGTTCTTCACCTCAACATGCTTTGTATATATTCTTGGGAATAATTCCCAAACGTTTTAATTCTATAATGACAAACTACGAACCCTATTTTCCAACCTGTACGACTATAGACTACAAAATTACACCAAGATGTTCTTGGCTGAGAGGAAATCTTTTCAGGTATTTTGTTTCTACCTTATCATGATCTTGAACTATGTGTGGCTCGATTCCCAACCTTATAGGATATTTAGGACCTCCAAGACATTTCATCCATTGTTCTAGTTGTAATTTCTACCTTTTGGCCACTTGGGTTGAGTTGTCTTTACATAATCGGTTGTGTGGTGTGGGCCTCTATGTTCCTCTTCCATGTTTGGTTTCTTTTCCATGTCATACACATTCCCTCTGGGATACTTATCCTTTAATTTCTTAGTCACATGATGATAAATGGTATAGAAACTATTTTTATTACCAAAAAATGATAAAATTAATAGGATGGTCCTTTCAGAAGACCTTAAACTGTGACATCATCATCCTGGCTACACTATGAAAAATGAAACAACCTTATGGTATTCTTTCCTGGAAAGACATCACTTCCAGCAGTGGTCATATACAATGCCACATGTGAGGAACTATGTACATGTTGATTCCTATCTATCCAGTAGATGTAGTGATGATAGGATTTTTTATCATGTTCTAGCCGCCCTAAATATATATATATATATATAATAAACATAAAACAAACAAAAATATATATAATTCTCTCCCTCTATGTGTATGGGTAAAATATTCACAATGATATTTCCCTTTAAGAACTAGGTGTGGCTTGATTATCATCCTCAATAGATACGTAGTGGAGCCTTAATCATCAATTCTGGGTCTAACTGCACCATTATCTCTCCTTCACATTGGGTCATCTATGTCCTTGTCACACACCTTTAAAATGCACAGAATTTAAGAACTATGTATGACATTATTCATATACATACACGATACATAGTGACACCCAATTTTTCATCCTTGGTCTTGACCACATCACTTCCCCTTTTCATATATGTTTATCTTCTTCCTTACCACATGATGTTAAACTACATGGAACTCCAAAACTACTTCTGGATTTATTTGAATCTGAATGGGATATATTTTACCTCATATGCACATTGAATTTAAGCACAACCATTAAGTTATCATATCTTTGGACCCTCTATACTTATATTTTTTTTAACAAACATGACTTTAATCATCATGAGAGATTCTTGAGGAATGAACTTGTGGTGTGTGTGGGCCTCCTTGGTCCTCATTCACATCAGGTTTGTTATGCCACCACATTACAAAATTTACTATTATAGTTCCTCCCTTATGGTACAATATGTACGAATATAAACTAAGATATGAATCCTCAAAACACGATATTAAATTTTGATCCTAACCTAAACGAGTTTAGGATTCCACTTGGTAATTTGTGGTTTCTTCAACTTCCTCTCTTGGAAGGATTTCCTAGAAAAATATCAGTCTTCCACCAGATTGTGTTTTAAGAACTATGTAAATCTTTACTGACATCCTTATAGGATATATAGTAATGCGCAACCATTTTTTATTTGGGACCATCCACAGGTCAAATAATATTTTTGGGCCTTTTGGACTCAATTACAGTCCAATCATTTTAACCCTGAACATTATGTCATTCGACTTAGGGTGTGTATAAAAAACATCATCCTTTTTGGGCTCACTCTTGTTGGGTTCTACCTCATACATGTTGTGGGTACATGCTAATAATGAACATTTTATATTAGTCTAAGCAACAAGATATTATAATATTTTACGTGATATATATAATATAACCATAAAATATTTTCACACCCAAGTCTGAATCCCACTCTCTGATTTTTTTAGTCCACACATCGAGTCATCCTCAGTTTGGGTTTTCCATTGATCATAAAATCCATAAGAACCACCTAAAAGTGATGGTATCATTCCTCTTTGGATCACCTATCATATCGGGCCATCACCCTAATGGATATTGGATGGAAGATTATGAATCTTGTGTTCCAAACATGGCCAACAATCAATTTCAATTTTTTTCATCATTTCCTCAGCTGGTATGGTTAAGATCCATGTTTTTTTAACATGCTAAATGGACAATCCTTGTTACTATTCCCAATTTCATTTAGGACTGTAAATTTTCCACTTACCTATTTTTTACATCCTTGTATCATGTCGGGATTTTATCCTTGGAGTAACCCCAATGTGCACTCCCACATGTCGGATAGACCCTGGTACCATTCCTTTTTCCCCCAGAGCATTGCCCATGTGGTCTTAGGAGTTCTTGAAAGGTGTGTATTGATGCTGTCTAGTCATTCATGAGCCTCTAGATCCAAAATTTATTATTCAAAACTAATATCCTTGAAGGGAAATTGTGGGGTGTTGGGATTGTCACTCTTCCACACCCAAGATACTCATTTTTGGAAATCATTCTTCCCATTAATTTCATTATATGCATGACTATTTTTCCTCTTTCATGTGAGGTTTCTTCGCTGCTTCCAAAACAAATACATTAGGACATATCATATTCTTTGTAACCTGACTTTAAACTATTGTCTAGGTTCTATGATGTATGACCCTAAACTATCTGAAGCATTCCAATCACATTACGTTAAACTATGGGACACATCCTAGTCACATGAAGTTAAATGATACAATGAATTGTTCTCACTGTATGACATTATAATATGTGTTAATAATCCTTATTTGAATGAAATAATACTATAAAGATTATTAGGCATCCCTCAACAGGTCTTATCCCTCGAGGCTTGTCATCTACTGCATTGTTTGCATAATCACCTGTCACTTATCATTTGAAATGATTCTCCCCTAGAAGATAGTTTGGATCTTTGTTCATACCTATACTCTCACACCAATGTGTTCTAAGACATGGCAGCATAATTTTGATAGTTTTCGAACCCATATGAACATTCCATAACTCCATTTCCATGATTTTTAGGACCCTTTATTCAAATCCTCATCCTCTTCCGTGTCTGAAGGGACCCCCTAATGGAATGGTGTACAGCCAAGGCTTTCCTAACTTCTCTGGTCAACATTCTTGATGAATTTTGGCTATAATTCGCGATAGTTCTTGTGTTTCAAAAATGGTCAACCGCCAACCCTTTTTTCCCCATTTTAGGCTAAGAAATATGGATACTATGTTTCAAAAATGGTCAAAAATTTTCTAATATTTTGACACCGCTCCCATTTTATTTCATATTATGTGTATCACAATTCACAATTCCTATTAACCTTTTTTTGATAGATTCCAACACCCCAATCCTTATCCCATTCATGCAATAGAGCACATCGGGAAAGGAATGCTGGATGCTTCGAGAGCCCTGTTCTCTTACCCCAACCTCTCTCAGCCCGAATGCTCTCAGAGGTCATTCAACAAAATCATACCCTGAGTGTTCAATGATTATTTGAAATTATCATATCAAAGGTAGAGTTATCTGGTGTTCACTTGTTTCTCACACCATGTATGACCCTTTAGAGCATAGGGATTGATCATTAGTTGAATCACAAATATGATTGAGTTAAAATAATTAAAGCCTGAAATAATTTGTACCGTTATTCCCTTGATGGATAGAAAACATGAAAGTATGTATCATGAGGTTGGAAAAAATATCACATATGGATATTCCCCTTTAATAGATATATTTATCTCCACCACCTTCTAGAGTGTGTCCTACAGTGTTTTCTACCACCTCATTAGAACCCTTACCTCATCCTAGCACCCTCACATTCTTATCCTTCTTAAAGAACAAATTTAACCACACTGGGAATGAGATTTCCTTCCAGATTTACTCGATCTTCATATTCACCTTCACCACATCTCAGAGATTCCTTGTCAGTATGGGGGTTAATACTCTATCCGCCCAGGTATTCTCTGGAGGATAGGATGCATCGTATTAGAGACCCACTATGTAATTCCTCTAATACAATGAACATCCTACATGATAATTGGGACTTATCCTTAGTGAAGGTGGAACATGTTTGTGTACACATTGTGTGTTCAAGACATATTCTATATATAACTTGTATTTTATGAACACCACCATGAATATACCATTATTTTAGGAATTTACCTTAGAAACTGACCTTCTGTTTCCATTTCAGCTCAAGTTCCATGGGGTATTTGCAGGTGCTGAATTCCACATAGAACCACGGAGTTCATATTTGGTAAAATAGAAATAACCATTCAGTTCAAGGAGACATACTAAAAATCATAAGTCAAGAGTGTGGATGATCTCATGTGAGCACACAATATCCAAATCGGTGTGCAAGGATACTGTGCTCCAAATGTGACATATGTTTCTACTTTTCTGCATAGGATAAGAAAATCTTCCTAGGATGGAATTCACAAGAGGTCTCCTTTGCGTTCAATATATGGACTTTCACATAAGATCATTCCACAACCAATTTGATGTCAAACATTCCATTACGTGCTCACCGCGGCTCGCCTACACCTAACATCTCTTCCATGACACAAATATTCCACTCCCCTGACAAATATTTTTCCTATATAACGAAGTGAACACACCTTATTTAGGGTGATTTACCAGAATGTGAATTGACAATCTACTATGTGTAATAATCCTCTTCAAAAATAGAGCACAAACCATGAACCCATCAAGGTACTAAATCATGTGTAATAGATCCCCTAGGGGTCCCCCTTCAGGTGGGACCACACTAGCTTGACCCTATCCCTTTTCATTAGATTCCAAGGAAATTGCATGAAAAAGTCACATCTTGCGAACAACCACCATCTTTGGATGCACCTTATTCTTATGCTCAAAATTTACTATTGTGTGTAGGTCTCCAATATTTCACATACCTCTTCTTTCAAGCTCTATGGGTTTCCTTTACTCAAAACCACCATGTTCAGGACCCTCTTGCACGAAGCTCTATTTTCATGGGTTCACCTCCCCTGCACATCCATCTAGGATTACTTATAGTGATTTATTCGTCCCTCATGAGGCATCCCTCATTAATAAATCTCACCTCTTTATTTTTGACATAGGTATTCTAATCACCCTATATTTTTTCAAAACAGATGCTAACATGGACCCCCACTGTTTTCCACTCCTCGAAACTATTGTATATTTGAATTTCTGATGCCTTCACTTCCCCTTAGTTTTGGAGCCATCCGTTATGTAATTCCAAAGGGTTGGGAGGGAGTCCCCCCCCCCATAAGTGATGCATAATGTAAAACTGTCAAGAACTGTCGTCCTCAGCACATGACGTTAAACTGTAGCCCCACCCATTCAATTCCCTTGGGGTTCCATGCCTAAGAAATTTTCCACACCCACAAATCTCCATGGTAGTGAGATCTTCCTCACTTGGAATTAGATCATACTCACATGGAATGAGATCCCCACTGGTCATCTTTTATGCGAAATCCCCACACTATCTCTCACTAAATCATTTTTCATGATGAAATAGTCTAGTATACTAATTTCGATTTTTTCTGACACCTAGAATTAATAAAATAGTTTTAGAGGTTAGAATTAACCAGGACACATTTCTCCACCCCAATGGGATTCCCTAATAATGTAATCCCATGTTTCCTAATTCATAGTCCACATTTATGTGTAATCCTCACACTATTCTGAACTATGTGGACATGGATTCCAAACCAAATGTAATACATTAGAAGCATCCCTAAGGTGAAATCCATTTATTCACATCAATATCGATCTCTTCTAGGGAATATACCTTTTATAATCATTCCCCTCACCTGGGAGACCCAAAATCCTTCAGGAACACTAAGAAGATTTCATACATAATCCTCAGAACATATGCTCTATGGGAATTCTCATCAGATGTAATACCTAATTCCCCCTTTCACAACTACACAGATTTTGATTCCCAACCAATTGGGATACGTTGGAAACCTCCCTATTGTTCCCTCCCATGACCCTAACAATCCAACCGCACTATCTCATTTACCCCAACCATTCAACCATATCCATCCTAATTTTACCTGATCCTCCACAACCTAGAAAAATCAGAAAATCCATTTGGGATATTCCAACATGTAATCCCCATCTACATTTTTCTTCTCCTAGTATCATTTATAATCTGACCATCCATATTCCCCACATCACCAATCATCTAATCAAGAGAAATCCTACTACAAAGGGCAGCTAACCAGGGGTAATCCCCACATGATACCCTCTCGAGCTATGTGAGTTTTCATCCCTGTGTTCTAAATAGGTTATGTAGGGTGCCTCTTTCAGGTTCAATTCTGACGAATAATCAACATTAGTTTTCCTATAATAGGGGCTCACCTCCCTAATTCAAATCTAGTGGTGTCTATATCAGACTTCACGCTGTGAAACCTTCTCCTTATAAGACACACCATCCTCAGGTCCCCATATATAGGTGTTCTGACCCATCCATCTGATAACCCTACCAGGTGTTCCCTCCTAGGGATGTACCACCTTAATAAACCTCCATAAATATTTTTTATTATCTCTCACTCTATCTCCAAAATACTTTAAACTTGTGTCCTAACTCATGTTATACATGGGATTCTTGAGGAAAAATTCAAAATACACTCCTCTAGTTTATGATTCCCCATGATTGATGTGGGAAGCCTTGAGTTCTATTCCATGGTGAAGCCTTCATACGAGGAATAATACATGTGACCAATGTTCCAGCATCCAGACATACCAGCGATTCCCAACATGACTACCCCCCAAAATGAAGGTTGTAGCCCAGTAAAGACCCCTTGAATGTACAAATAGAAGTATCATAATTAACCAGTGTACACAAATAGATGTAATTGAGAATGATTTTAACAAAATCATCTTAATCTATGATGGAGAACTAGAATATGTGACAATTTCCTAGGAGATATCCACGTACGGAGGTACCGACAACCCATCATCCCATTTCGATCAAGGGGAAAACATCACCAAAGATGTGATGAATGCCACCCTCCTATGGAAAGAAGGAATGTGGGGAAATAATACTACATCAGCGGAAAATAAAACATAAGGAAGAGGCACCTCGATGGATGTATCAGAAAAAAATATAGAAGAAGATGAATGGTTAATGTTATTAAGTTGGGATTCAAAAATTATGTAATTTTATTATTTTTTTAATGTAGTACTGGTTATAAGAACTATTTAATATATGGGAATTGTACAGAAATAATTTTTCATTATGGATTTGAGTTCATATAATGAATAATACCAAGATATTTTATTAAGTTGAAAGTGAATTTTTTTTGGAAAACACGTGGTTGAGGGAAATATAACCCTTAATTTGTTCCTAATGATGAGACAAAGATGTTTGATGAAGAGATGATTGATATAGATAAATTAATTGGGACAATACACACTACCATGGAAATTATTATAGTTTTTTGAATAATGATCTTTTGGAAAGGTTAATTTTTTTTGAAATGGTTTAAGTTGAACATTGGATGGGGTTTTAGAGGTTAATGTTTTAACTTACCGTATGACACAACCTATACTAATAAATGAAGTAGAGATTATTCAATTTGCAACAAAAGGATAATATTGTTCTTATGAAATAGAAATATATTAAGTAATTATATTTAGTTACATTCTTAGGGAGTGAAAGAATTTCTCAACTCTATGAAAAGTGTCTGGAAACAAAAATGGTGTCCTATTATAATCATTTTTATCATATTAATGACCTTTTTTACACAACTGGTTTATGGATATGTGGTCAAAATCTTATATAAGAGAACATTCTATATCATTCTTCATCATAAAATGTTGGTTAGTTTTATCTAAAATTTTATGTATTCCATAATTTTCTCAAACTTGAATGCCTAGTTTTGTGGTGGCCATCGCATTTACTTTCCCCCTCTTTTAAGAATATCTATTATTAACCCTATTTACGATGTGAGTTTTTCCACAATTGTTCATTTTCAAATATCAAACCCTAGACTAACATGGTTAAGTTTAAATTGTGAGGTTGAAATTTAATTAAATCAGGGAGAATGTAAAACCCCAAGATATTACATTTTTTTATTTTTTAATTAAATTTATTTTTTTTGAAAGAATTATTTATATTGAGCATCGTGTTAATCATACACTATACACAACAATGTGTTGTCTTTCCTTACACATAAGGCTGAGTTTTTCCAAAAAAAAAAATATTATTAAAATATTATTATTTAATATATTATACCTAGTCATAATGTTGAGGTTATGAATAATATTTACTATCTTATGAAAATATATGGTTGAAATTATTGGTTTAAAATTATTTATAAATTAATAAAAGAACTAATTGAATATTTATGAAATGTTTTTATAAAGAACTATTTTTATGACCCCACACTAATTTTAACATAATAAATTAATTAATTAAAATTAGGGGTGATATTCACATAATATATATTATATATTTATTAAAACAATTTACATTTAACTAATATATTTGGCAGGTATAATATAAGAATAAATCTAGTTTTACGATAATTTTTTTTATCTAAAAGTCATTTTTGTTGTCTTTTAATGAAAAACAAATTTTAAATCCAATTTTTGAAACTATTACATATTTTATTGGAAAAAATAAATTTCTTTTATTATATCAGAATATAAAAATTTACATAGGATAATGTTTTGGTATTTTTCTAATATCATTCATGTCTTGATGAATAATGAGGAAGTATTTCAATTTAATTGAAAGTATACTTTTCATATAAATAATTTATTATTTTAAATTATATTTTAAATTTGTTTTAAAGTATAATGAAATTAATTTTATATCAATAAATGTAAGTTAGGTCATTGGAATTAATTTTACATTGAATATTAGTATAAAAACATTACAAACTTTTGTACATTTTCACTTGAGAAACTCGTTCTCTCATTCCGTCAAGGGGATTAATTTATAATTAATAACTAGACATTATGTGATATAAATTTTAAAAAATGGATTCCATATTTAGAATATGTGTTCTAAATTATGAGTCTTTGTTTCTTTTGTTTTTGTCTATATGAATAGTAAATTTAGTACTATTTTAATTAGCATGGTTAAGGGTAATAATGTAATTAAGGATAAAAATAATATTTGAACTATTAGAACATTACCCTAAAACTTTTCCTAATGTACGTGAATGTGTGTGTGTGGACTAATAGTGTCCTTGGTCTGAGATTATAACCATTGGAATCCACTTGTATGAGATTGTGACATTTATTATGTTATAAATAATGAAAAGTCAGTATTTCCACACTTTTGATTTTAACAAGAGAAATATTATAAATATGGGGTAATATAAAAGCAATGTTAGACTATAAATGGTATTTACAAATAAAAACTATTTACCTAATTCATGGAAATTTATTTATCATTTATAGGAAAAAAATAATTAAATTAAATGGTTACATAATGATGATGCAATAATTTCTTAATTAAAGGAAGAATCAAATAAATTATTTCAAAAATATTAAAATAAATAAAATTGGAGAGATTTATTACAAAAAATATTTTTAATGATTCATTTTACATGTTATTAATGTTTTAGAAGTATTTATTTGAATGTTTTTTTGTATAAGACACAAAAAATGGATAGTTTCATAATTGGTAATATTGATATTTTAAAATAAATAATATTTTATTAAATAATATAAAACACTTAAAAATCTTAATTTGTCCAAATATTATTTTTATAAATAAAATTAAACCATTATAACATCAATATAAAATTTGGGGTTCTTAATGTAAAATTGTCTATAAAAATAACATATATATTATTTAAATAAAATTTAGTTAGAAAATGTCACTCTTTGTATATAATATCATGTAAGTCTCCACATAGGGAAAAACCCAAGATATGAACGAAAATTAATGATTCTTTTGATCCCAATGGAATTATATTTATTATATAAATTTATTTTTAAATCTTTTATATTATATTATTACTTTAAAGGCTTCTCCAATACTAAAACAATATTTAATGAATTAATAGATAAATAAAATAATTGAATTTAAGATTATTAATTTTGATGTATTTTGGATTTTTTAATGTGTATAAAGAATTTAATAGATATATATGTTATATTAGAGATTTTTTAAATAATGTTATTCTAAATTTGACTTTTTATTTATATATTTAATGTCAAATTAATTGAATTGTGCCAAATTTGACAATAAAGTTACTTTATTGAATTAATATTTTATTAAATTATTTAAAATCCTAAAAATAGTAATTAATTTAAAAGGGGATAATATATGATCTAAAATTACTACCTCTATTAATTATTAAGCCATTTTGGAAGTCTTTTTCTCTATAACAGCCTTATTATATTTTAATATTTTAAGAGTTTCAAATTTTTTCTCATCACCTCAATTCAAAAAGGGAAGCTCTTCCCTCATTTCCTCACACTATATTAAGCCTTTTAAGTCACAAAATTCCCAAATATTTATATTCTAAAATTTATTATCTATGTTTTATAGTTTGTGGTCTTCCAGAAAAGACCAACCCTATGTCACTTATGAAGATATCGAAAGGAAGTCCTCTGAAGAAGAGGTAATCATTTTTACTTAAACATCCAAGTTCTTTTTTTTGTATAATTACTATTTATGTGTTGTTTTCATTAAAATTTAATAAATCTGATATCATATATATTCTTATATGGTATTATTATTAATTTATAACCATATTCAACATTTTTTTAATCATACTAAAAATGAAATCACCAAGCATGTGTACAAATGACTTACTGCCTCCACGCTATGGTGTAATTTGTTTCTCATAGCCACTTTATTTGGATTAATATAATTATTGAAATAATGGATTTAAATAATAAATATTACATGATTCTGATTATTTATATTTAACATACCATCTAATTCCTTACCCATTCATTATTAAAGGAATGATATTGTTGCTTGTGTGTGCGTACAACATACCATCTCCACAACAAGATGAGATTCATTTTACACATCAACCATTTTATAATGAAAAAAATTATATATAATTATAAAACATAATATATATGAAATTACTATAATTATTTAGATTATATATATATATCTTATTTATAATAAACAAGACTTACCTGAAAAAACATGCCATGGAAAATAAAGTAGTTAATACCGGAAAAAAGGGTAATAACCTAGTATTATTAACAAAACGATATAATAAGATCATATATGATATAATAAATATTTATATGGTTTTTGTATAAATTAATTAAATTTTCTAGACAATTATAAAGGGGAATAAATCACATTCCACAAAAGGAAAGAACAGGGTAAGAATTAATTTCACAATATCATTATAGTTCAGGATTGTTTATAGGTAAGTATTTGTTGGGGAATACTTACCATTCATATCCATGTTTCATAAAAATATTTTCCAAAATAATTTTATTATTATCGTAAAATTTTTTAATTTAATTTAAGTAATTTTTTACTATTTATAAAATGGTATGATAAGAAAGTTTTTTAATCATTTTCCAAATGATGTACTTTATGAATTTTTCAAGAAAATACGGAGGGAATGTATTTTTAACCTAAATGGAATGAGAAAATTTTTACCACATCATGACATATTAATGTCTTGATGATTACTATATAATTTTACAATATTCATTTTGTTAAAAATATTTAATTTTAAAATTGTGAATTCTTTTAAATAAATGATTTCAATGTAAAAAAGGGGTATTTCTCTCAAGAAATGTTTAATGATTTTTTCGAGTATTTTCATATGTGTCAACATAATTTGTTTTATGTTATGATTTACTGGGGTTGATCTCTTATAAGACCATATATAATTTTTTATTTAAGGCTTTATGATCAATTTTTATAAGGATGTGATATTTTGATTCCATTCATGGTTTATCGTTGAAGTGTTAACATTTCGCATGCTTCTTCTTCAATACGAATATAAATAATGTTTATGTTTCACTATTTTCGTATGAGGAGTGAATTAGAGTTAGTATGTTATGGTCGGGACTCACTATAACCCCTTAATACATCAATAGGTCACCTGAAATAAACTAGTTTGGTAATTGGATGATGTCTTACCCATTTATATATCATGTCTTGGACAAAGACTTGATGGTATGTTTATGATGTCCGACATTATGAATTCACTAATTGTGTGATCAGTTATTTATATTCCTTATGAATATTAGACTAGCATAATATCCATAGTTTTGTTTTCTATCTCTTTTTATTATATGATATTAATTTTTTTGGTCGTATTATTCTCATGATATGTTTAGATGGCATGTGTCTCAGTTATTCACCTTGCCATATTGTTTATGCTTATACATTCATGACATATTCTATTTTATTCCATCCCTTACTGAGAATATTAGCTCACCACTTTCTTATATTTTATTATTTCCACGTTTCCAAGATGTTTATTATAATTCTTATAATGTTTTAAGAGAGGATAATATTATTTCTCTCAAATAATTGGCTATATTTTATTTTATAGTTTCAATTATAATGTATGTTTCAAAAATGTAATCTCGTTTCCAAAACATCTAAACATTTCGGTCTATTAGGATTTGAGCCCTGTATCTATGTCAATGAAATAAAGTGAGGAACTGACTCTGTGCTACTAGGGTCAAGGTCATTACATTATATATTTATAAAATGTATTAATTTATTAAAATGAGGTTATAGTTCGTATGAAGAAAGTTAGGAGTTGTGATAAGTGTTTAATGTTAAAATCCACTCTTCATCATGTTTTTTTGTTTGAATTTCAATTTTAGGAAATTTTAGATTATTTCTATGATAAACACCTTATATTTTCTTATATGATGGTTATTTATGTGGGTTTCAATAAATAATTCCATTTTACCTCCTCTATTCACTTATGAAGCCCAAAATTGTGTTTCTAAGAAAATTTATCCTTATTTATCATTTTTCATCAGGAGTATTTCTATTTTATTGATATGTACCAAAACAATATTTTATGTATATTCTTAAAAAATCTAAAAGATTAATAAATATATTTTTCTTTGATCTTTGTCTTTATTGGAAACAAAATTAATGGATTTGTTTATCATTTTCCAAAAGGTTAATTGTTTAGTATTTTTATAAAATAATGAAAATAATTTTTTTTGAATATTTATAGAATGAATGGATTTCAAAAAATCCATATCATTTCTTCATTATTTATCTACAACTATGAGATTCCATGTGTTTAAAGAAACATTTTTACATTTATATTGTATTTTTTTAAAATTACACTAAAAGAGAATTATGTTTTTTTCTTATTTTTCAATATATATTTATAATCCTTTTATAATAGAGTTTTGTATAAATTAAAACCTAAATTAATAATTTTTATGAATCACTAGAGAAATTATATTATGATACCATCAATTTCCTTTCTCTAAATATTCCATGATGATGTTATTTTAATGATGTTACATGAAACTCATTTCATTATCATGGGTTAATTATACTATGAAGGAATGATAAATGATCTTTTGTTCATGTGTAATATATATAAATTTTATATTATTAGGTTATATTTGGGTCCATTATATCCCTCTATTTAATTGGAAAATGTTATACATCTCGTGATCTTAAAAGGTACATGAGAGGTTTTCCTAAGCCTAAGAGGGTACACAAGAGGTTTTTGCAAGTATACGAGTCTACCTGTGTGACTAAACCAAGCCCAACAGGGTATTCAAGTGGTTAGACTATGACCAAGAAGGTACACATAAGGATACACCAAGACTATAATGTCATGTATGTCATAGTGAAGAGCCTGGGCATATGATTTCCATGTTTATGGAAATTGGGAGTGAACCCAATCCACTATGGGGCTCTGTCTATTATGATATTATTGGTAGTGAGTCTTGAATAAGGAAATGACTTACTATGTCTATTTGCATTTCAAAAACTTATATCTTATTCTTATGATATTCTCTAATTACTGATGATTGATTCTAGATGATTTCATAATCTTATAACACATGTCTCTTTTTATTATAAAGCCTAATAACATGACTCTTATTTTATAGATTATGGCATTTTTTGATTGATCTAATAACTAGTTTTCTTGTTTTTATATCCTTATTATTTTATTATTCTCACATATGATAATCAATTTATATCCCACATGTTTTCACTTACTATGAATATAATCTTATCCTTTCTTATTTTCTTTTCACCCTATGTTATAAAGAAGGGTTTCAAATAGGAACAATCCATGAAGGGTACTATGTGAGAATGAATTTTTGGGAGAAATTGAATATATTTTGTGAAATAATGATATAATTTATCTAGTAACCATGAAACTAATCCTTTATGGATCTAAAGAGTTTTTTATTTTGATATGTATTTATTATTAATCTAAAATGATTTAATATTTATGTAAGTGATTCTTTGGTACCCTTAGTAGAATAACGTTAATTATAATTTATTATTTGTAAAAATATTGGTATTTCTATTCTTCAATATAGCTCGAAATTATGTTATGAATACTTAACACTCTTTAGGTTATAAACATTTAATATATTTTCAATTATACTATAATAATTATCATTCCAAAACTAAAAATTAGTATTATATTTTAAATTTCACCAATGATTTCCAAGTGAGATTTTTTGTAATTCAATAATTGAAAAACAGTATGTTATGTATGAAGAACCATAAAAATATATTATATAAACTAAATAATTAATTTTTATATCCAATTAAAAAATGAGAAAAACTTTTTGCTAAAACTTAATAAGAATTAATATTTTAACTTTGTTTCCCCCTCAGAATTTGTCCCTCATGATAATTCTATATTTCCGTATAGTTTTGACTGGTTTTGTTCATGGAACCAAAAACACCCAAAAGTTATATTTCCAAAGGAACCTTATTTTTAAAGTCTGTAACTTGTTAGGAATTTTGGCCAACATTTCTTAAGAAATTACATTAGTCGATAGGAAGGGATGTTAGGCTCAATAAACTATTTTGGGTGGAATTATTTCATACTTTTGGACACTCTTATATATTTAATAAATATTCATGAATCCTTTATTGATTACCATTAATGATGTGGGTCATCCAAAAGTTAACAATCAATTATTAACATGTATAGATATTCAAACAATTTATATATATTAGGGGTTCTTTATGAATGGAGAAATATTTATGTTTCTGAGGTTCTCCATTGATGGAATACTCTTATGTACTACAAAGAGATTATCTGATCATTATTATGATGATGACAGTTTTCTAGACACTCATTGGCACACTCTGGAGTGTATCTTTTTATAGGTAGAAGGGATTTGTTTTTATGTTAGGGTTGAACCCACAAATGTTATTCCTACATATCATTGTGAAAGGAATCACAAACTATGTTGTTAAGTGAATCATAATAGGGAACATTGTAACTTTTATGGTCATATGATAAGTACCTAACTGTATTGTTTAACATCATCTAAAAATGATGTTTATATGGAATGTGACTGGTCAATGTTTGGTGTTGGACTTTTGTTGAAGCAACCCAGGGAACCTGAGAGAAATGTGAAATCTCTGGTTGAATTAAAACATACTTGGAATTTTGATGTCAAAGAAAAGAGTTGATTTAGGATAATAGGTTCCTTACCTTAGAAAGGAATCCTATATATCCAATTTAGATAGGAATCAAATCACATGTATTTTGTGGATGAGGACCTATGCCTATGGAGGCCCTTTAAGAGTATCTCAAAGGGAAGTATGGTCATTTGAGATGTAAATTTTGGGATTATTACAAATAAGAATTACGTGAAGATAAAAAATGAGTTATGTGTCAACTAATGGTGGATTAGAGCCCTTTTTATGGATTAATCATTAGGATGACTCCGGGATTAAATGAATTATGATTGGGGCATACTCCATAGGAGGATTCACATTATGCTCTAACCCTGTGTAGGCATTTTACATATACTAATTGTAACATGAATCATATTTACTATAGTTAAAGATATTGGGTAGGTCGTGGAGATGTTGTGATATGAATTAAACTCAAATTACATGTGATTCAAGATCGTTGTGATAAATAAGACGAATCCAACGATCTGACAGACCACACACTTTTCTTTTTTTCCACGGGTGGGCATGGTGAAAAAACCCAAAGGGATAGGTATAGGGCATTGAATGTGCCCACTTCCTCTTCCCCCCTGACAAAGATAGAATAAGATAGTGGTATGGAACTTCCCACTTCTTCACATTATCCTGGAATGGGTCTAGGTTATAATGAATGTGGAGGAAATATTGAAGGAGAGATGGAATAAGACTCAGGTTCCCATCCCCCCTCTAACCCAGTGGCTATGAGGTTGAGATGAGAAAGATTGCAACATGATGAAAAAATAATAGAGGCTTACTCCATGAGTTATTCCCTAAA
This sequence comes from Viscum album, assembly GCA_963277665.1. Taxonomy (NCBI): domain Eukaryota; kingdom Viridiplantae; phylum Streptophyta; class Magnoliopsida; order Santalales; family Viscaceae; genus Viscum; species Viscum album. The sequence goes on from OY728135.1 coordinate 94,480,251, forward strand.
ATTGGTTTTATAGAGAGGTAGGATAATCTCATTCCATATATAAAGGAAAATAAATTGTAATCCTCACCCTCCCTACTATAAAATTTAGGCATCTCATATTAGAGATGAGAAGGGTAAGACATGGTCCTAACTGCACTTCCCAAGATTAAGAAATCCATGAAACTGTACCTGGTGTAAGGGTCCTCATGACTACAGGGATACACACACACATGAACTATTAATACCCTAAACATCCAACCCAAAAAATGCGTCAAACCTCTGACCGTAGGAATACACACCCAAATGGGGGACACTCAAATGTGCCAATCACAAAGGTTTTGAATTTCATGAGGTTTAGGTGAATGTTTTAACATGATCCTTCTCAAACAAGATTTCAAAAGGGGGATAGGTCCTTCCATGGATGGATTTTATGGAGGCATGAAGAGTGGATCATGTAGGCTATATGTTAGGGAGAACCAAGGAGGCTCATGTAGGGGGTGCTTCATGGAAATGGTCTTGGGAGAACTGGTGGCACCAAGGGTGACAGATGACCAGGGAAACTACAATTTTTCAGGACCTTTCTCAATCCAATATGGGACTCTACAGGTATTCCTTGATTTTCCTCGCAAAAGTCCTTAATTAAGGAAAGGGATCTCATGCTAGTATTGTTTAACCATGAGTTTAGCGAGTGGATCATGTCTATTATGTTTATTTTATACCCTAATAATAATTTATTTTCTTTATAAATGTTTAATTCTATATCCTTTATCTTTTAGAAAGCAACCTGAAAGGTTTTAGAGTGGTTCAGAAAAGGGCTATGGTGAGTAGAGCTTCAGTTGAACTTTGGGAATTTCCATCCATATGAATGAAAACCACATGGTTCTATTTATAGGAAAAATATAGGACCATGTGTGAAGGGACCATATCACTTAGGTGTATCACATAGGGGTTCTTCTTAGGTTTGTCCAGATTGTTGTTGTAGTATCCAGTCATGAAGGTTGATTCATAGGTACCCTGCATGATAACGCTTCTTTGGGGTAACTGCGTGGCTCACATGGGTAAACCTACTGCTCCATAATGTGAGGATTAAACCACCACAACCCTACTAGAGATTAATTTAGGGATTCGATAACAACCCTTTAACTCAGTCCTTTCACTTACTTCATTGATCCCCCAAGGGAAAATGAAGTGTCACACCCTGAACTTTTCTTCCCCGATCAATGATATTTTGGGTTACGATACATGGAAATCAATTATGATCATTCTTCTAGAAAAATGACATATTTCTACAAAAACTAAAAATTAGGTGTCTATGTGACGTTTATGCCTCCAAATCTATGTACAATTTCACAAAAAAATCAGTGTGTTAACAAATTTGAATCACTCATCTTATAAATGAAATAACGTTCTACTCTTACTATGGTTGGAATCACCCTTCATTATTTAACATGAAAACAAATCTTGATTCAAGTAATGATTATGTGATTTTTTTGTTCATGTATTTGAATACACATATGTAATAGTTATATTATATATAATACCCAATAAGTATAATGTAAATACTACATGTAATGATTAATTTACCTCATGAATAATATTATATTTACTACATATTTATTTCATTATTGTTTTTATTATTATGAACATTCTTGAAAAAAAAAACAAATTTCACCCATTATAATTTTACCATATAATATTTATTCTTTTTAAAAGGAGTTTTAAAGAAACCATAGACACAAAACAATTCATGGAATTTTCAAAATTGTAATTATTTTTGTTCACTATAAGAGATAAAGAAAATTAATCTTTTAATTCCATGTTTTATTATGGAAGAGAGGATAAATGATTCATGGGAGATAGATTATTCAACATTTAATTTGATAATATTAATGGTAATGATGATAATATTTGGTTAATAGATAATTTATAATCCAAAAAACATAAATTTTCAAGTTGATCAATGTACTCGATAATTTTCAAGGCATGATCAATAGATGGTTTCCCTGCATCTAGTGTACATTGAAATAATGCATTAAAAATATCATTTAACTTGAGCCTCTATTTCTCCCTATAAAGTGATATGAGATAATTGTTCATGGTATGAACATACATTTAATTATATTTTGTCATTATATATCCATATATATAACACAAATTGATAAAATGAACATAGGATGAATCCTCTTGGGAACTCCTATAGGTTTCCTTTTCACCATTTCTCACTTGTACATTGTCAAAACTACTATAGGACATTCCAACACATAATTTGTACCTCAATGTTCAAAAATATTTTATAAATTATTGTACCACTTAAAGAATTTAGTGATGGAATAGATATACACTTTTACCATAAATAACCATAGTGTTATATGTATTTCTTCTTCTATATTCTACATTTATTAAAAGAATATTTTTAGTTTTTATTTTGGTTACAAGAAGATTAGATATTATAATTCTATTTATTAATAGTATATTCTTTTAACAAAATAAAACACCCAGAATCCTAGGATTCATAATATTATGTCACATATATATTCAAATAGAAAGTATCCACATTCCCCTTTTCATAACCAACAAACTTTCATAACCAAAAAATTTACAGGTTTTAGGTAGGTGTAACAGGATGACTACATTAACTCACAGATCCTTGATCAATTGAGTATACTCCACACTCATAAAACATGAGACATGGATTTCTTCAACACATTATTCTTAGTTAAAAAAAGTCCTTACTTATAAGTCATCCATTGATGTAAACTAATTTATGTAATAATGATGTCCTAATTAAAACTACCCAATAATTAAACCCTTCAAGAATTTTCCAAAGAATCCATTTGAACTATGAATATACATTAACTATTTACATAGATGGTGATAATGACATAATATTTTGATTTGATGGATTTTTATTTTTATGAATTCATTTCCATATTACCTCATTACATGCTTATTAATTTTTTTTGGATTTTACTAAAGTAATTAACCATGTCTAAATAAAACTTATGTATAATGTAATTTATTTTAATTCCATCTAACATTATTATTAATTCATTTATTAAGGTATATAATTGAAGAATATATAAATAATAAACCATGAATCATTAAAAATTATATAATAAAGTTATAAGATCAGGATTTATTTGGTTTATCTAGAAGATGATAAATCAACTCATGGCCCTAGAGAATAAAATATCGAAACAAAACATAGTTTGAGTTGTAGCATTCCACATATGATCATGTGTATCTCCTAAATTGGTTTCACCTCAGTTTAGAACATGAAATACCTCTAATTCCCTATGATCTCTATCAATTATGTAATCATTACTCACACACAGGTGTGGGGAACCAACAGATTGTTTATGGGGTATACATAAAAGAAACTCTGGCCACAGAGCCCCTTGTATAACGAGGATGTATGACATGTAGTACTATAATTTAATATAAAATATTATTAAAAAAAGAAATAAAAATAAATTAAATTAAATCATTCACAAACACTAGTTATTCAAAGGTCATAATCCATCACACACGTGCGATTACTATGTATTGAATAAAATATCTTTCAATTCAACCATTCTCAAGAAAAATAAAATGAAATTGAATCAAATAACTAAATTTATTAACTAATCAATTTATTTATTTAATTTTCATCCAAATTAAACTTGATATTCCCCTACATTATAATTTTAAACAAACTAATAAAAAGTTCATTTTATTAAAATTAAATAACAATATAGTTGTACTTATAGACAACACACCGTACACTCATCCAAAAAACCTGGAATTCAATATAATTATATACTATATAGTCAAATGAAAAGTAGCATATACATCTTATCACATAATTACAGGTAGTTTACTTTCAAGAAATTAAAAATAGACAGATGTTATTTACTATGCGTGCATTGTTTTTAATACACCATGAGTATTTGGTGTACCACTATTATACACAATATGTAAATATTAATATTAAAAAGAAATTAATTATGAATTTAGTATTTATAGAAATTATTACATGACTTTTAATTTCAATAAATGACACATGGAAATGTATTAATTATGTTTAGATGGAATAAATAAATAATTTTATTTTCTATATAAATAGGTTGGGTACACAACATGTACATACCAGCTACACACTATGTATCCTCCATAGTTGTTTATCCATGAAACACATATAGAAACATGTACTGTATTTCATCCATGCGAAATCATGAGGTACACAACATTTATAAGAGATAGATGTTGTGTGACCTTTGAGGGTATTTCATTCAAACACATTTTGTAATAAATACATGAAAAATGTTTTACTATTCGATTTTTAACATGAAAACATATACACTACCTAGGAGATAACCATGTTACACTACACATTTTATGAAAAAATGTAATGAACCGACCAGGGGTCCACCTAACTGGTGCCCCAAGCTGGTGTGTCACATGTCTTCAAGCATGCCTCCATATACACCAAAGGCCACCGACTATCATCGATGGTTCAAAGGTGGTACGATTGAGAGACTATAACCTCATATCAAACTGTAAAAATAGATACAAATAGATACAATAAACTATGAAATAATATTATAATCATATATAATCAATAAACTACGGAAGATAAAAAAAGATAACTAAACAAGTAAGGAGTGAAAGATAATAAACTGAAAACCTGAAAATAATATGAAATGTATCTATAGAAGTGTGTGATACATAGGAACATGACATACTGTAATATAGAATAAATAGGAGGATACAAGAATTCTATACAATAATACATAATTAAAAGGGGGGAAAATATCCTCCATAAGCATCTCGAGCCTATGCCTGATTCATTTCTCCTAAGATGCAACTAGGTAAGAGAATCAACATCCTGTAGTAAGGAATTTTCCCATTATCTCTACATCAATAAAGATAGTCATATTAAGTACCAAAAGTAGACTAAGTAAGGTGTGAGATAAAAATCTTAGAAGGCCACCACTAATTGTTTCTACATGTAATCTGAGTAGTTCTCATAACAGAACAGTTTGTTGGTAAGAGTAGAATAGTAAAAAATTCATAATTAAATAACTATATCGATTGGGTTCCTATAGGACACCTCGCAAGTCTACTTGGTTTAGATCATGTATTGAAATTGTGTTTTCTCACGTCACTATATATATAGTGATAATTTATATAAATTAGTTCTATATTTATTCCACCTATATGAACCAAGAACATGTGGACACATAATGGACTTATACTAGGAATATTAGTGATGGACTAGGACAAGGTGTAGCTCAGACATCCATAAACATTATAACGATCCAAAAATATCATGAAATAGGGTACATTCCCTAAATTTCAAGAAGATTGAGAGACTTCATGCAACAAAAATCAGGATGGTGAGTGAATCACCATAGAAACACTTTAACAAAGGAATCTATCATGAAAATCAAAATACCCAAATAGTATCATTGGTGCATGATTCCATAACCCACACCCAATGTAAGGGAGTGTGATTTCCCACCTAGATCAACAACCCTAACAATTTTACGAAGACTCTATAAAGGAATATTTTAATTATAACTAGAATTTAGAAATACCTCTCATCCATCTCTTTTATCTATCCCTTATACATAAGCAAGGAATAATCATTTATAACATAATACATAATATGTATCCTCTTATTCATTTAAATTAAGCATTATAAAATACGTAGACATATATATATTTCAATACAATAGGCAATGACCTCTCAGGTGTGTCATTATCCAAGTCCAATTACATTTAAAATATTACAATTCAAATGAATCAACCATCATTAATGATCCATCATATATAATCAAGACCATTTAACATAACCAACCCATCTAATTTATTAAGACAGAGAAGCTCAATTAGTAAGGCTCAACTGTCAAGGGAATGTGTCATGGTCAATTCATTTAAAGGATCCCACCATCACATATAATCCATACTATACCATCCATTCACAATTTCCAATTAATTCAATTCATTTAAAATGGGGAATCATAACATAAAAAGGTCGAGTTTCATTTAACGAATTACATGATCATTTATTAAATTTTCCTCTTTCAAAACTCCATCTATGAGAGGGAAAAACCTAAGAGGATCCTTAGGTCACATGTAATACTCGTATATGAAGGTAAATATCATTTAAAACCGAAGAATTTAGCAAATTAAAAGTTCCAGGTGTTATAAACCTATTTTAAAGATAGAAAATTCTATATAGAACACACATGGGGTAACCCTATATAGAGAACCCAACCTAATATTTAAAAACCAGGGATCAATTTTTGAGTATTAGGATGCAATGGTCAACTTAATATGAAGCTGTCAATATAATGGAGATTCTCGATAAAGGACTATATATGGCATGATCCTATAATTACAAAATGATGAAACTCAAATGGAAGAAGATGTGACCACCTCCCTCAAGGATATATATGACTCCTCTCTCAACATCAGCCTCAGATTTAAAGCATGTTGGAAGATAAATAATAAATGGTCCAACACCCTGAAAAAAAGTTAAATGAGCCTACACATAAATAGCATGATGGAAGAAAATATAAAAATTGATTTGAATTAAGAGACTAGGGGAGCATACCAGGGTGGATCTAATGCTTCCAATATATTGTAAAAAGGTCAGATTTTACAGGATCTAGTTCAATACATATCAATATGTGTTTTCATATCACATGAAGGAGGAATCCATATTTCTATCATTTTAGAACAAGGGATATGAAAAATAATTCTTATGTTTTAAGTGGATATAGAAAATGAAATTTCACCACAAAATATCAAAGTACACATTTTAGTAACATAGTTTGAAATGGATTCACAAACCATGTCAAAATAAATTTTCCAAATAATATTGTAATGTCACACAGTTGTGAACCTCGAGTCACACAGTTGTAGAAAAATAGTGCGACCTATGGGTGCCCCTGTCTACAACCATAGTTCCTTATAGTCTGATTCACACGATTTCAGAAAAACAGATCCGATCAATTACATAGCCTATTTTTATGATCTTTGGGAATTGAAAAATACACTAACACTCCTATTAAATTATATAGGCAATATTTCACCTTTAAAATGATTAAAAAATGATTCAAATTGAAAAATAGATGATACATACCTTCTTTGAATAGATTGGTCATTACAACATCCCCTCCTTAAATAAACTCATCACAGTGTTGGACTTCTAGGGTTAAATAGGTACTGACAACAAAGAGTTCTAGATACAGAGATCCTATATCTGCTTTGTGCTCTTAATTCTCATCAAATGCTCGGGTATCCTACTACAGAACATGTACCATAGGAATAGACCTTCCTCAGAGTGTCTTCAATCTCTGATATACTATATGCACTATATAATCTTGTATGGAAGAATCCATATCCAATATTACACCATTTGATTAAAAGACATGGTTTTGGTCTGGATAGTATCAGTGAAGCTGAGATACATGAAAAACATCCTGAATTGACCTGTGTTCTTGAGGATGCTTCAACTGGTATTCCACTAGACTAATCCATTTCACAACTTCTAAGGGTCCAAAAAAAATTATTGAAATCTCACCCTAATATCAAATATGTCTATTCCCTCTCCTGGGTGCCAATTTTAAGATAACTCAGTCTCCAACCTCGAACTCAAGAGGTCACCGACATCTATTAGCATATGACTATTGGCTATACTACGATATCAACATTCACTTTCTAATCAGATGGACCTACATAGTAGTCTCCTACATGACATGTGGCATGATCATAGATGGATTCCCAACCTCTAACACATAGGTGAGTGGGAAGGCCTACCATATATGGCTTCATAGGGATCCATCTGAATAGTAGTCTGAAACAGCTGTTATAAGTGAACTCAACAAGTGGAATGTGTTTCACCCAAGAACCCCCAAAATCAATGATTCATGTACAGAGAATGTCCTCCAAAAAATTAATTGTATACTCCTTCTATCCATAAGTCAATGGTTGATATCTCATACACCAAAGTATCTGTCTAACTAAGGCCTTCTATAACCCATTTCAAAACTGTGACATGAAACGATAGTCTTTGTCAAAAAATATATAATATGGAGCCCCATGAAGACTTATAACCTCTATGACATATTACCTTATTAGAAAATCTACCAAGAAGGTATCTCACACTAGTATGAAGTTTGTAACCTTCATTGAAAGATCAATGAAAACCCATATTGTATTGTTTTCATGAGGTGGTAGCGGTAAACCTATGAAAAAATTCATCGAAACATCATCTCATTTCCACTTGGGATTGGAAAATATTTGTAGTAGAAATTGTTTTCACTGATGTTTGTGTTCCACATACTGTTAGGTGGAACACCAAGTGATGAATCCAAACATCTCATATTTCATACCATGCCACCAATACTGGCACCAGAGATCTTGATAATGTGTTGTGACACCGGGGTGAACAACCCCTGCTGAGGTGTGGAATCCCCGCATCATTTCCTCTCTGATGTCTGGTGGAACCCATACAAACTAATGGAATAAAAACATATCATCCACATGCATGGTTCATCCTGAAGATGTTTCATCATCTAAAACACTTTCTCTTAGGGAAAGGCCTTTAGGATAATATAATTGTCTCATTTTTAAATATTCCTATAGATTAGAGGTCACTTTTAAGAATGAGATGATAGTATAGACATTGATCCTCATGAACCTCAATGTGAATATCATAGAATAAGGTTATAAGATACCTTTTACCCTGGGAGTCTTGAACTGCATCTGTCTAAGTCTTCTGGCTCAATGCACTTGTTATAGAATTTCCCTTTCCAAACGTGTATCCAAGTTCAAAATCAATATATTGTAGGTACTCCACCTACCAATGCTGCATAATAATGAGAAACCACTATTTGAATATGTACATCAGGATTTTTTGTTTGGTGAATACCACAAAACACTCTCCTAGAAGACAATATCTCCAATAGTGTAAGGTATGAACAATATCAGCAAGCTCAAGGTCATGTGTTTGTTAGTTCCGCCCTTGAGGCCCCAAATGATGATAACCATACATGATGATTCACTCATCCTATATCAAAACACCTCCATGACAGATTTAAGATTCTTGAAATCATATAATATATCTCTTTCCTTGGTATGGTAGAATTAGTATCTGTGCTGAAGTCAAACAACCCTTCATCTCCTGAAAGGCTTCTTCATAAGCTTCTGGCCATATGAATTTCAAACCCTTCAATTTTTGGACCGTAAGTAGAATGGAAAGGCATGATAATTCTTGGATGAAGAGTCTTGAATATATGGCTGGCCACAAGAAACTCTGAATATAAAATAACATCTTGTGATTCTATTGAGAAAATATAGCTCTCACATAGGATCATTCTACCAAAACTTCTGACTTTGAAATAATGTTACTGTAGAAGTGGAATTTATCAATATAGATGTGGAATTTACTAATCTTAGCATAGAGATGATTCTCTCTCCATGCTTTACGAATGTTCTCAAGATGGTTTTCATGATCGTGTATTGAGCGTGAATACACTTGGATATCATCAATAATGTCTACCGTGAATGAATTTAGATACAAGTGGAAGACCCGATTTATTATATCCATGAAAACCGCAGGTGCATACATGAGTGAAAATAGAATAACAAGGTACGAATTTAGACCATACATTCTCCTGAAATATATGTGAGGCTTGTTTAAGGTCCTAAAAAGAATGTGATGATAGACCAAACTCAATTATATCAATGAAAAAACCATCTATCCTTAGAGATGATCAAATATTTTTTCTATTCTAGGTAGTGGATACCAATTATTAACTATAATATGATTCAAATGAAGGTAATACACATAGGTCTTGAGGTTACTATTCGACCTCTTGGTAAAAAGGATGAGAAAACCCCAAGGAGAAGTTCTAGGGCATATAAAACCTGTATCCTTCAGATCCTCCAACTATTTCTTGAGATCCAAAAAGCTCATTAGGTGGCATCCAATAAGTTGGAATGGTCACTCGTACTCATCATGGTGTAATTAAATAGTAAACTCTACCTATCTCATAGGAGGTAGCCCAAAGAAGTCATCAAGAATCATTTCTATGAAACTATATACTATAGGAGGAAAGATAGTGGGTCACAACCCATGGTCATTAAGGAAAAGGCAAGTGACCTAAGCTATCAGATTACCCAGCATCTGCTACTCGGGTCCAACTCGTGTCACAATGAGATCACAATCAAATTTATGCACATTCTGAATTCCCTATAGTGATGTAAACTACACCCTATGATGATAGTTGTCAAAGTGGATTTTTTATGGATCTAACTAGTCCATCCCAATGACTAATTCAAATCCCTTCATTTAGATGAAATACATATTCCACATCAAAAGGTATCCCACCATCTCAAGGGGCAGTCTGTACTGTGAAGAATTAACTCTGAACTGATATGTAATGGGGTGTCTATCATCATAAAACCTTTAATGTTTTCGATCTAAAAAGCCATACATACCATTATATTATCAAATATAAATGATTGAGATGTGATTATGTCTAATAAATAAGACACTAAAGTTGAGGATACTAGAATAGTACCTCTAACTGTAAAGGTCGAACACTCTGCTCCTACAATGTAGGATAGATTGTTTCTAACTATCATGTACTGCGTCCTTGAGTCACTGCCTGACTACCATGAGAAAGACCGCTATGCCAACAATGTGAATCATAAGTTTTACTACATCTTCCTTGACCACCACCTCGACCTGATTGACTTGTGGTATTCCAACTGCATGCCCTTCATGATCATGATAGTCCCACTCTTGGCCAAGGAGTAGGTTTAGATCCCTGTTCCCTAGGTACCAGAGGGAAAGTCATTCATAAATGATAAATATTCCCCATCTTATCACATCCACTATACTGGACTAGATCCCAGGTACACTTAGACATGATGTGTCATGAAATCCCACACTGGTAAAAGATAAGAAAGCTGTTTGTGTGAAGAGTCTGTCCATTTCTACCTCTACGAGTAGTCATAAAATGCCTCTTTCTCTTAATTGAAGAACCACTAGTAACCCTAGGATCCGAACCACCCTAACTCATTCCCTCATCATCCCTCGAATTCCTCTATTTAATAAGGTATTGGTTGATGATTTCATAAATAGTCATAAACCTAAACACATTGACATGTGACCAGATGACATAGACCAACGCATCCTAGAATCACCTAATGATCATAATATCAGCTGTAGCTAGAGTATGAGGGAATTGATTCCACTATGTGAAATGATAAGATTATTAAATAACTGATATGGTCTACTAATGCATGTTTGTTAAATCTCTAGCTCTGTCATCCCTCATAGTCTGGGGAAATAAGTAGTCATAGAAGATGGTCTGAAATTCATCTCAAACCATATCATGATATCTATATTCTTGGGAGACGATATCCCACCACCTCATGGCTGAATCAAGAGGAATATAAGAATCTTTATTGACTTTATTATCTAAAGGAATATCCAAATTCTAAAATATATAAAATATTTCTTCATGCCATGACTCTATATCATGAGGTCCTCCATCCCCCCAAAAGGCGGGAGGATGCAGCTATTGAAACTCACAAGTCAATTATTTCATACTCGAGGAAGGTGAAACTACTCCTTGTATTGAAAGTAACATACCTACAAAACCCTCAAAAACCTAGGAATCAGTCGCCATATCTGGAATAATAAAAGGATTCATAGGTGGCCTTTTGGGAGGACTCAATGGTTCTCATGACCTTCCACCATAGTTATTTGGTATTCACTATCTTTAGGGCGTGCGACTGGAGGACTTCATGGTAGAATAATTCTACAAATCCAAACTAATCCCTCTGAAGAAATTTAAGAAAGCATAAGAACTATAGAAATGAAACTATGAAATGTGTAAATCGTTTCCATAGATTCAATCATGCCTCTTGGACTACTAAATTTCAAGGTCTAAATTGTAGAACAAACCATAATAATCTAAGAGATACCCACTACCCCCTACTAAATTGAGGTTCAGGTCTAATTATCTATATTATATAAACATATATATAAGATAGATGTTTCAAATTGGGAATTATATTCATTTTGTATCTGAACATTTCCAATATTCATCCACTATAGATAGTTTAATTAAATTGAATTCCAAGCCCAATCCATAAGGGCCCATTCACCTTATGATCCAAATATGGAATCCACTAAACCCAAACCATAACACATTACATCTCATGAGAACTATGGTCCATTACTCATCATTATATAATTTAATGATTACGGTTTATTCTTTAACCTATTCTTGAAAACACTCCTAGGTTAAGGAAGTAACTTTAGGTATCAATTATGTTTTCCAATCAATGAAAGAAGTGTCAGAACAATTCAATACAATCCAAGGAAAAGTCAATATGAAATAGGAAAATTCATGCGAAAAATAGGTATTTCATGTCAAGATGTGTGGCATATTAGTCCCATTGTTCAAAATAATAAAGCATAAAATGAATTTCCATTGTTTCATTGGTTGAAATTAATTAAATAATAATTTAAATAACATAAATATAATTAGCTTCATAAACCATGTTTTCACCCAATAGTGAATTTATATCAATGATAAATAGGAAAAATCATTACAATAATTATAATTTAGGAAACTCAGAATTTACCATGAGCATTGGTGCATGACACCCAAGAACAGCTTATGACCAAGTGCCAAGATTTCATAATCTCCAATCTATTACCTAAAAATATTTATCCAAGAAAAGAAACACCCTATTATTACACATTTTAATATACTGAATCGGGACCCACATAACCCATTCCCCAAGCTGGTGGGTTACATGGCCTCAAGATCCCCCCCATACGCCAGAGGATTTCAACTAATAGTGAGGGTATAAAGTTCATATGGTTGGGAGATTGTAACCTATTATCGAAGTTGAATAACATATACCACCATATAAAGTTATCAGGGGAAGCATAATATAAATAAGAAAAATCAATAAACAATGAAAGTGTAAATATATAATTAATCAAGTAAGGAGTGTAAAATAATAATATGAACAACTGATAATAATATCAAAAGCCTCTATGGTAGTGCAGGATACATAGATGCATGGAATGTTGTAATACAAAATTAATTGGGAGATACATGGATAATATACAACAATACAAAAAGAAAAAAAGTCAAAAGTATCTCCATAAGAATCCAAAGTTTATTCCAGATCCTCTATTCTGAAGATCCAATTAGGTAAGCAAATAAAAAACCAATAACAAGGCCTTTTCCAATATCGATGCCTGAAGAAATATAGTCTTCTCGGGTACTAAAGGCATAATAAGTGGGGTGGGAGATAAAAATCACAGTACACCACCACCAATTCTGTCTCTGTATAATTTGAGTAGTGCATGAAACTAAATAGTGTTCAAGTATGAAAAGAATTGTAAAAAATGCTGAAATAAATAACCATCCCCCCAAGGATCCTATAGGACATCTGGTGGGTCTAGCTGCTTCAACTCATGGATAGAATGTTTATTTGATTAGGACACTTTATATATATATAAATAGTAATATATATATATATATAAATATTAGTTCTATATTTCTTCCACCTATATGAAACAAGTGCACGAGGATGCCTAATGGCCATATACATAGAATACAAGTGTTGTACTGGACTAGGGTGTAACTCAGACATCCATAACTAGTCTAACGAGCCTAAAATCTCATTACATAGGGTACCATCCCTATATCCTAATAAGAGCGAGATACATAATGTAACAATAGTTGGGGTGGAGAGTAAACCACCATGGGAACACTCAAATCTTGGAACATGGTGAGTAATGGTCAACACCCATATTATATCCCTTGTGGGAGATTCTCTACTCCTCAACCAATGTAAGGGTGTGATATTTCTTTCCTAGATCAACACCCTTTACTATCATACACAACCTCTATATAAGAATAATATTCTTATAACTAGAATAGGGCATTAACAATCATTCATATCTTTTTTCTGGCCCATATACATATGCATGACATAATCATTTATAAGATAATACATAAGAATGTTCTCTTATTAATTTCATTTAAACATTATCAAAGGAATACTAATATATATAATTCAATACATGAGGAAAGTATGTATCACTCATGTCATTACTAAAGTTCAATTCCATTTGAAATATTAAAATTCATATGAAGCAACCATCATGAATTACCCATCATGTATAATCAACACCATTTAACCTAACCATCCAATTTAATTCATTAAGTAAGTAAACATAAATTTGTAAGGATAAAGTGTCAAGGGAAGGTGTGAGGGTCAATTAAATTAAATGATTCCACTATATTACATAATTGATCTTAAACCATCCATTAACTATATCCAATTCATTTAATTAATTTAAAACATGGAAACACCACTTATAATGATGAAGGGTCATTTAGAGGATGACATGATCATTTAGGAAATTTACCACTTGGGAAATTCCAACTATGAGAGGGAAAAGAACCCAATAAGTTCCTTGGGTCACATGTAATACTCATATATTAAAGGAAATATCATTTAAACCCCAATAAAATAGCTAATTAATAGTTTTGTGTGTTTTCAACCAATTGGACAAATGGAAAATTCTAAATGGCACATGCATGGGGTGACCTTATATTAAGCAGACAACCTATGAACTTCCAAAAAAGTGCCAATAGGTTCGTATTTGGACACAATCGTCAATTTTATGTGAATAATTCAATATAAAATATTTTCTCAGCAAAGTCTAGTATATGTCATGATGGCATAATTATGAAATGAAGAAACACAAAGGGAATCCAATATGACCACCTACCTCAACACAGTATATTACTTCTCAATTAGTATTGACATTAGATTCAGAGTAGGTTGTGAGAGGTATGATAAATGTTCCAATTACCTAAAAATATAACAAATGAGCCTACACGTAAATAGTGTAATGAATAGAAAGATAAACATTGATAGTAGTTTAGAGACTAGGGGAGCATACCGAGACAGATCCAATGCTTCTAACAGATTGAAGAATATACACGAGATATAGAATATATCTCAATGCATATCATTATGTATTTTTGAGAAGAATGGAAAGAGGACCCCATTATCTATCCTCTTGAAAATAGGGGAGAAGATAATTAATTCACAAGGATTAATTAGATGTCAATAATGAAATTTAACCATAAAATATCAAAGTACAAGGTTTAGACATGCAATTTGAAAACCCTATGAAAACCATTCCATAATCCTCTATCTAAAAATACTACAATGTCTCATGACCATGTGCCTTCGGTATCAAAGTTGTAGAAAAAATGTGTTCCTGACAGGTTCCCCTATCTACATCCACACTATCATGTTCCCTGGGTTTCACTGTTTTAGAAAAACCATAGAGCCCAGCTATGTAGCCATTTCAAAAAACTTCGGGCTCTGAAAAATCCATAGATTCTCCTAAGACATAATTTAGACTATAGTAAACCATCTAAATGATTAAACAAAGGATTAAAACTGAAAAAAATGATATGTACCTTCATTGAAAATATGGTTCGTTACAAAAAACATGTTCCAAGATGGACTAGTCAACATGTGGTGCATATTTAATGTACTTCATCTATTAATAACTACATGCTGACAAATATTTATCAACAATGATCTTGGTGAAATCAACATAGGTACATGATGTATTCCATCTAGATACACATAATGTAATATCATGATGTCAAGATAGAATCCTGAGAACCTCCAAATGGGTTCTTTAGATGCCATTAATTTATAGTTAATCAATTTTGATAATAATTGAGATTGTTGTAGAAAAATTGATGATCTTGACATTTTAATTAAAATAAAAATTAATCAAGAAAAAAACTAAAAGTAACTGTTTTAAATAATCAATGTTAAATAAATAATTATAAATTATTTTTCAACCAATTTTATACCACATAATGATTCCAGGTATAGCAGAAGTTCCTATTGGGTCAAATAAAACACATATGTTTTTCCAAATAATAGAATGATCGATGAACTTCATGATGAAAAATTTAACAACTAGGAGAACAATTGAATGATTAATTGATATAAAAGTGGAACCAATAAGTCTTGAACATAAAATATAATTTATATTAAATTGAGGCCCTGTTAGAATTATTTCATTGTTGATGTTTCGATTGGAATCTTATTTGTGTAACATCATTGCAATGAGAGGATTCAAGTGTATAATCCATCTACGAGTGATCAAAACAACCTCTGTGAACTTCAAAAAGTCACTACAGAAATACCTAGGTGTTACACTAGAATGTTATAATTTTTTCTTTATTCATTTTTTATTGAAATAAAAGACTTTATCTATATATGTAATTTCTCTAATTCTCACTAAATGTGAGAGAGTGGAGGATGATTACTTCTCTATATTATTGAAATCATTGTAGGAGAGTAATTTTATAGGTCTTGAGTGGACTCTCTAAAATTTTATTGTAAACATTTATTTGATTGAAATTATTAGCTTAGACAATGTCATAATAGATTTTAAATATACATAGGAATTTTAGAATAATAATTAAACATAGGTCCTTATGATTATCTTAGTACATGATGACCTCCTTGTCTAAATAATAATAATATTTTTATTATTTACATTCCATGTACTAAAATCACAGATGAATAAATAATAGTTCCTTGGATAAATAATTTAATATTTATTAAAAAATTATTTAATATATATTTTATCCTCAGACTATTAAAATACACCTACCAATCCTCTTAAATATTTATTTATCATTGAATGCATACTATTTATTTAAATAAATTAATATCACTATATTATTCAATCATAATTAAATAAATAGTAAATTCAAATAACTTTGTTGTAAATATTTTTAAAAATTCATTTAACCAAATAAATAAATAGTGGGTACCTTTTATATAATTTAGCATAAATAAATATTATATATTTTCATAATTAATAATTACCTATTGAATAAATATTTATTTATTATTCAAATCTTATAATATTTTTTAGAATAACAAGTGACAATATATTTTTGATCAATAAAACATCAATAATTATAAAACCATTGATGAGAATATTTTTTTCTTCAATATGATAACTTCAAATAGTATTTAAATGTGATTATGAATACACTTGTTGTGTGACCCACTTGTCCCATTTCACAGTGGAATTAGGTTGAAACATAAAAATTTTGAGGTTGTCATCAAGGATCAAACTAATTCACATATAAATAATGAATATAAATTCAATAATGAAAATAACCACATATAATTTCAAAATATTTTTTATTTTTATTTAGGAAAATATTTCTAATTAAACAAGTAAAATGATAGATTTAACAACAAATGTGCTTGATGTCTCCTTATTTGAAATTAAAAAAAATAGTAATATAATTCTATGGAAATTAACTTAACCAAGTAGTTTCAATACCATTAATGAGATTATCATATCAACATCCATTAAAAAATTAAATGGGAAAATCCTTTCTCACATTAGTCATTAATGAAATATCACAACTGGCACACCCAACATATCCAAGATCTCTATGAGCTTATATCATCATAGATTTCATCAATACATCAATGCATGAAATTGATGATATGAATTTAAAATAATATTAATTTCTAAATACCACAACACACAATTTTATATTAGAAAATCCAATGATATGTATGAATGTAGATTTATTACTAGCGAGTGAAGCTCTAATAATCACATGTTTTGTAAATTATAAAGGGAGTACACTATAGGAATGTTTCTAAAATTCCTATTAGTATCCACCCAAAATAGACTATATCATATGATCCCTACAAAAGATATCACCCATCTATGCAGTAGATATTGAATAATATTTTCATGCATCTTTTAGGTTATCATTATAATAGGGAACTAATCTAACTGTATAGTGAAGATGTTACCCTTTGAATGTTATCACATAGATAAAACATAGAATAGTATCCCTCATGTAATGATATATTAATTAATTTTAAAACCATGTATATTTAAATTATCTAATATACAAATTAGATGATTATAGTGATATAACATTAAAAACTACACCCCTTTAATATGAAAAAACAACACTATCAAATTATATTAAAAATAGTATTATGAAACTAGAACCCTTATCTATATGTAAATTAAACTTATCCTTATCATCTCATTAGTTATAAATATTTCAAAACACAATTCTTGAATTAGACACCATTTACTAATGCTTAACATCATTAGACATAGTTTTATAACTAATCCAACCACATTCAACTTCCAATTTAAAATTTAATAACTAGAATTAGTCATCAAATTCATATTAGGTAGAACATAACTCCATCTATAAAAATTTCTCCTGGTTAAGTATAAATATATCTCCTTGAATAAAAAACCTAGTGAAATCATAGTGGAAAATATACCTAGAAAATATGTTCACTATGGTTTAGTAAAATCCTATAGTTTTAGCCTTCATATACTGGTGTAGTTGTGACCAAATATTAATCTCTAATTAACCAATGTGATTGTTTAATTAAATTAATTCCATTAATAATTGAACCACCCATGGTTTATTACATTAATCACATCATAAAAATAGTATAACTGATTTACCATCACGTATCACATAAGATGTAGATGGTGTGTATACCATGGGGATGAAACATACCAGTGTAAACTAGTAGAAATTGGTATGAAAAACCCCATCATGAATTGAAAATAAGAAAAAGAAGTTAACAAGATGAACAAAAAAAATAATAGTGTCCTTTAATATTGAATAGATACCCATAGTGTAGCAGTGAATAATCATTACAATGAATCCTCATCACACATCAACATTTATTGAAAGGAAATTAAATGAACAACACTCAATGATATCCAAGAGTATTAGCACCTAAAAACACCACAAAATGCCACAAAATACTGATAACTACTTTCAAATTATAAAATTTCGAACCAGGAAAAATGAATCATCCACAAATTTTTTGGGTCGAATTAGATGAGCGATTTTGAACAAGATACCTTAATATCCATTTTTTTTAATTTTTTTAGAGTTTGCAGAAATTAGATAGACGAACAGTTAGATACATGACCAAACAAATAGAATGAATAATCTATGAACGCATACCCAGACATGTACATATCTATTCAATAGCAATTCTACCTAATACCAATATGTCCCCTTCTATAGAATATATATATTCATGGTTTTAATTAAAAAAATATTCAATTATTATGAAATCTTGAAATATATATTTAAAATATTTTACCAATTAATAAAAAAAGTCTCTATAAAATCATTAAACAATTTCATTTTATATTCAATATGTATGCAAAATTCTATAAAACAAATTCAAATTCATAATATTGTTTGGCATTTTAACAAAAATATAAGTAAGAAAACAAAAGTATATATCTAATTCCAAAAAAATCAATTAATAATAATTTTATCTTTAAAGTAAAAAATAATTATTAATTATTAAAAAAGAATTATGAATTTGGAAACTCAAATAAATAATTATTTAATCTAGAAATCTTATCTATATATCCAATATATACTAAACAAAGTCAATGTACAAAACATTAATAATTATCGATAAAAATATAAATATTTTATAAAAAATATATTTGTAATTAAACAATAAAATTTACTATCCATTTAAGAATAATGTTTAATAAAAAAATTAATGTATAATTTTTGAATTGAAATAATTTGAAAAAAAATATAAAAAATATATCTTATTTCATTTCCAATGGATTTATATTCTCCCTAAATTTCCAACAACTCATTAATATTTCATTAAAAGTGCATGAAAAAATGAATTAATCCAAAAAATGAAAATAAAATCTATTTGAAAAATATGTCTAATTGAGACACATCATATGGTATAGTTCTAATTATTTTTATAAAGTTAATAATAATTTTGCGTTACGTTTTCAAATCCTTATAAAAAGTTTTATAGATCAAAATTTATATTATATAAGGGATAAAAAAGATGAAATTATTACTTCTTAGATAGAGATGTATTATCCATCATTTTTAATTGATATAAGGATACATCTAATGATTCCTTAGTCATGATATATATGTTTTTTTATTCCATTATTTTTAGGTTATATATATTCATTTGAATGATATTACAAAATTCAAAATGTATATCAAGAGAAAGAACATTAAAAATATGCCTTTATTGTTAATATATATATATATATATATGAATATGTGGTTGAGTTCTATGTTGAATAATTGTGTGATACGAATCATAAAAATTTTCTTACATCAGGTAATGATGTATTCAACAGTTAATGTAATTGTATACTTGGATTAAAAGTGTATTCAATATAATATAATGAAATAATGTGGGCAAATTAATTCATTATGAGGAACACAAAGGAGGGAAAACAATATATACCATCACATATTGTTGGATCAAAAATTGGATATTTAAAATTACTAATATGTGGTTGATGAATGAGTATAATAATATAGTTTATCTATATTTTTATGAGAATATTAGTAAAAATTCAACTCCATAATATTCATTAAAATTGTTCAGTAGAGGACCATGTGTTTTTGTGGCCATGTGATTTGGATAGAAATCAATGGTTATACATTTTTTTACAAATACAAAATTATGAAAATATTCATTGAATTCAGAAAAATAGAGCATTTTTTATCATTGAAGTAATTTAATTAGAAGTGAAAATATAGAAAACCAATTATTACATACACAGAATATATTAGAGTTGTTTATTATCAATGGGAAAATTTTATAATATATTTTGATCTCTGGTTTTTTACTATAACTAGATCGATAATAACATTGGTGTAAAATATTTTGATTTTGGATTAACACTTGTTTAGTTAAATAAATTTGTTCTAAAAGAAAACTATTAATCATGTAAATTCATATTAAGAATATATTTTATATTTTTAATATATCAAATGATTAGTGATCTATTATTTTTCAATGAAAAAATTTATATCTAGGTGATGATAATGTTGATGTTTTAATCAGATTATTTGAGATTCCTCACTCGGTTGTGTGATCATCCAATTATAATGAAGACTATAATATGAACATAGTCCATTTTATATAAAGTGATCATGTAAATGAGTTATGGAAAAAATTTATATTACTCTCAAAATTATTTATATAAAAATATACTTATATGATGTCCAGAGTTAAACAAACATAAAAAATGCGACAACCATTGTATAATTTTATGTTACAAAATTTATTATTTATTATGTTTGTTATTCAAATTTCATTGTCTCTATAGTTTTCCAGTGATTATGAATATTTTTTGGGTTTTTAGTTTCAAACTACTCCAAGCCACACAATGGACTAAGGGAATCATAGCATGATAAATGGGGTTATAGGGTAACAAACTCATGGAAAAGGGAGGGATCATAATGGGTAGTCATGTATGTAAGTTGTTATGCATCTATTTGAGAGTCATGTTATGGATAGGATATTCACACCATTTTAAGTCTCTATTTTCTATTAGGGGTTTTCTTATCATTTTTCACGGAGAGATGGCCATGCCTTCACAAAGGGACTCATGGCATGATGAGTGTAAACAAAAATAAAGATATGGTTACGTATCTTTTGCAAGATTCATATAATTTACTCTTATATATTGGAACCTAGACGATGGGTTCCCAATGGTTGTGAGAATTCAATTAAGGGGGGGGGGCATCACATCATGATTAGGGATGCCACATCAATTCTGTTCATATCAGAACTTTATTAAATAGTTTTTTACTCTCAAGTAATTTTTTTTATTTATAAAATTATAAAGAGAATAATTTATAGATTTAGGAATGAATGTTGTCTTTGGTGTCATTGTATTATAAAATCAATATGTGTGGAAGAAGTTTTTCATGAATTTGTGATTCCTAGAGTTCTTGAAGTGGCGTATGTAGAATAATTGTTATGGTTTAAGTGATTATGAGTAGATAATTATTATGGATATATATTATATCATTGTATTTCATGTTTCAAAAATTATTATTTATATGTTATTGGATGTCATGCATGAATAGTTCTTCTTGGTAAAAATTTGATTGATGTTTATACTATTATTAAATTTCCAATACATGTGTTTAGGATAAAACATTGTTTATAACAATGTTTATAAGATTAAATAAGTCCATGAAATAAATATTTCAAAATGCATGAAGAAATGAAGAGTTTAATTTTATTTGAAAAAATATATTTTAAATGAAAGATGTAGAATAAAATATCACGATGTTTTCTTGGAAAGGATAGGATTTATATTTCCATTTATACTTAGAATTTCTGTATCTTTATTTTATGGTGGCCTTACATAAATAATTGGACCAATCAAATGACCTTCCAAGGCCATCTCATCTCTGGATTATGTAGGACTCAAGGGTCCACCATGCCAAAGGAAACGTCATGAGTAAGGGCATGGGTGGCATGGGTGGACATATAAGCACACCAACATGGGGGAAATTTACAAGACCATGGGGGCTCGTGCAGATGGCTCTTATAGTGTGCACCTGTTAGGGTATAGTGGTTAGTCTAGTAGCCTACACGTTCATACTGTGGTAGTGGGTTTAGTGTATATTGGTGATGAACCTGGTCTCTACTCAAATGTGCAGTACTCATCGCTTGATTGATAAACATAAAAAGATCACAAGTCTGAAACTGATGTGGGATTAATTGAGTATGAGTACTACTCACATATCCATTAAAAAGGTGGTAATAATGATGTATGTATAATATTTATGATCATATGAATGTGAACCATTAGATCATTTTAGGAGATCATCTTCTTCATCCCGTTTATGAGCCCTTCATGAAAAAACACCTCGCAGATGAGGGTTGCAGGCTTAGAAACTACAAAGGCATTCAAATACCATGCTATATTTTCAAATATCATCTCATGTGTTGAAAAATATTTATGATTCAATTTATTAAAACCATAATGATTCTTTGTGAAGTTGAGTTTGGGAAGATGATTTCTATGAATAATAAGCTTTGTAGATGAGGGTTTCATGTTGAGGAACTATGTACAAGCTTAAATGTTATGTGGAGTAGAAGTCATTTGTAGATAGTTATAAGTAATTTTGGTGTTCATGGATAAAGTAGTAGAGTTTAGAGGATATGGTTAGTGAATAGACCTTATGCGATCAATTAAGTTGGTTTAAAATGAGTAGTACAATATCTAGATTTCATTATATTTTTTGAAGTAGGTGAAAGACTTCCATGAAAACTACAAGAGGCGTTCATGAATCACATGAGAACCTATTTTTTTTACCATCTCATGGATTATTTGAGGAAGGATTACTGATTTACAGTGTGAACTAGTACATGGAGACACCTAATACATGAATAAACATAATATGAAAAGTCGTATAGAAAATGAAATACTATGGAAGAATGGAATTATTCTTGGGAAATGAGTTTGTGGGAACCATTTTTTTCCGATGCGGTATCTATCTGGATATGATTTATAATCAACTTATTAATTATGTGGGAATTGTTTTAAAAATTCTAAGACTATTTAATTAAAATTTTATGTGAATATAAATAAAAATTTTATGCCAAGATGTCGCTTTAGCATGATTTTTTTGCAGTGAATATACTATGAGAAACTGAAAACCATATCAGATGATATGCAGTGAAGATTCTTTGTGAGACAATATATGTAGAAACAATTCATTAAAATTTTATATATAAATTTATAATTTTATGAACGTCTTATTTTCTGAGAGGGGAAATGTGTCAAATGGGTAAACATATTTTTTTGGATCATAGTTTGTTAAACTACATAGAAACCACTTCATTGATTCTTATTAATATATTGTTAACACTCGGCTGGTAAATAATCAATAATTTTAGAGATGTCCAATATCATGAGAGAAATGCCTTATATTTCCCTAGTTGAGTTCCAAAAATCATATTGTACTTTCATCGAAGAAGTAAATTCCATGAATAGAAATGCTATTCTAAATTATTTTTAAATGGAATTCTATGTTAATTAAAAATTTTCATACTCTCTTAAAGAGAGTCATGTTTTCTTGAAAAATAGCTAGCATTCTGTTTGAATCATCAGTATTCAAAGTGTTATGAAAATGAACCAATAGTATGAAATAAATTATATATGTTTTTTAATTAAAATTTGATTTTTACAGAATCAATTTAGTTTACTGTTTTATATTTTCATAATAAATAAGAAAGTAAAGTTCAAATTTCACAATTCAAAAGTCCATTAAATTCACATAATTTCATGATGTCTTAGATTTGGGATTTAGAAGAAAACTTATTCATAGTTGTGAAAGTTTCTATCATGAATAAATTGTCTGAATCACTTGCATGAATTAATTGAGTTTGGCACTTAATATGAGTTAAAGAGAATTATTTTTCAATGCATTTGACTAAGGAATATCTATTCATTCATAAAAGATCAAATAT
The DNA here is from genome assembly GCA_963277665.1 of Viscum album. NCBI lineage: Eukaryota > Viridiplantae > Streptophyta > Magnoliopsida > Santalales > Viscaceae > Viscum > Viscum album. The sequence continues at coordinate 94,504,674 of OY728135.1, forward strand.
TTAAGATATATAATCCAAACAATACATGCAATGGAAAAGTGTTAGGACATAGAAGTCAGTAAAATGATAATAACTGATTCTTTTAAGATCTAGTGTAAACATGTTTCAAGATAAAAATTCCTACTTCAAGAAGATGTTGAATATATTGAAGTTATATACAAGTTAAAGAGAACAATTTCAATAATGTAATTATATATATATATATATTTCAGAAGAAACAAAAATAAAAAATTGATATTTCTACTTTTGGATCGAATAAATTGAGAAGAAAGATCGTGTGACTTGGGTGTCTAACAAGTTGTTGAATAGTCTCAAGGATTGGGTGTATTAATAGTTTAGAATGAGGAGAAGAGAATTTTCTTGGGGTGTTTAACTAAATAATGCATAATATTTGGTTTTTTGTTGTTGTAGATTCCGAAATCCACTGAAGGCATCAAACCAACATTTTGGGAGAATCGAAGGCATATTTCAACCGAGCAAACTAGTTCAGGACTGGATGAAAGGCTTTGTGGAAAATCCGAGGACTACATGTAAAGCCACCCCAATGTCCCACAAATTTCTATGCCCAAGAGTTTTTTTTGTTTTCCAGGTGGAAAGTTCCTTGCGGCCGATGGAGGGGTCTCGTTTTCTGCATAGAACGAATTCCACATGCCCCTGTGCCCCCAATCGATTATAAATAGAAGGTCACCCCCTCAGATCCAGTGACTGAAGAAGTTGAACCATCTCCTCGGCGTGTAAAACACTCTTTCGCGTGCAATAGAGGACTTTATGGTACTGAATTTTCCACGAGAGGTTTCTCGAATGACTACCATCATGTGAAACCCTTAGGAATTGTCCCTCTCCTAGTTTCTTTATTGTTTGGTCAGTTGCACGCAAATCTGTTTAAATGCACAAAAACCTTGGATGCTTGCACGCAAAACCTCTTAAAGTTGAATGCAAACCTCCATTATACGCATAATTTGGCTTTTTGCGCGCACTAGTTCCCATTTCCATGCCTATTGCATGAAAATCCCCTATTTTGCATGCAATCCTCACTCTTTGTGAGATCAATGTGCCATCCTCCCCCTAAGGTACCATTTCAGAGCCCCTCTTTTACGTGAAACCATTTTCGTACACACCCTTCTCCCATATGGCCCTCCAGGTTTGTACAAAGTGATTTCAAGGTCCCTTGGGTGGTGTGTAACAGCCCAAGATTTTATAAAAAAATATTCTTTTTAATTTTATTAATGTCTTGTGTTGTACGCTACACCAAAAGGAGCTTGCACAACACACATCCTTGACTTGACTTGCATTACACGCAATCGCGACCTTCCTCGATAGCGTGTGTAGTACGCAATACCGAGTTTCACTAAACAACGATATGCTATAAAAATATTATTAAAACTAGCCGTTATGAATAGTAATAACCACTTTTTGAAATCCAGTAAATCTTATTTTTCAAAATGAACTTTATTTTTGGATTCGGAGTATCGAATTTAGCCTAAGGTGAAATTTTGGTACTTTTCGGATAACTTTCATATTCTGATGAATAGTGAAAAATTACTAAATTATAATTAAAAACAACTTTTTTAATCGAAATAATTAATAGTGATAAATTATTAATTTGAGTGGTTTTAAAGTATATTTAGAATATATTTTTACAATTTAATACAATGTTGGTCATTGGTTGTAATTTCACATTTAAACCAGACATAATCAAGTGTCAATCTTTTTATATATATTGTTTCCTAAAAACACGCTATTTATTTTAACAGCGGGATTTAATTATAAAATTAATTAATGCAACTTATATGTTATGAATTTGGTAAAATAGATTTCATTTTTGAATTCGGAATATGAAATATAGCTTAGGATGAAATTTTGGCATTGTTCTGAAAAACATCAATTTTTGATGAATAGTGAAACTACTAAGTGGTAGGTTAAAAACTGAATTTTGCATAAAACTTAATTTTACCGCTTCTGTGAATGGAATTTCGAAAATCCGAGAGACAGGGTTAATATCAAGGACTAAAATGTGGTTCAATGAGATGAAAATAATTTTTTGGTGAATAGTAACTTTTTACTTTTTTTACCACGGTTAATAGTAAATAAGGTAACTAAGGGTAAATATGATATTAATATTACCCTAACACATGTCCTAATTCTATTGGACAAGTGTAATTAAACCAAAAACAAACTTAGGAATAAAATATGACCATTTAGGCCCACTTGGATTAGATTAGGACATTTATTATTAATTTATTTAAAGAAGGGTTAAAATAGTTAAAATCAAAGTTTAATAAGTAAATCATTTTTAATATGGGGTTATACATAAGATAAATTCGACTATAAATATTCATTAGAAAGCTAAAAAGATTTCCTACATTATGGTATTTTATTTGTAATTTTAAGACATCAAATAATATAATTTATTTATGACACAATAATGATGCAGTAATTATCTTATTAATGAAATATTGACATAATTGATAATATAAATACCAAAATAAATGTAATTTAAGACTTTTTATGAATTCCACTAATTTTCTAGGTTACTATGATATATTAGTGTTGATTTAATCAACTTGGTTCGAACATATAATTCTGTTATGACTTTCACAAAAATCATATATCAAATAGTGTCAAAATTGACACAAAATAGTTTTTAAATCAAATAATATATTATTAATTGTTATTTTATTCCTAAAAATCTAAGGTTCGGCCAAATGACTTAGATAAGGATATATATATTAATAATAAACAATTTGGGGTTCGTTTGGCATGTTATAGTAAGTGTATTAACCATATAGTGAAAGAAAACAAAAAGACATGGTAAAAGTTAAATTATTTAACTTAGAGTTAAATCTAATTGATAAGGTTAAAATAATATCCTAAACTTGTCTAAATTCTATTGGTTGATAGGATTTCGACCCATACCCACTTTATCTTCGAAATAAGACCCTTTTGAACCATTATAAACCGATTTTGACTTTAATATAAAATAATATTTTGAGATATTCCTAAGGTGCCCCTCTCCTCCCCTATAAAAGGACACCTCCTCCCCCTCCTCCTCACACCAATTTGAGCACTCAAGCTCGGCCAAACCCTGCCAATTTATCCTCTCCACTTCCCTAGCAACATCCTAGAGGTTCTGGTCTTCCTCAAATACCAATTTTAGTGCCCTAAGAGGAGGTCTCAAAGAGGCACTTCAAATAAGAGGTAATTACCGTTACCAATTCTTTCATCTTTATTTCTTCTTCCACTTCTTCTTCTTAGGTTGTTTCATTATGAAGTAATAACATCAGTATCACTCATATACTGATATGTTATTATAAGTATGAAACAACCCTATTTCACCATCTATCCATCCTACGGAAAAAGAAATCACCGCGCGTGCGTACGTACGGAATACCGTCTCCACGCCGTGGTGTAATCTATTTTCGACCACCACCTTACATGGATGGGTATAATGGTGTAAAGAATAACTATACATAGTTATTAAAACATCATATTGATTCTGATATATTGTATAATACACTCCAATTCAATTCAATATTTATAGAAATGATATCATCGCTCGTGCGTACGTACGGAATACCGTCTCCACGACGTGATGAGATTCATTCTCCATGTTAACCATTTAAGAATGATTATAATGTATATATAAGAAATAATAATGAAATATATGACATTATAAAGCTACTGGATTTATGTATATGTATACATATGTATGTCATCTACTTACTTCCATTTCAAGACAATATGGAAAGGAAAACAGCGTTCATGCGTACGTACGGACTACCGTCTCCATGAACGGTGTTTTTCATTTTATTTATCTACCTATTATATATATATATATATATACTGAATATATATGATATATAAATCATATTTTATATTCTGGAAGTAAGTAAATCATGATATAAGTAATAATGATGTCCAGAACAACAAGTCAAAACACCTACGAAAAATGAAACGATTTTACCCAAAACGCTTCTTAACATGGAATTTACAAAAGAACGGGTAATATAATGTCATAAGTGAACCATATATGATATCATAAAAATGAATATGATTCTGTAATAAGTCAATAACATGATTTAAATCATTATACAGGAGGTTCGGACACTTACAAAGCAAGTCGGACCTAAGGTAAGGGAAATATCACAATCTCATTTTTATCCGAGATTGTTTATTCGTAAGTATTTACTAGGGTGTATTTTATCATCCACATCCATGTTCCCTCAATATGTAATATTATTTCCATCCACCTACAATTTTTTAAATCCAATTTTACCCTTCTATGAGTTTTTAGTAAAGGATATGAAATGAATCTTTTTTCGTTTTTCGTACGAGGTACTTTTTGACTTTTCCGACAAAAGTACGAAGAATGTTTTTTTTAACTTATACGGCACGAACGGATTTATACTGTTTTATAAATCCTTATTTTCATGAAGCTTCCTCTAAAATATTTCATGACTATTTTCAATAAAATCTCTTTCTTTTAAAATTGCATGATGTTTTGTGAAAAGAAATTGATTTTGAAGAAGAAAGGATATTTTCCTCAAGAATTCAATTCAAGTGTTTTATCAAAATTATTTTCCATATAAGATAATAAAGGGTTCTGTTTCTATCCATATTTTTACATTGATTTGACTATGTTGTGATGAAATTATGTTTATGAATTCCTTTATCTTATATGAATGGTTTTATGATGTCATGTTGTTTAAGAATCCCATTTTTATTACATGGGTTATGCAATGATGTATGATTTATGATTTTGTGGCACACATAAGAAAGGATTCATTAAGAGATGGGTGGGACCTATATCTCCCTCCAATGCATTGGGTAAAGATTTCATATCTCATGAGATAGACATGGCTGGAATGGTAGGTTATACCGGTTCAGTGAAACAGGACTGAAACGAGGATTACTCGATTCAGAAAGGGACTTTGTCCACTAAGATAGTCTTGGCAATGAGTCTTGACTAACAAGAAATGATTCTCTATGATTATGTGTGTATGCCACAATGAGTAATGTTTTAAGTAAGGGTTTCATTTTCACTACTATGATTTATCCCATGTTATGAAATTATGGTCTCTTTTGCAGGTTAAGATTTCCAAAAATGTTATGTTCTTATGAAAATTATGTGATTGATATTTCTTTTGTTTACCCTTACTGAGCATTTGAGCTCACCCTTTTATGTTTTCTTTTCCCCAGTATATAAAGAAAGGTTTTAGGTAAAAAAAAAAGGAAGATCTTTGTGGGAGATTTTGAAGATCTTTCACCAGGATTAGAAGATTACGTTCCGAGTTTCCAAAGACACTAAACTATTACGATCCTTGTGTGTGTATTTTTGTTATGTATTAAGTATTCCGCAAAAGTAATGTAATGTTCATGTACGTTAGGCTTCGGGTCTCTACAGTTGGTATCAGAGGAAAGGTTTAGTCAACCTTTGGAAACTAGGATGCGAAAACGTTAGTGAGATCCCTAGTGATATTTCTAAGGTATGTCTAGGGATGTCCCTAGGGATAAGTATACGTATAGGTTATAGTAATAGAATTACGCTAACGATCATAGAATTAAACCTAAGATGTTGGATATTGAAGGTACTCCCCCTTTATTATGTTGTTTTCCCTAGCATGATTTTTGCCTCTCACACTATTCTTTTTGGGTTTTAGACGATGGCTGGAACCCGAAGGAACCGTGTTGATCAATGCAATGGACAATGCAATGATTGCCCTCCTGAACAAACAAATGTTATGGGAGATGGAGTGCAAAATCTTATTTCTATACTTACACAAGCTATGAATCATTCTGGACTTCCAAATGAGCAGAGAAGGGAACAATATTCTATTGAGTCCTTCATGAGGCAACGTCCACCTTCTTTCAGTGGGTCTTCTGATCCACTTGTGGCTGAACAATGGATCAGTACTACTGAAAAGATATTTTCAGTTCTTCAATGTTCTGAACATGATAAAGTCATCTTAGCAGTATATCGTTTGGAAGGTGAAGCTGATCAATGGTGGAATCTTATCAAGAATACGAGGCCAAGAGATGAAATTGAGTCCATGGAATGGGACGAGTTCAAGAACTTGTTTTTCAGTAAGTACTTCCCTCGTATTCTTCGAACAAAGATGGAGAAAGAATTTCTTGAACTGAAGCAAAGGGACGATGAATCTGTTGGTACCTATGAAGCAAATTTTACAAGACTTGCAAGGTATGCTTCTGGAATTATCATCCAACCTGAAAGTAAAGTTGATCGATTTTTCTGTGGCTTAAAACCAAGTCTTCGAAGGGCATTAGCTATAAGAGACTTCAGTAGCTATGAAGAAATTGTGAGTTGTGCTATCAAGGTAGAAATGGAAGTTGGTGTTACATATCCATCTCATGGTTTTGACAAGAAACGAAAGATGGAGTTCAAGGAGAAATCTCAGAATAATGGTGAAAAGAAGATGAATGTTTCCTTATGCACAAAGTGTGGAAAGAAGCATGGTGGAGATTGTCTAAAAGGGACTAGAAAATGTTTTAAGTGTGGAAAAGAAGGTCATCGAGCAGCTGAGTGTCGAAGTAATGGAAAAAGGGTTTCTAATGATGTGAATAAAGCAAACACTGCAGAGAACGCACCGCCAACACTTCAATGCTTCAAGTGCAAGGAAATGGGGCATTATGCTAATAATTGCCCTAATCCAAGGGTTAGTGATGATCAACATGAGCAACCACTGAAGGCAAAGGACAAAGGGAAATCACATGCGATCACTATTGGCAATGTTGAATATGACAACGATGTTGTGGAATGATTAAGTGTTTATGTAATGGGATTCCAAAATAATGTTGTATCATTGAGTATTGCAATATTTATTGATGTGGTATTCAAAGTGATTGAGATATTTTTTTGGAAATAAGATGATATGCGCATAATGAAGACGAGAAAATGAAATGTTTAATAGTATTCATGAGCTCATGATTGATATAAGGACTAAGTGATATCATGGTTTGAGTATATAGAATTTTGAGGATTTTGGTATGTGGAAAGTGTTAACTTTTAACTGCACTCATGTTTTCACTAAGGTATTCAAGAGAATACACGATTAAGGACTTTGAATGTTTGGAATGTGACCAACAAGACATATCTTATGAGATGTGGGGATCAACGACAGTATTAAATCTCTGGTAATCGTTGTCACTATATTATGAGAGTGGACTGCAGTATTATAAGCCTAAAGATTAGACTGGATTATGTTGGACATAAGTTAGTATTGTTTAAGGATAGAAGATTTTCGATATTATTGATGGGATGTTATAGTAACGTAGTTTTAGAAAAAGGGACAACCTGCAGGACGGGCGACAGCCCATCGCTTCGGACAAGGCTGTAGGAATCGAACCCACAACCAAAGTGCGACTAGCCTTTATCGCCTACCACTGGCCTACAGGAAGTCCCTGTTTAGTAGAAACTAGTTTTATTATATTAAGCAGTATGATATATGAAGTATAAGTCCATTTTAAGAACTATATATGATTAATCTCACTATAGAATGACTTATGTATATTTAATAACTTTTGATTACCTTTTGTTTGAGACAGATGGAATGACCCGTCATTCTATCACATGATCTGCTAACACTTCACGAATAACAAATTCAACTTCATTTATTTAAGAGATGAAGTGGAAATTGTTCAAGGCACGAACAACAGTGATATTGTATCAAAATAAAGTAAGTATTTATTCTAATTCAAATTTTCAACTTTAGGGAAATGATCTTGAAAACCAAAAATGTTGTCCTAGTGATCTTATACCTGATGAATCAGATGGTACCTTAGATCATCACAAATTTATGGATTTGTGATTACTGGATTTTCCATAGCCATGTTCTCTACCACTCTCCATCAGAACATGATGGTTAGATTTCTCTTCCATATCCATATTTTTACCTATGTGGAAACCCAGTGATTAGTTTATTTGGGTAATCGTTACATTTCATACTTTAGTTTTTAAAGCCAAGTTTTGGTATTCCCTTTTACGATGTGGGTTTCTATTAAAGAAACTTTCAAATAGTAAACCATTTATAACCCCGATGAATTTTGAGGGCGAAATTCATTTTAAGGGGGGTAGAATGTAACAGCCCAAGATTTTATAAAAAAATATTCTTTTTAATTTTATTAATGTCTTGTGTTGTACGCTACACCAAAAGGAGCTTGCACAACACACATCCTTGACTTGACTTGCATTACACGCAATCGCGACCTTCCTCGATAGCGTGTGTAGTACGCAATACCGAGTTTCACTAAACAACGATATGCTATAAAAATATTATTAAAACTAGCCGTTATGAATAGTAATAACCACTTTTTGAAATCCAGTAAATCTTATTTTTCAAAATGAACTTTATTTTTGGATTCGGAGTATCGAATTTAGCCTAAGGTGAAATTTTGGTACTTTTCGGATAACTTTCATATTCTGATGAATAGTGAAAAATTACTAAATTATAATTAAAAACAACTTTTTTAATCGAAATAATTAATAGTGATAAATTATTAATTTGAGTGGTTTTAAAGTATATTTAGAATATATTTTTACAATTTAATACAATGTTGGTCATTGGTTGTAATTTCACATTTAAACCAGACATAATCAAGTGTCAATCTTTTTATATATATTGTTTCCTAAAAACACGCTATTTATTTTAACAGCGGGATTTAATTATAAAATTAATTAATGCAACTTATATGTTATGAATTTGGTAAAATAGATTTCATTTTTGAATTCGGAATATGAAATATAGCTTAGGATGAAATTTTGGCATTGTTCTGAAAAACATCAATTTTTGATGAATAGTGAAACTACTAAGTGGTAGGTTAAAAACTGAATTTTGCATAAAACTTAATTTTACAGCTTCTGTGAATGGAATTTCGAAAATCCGAGACACACGGTTAATATCAAGGACTAAAATGTGGTTCAATGAGATGAAAATAATTTTTTGGTGAATAGTAACTTTTTACTTTTTTTACCACGGTTAATAGTAAATAAGGTAACTAAGGGTAAATATGATATTAATATTACCCTAACACATGTACTAATTCTATTGGACAAGTGTAATTCGACCAAAAACAAACTTAGGAATAAAATATGACCATTTAGGCCCACTTGGATTAGATTAGGACATTTATTATTAATTTATTTAAAGAAGGGTTAAAATAGTTAAAATCAAAGTTTAATAAGTAAATCATTTTTAATATGGGGTTATACATAAGATAAATTCGACTATAAATATTCATTAGAAAGCTAAAAAGATTTCCTACATTATGGTATTTTATTTGTAATTTTAAGACATCAAATAATATAATTTATTTATGACACAAAAATGATGCAGTAATTATCTTATTAATGAAATATTGACATAATTGATAATATAAATACCAAAATAAATGTAATTTAAGACTTTTTATGAATTCCACTAATTTTCTAGGTTACTATGATATATTAGTGTTGATTTAATCAACTTGGTTCGAACATATAATTCTGTTATGACTTTCACAAAAATCATATATCAAATAGTGTCAAAATTGACACAAAATAGTTTTTAAATCAAATATTATATTATTAATTGTTATTTTATTCCTAAAAATCTAATGTTCGGCCAAATGACTTAGATAAGGATATATATATTAATAATAAACAATTTGGGGTTCGTTTGGCATGTTATAGTAAGTGTATTAACCATATAGTGAAAGAAAACAAAAAGACATGGAAAAAGTTAAATTATTTAACTTAGAGTTAAATCTAATTGATAAGGTTAAAATAATATCCTAAACTTGTCTAAATTCTATTGGTTGATATTATTTCGACCCATACCCACTTTATCTTCGAAATAAGACCCTTTGGAACCATTATAAACCGATTTTGACTTTAATATAAAATAATATTTTGAGATATTCCTAAGGTGCCCCTCTCCTCCCCTATAAAAGGACACCTCCTCCCCCTCCTCCTCACACCAATTTGAGCACTCAAGATCGGCCAAACCCTGCCAATTTATCCTCTCCACTTCCCTAGCAACATCCTAGAGGTTCTGGTCTTCCTCAAATACCAATTTTAGTGCCCTAAGAGGAGGTCTCAAAGAGGCACTTCAAATAAGAGGTAATTACCGTTACCAATTCTTTCATCTTTATTTCTTCTTCCACTTCTTCTTCTTAGGTTGTTTCATTATGAAGTAATAACATCAGTATCACTCATATACTGATATGTTATTATAAGTATGAAACAACCCTATTTCACCATCTATCCATCCTACGGAAAAAGAAATCACCGCGCATGCGTACGTACGGAATACCGTCTCCACGCCGTGGTGTAAACTATTTTCCACCACCACCTTACATGGATGGGTATAATGGTGTAAAGAATAACTATACATAGTTATTAAAAAATCATATTGATTCTGATATATTGTATAATACACTCCAATTCAATTCAATATTTATAGAAATGATATCATCGCTCATGCGTACGTACGGAATACCGTCTCCACGACGCGATGAGATTCATTCTCCATGTTAACCATTTAAGAATGATTATAATGTATATATAAGAAATAATAATGAAATATATGACATTATAAAGCTACTGGATTTATGTATATGTATACATATGTATGTCATCTACTTACTTCCATTTCAAGACAATATGGAAAGGAAAACAGCGTTCATGCGTACGTACGGACTACCGTCTCCATGAACGGTGTTTTTCATTTTATTTATCTACATATTATATATATATATATATACTGAATATATATGATATATAAATCATATTTTATATTCTGGAAGTAAGTAAATCATGATATAAGTAATAATGATGTCCAGAACAACAAGTCAAAACACCTACGATAAATGAAACGATTTTACCCAAAACGCTTCTTTAACATGGAATTTACAAAAGAACGGGTAATATAATGTCATAAGTGAACCATATATGATATCATAACAATGAATATGATTCTGTAATAAGTCAATAACATGATTTAAATCATTATACAGGAGGTTCGGACACTTACAAAGCAAGTCGGACCTAAGGTAAGGGAAATATCACAATCTCATTTTTATCCGAGATTGTTTATTCGTAAGTATTTACTGGGGTGTATTTTATCATCCACATCCATGTTCCCTCAATATGTAATATTATTTCCATCCACCTACAATTGTTTAAATCCAATTTTACCCTTCTATGAGTTTTTAGTAAAGGATATGAAAGGAATCTTTTTTCGTTTTTCGTACGAGGTACTTTTTGACTTTTCCGACAAAAGTACGAAGAATGTTTTTTTTAACTTATACGGAACGAACGGATTTATACTGTTTTATAAAGCCTTATTTTCATGAAGCTTCCTCTAAAATATTTCATGACTATTTTCAATAAAATCTCTTTCTTTTAAAATTGCATGATGTTTTGTGAAAAGAAATTGATTTTGAAGAAGAAAGGATATTTTCCTCAAGAATTCAATTCAAGTGTTTTATCAAAATTATTTTCCATATAAGATAATAAAGGGTTCTGTTTCTATCCATATTTTTAAATTGATTTGACTATGTTGTGATGAAATTATGTTTATGAATTCCTTTATCTTATATGAATGGTTTTATGATGTCATGTTGTTTAAGAATCCCATTTTTATTACATGGGTTATGCAATGATGTATGATTTATGATTTTGTGGCACACATAAGAAAGGATTCATTAAGAGATGGGTGGGACCTATATCTCCCTCCAATGCATTGGGTAAAGATTTCATATCTCATGAGATAGACATGGCTGGAATGGTAGGTTATACCGGTTCAGTGAAACAGGACTGAAACGAGGATTACTCGATTTAGAAAGGGACTTTGTCCACTAAGATAGTCTTGGAAATGAGTCTTGACTAACAAGAAATGATTCTCTATGATTATGTGTGTATGCCACAATGAGTAATGTTTTAAGTAAGGGTTTCATTTTCACTACTATGATTTATCCCATGTTATGAAATTATGCTCTCTTTTGCAGGTTAAGATTTCCAAAAATGTTATGTTCTTATGAAAATTATGTGATTGATATTTCTTTTGTTTACCCTTACTGAGCATTTGAGCTCACCCTTTTATGTTTTCTTTTCCCCAGGATATAAAGAAAGGTTTTAGGTAAAAAAAAAAGGAAGATCTTTGTGGGAGATTTTGAAGATCTTTCACCAGGATTAGAAGATTACGTTCCGAGTTTCCAAAGACACTAAACTATTACGATCCTTGTGTGTGTATTTTTGTTATGTATTAAGTATTCCGCAAAAGTAATGTAATGTTCATGTACGTTAGGCTTCGGGTCTCTACATGGTGCTTCACATTGTGTTTCTTAGCCTAATTCTTTTTAACAGAGGCATGCTAAATAATATTTCTTTCCACATAGCCACGCTATGGTGCCCCCCTCAATGGATCACTCCATAACAACCCAATGCAATGACATTGCTGGTTCCTTCCCTACACCAAGGGTTAATGTGTTTCAGTTAGGTAAGTCCTATGGGTGCGGAGTGAACCCACCTCATCTGAGCTGTAGGACATTAAATTGACATGCACCATCTTCCTCAGCACACAACATTAAAATATGGATTGCCCCATTAGTTATATGTGGGTTTCCGTGTTGGACTTTCTCTATGACTGCTCATCTCCACAGGAGTGAAATCTTCCCCACATGTAATGAGATCCTCTTTGTTGGAGTGGTGTCTATCTACGGGAGAGGGAAACCATCCATGTGTAAGCCTCGATCCTTTCTTGCAGGAGGTAGCTTCTCTGATCCTCCTCTCTTCTTTTGTACCAAAGACTAGATGAGATATGGGCACATGAAACTTCATTATCCCATCAATATCCCTATGGGATTAGTCTCCATCAGGCCTCCATCATGGAGTAAGTCTCAATATTTATCTCCCTGGGCTGCTAACCACATGTAATACCATGTTTCCTCATGGGCCTGCTAACCATGTGTATGTCCCATTCCACTTCCCGCATACACACCTTTCACGACGTGATCATTAGGCTTTTTCTGCCTCTTGTTTCCACAACGATCATGACTAATGTGGTCTTAGAGTAAGCATCAACCATGAAATACTCTTTGGGTTTCCATAGCGTGTAAGCCCCAACTAATTCTGAACTATGTGTACTTTGATCTTTGTCTCCTAGGAAGGGTATATAGGAAGGTTCCTTGTGGTTTGTGACCAAAACCTGCTTGTCCCGACCCCTTCATGTTGGTTCACCTTCATCCCACATGACATTAAACTGTATCCACCATTCTGAACTACATGGACTTTGATCCTTGTCTCCTTGGCAGGGTGCATAGAAAGCCTCCCTGAGGTTCAAGCCCAACACCTACATGTCCTGACCCCATCATGTTTTTTCACCTTCATCCCACATGAAGTTAAACACCATCCACCATTCTCAAATATGTATAATTTGATACTTGTCTTCTAGGAAGGGTACATAGGAAGCCTCTCTGAGGTTCAATCCCATCACCCATCAATCCCAAACACATAACGTCGGTTCACCCTCATCCCGCATGACATTAAATTGTACTCTGCTTTTCATCCCTAAAGATGTTAAACTATACCCATTCAAGCTTCATGGGATTTGATCCATGTATCCTATTCAAGGTATGTAGGAAGCCTATGTGAGTTTTGACCCCATCCAATGGTAAGCCGTTGTACCACATCCAGCAATAAGCTGTTGTACCCCATCCAACAGTAATCTATTGTACCCCATCCAGCGATAAGCCATTATACCCCATCCAGCGGTAAACTATTGTAACCCCAGCCATCTGTATGCCATTGAAGCCCCGATTTCATATGAACTACGTTGATTTTATTCATGTCTCTGAGACAGGGTATGTAGTAAGCCTCCCTAAGGTTCAACCCTAAACACTAGTAATCATTGGTGCCCCCCATTGGAACCCACATCTTTGGTCTGCCCCTCGAGCGTCAAACCAACCCAGGCCGCTAAACACATGTAATCTACCTCATGCCTTTGGGTTGCTATCCCCAATGCACACCTCGATTCCATGCCCCATCCTGAACTATGTGGACATTGATTCCCTTCCACATGGATACATAGAAAGCCTCCCTGAGGTTCAATCCCATCACTCATGTCCCATCATGACCTATCTCTTTAGAGCTTATTTGTGTTGGGAAGGTCATGCCCCAACCTAGAGGTTTTAATTACACTAGATCCCATCCATGCATCCACTCTCATGGGTCGCCTCCTCAGATTCCATATCACCCCACCGAACAACGTGGACTTTGATTCCCTATAATGAGGATATGTAGGAAGCCTGAATGAGGCTCAATACTAACATCACTTTTGTACTCATGATGGATCCCTCTCATTCTCCATACACTTCTCTCAACCATACATATCCATATTGATTCTTACCTAGGACACCACATCCTGGTGAGATCATGTCACCCACTTTCTTACTTATCCTAGTAGTAATCTAGTAACTAACCACGCATTAGCCCCAGTATTAGTATTCCCTCATGGGGTTACGCCTAACCAATCCACTCCCATCAGTGTTCTGATCAGTCTCCTCCAGATGTTAAACTCGTGGAAAACCCTGTATTAAACATGTGAAGTTGAGGAAAACCTCAGAGACATTCCTATGGCATAGAACTCCCCACATTAGACGCGGGATGCCTCGGGCGTTCTCACCCTTAAGAAGCCCTATCATAAGGGGAATAAACCTAGACACGTATGTGTTCCAAAGTCAATACACACCAGCGATGTCCATCATGAATACTCCCCCGACCAAAGGTTACCGCCCTTACATGACCCCTTGGAATGTCCTAATAGAAGTAGCATAATTAACCGGCATCCATGAATACATGGCACTCAGAAGAGTTTCATGAACAAAGTCTTAAGTCTCTGAGGGAGACCCAGACTAGAAAATAAGATATGAGGAGAAATCAATGGAAGGAGAAATAAAAATCCCATCATCATGTTTTTATTAAGGAGGAAACACCCCAGAATTAGAGATGGATATCACCTGCCTTTGGAAAGTAGTAATGAAGGGAAACAAACAATGCGTCCTCCAAAATAGACAGATGTGCGCCCTAAAGAAAGTGTTAGGAACATAAATGGTAATCCCAAGATGAAATTTTTCTCCTCAATGTCTTTATTAGTAGTTCTTGAGACTTTAGTGGATTAGTGTGCCATTGGATCCATGTGTTTGGTGACAGGTCCTACCAAGAAAATAGTGGTCCTGATGTGAAACTCACTAGAAATTAGGGTAGTTGAATATTGGAAATCCCAATCTATGGCGTTGTCAATGTGGATCATACTTTCCAACCATGGAATATGGAATTGCACTAGGGCACTAGACATCACTTTCCTTCTTTCACAAATAATGGTTAAAGCTCCTTGCTTTTTAGGACCCAAGCTGTCATGACAATAAACCAATCACCGACCACCCACCGATACAAGGGTAGGGGCATCGTCAATGCAAAAAACCCAGTGTAGCCGCATCTACCACATGGAAGCCTCCACGTCCATGTATGCTAGGAGCCCACACCACATCTCCCCATATGAAATCATTCAAATAAGGGTGATTAATGACCTCATTTGATGATACAAGGAGGAGGATATTATCTCAACACAGGATATGGATCAAAAAGATTTAGAGGCTTTTGCGCCATGTCACCACCACCTCCCCCAAGGGCCATGCAGGGAACCACTTCTCCCCACTCTGACATAAAATCATTTCGAGATCCTATCCATAGAAAGATTTGGTGACTCCATCCCCTACGCCAATGATGTGAGGGATTTCCGGGCCAGCCCAACCAGAATCCCATTCCAGGGGATCCTAAGGAGGGGCTCCCACCTGGATGCGTTAGTGCTGTCACCCTGTCCCACAAGCTGAGGAGTTGGTAAGCTATGCACATGTGCCACCGGCCTTGGTCTGATTAACCTGGCGCCGACATCAGGCGCAGGCTGAGGAGGATGCCCACATAGGGGCGTCAACGTCAATTGCTACCTTGGCCCATACCTCCGCTGACGCGTACATTCAGTCCCATTTTTATAATAAGTATGGGAACTCATATGTGAGGCTAGGAATGTAACCCCAACCACCCCACAAGAAGGCTGGGCTGAATCTCCTGGTCGCTGAAGTAGGTGGCCTCTGTCACAGGCCATCTCATGGTGATGAAGTCAAGTATATAGGTCATCACCAATTAGAGTGTGGGCCTTCCTCGCTCCCAAGATCGATGTGGAGGACCTCCCCATGCCTCCTTCAATCCGAATGAAGGTCCTCCCCAGTGCATTGAAACCTAGTACATATGCCTCTTCCACACCCATGACCTCAGGTAGAGAGCCATCCCTCTCGCCACAGGTTGCCGACGTGAAGATTCTAATCATCCTGTCAACCGTCAACATGGTGGTATTCCCCATATCCTTATAGAAACCGACGAAGGTCCCACTCATCCCAACAATTATATAAGGAGAGGTTTTTTTTCTTCATGGTAACCCAAAGTGGATGTCATACCCGTGGTCAGATCGACCAGATCGAGGACCCTCCTCGCACCAATGCTGCCAAAGGAAATAAGCATGGAGTCCCTACCCTTGCTCCCACCAGCTCCAGCGGAGGTCCTACCTGCTCCAGCACTTCCTGTAGAGAATCCATCCATGCTTCAGCTATTGGGAATGTATTTCCTCCTTATCTTCCCTTTGACATTTTTCCAGGTCCTCCTCCCACCCCAACTTTCCCAGGAGAATGTCCTCTCCACCCCAACATAAATTTGGCTAAAGGTCCAACTTAAGAAAAAAATCTACCATTTCCCGAAGAGCCATCCCAGGGAAGGAGGGTGGATCATTGACACTATTAGATGAATACCGGGAAGATCCAAACAACAAATAAGCCTGTCTATTTCTCATATTCAGATGCTGAATGTGATTTAGCAATAGAACCCTCACCTCAATTGTGTCGAGGGTCGGGGAAGGAACAAGTCTCCTAGGACTCATACTTATGAAAATCAAGGTCCACTGGATTCCCGCCTCCCCCCGCAGATACATTTATGAAGAGGGAGATTTGGACCTTTCCTAGGGCCTAGCCATGCAATCTTCCCTATCGTCAATGAGGTCATTATCTATGTCAACTAGAGATCATGGAGAGTTATTATGGGGGACAATAAAGGATGAAAATTAGCATGTCCCACCATCAGAGCCCGCATCCCCTACTCCAGAAGTCATGGTCGATATCCCTTTTTACCAAGATGTAGTGGCTCAGTCATTTAATTCATCGCAGGGCAGCCTGTTATGTAGCGGCTTGTCAGCTAATTCATCATATTCTCCATGGGTCAGTTTACCATTTCAGTGGTCTGCTTTAGTGTCGTTTCTGGTCCCACAATCACCCCAAATCGATGAATGGTGAAGACAAGGTCCAAATCCTGAGTTTGATCCAAGGAGATTTTGGGAAATATTTACAGAGGATCATTTCCCGAAGATATTCTAGCCAATTGTGACTGCAAACATCAGTATACCGGAATATCCTACTCGGGAGGAATTCGTGTGCTTTCGCCAGGCCATCTAGGCGACGCACTTCTGTATATGTTATCTAAGAGTGAATTACCCCAGAGTCAGGCACACTTTGAAGATATTGACCAACAATTCCATATGTTTGACTTGGTAGAGCTCCATGTGGCCCCCCACACTGAGTCGCCCTGTCACCACTGAACCCTCCATCAGTTATACATTCAAGGATTTAAGGTGCACCAAAAAAATTTCAAGGATGATTCCCCCTAGCTTTAGGTCTGTGGTTGGGAATAGTATACTACCCTCCATTTCAGTTCTATATGGCGCCAGCCTGACTTTCCAAGATATATTGAGTATATGCCTCCAGGTAGAGTCGCGGTTAACATGGACGATCTATTAGAGGAAGAGAAAAAGATATAGATCCTTTGAGAAAACGCCCCCCCCCCCCCCCCCCCCGAGGGTGTGACACACCTATTGGATCCATTGGGAAATGGTTACTTTACAGAAGAGAAATCTACTAGGTCCTCACATACACACTGTGTCATTATCCATCGGCCGGAATCCCAATAATGGTTAGGGTTACCTTGGTTGTCCAACCCTCTTACCCGTCTAGATTAGTGCTGAAAACAGAGGATGATTTTGAAAAAGGATTCACTATATCAAAAAATCATAGAGCACAACTAGATCGTTGATAAAATCCTTGCTGAATATTCCATGGATCGATGACCAGACTACGATGATCCTCAGTCGGGATATCTGGGGCAGGTACAATATTCCCATGGTGAATTGCCTCTGGATGACCCTAACCATCCTACCCACATTGATAGGATAGAGTCCAGAACTTATGGAAAGAGGGTGTGGTACATTTCACCAAATCCACATAAGTGGTGTGGTAATCCCTGAGACCCAGCTCAGGTTCCCTCAGCTGCTCTCCAGGTCATCCTATCTGGCACTCCATGAGCCTCTAGGCCTGCTTATCATGTTGAAGAACCTACCAATGCACTGGTGGTAAGGGACCCTTGTCAATAGAGGAATCCCCTCCTAGATGACGTGATGGCGATGCTCATTGCTATCCTCAAGGATTTGGAAACATGACAGGTTGAAATCCCACCTGATGGAAAGCCATATCCAGCAAGGGTTGATGATATTCCAGCACCCCTGGGTTTCGGAAATCCCACCTTCACCCCATTTAATGGGATAGAGTAACCATTGTAGCATTTGGACCACTTCATCTCAAGTTTTGGACCCATGCTACGTACTTCGGTACAGTGAGAGGCCACCAAACGCCAATGTTTCATACAGAAAATAGATGGGCCTATGTTTGTCTAGTACATCTAGCTACCCATTAGGTCGGCCACCTGCTAGGAAGACCCCTATAGATAGTTTCATTACCAGTTCAGCTCTACCACCCAGAAGAAAAGTATTTAAAAATCACTTCGAGTGCGAGTAGAGGCCTGACGAGCATTTCGCAGACTTTGTCTCCCGATGGAAAGGCCTCACCTACACCTTGGATATGTTGCTGACTCTAGAACAAATCCTAACAATGTGTGTAGGTAATGTTAATACTGAACGATTCCCCTCTCTTATTAATCATAATTACAGCAAGGGTTTCCTAGAATTCTCTAATAAGGAACAACATCTAGAGGAATCCTTGTATCGGGCCAAGCAGGCATGTCCATTGCATCATGCAACTCCCACAAGAAGGGATGCTAAGTTTGTTCCTGCTGTGGTGTCCCAAATAGTGGACCCTAGGAAACTTGAGTTATTACTTGTGTTGCCACCATCATAGCTCTGTAGGGGACCCCCACCTCAGGCATAGCCTCTGGCCCAACATCACCCACCTTAGAATCAGAAGGCGCCCCGACATAATGAGCCTTCACCACCCAGGCAAGAAAAATAGGTTCCACCTCCTCGATAGGATCCTCCATCCCTTCATCAAAGCTAGGATTCTAGATCCCCCTTCTCGGAAAATAGAAATCATACATACACATTCAATGAGTCTCAGGTCCACAGTTATTTCTGAAGTTCTTGGGAACATGGAATTATACGGTTTCCCGAATTCAGGAGGCCAGAAGAGGTGGATCTCACCGATTTACCCAATTACTGCCCCTATAAATGAATCCTAGGAAAAACCCCTCAAATATTGATATGTGTTTAAAGACTAGATTTTGGATCAGGTTGATAATAACATAGTTCAGTTAGGCCCATCTCTAGAACAAGTGGCATGTGTATTCGTGATGCCAGACAACGACAATGACAATTGAGGTGAGTGGAATCAAGTTTCTAACCACGGATATGAAATGTATAACGACTGGATGGCTCATAATATAGTATCCCATGCCCATGGAATTATCCATGCATGTCTAGGTCTACCTGATCCTTTAAGAGATGTTGCATCACTCTCGGCTAGTACTTTTGCATCAACGACTCATCCTTCCTCTTCCCAGAAGAGCAGGCATCGACGACGCAAGGGACAAAAAAGTCCCCCACTGATGTCATCTTCATCCTATACTCTAGGAAACATCATTACCCCAGATATGGAAATTCCCCATAGAATTATTCCACTAGTGGAGGATTGTTCAGGTGACGATCAAGGGTATGCCTCAGTTAACACCATGGAGCTGGTAAACCCTTACAAGATTTCTGACGTCAAAGAGTGCTAGACGGATCCTACCAATGTTACCAGTCATCACCAACATTGATAGGGCCATGGATATATCAGTCACCGGAGTGCCTTAGTTAGTACTTCCATCCAGTATCTGCATGCCACTGAAACTAGAGAGTAGGGCCATCACAGATCTCAACATGCGTAGCCTTCTCATCTAGTGTTAGCAGGTCCACCTTTGCCGCTATTTGTGTTACTTGGTAAGGAAGATCTGCCCCAACCATGCCACAATCAGACAATATCTATTAAAAACCAGACTTAGTAATCTGAGCCACATCCAGTAGTTACTCCATGTGTTTTGACTAGCGAGTGGCGGGATATTCACAGCACCGGTCAGCCGCCGGTTCATCCAAAAGGCTTGTCATACCCCCTGCTGTAGAACGACCTCCTGTAACCAAAAGAACATGCTTGGCACAGATGAATGATATACATAAGCATATTTCTATCATTCCTATGAGGATCTCTATATGTGAGTACCTTCATCTATCACAGATATTTCTGAATCCCTATACGACGATTTATGAATCCCCCTCTAGTTTGAGGTGGAGGTAACAGCTACAGAAGCCTTTCATGCTTAGGAAGTCGAGAATGCTAAATTTAAGGACATTATCTCTTTCTCCAGAGAAGATTAAGTCTCTTCCTTATAGGGTAACATCCATCCATTTTACATGACTGTACAATTCAGTGGCATGGTGGTTCATCACTGTCTTGTCGACATGGGTTCTTTGATCAATCTAATCCTAACATCAACACTCCAAAAGATTGGGCTATCTGAGGATGATCTGAGTCCCACTAACATGAAAAATACAAGGTTATGATGGAACCTAATATAAACAAGTTGTAAATATCCTCCTAAAGACCCAGTCCGGTGGTCTGGTATCCAGCATGGAGTTCATGGTTGTCTTGCAGTATACTATCTACAATGTGTTTATGGGTAGGGAATGGCTCTACCTCCATGCGGTGATCCCCTCATCGTATCAGTAGTGCCTTAAGTTCCTCCTTAATGGTCGAGTGGGAATACTACAAGGTGATGCATATACCTTTTCCTCTTGTGATGCCCGCTACCTAGATGTCGATTATTACAAGATCAAGGGCATGTAGATTTAGGCTAATGAAGTCAAACATGTTATGGCTGCGACTGGCCCATGGACGAACCTGCATGATGCCTAAATTTTTCTGATCCACTGATTGGAGGCTACGACCCTGGATATAGGGAAATGCTTCATTGTTTCAGGAATGAGGGGGGAAGTACATTACCATATCTAAGAGATGTTGGAATATCACCTCATACTCCTACATGAATTAGGCTCGGGTTATCCCAGAGCCCCCTACTCCGATAAGGTATCGGGATGTCTGCACCCTGGAAAAGAAAATATGCCATACATTCTTATTCATTTTGAAATTGATAAACTTTCTCAAACCAAACTTCTAGTATTTCATTGATATCATAAAGAGTGGACCCATGGGCCGAAGGATAGATCAGATCATATCAACAACTTTCATCATTATGGTCTCGGTAGCATAGTAGTTCCACGATGCAGTGTATACTTCTAGTCAGGCTAGCAGCTGCTTCTCATTAGGATCTGTAGACTTGGAGGAATTGACTCTAGCGGAGGATACATTCTCCATAAGTGGAGAAAGGATCTAGAGGATACACCTCCTACATTCTAAGAGGTTGTCTCAACCACAATCGATGAATTGGTACAGGTGAACCTCGGTAGAGAGACGGATCTGAAACCCACATATATCATTCCCACTATGCCTTCCGAAGAGAAACAACAATACATGGACTTCCTGAATCAACATTGTGATGTATTTTATTTGATCTATGAATAGATTACATGACTAGATCCTTGGGTCACCGTCCATAACCTTGTTATTATGGAAAACCATTGCGAATTCAAATAGCCTCCCAGAAAGACACAACCGTCTCACGAGGCCATTGTCGAGGCCAAAGTTGATAATATCATCTGAGCCAAATTCAACCAGTAGGACCAGTACCCCAGATGGCTAGACAACATTGTTCACTTCAGGAAGAATAAAGGACATATAAGTGTCTGCATCGACATCTGGGATCTCAACCGTCATTGTCTGAAGGATGATTTTCCCCTTCCCATGACATTTTTTTGATTAATTCCACCGCTAGGTTCCAGGACCTCTCCATCATGGATGGGTATTCTGACTATCACCAAATTCAAATTTTCCCTGAGGATGAGGAGTCTACTGCCTTCAGGTCACCACAAGGTAATTTCTACTACCATGTAATGCCCTTCGGTATAAATAATGTAGGTTCCACCTAGCTGCATTCCATGCGCCGAATATTTAACCCAATCCTTGAGGAATTGGTGGAATGATACACAGATTATATGGTGGTAAAATCTCTCCAGCATTAGGACCATCTCAAAGACTTTGAGAAAGTGTATGACATCCTCCGTTCTCACTGTCTAAAGATGAACCCATTGAAGTGTGCCTTTGGGGTCACCTACGAATAGATTCTTGGATTCATTGTTAGATATAGAAGCATCAGGATTGATCCAAATAAGATAAAGTCCATTAGTCAGATGTCTCCTATGAGAAACATTCAAGAGCTTCAATGTAATATAGGACACTTGGCCTACATCCGCCGATTCATCGTGAATATGGCCAACAAGTGTAAGCACTTTTATAAGATTATGAATAAAGGAACAGTTTATCAGTGGGACGAGGAATGCTAGGTTTCTTTTTAGGAAATCAAGTTGTATCCTCTCCATCCTATTTCTTGATGCCACCCATTTTCGGATAGTTGTTGGTCCATTATGTGACTTCCCTAGATTTATCTTTTGGCACCCTTATCAACTATAAGAACAATGATGGGATGGAAAACGATCTCTACTATCTCAGTTGCATGCTCCTCGACACGGAGACTAGATAATCCCCTATTAGGAAGAGATACCTTTCACTAGTATTCATAGTACAGAAATTGCGACATTACATGAAGAACCATGAGGTACAGATGGTGTCCCTAGTAGATCCGCTGAAGTACATCCTAAACTGCCCCATGTTGACAAGTAATCTAGCTTGATGGGCAGTGATCCTACAGTAGTTTGACAACATGTTTGTCCCTCTTAAAGATATTAAGTGGAAACCATTTCTAGACTTCATTTCATCTCATCCATCTGTCGCGGACCAATCTATAGACCTTTATTTTCCTAATGATTCCATCCTCTTGGAATACCAATCCATTCCATGGTAGAAAATACACTTTCATGATGATTTCTAGAGCCCTACCGATAGAAGTCTCAATGAACCCAGACCCAATAGAGTAGGCCTGAGTATCGTCTTCATTATGCATTAATGGGCCATTCTTCCCTATTAATTCTTGTTATTAGATGAATTTAAAAAAAATGTGGAAGATTATCAGGACCTCATTATTGGCCCTAAGTTTCCCCTCAAGATTGACATTCCCAACTTCCGTGTGGAAGGGGACTCCAAACTAGTCATCAATCATTTAAATGGAGACTATGTCATTAGAAATCCAGAGATCGTACCATTATTGGAACGTACCTTCCATTTGGTGGAACGGTTCTGATATCGGCCAGAGGTTCCTGATATACCTCGATTCTGGAATGGTCGAACCGATGCCTTTTCCATCCTAGCTGCATCTCTTACAGAGGCTTACTGGGATGATTTGATTATCCATGTGGCACACTGAAGAGTCATCACCCCCATCACCCTGGACAAAAATGATAGCCCGTTGGTAAGAAACCATATCGCCAGTGCCTCTACATCAGGACCCTTAGGTCCCACTAACATAGTGTTGTAAGTAACTCCCAATTGGAGGACCCTCTTTATCGAGTACCTAAATCATGGTAATCTTACAATAGATAAGTTCGAGCAATTATGAATCTGAGGCTGTGTGTTATAGTTTACCCTCTACATCATTCTGGGTCTCGAGTAGATCCTCTATAACCATAGGATTGATGGGGTTATCCTCCATTGCATTCATGGATTTGAGATTTCTCGGGTCATGCAGGAGGTTCATGCTGGTTCCAGTGGGGCTCATTGGATTGGGCTGAAACTATCTCACCAGATCAGGAGACTAGGGTATTTTTTCCATCCATTATCCATGACTGTATCGAGTTCTCTAGGAGGTGTCATGCATGCCAAATCCATGATAACTTTGTGCATCAGCCTCCCAAGCCTCTCCACACAACCAAGTACTCTTGGGCCATTGCGGTCTGGGGAATCGATGCCAAGGGACCATATCCACTGGTGACAACTCGCTAGTGTAGGTTCACCCTGACCACTACAGATTTCATTTCCAAGTGTGCAATGGTAGTTCTTCGCAAGGTGGTCATGTCCCATTCCTTCATTGACATTGTGATCTCCAATATCATCAACAGATTTAGAGTCCCTCATGTCGTCCTCACTGATAACGACACCAACATCCATGAAGGTGAGTTGATGAAATTGTATTCCAAGTACAACATCCGTTCTAACCATACATCCATCTATCTTGTGCAAGAAAATTTGAAAATCGAGGTTTCCAAAAAACCACTCTCTAAAATTATATAGAAAATTCTTGGTAAAAACAAGAAACGTTGGCTGGAAAAACTCCCCAACACCCTCTGGGATTATCAGACAACGATTGGTAATTCCACCCTGGTAATGCCATACTCCCTTATGTACAGAACAAAGGCTATCATGCCCATAAAAATTTAATTTTATTTTTTATGAATAGTTGTATATGATCAAAAAGAACTATATAAGGTAGCTGGAATATGTGTGAATGAATTTTGAGCACTCTATGAGAACAGGCTTTGTGCCCTGCACAATCCGGAAAGACATCAGAATAATAAAACAATATATTTCAACAAGAATGTTCACCTCCCTTTTTCTTTCAAGGTGACATGGTGTTGGAATTGATAAAACTAATAATACCTAGTAGTAAAACACAAAATATGGAGCCCAAATTTATAGCACCTTACATCATTCACAAGGTTACCTAAATTTTGGTAACTCCCTGGTTACCATGGATGGTGAACGTATAACTCCTCCCACCAATGCCAAATTCCTAAATTGGTACTTTTCATGAGTAAGTTTTGGTCCCACATGACCTTAAACAATTACATCATGCATGAAATGAAACTAATTTTCCATCCGACATGATAATAAATAGTAAAATGGTCCATGCTCTATAACCATAAACTAAGATCTATACAGTCCCGTATGACCTTAAATTGTTTCATCTTCTCCATGCGATGTTAAATTTTTGATTCTTTCGGACGAAAAGACTTAAAAATATTCAAAAAAAATCCCCACCACATGACGTTAATCTGCATGTCCCTTTCATAACTATGTATGGCTTGATTACCATCCTCATGGGATACATAGGAACACTTGGAAATTTCGTCTGTAGGCCCTGCCCTAAACTTTATAATCTCCCCTTCTGTCGAAACACATGGTGTGGTGTATACTTTTCCCTAATTCATGTCAAGTTCATCATGATCGCACCATGTATCCCCTCCCTGGAGATTTCCACCTCTTTTTTCATTATTCATGATGTTAAGTTGCACAAGTGGTCTGAGCCCTATGACCTTAAACTAAGAGCACCATCGTCCTCACCACAAGACGTTGAACTACGAACTAGCTAGGACATACCATCTTTGAACCCTCATACTTTTCATCCCTCTATCCCATGTTCTCATTTGGGATTGTATGGTGTGGTATGGGATTATTTTCTCATTCACATGGGGTTACTCTCTGTGTCGTACACATCCCTTGTTGACATACCTTTCCCGTATCTACGTCCTTACAGCAAGACACAAAACTGCACATCATCCTCCAGAACTGCATGTGGCTTGAATACAATCCTTATGGGATATGTAAGACTTCCCTAACAATTAGCCTGTAGGTCGATCCCCATTTTTTAGAAACCTCATTATCTTTTTGTCCCCCTTGTCTGAGTTCTTCCAAGAGAGGGTAATGCGGTGTGGTATTGGCTTATTTCCTTATTCATGTCAGCTATGTTACAACCACACCACGTACCTATTTCTTCTGAAATATCTTCGTCCCATATTCTACACTCATCTTTTTGAGTCATCTACTATTGAAATGGTCCCATAGTCCCTTTTTTGAAGTTCGCCATTGTGCCTAGGAGAACTCTGGTTCAACACCTGGAGTGTTGAATCCTACATGGACATGTTATCGCCTATCCCTAGGATTCATGATCCCCTTCATTTAGGATTTCATCATATTTCACATCCAAAATGGCCCATGGATGGTATGGATACTCTGACTAAGGGTTATCCTCTCATTACATGCCAAATTTCTCAAGGACCTCGAATAAAAAATTGATACAAGTCCCTCGTTGTGAATATGTCCAACAGTGGTCACTCATTTGTTGTTCACATTTCAGGTCACACAATATGGATACTGTGTTACGAACACAGTCAACATTTATCCTCCATTGTCACACCACCCACATCAAGACATAAATATTGGTTCCATGATTAAAATAATTTTCCACTCTATCATGTCTAAGTAGAATTTCAACACTCTTGGTACTATCCCTCAGTGCGTATTTTCACGTTAGGAGGAAAAAGCCACAATATGGTGTCATTTGGGGATCCACACCCATTTCAACTTTTCATGTCTTCCATGTGTTTTAATGACCTTATCCTCCCTTTTTTCCCACATCGAGTGTAGATTATGGGGGCTTAGGGATTCGGTTGAGGCTTTCACCCATTAGGATGAGTCTCGCTTCTCTATGGTCTAATCTTTAAGACCATAAACTAATATATTTCTACGTCTTTTCTACACTGCATAAGAACTGAACACTCAAAACTACATATGCCTTGATTCCAATCCTCATGGGATTAATAGAAACAACTAGACTTCGCATCTTCAGGTCTATCACCATATTCTTTGACCTTTTCTATCCCCTCGGCCAGAGGGTTCTTCCCTGGAATTTTGTGTGGTGTGCTCTGGCCTTATGTCCTCATGCACGTTGGGTATGATTCATCATGCCATGAATATTCCTTTTAAAACCGCATTTCATCTGTATGAATCCAATCCATATGACATTAAACCATGTTTCCGGGTCACACATGACTTCAAACAATTGCGTCTTTATTTCACGAAGTTAAAATGCAATGGATGGTCTTATCGTATGACCCTAAACTATGACATTATCATCCATAACGTATGAAAAAAACAACACTTCATTATGAGGTCCTCACTCGAGGGGACATCATGTTCACTAGAGGTTATCCACCTTTCCATTTTTTTATTCCTGCATATGGATAGATTCCTAGGGAGATGCCTGGAATCTCTGTCCTAGGTTTATTTTTTCAAAAAAATGCACATCAATCCTAAAGAACAAACAAGATCTATCAAATGCCATTTCTTTTGGTGTGTGAGATGGACCCACAAGAAAGTATTGTACATGGCATTGGTACCCTACCATGGCACTTCTACAATTACGTATGGCTTCATCCCCATCATAATGGGGTATGTAGGAATTCCCAGACATTCTATCTATAGGTATAGCCCCAAGAATCTTAAATCCCACCCCCTTTTCAGCACCTTTTCCCAAACTCTTATGGAACCATGTGGTGTGGTGAGCCCCTCTTAGGTTCTCATTCACATATGGTTTTATGAAAACCACACCATATTTTTTCTTTGTGTCTCCACAGCTTGGTCTGAGTTCTATGAACCTAAACTAAGATCTCCCTTTGGGAACAATGTGTCGTGTTCGAATACTTCACCACGCTACAAGAATTTCATTAAATCAGGTCCCATATTAATGGTCCACTCTGCTACCTTAATATAGGAGTCTGTGACTCAAGGACCCTTGTCCTCGTAAAGGGATTCAACTCCCCCTATTTGATGTGTCTTATTTTCGTACTCAAATGTATCATGACAAAGAGCCCATAGTGTGGAATTTTTGCATGGAAATTTTTTCATTTCATGTCCAGGCTTTATGAGCCCTTTTTTTTGATCCCCATCCTTTTTCATGTCTAAAGGGACCCCCCTTTTTGGCCGACTCTCATGCCACATCGTCTCACTTACCATCTTGGGAAAGCTCCCCTAAATACCTCAGAAAACATTTGTGATAGGTCCCATGTTTCAAAAATGGTCATCAATACACCCGCATTTTTCTGTACCAATTCCGTCCTAACACAAAACAGATACAATGTTTCAAACATGGTCAATAGTTATCCTCTATCGTCATGCCACCATAATTGTGATATAGATATCAGGCACCATGATTCACAAATTTACAGTCCCTTATGTTCAAGATTAATTCATAAACATGATTTTACACTTTCGTGCATCTACTTTCATTAATTATGGGGGTCATCAATTTTGGGATGTCATTCACCTAGAATTATACTGCCCCTAATGTGTGTCTCCCTGTACCAGGAAAATCTCACCACTACTCCTTGATTCCCACATCAAGCAAGACTCAAGTGGGCTTAGTGGTTTTGGTATCATGTGTACTGGTGCAGCTCAACCACGCATGCCACTCATCCCACATGACATTAAACTACAATATGATACCTAAGTATGGCTTGATTCGAATCCTAATGGGCTATGCAGGATCGTCTGAGCACTTCCCTTTTGAGTCCAACACCATTTTAGGCCATCCCAGGTCTATGGAATCCATAATCCTATTGGGAACACATGGTGTAGTGTGGACTCTTTCAATCCTCATTCACATTAGGATATGTACCACACCATGCATTTCCATTCTGGCTAACCATGTTCTCAACGCATGACATTAAACTGAAAATCTACCCTCAAAAAGTTTCGTATGCCCTCATAATATCTATGGGATGCGTCAGTTCCCTCTCCAAAGAGGGTTTCCCCTATCAGCATTGGTCTCTGTCTATTCTATGCTTAATAACTACATTTGGCTATATTATCATCTATATGGGATACGTAGTC
Source organism: Viscum album (assembly GCA_963277665.1). Lineage (NCBI taxonomy): Eukaryota > Viridiplantae > Streptophyta > Magnoliopsida > Santalales > Viscaceae > Viscum > Viscum album. The sequence goes on from OY728135.1 coordinate 94,533,762, forward strand.
ATGTCTGGGCCTTTAGCCTTGGGCCTAGCCCCAGGGTTATTAACGCTTTTGGCCCCTCGCCTCAGATCTTGGTCTAGGCAGTATGACCTTTAAATTATGTGAATTTTCCTCACTATACGACCATTAAACTATGTGTTTGTATTCCTTATTGGTATGATATAAAAACTATAGAGAATCCCAGGTCCTTACCAAAGAGTTCTTCATCATATGTAAGTTCGATCTTTTATCAGACCGATGCATCCACCAAATATGTTTTCCCCGTGTTGGTGTAATTTAAATAGTGTTGTAATCCATTCGAACAACCCATCAATCCACCCTCCACACATTGTGTGTAATGTATTTGGAACCTCTTCCTATTCCATGCCTGAAGTAACCCCCTAACAATACAGACACTCAGACTATGACTCACCTACTATATTGGGATAATGTTCCGTAAGGAAAATGGATGACATCTTGAGTTAGAACCTGTGTTTCTAACATGGTCAGTGGTCGACCCTCATTTGTTTTCCAAATTCCAGGATAACACAATAGGGATACTTGGTTTCGAACATGGATAGAAGTTTTCCTTCAAAGTCACACCATCCCCATAGTGTTCCAAATATTGAGTATCGTGATTCACACATCCCATTCCCCTATATTTGTTTTTATTCTAACACCCCTGCAGTTACATCGCTCGTGTTCTAGAGCACATTGAAACAAAAAAATATCTAATGTTCTAATAACTTCATTCTCCAGTCAGGCCTCCCACTTTCTTCCTAGATGCCTGGATTGGTCACTTATACCCTGGATTCTGGAATATTGGTTGGAAATCTCATGTTCAGACTAAGTAACAATGATGCCATCCCTTGTTTCCCACATCGAGCATGACCAACGTGAGCATAGGGATCGATTGTTTTTTACTCCACAGTTATGGTTGAGATTTGATAATAAAAATAAAGAAGCAAGAAAATTATAAGTTTATGCACACAGTTCAGGATAAGAAAACAAAAGAACTAATGTTTATAGGTTTGGCCAAAACACAACTCTTATGGATCAACCCCTTTGATGGATTTCCCCAGTGCTACCACACTCTGGCTTGTATCCCCCAAGACCACTTCATGGTCCTTGGTCTCCCTCTCTTCATTAGTAACTATGGAGCAGTGATCGTTATCTCTGATCTACATTCACTCCCACTCAGCTTTAAACCCATCCATTTGATGGGTTTCTTGTGTTGTTTTCTCCTAGTATTTGGCTAAATGGGCCTTCAACTGACTGATAATCTTGGATTGGGTGGCAATGAATATGGATCACTCATTTTCCTATTCTTAATGGAATTGAACTTCTCACTCTGACTCAAGGAACTCCAGTATACTCACAGATCTGTTCCGGAAATGGTCAATGGTGAGACGTTGGCTACTCTCCCGCACCTTTTCATATTTTTAATCCTGGATCATTGCGTAAAGTTGATGAGTATCCACCCTTCCGGTGTAGAGAAGGTTCAACTAGGTGCGCATTGATCCTATTTGGGGCACCCATTTAGCTATTTGATGTTTCAGGAAGCTCCCAATACACTTCAACCCATTTCACCATGTCATAAGGCTTTCCTTGGATACTTCAGTATTGGAATCATCCATATCCTCACGTTATATAAGAATATATTCAGGGAAATCAGCTAGAAGAGCAGTGATAGGGTCTCCCTCTGGCTTTTCTCTTATGTGGTTAGGCTCTTCAATTTGTGGGAGACCTTCCTCTCTCAAATCTGTTTCAGTAATGTTTCCCCTACCAACATCATACCCCACCCAGGTAGTGATATCACTAGTGTCAACAACCCTTTTCTCACCATGTGATGGGGTCGACATGGTTTGAGAAGCGGGTTCTAATGGTGTTGGTCCGGTCTCCATCGGATTCTCTGCAGATGATATAGATTTAGTAGCCTGCCAAGCCTATAATTTTGTGATTATTGCACAAACAATGAATTTCATGATCATTTGAGCTTAATGATGACATATACGAGCATCTGAGTTATGAAACTTACAAGATCTTAGCGAATCAGCCGCCCCAAGGGAGCGCAAATTTCCACACCCAAGAGTTTTATTACGCACCACGTGGAATATTCTGTGTGACTGGTGTGGGGGTTGGGATTTCCACGAAAAATGAATTATTTACACCCTTTCGGCCCTCGATCACCTATAAGTAGATGGGAATCCTATCTCCTCTAGTGGTTGAAGAGGTCGAACCATCTCACAGGAACACAAAACACTCTTCCACACACAATAGAAGGCTTTCAGGTACTGAATCTTCCACAACAGGTCTCCCATGCATCTGTCTTCATGAGAAATTATTATGGCTTAAACCTCACTTGATTTATTTACTGTTCATCCAATTTTTTCAAAAGTCCATTTACTTGCGCACAAACCTCATCCACTTGCGCACAAAACCTCCTCCAATTGTGCGCGCAACTCCTTTATCTGTGCAACCCACCATTTTTCTTACACCAGTTCCCATTTTCGCTCTTATTGCATGGGAACCCCCAATTTTTCATGAAATCCTCTCTCTTTATGCACTCCATGTGTCTTATTCCCCCTAAGGCACCATTTCCAAGCCCATATTTTATGCGACACCACTGTCACACCAACCCTTCTCCCGTACAACCCTCCAGGTTTGTACAAAGTGATTTCAAGGTCCATTGGGATGTGCTTCACATTGCATTTCTTATCCTCGTGATTGTTGGGATAGGAACGCTAATGGATATTGAAAATTCGCATAGCCACGCTTTCATGGGACCCTCAATGGATCACTCTACAACACCCCAACACCACATCATTGTAGGTTCCTTCCCTTAACTAAGGGTTTATGCATGTCGGTTATGTAAGTCCTATGGGTGAGGAGTGAACCCACCTCTTCTGATATCTATGGGCATTAAAATTCCATTATCCATTATCCTCCTCACACAATGTTAAAATGTGGCCTCTCCCCATGAATTATACGTGCGGTTCTCTATCTTTGACATTCTCTACGCCCGCTCGTCTCCACAGGAGTGAAATCTTTCTCACAGGGAACGAGATCCTATATATTGGAGCGACGCCTGTACGTGGGGGGAGGGAAACCATCTAGGTGTAAGCCCTTAGCCTTTCTTGTGGGAGGTAGAACCTTTGATCCTCCTCTCTTATTCTATGCCAAAGACCAGAGGAGAGATGGGCAGAGGAACCTTCGTTATCCCGTATCTCTCCCTTTGTGATTTTTCTCCATCAGACCTCTATCATGGAGTAAGTTCCAATCTCCATCTCCTTGGTCCAATAACCATGAATAAGCCTCAATTTCCACTTTGGGCAGCTAAACATGTGTTATCCAACTTCAACTTCCCACAGATGCACCTTTCACGATGTGATTGTTAGGTATTTGAGGCATCTTGTTTCTTGCAATGTTCATGACTCACTCTGTCTTAGAGCAAGCATAGGCCATACAATCCTCTTTGGGATGCCTTAGCATGTAATCCCCAAAACATTCTGAGCTATGTGGAATTTGATCCATGTCTCCTAGGCAGGGTACGTAGGAAGCCTCCATGAGGTTCAAGCCCAACACCTACTTGTCCAAACCCCTTCACGTATGTTTACCTTCATCCCGTATGACATTAAACTGCATCCACCATATGAAATATGTGGACATTGATCCATGTATCCTAGGAAGGGTACATATGAACCCTCCATGAGGTTCAATCCCAACACATACTTGTCCTGACCCCTTTATGTTGGTTTGCCTTCGTCCGGCATGATGTTAAACTGCATCCACCATTATGAACTACAAGGACTTTGATCTTTGTATCCTAGTTAGGGTATATAGGAATCCTCCCTGAGGTTCAATCCCAACACCCATCTGTCCCGAACACTTCACGTCAGTTACCCCTCATCCCACATGACATTAAACTGTACACCCATTTTTTCCCTCAAGACATTAAAGTGTACCCATTCGAACTATGTGGGATTTGATCCCTATCTCCTAGGAAGGGTACGTAGGAAGCCTCTATGAGGTTCAACCCCATCCAGTGGTAAGTAGTTGTACCCCATACAACAGTAATATGTTGTACCTCAACCAGTGGTAAACCATTGTACCCAATCCTGTGGTGAGCCATTATACCCCATCTAGCGGTAAACTGTTGTAACCCCAACCAACGATAAGCTGGTGTAGCTCCAATTTCATATGAACTATGTCAGTTTGTTTCCTACATCCTATATAGGGTAGTAGGAAGTCTCCATGAGGTTCAAGCCCAAATATTGGTAAACTTTGGTGTCCCCTCCCCAGTTGGGACCCACATCTCTGGTCTTCCCTTGGACTGTCAGACCAACCCAGACAGCTAAACATGCATAAGCCTTATCATGCCTTTGGGTCGCTGTCCCCTGCGCACACCCGGATTCCATTACCCATCATGATCTATGTGGAATTTGATTCCATTCCATGAGGATATGTAGGGATCCTCCCTGAGGTTCAATCCCACCAATCATATCCCATCATGACCTCTCTCCCTCGATCTTATGTATTTCGGGAAGGCCATTCCCCAATCTAGAGGTTCTACTTCTTATGGATCCCATACATATGTCCATTCTCACGTATCTCCTCCTCAGGTGCCCCTTGTCCCCACCAAACTATGAGGACTTTGATTCCCTGTCATGGGGATACGTAGGAAGGCTAAATGATGCTCAAAACCAACATCACTGTCATCCTCAAGAAATATCCAACTCATTCTCCATCCACTTCTCTCAACCATCCATATCCATCCTTATTCTTACATGGGCAACCACATCCTGGAGAGATCATGTCACCCACTTTCTTAAAACATCTATAAGTAATTGGGTAACTAACCACATGTTATCCCCAGTATTAGTATTCCCTCCACGACTTATTCCCAACTGATCCACTCTCGTCTGTGTTATGATCTGTCTGATCTGTCTCTACCAGACGTTAAACTCACGGAATACCCTTTTTTAAAAATGTGATGTTGAGAAAAACCTTGGAGACATGCCTATGGAACATAATTACCCACATTAAACATGGGATTCATCGGTATTCCACTCCCTTGATAAGCCTTATAATAAGGGGAAGAAACCCAGACTTGTCAGTGTTCTAGCATCAAGACACGCCAGCGATGTCCAGCGTGACTACTCCCCTGACCGGAGGTTACTACCCTGACTTGACCCCTTGTAATGTCCTCATAGAAGCAGTGTAATTAACCGGCATCCATCAAGACATGGAACTGAGAATAGTTTCACAAACAATGTCTTAAGTCTATGAGGGTGACTTGGACAAGGACACAATTTATGAGGAGAAATCCATAGAAGGAGGAACTAACACCCCATCATTCAATTTCGATGAAGGAGTAAACATCCTGGAATAAGCGATGGATGTCACCTACATTTGGAAAGAGGGAATGTGGGAAACAAACTTCACATCCTCAAAATAGGATTGATGTGTGCCCTGAAAAAAGTGTCAGAAACAATGGTGTAGAACCGAGATCAATTTGAGCATCGACTATATGGTTATAAAACTAGTTTCCACATTATCCATTGTAATTACGTTCTTATATTGTGAAGAACCCATTTGGTGGAGGTAAAAACAAGTAAATGAGTCGGTCTTTTCACCTAACCTTTTAAAATATATGTGTTTTTATCTCTCTCCTATTATATATTAATATGATGTGATATAGTGAAATATCACTTAGTGGACAGAGAATATTTACATGTTCAATAGGTAGAATTCAAATGAAATAATTTTTAAAATGTAAACCATATATTCATGCCACCCCTATCTGTGGTTAATATCTCATTTGGAACTAAATATTCCCTCATAGATGAGGTCACATTGTGCTGGGTGTGTTTGGTGAAGTGGTGTCCTAGTGTTCTAGATCTTCAGTTCTTCCTAGAGGAGGGGTGATAAATCATACACAGTAGGTCCATGAAATGAGATGTTCTAAAAATATTTTTAAAAGGTGAAATCCCTATATTTTTCTTATATTATTTATCAATATTACTCACTCATTTACCTTATTTATGTGTCCTATGATCTCGATCCCAACATGGAAATCACTCCACTAGCCTCTCTTCCCATCTCCTCTAATATGATAGAATCTTTATATAGTAAATCATTAATAAATGATCTTCATTTTTCATCTGTGTTCAAATCTGCCCTTCTATTTTGTTTTTATTAGTTAATAGATAAGGAGGACTAGTGTTATTGTTAGTGAAACTATTAATAGAGTGTTTAATGTTAGGGGATTCTCAATACATTAATGGTGTATTCTTATTATTGGATGGGGATTTTAATAAGTGTGAGGTAAGTGTCTCTACATAAGGGATATTTAATATCCAATAATTTATGCACTTGATGTGTTAAGTCTTATCTTTCTGCATTAGGATTGATATATACTATTGAGGATTGATATACATTATTTCATTAATTTTTTTAATATTTTTTTTTGTAAAATGAGAGTTTTATTTGGTTTTAATTTTAAAACCATCTTTATGCACATGCGATGTATGATAAAATTCATGAAATATATTTTTGATTCCATATGGGGGTTTGAGGAAGTATTGGAATGAAATTGTTCTATATGTGTAATTAAATTTTGTATAAGACATTATTTTAAATGATTTATTTTTTGATAATGTTATTATTGTTATTAATTTTTATGAGACATGGATTTTATCAATTGGAAAGGGGAAACCATAGGTATGTTTTGTGGTGATTGGAAGAACATTACACCAAGGTAGATTGTTAATTGACCAGTTCCTATTTTATATTGTTCTCTATCTTGTGATTGACACCTAGTGGGACCAAGATGTTGAACTAAGTAATGATTCATTAGGATTCATTGTGGTCTAGGGATCTTTTAACAAGTTCCATATTACCCACCTTTTTACTCTTTTACTTAACTCATTAGCTAGATACCATGAGATGTTATGTATTGTTGAGATGTATCACATATCATGATAATTCTTGATGTATATTTAATGTTTTTCATATTTATATTTTCTTTCATGTTCAGGTTTATCTCAAGAAGTTAGTAGTTTTATAAAATCCAAATAGATATTAAAATGGTTTCTATTTTTTTCTTTAGGAATCAATGTGTTACTTCTTAAAGAATGAATTTTCAAAAACATAGCTTCAAAATAGTACTAAGAGTTTAAAATTTTAACGATAGTTTGATAATTCATTGTTGTATCTAATTGGCCTTTTCCTCACACCTTACATATAACCATGGGTGTATATAGACACTATTTTTTAAAACATGAGGAAATTTAATGGAGATAAATTTTAAAGTGGTCACTCTTTAATAGTTTTTCATCCTTCATGGTATAGGATTGGTGGTGGCCATTCGTAAAATGGATATGAGTATTGGGGATCATTTTAGTGGATCCTCAGACATTGATTTTTGGATGATTATTTATCATCAATTTTTGGCCTCCATTGTTTTAGAGTTTATTCATTTTATTAGGTTATTATATCCATAGTTTCTTTTATAAAGTGATCATGTATTTTTAGTAATTAATTTTGGTTTGTTTTTACAAATTTTATTAGTTTAATATTATTGGAACTGATTATTTGTTTTCATGGATTTACATGTTATGGATAGTCAATTCCATGTTTTCAGATAAATCTATGCCATTTTTATGTGTTTTAAGGGTGAAATAATTCCCAATGGTCGTATATGATCGCATAAACACATGTTTCAAACCTATAGTGATCAAGAATGTGCTCTTGGATTTAAAGAACATATTTCCTAAGATATGGATTTGGGCACCCAATGATGATTTAATAAAAAATGGTATTAGATCAATTTTTTATTATAGTTGTAATGGTAGTATTATGATAGGAGTTTTATAGATTAAGTGGTGGGTATAGGGGTGTTTATGGACAATACTTTCCTCTGTGGAACCATGAGTTACTATTGGTTATTAAGAATTTTTTCCTGATTTTAGTTTTTTTCTACACTATTTTGATATGTTTTGATCTGACTTCCTAATATTATGAGATATTTGGAGACCCTTTGTGTCTCATCATTAATTATGGTGTTAAATTTTGAATTTTTGGAATTTAATATTTTAAGTATCATAGAACATACCTCCTAGAAGGACATCAACAAATTTTTGATATGAAGATATAAAGAATATACCACTTGATTACCCTCCCATGTAACATATTCTCATCCTGTAAATCATCAGAACAATTATGTATTTAGGCGAGGAATGTGGGATAGAGAAATACTGAGTGGAGGAACATGACAAGAATATCACTATGTAAAATCCATCAATATTCTATGGTTACCAAGAACCTCAGAAACCCAAAAAATGAATTGAAAATATCACGTATAAATTTATCTTTCTTATGACTCTAAAAAATATAATGTTGTTTATTACACTTATAACATGGAGGGATTAAGCTATAAATGGATAAAACTAATCACATTGGAAAAAATGAATGAGGATCTCACATAGTCTACATTTAAAGTGATATTCAACTTGAAGTTTTCTCTAGAGACCCTTAGGATGTATAAGGACATATAGTGTAGTACTTTGGAGTATGGGTCATTCTATATTGGTGTATAAATCTAATTTTCCTCATTTGGTTCACCATTAACCTGAGGACATCCTGAATTATTATGGTAAGGATTATAGGTGTAGGATGAGTTTTAGAATAAAAATTTTATCATGGTTTTTTCATTTATTTATATAGACCTATACGGAGGTGGTCAACAAGGATGATATTGAAGAGATAGGTATAGATTTGATTACTAGTATTTATGGTACTTATACAATTACAAGAGGACATTAGAGTTCCTCAAAATGTTAGATTAAGAATCATGAGGAATTTAAATGTCGTAGTAGTGAGAGTGCACATAGAACCACTAATTATTATCCAATGGTTACTTGGGGGAATAACCATTTAGTGTTATACCTAAGACAGATTTTGAGGAACACTAAACTAGATATCCACGGAACTCCCAAGACCTGCCCCTTGTGAATGCAATTTTTGTCATATGTTGTAATTTTATTGGAAATCTCCTCATAGTAGTAAGTTTGGGTCAACTTTTACCAATGTATCTCAGGATAATTAGATATAATACTAGGATGAGAGGGGAGTATCAATATTTTTTTATGTCTCACAGTGAGCATAAATCTATGAATTTATATATAGAAGATCATTTTCTTTATGAATCTAATGTTGGGATAGCGAATGTGAGAGGTATGATGCTTATTTATTCTTATATGTACTTAGATTTATTTAACTCAGGTAAACCCCATTAATTTTTCTCCTCTAAACTAATTGATGGTCAAATATTTCCATTAGATTTGATGTATTATGAAATGGACCATTCCACTCTTTTGTGAAATAATATGAAGTATGGTTTTACATTCCCTGTGTATTGGTTGGTAGTGGATGTTTTTGAAATCATGTATAGTTTTACCAGATTTGTAAACTATATTTTACGGTTTACATATATTATTTTATAATTTGATGGTTATATTTTTTTTCATATATGGAAATAATCATATATCTTAGGCTGAGTGGGATTAAATATCAAAGGGAGAATGACATTTCTTAATGATATAGGTTTTATATACTACTAGATATCTAGTTTAATTTTTATCTTTGTTGATCACAATTTAGATGGTCAATTTGCATTAGTGGTGGATAGGTAACCTAATAATTTCAAAAATAATTTCTCCGAGATTTCACCCCATTGGGAAGTGGATTTATCTCTTTATTTACTTACTAGGAAAATACCCAGTATATTTTTTATCTTATTTTGTGACTCCCACCATGCTGAGTAGTTAAAGGTTCAGTTATAATATCTTGAGGGAAAGGGTTTTATTATCCTAATTATGACATCATGATAGTTAATAGATACTATTTCAATGAAGAAAAATTAAATTATACAACATTTCCTTGATCACCACAAAATCAATTAGGTGAAAATAAAGAATAAATACATATTTTATTTAATTTATGACCTCTTTGAATATCTTATAAGAATGATGTGTGTTTTCAAAACTAATATTTGGATGAGATACCACTAGATATTTGTGATGGACGTAGATATTCGCAAGACTACATAAAATAGATTTTATAGAAATTTTGATAATAAATTTATTTAATTTCACATAACCTATACCCCTCACATTTTCATTACCATAATGAATTGTATGTTTCATTGAAATTACAAAACATTAATTGTTGTATTCATAAAACTTTTCACAGATTACACCAAGATGATGGAAGATATTGAGGATCTTATATGCATTTTATTGGGAACATTACATAATAATCACCTATTTCAAAATTTTCCTAAATGAAAGTTTAGGATACATTAAGTTATATTTTTAGGGAATTTAACCTTTGAGAAATGAATTTCTAATGACCGTGAGGAAATTTAAGTGGAAATATATTGGGAATGACCTTTGAATATCTTTATGATCATGAAATTTCTAGGAATATCCCTGTATTTCATGTGGTTTGCGTACAATTTCAATAGGGTGGATTCTCTCTCAATAAATTTGATCCAATATTGTGATAAATTTTATTAGGATGTGAAATATTTGATATCTTGAGGATTTGAAGTCATGGTTAATGATATAACTCATTTTGATTCTGACATTGTCCATAATGGTCTATTTTGTGCATTGTTAACCTTCATGTATGTGTTTGGGGTGTGTTTTGATGTAGTGTAGTTATATTGTGGAATATGGTTTCTCTAATTAAACCTTCATGAGAAGAACTACCCCAACCATTACATTGATTTGGTGATGATGATGGATTCATAAAATACATCGAAGATTCATCTCCTCAATGATAAATTTACTATTTATTCTTATCATAGAAGTCTAAATGACATCTTTCCCTTGAAGGATATAAATTGTATAAATATTATCTAGGTCAAGTATCTATGGACCACTAATTTTTATTTTTCTTAAACCCCAAGTAAAGAAACAATGTTGGTCCATAACATTAACTTGAATTTTTTGACTCGGGAGGAAAAAAATCATTAGTGGAATCACATTTTTGTGATAATTTAATGAGTTACATATAGAGATAAAAGAGGAAGATCATAAAGTATTTTTTTCTAGTCTTCAAGTAACACCCTCCTTGGATTATAATATTTAGCTATATCAGGCATGATAAATTTCTTTTCAATAATGAAATAACATGTTAAATGGGAAAAAACCTTGAGTGATTGGTCTCAGTCTTCCAATGGTTCAATTTTTTTTGAAATAATTTATTGATTTACTTAGAATCTAGGAATGAGTTCATGAAGGGTGGAAACTATTTTAGTTATTCCATGCACCTTGTGGATTCCATGGTGTTTTGTGATCAACAGAGAAGATATGGGTGGCTCGAGATAAGGTGGGGAATTATCTATTTCTATGTCTTGGTGATTTAACTATCTAAGAGTTAATGATAAACACTAGAAATAAGATGTATTATTGAATCGTATTACCATTATATAGTGGACATTGGATACTATTTCCATGGGATTTGTGATTTTCTTGCCAAAATATCATAGATGGAATATTTTTATATCCGTGATTATTGACAGGTAGATAAAATAAACATACTTCAAACCTATTAAAGATTCTATTAAGGTGGAACAACTATGAAATATATATGTATAAGATATTGTGGTTCTACATTTTGTAACTAAAACCATTATTTTGGATTGAAATTCATGATTTAAATTCTATTTATTTAAGGAAATATAAGAAGTATTATATTGTTAGATGAAGTTAAGAATAAAATTTCAATATATGGATGTTAAAATTGAGTAGTAAATTCAAATTATTATGTATATTCCCAATCCTATGTGATTTAGTTTGGTGTCTCAAGGAATAAACATTATTAGTTGTCCAATTTTTATGATAATAATATTTATAAAGACAAGATAAATTTGGATCCTTTTAAATACCTTTAAAGATGAAAATGTGGGTCAAATTTTTATTAGTTTGGATCGGGAAAGGGTTCCTTATTTCAATAGAGTTTCATTTAGGGTATGAACGATGAGATTAAGTTTACCATAAAATAATTAGATAAAACTCATAGTATCTAGAAATGTTATTCTGACTATTATCATTTTCTATGGGATTTTTTCATTGTTGATGTGGTGTTTCTAAAAGTCTCTCCTTGACTGGTACATCATCAGTTAGCAAATATGAATATATTGATGTTATAATATGTTGGGAAATTTTGGATAATATAGCATCTCAAGAAAGTGGAATATAGACTATATTTTCCATCCCATATTGATTCTATTAATATTTTGATTAATGTATCCTATATAAAGAAATATAATTCAGACCCATATTTTGTAATTGAGATGGAGGATATAAATTTCAAACCCAACAACAACATGGTCGATCAACCAGTTTGTATCATGGATCAATAGTAAAATGTGTTTTAAGGAAAATATATACCTATATTTTGTGTTTTATGGATTCTTTATAAAGATATCTATATGTCTGTGTAGAATGAGGCAATGGACTGGAGTAATGTTATAACCTTTTTCCACAAATAGGAGTGATGATAACTTTCTAGGGGGTGAATGTTATATAGAGAGGAGTATTGAAACAAAAAAAAATGTAATTTTCATGTAATTTATTATTATTAATATTTTATTCCAATTTCATTATAGATCTACATTTCCAGTTTTTTATGTATTTTTTTAATTCTGCAGTTTCAATTTTTAGTATTTCGTGTTGTGGAAAGGGGGAATCATGTTGTTATAGATAGTGTTGGAGGGGATCAAGACTATTTATGAGGTAGGAATCATGGTATTGAAGGCTAAATATTTAATAAGTGTTAGCTTTTTCGGGACCATTCTATGTACGAGGGAATCATATTGTGATGTGTCTCCATTTTCCTCTAGGAGGGTTTCCTTTTCAATTCTTGGGAGGATATGGTATCACTATAGTTGAGGGACTCTTAAAATGATGAGTTTCGTGAAAGCCAAAAAAGGTTTTGTCCCATGTGTACGTTTCATTTAATTGACACTTACATATTTGAATCTCATTGTAAGAGTCCCAGTGTTTTTATGAAATTAAAGAAGTTGGGGGAGGAAACAACATGACAGGGGACACTATGCAATAAACATATGTTTATTCACCCTCATGAACAATATTTTTACTCTTATATAAGGTTTTTAACCATATTAATATTTTATGATAGTTGAGGTCACACCATGTTATTTTTATTTCATTCCATAGTGGATGAAAGTTTGGGATCGTTGGTTCCACATGGAGAAGGGTTGTCACACAATGACTAGGTAGGCCACAACATGACATGTTTTGAAAAAAAATTGGATATTGAACTTTTCCCATTATATGAATTAACTTATTTTCTCCTTATTTAATCCAAATTTTTATACCTTGTATCACTCTCTATATATGGATATCATTTACCTCTCCTATCATCCCAACCCTTTTTATTTGTGTGGATATTTTTTCAAGAAATCATTGTAAGTGATATTTATTTTTCAACTTTGTTTTTATCACCTATTCAACCTAGTTTTTAAATTCATAATGGAAATAATAGGCTTGGTTTCCTATTATCTAATCTCTTTATAGAGGGTTTCCATGCTAGGGTTCTCCTCATTTTATCTAATTGGATTCTAATTTTTAGATTGGTATTTTAATGTGTGTGAGGTATGTGACATTATATAATGGATAATTACAATATCATATCTTTAACACTTGATTTTTTTGACTTTGTTTTTACCATTTTAGGAATGGAATTTTCAATTTAGGTCTAATTTACATTTTTTTCTTTTGTCACATATTCACATGAATATCATATTTAGATTTTACTTGGTTTTAATTTAAAAAAAAATTATATGCTATTGATGTGTTTGATAAAATTAAGTTATGATAATTTTGATTCATAATGAAATTTTCTAAAGAGTATAGAAAAAAATTAGTTTAAGGATGTATTTCTATAATTTTTTTGAATTAAGTTTATGTGATGATTTTTTGATTATGTGATTATTTATGTTGATTTTTTATATGATTTTACTTGTGTTAATTTAATATGGGAATCCTTGGGTTTGTATCGGGATATCTGGATGAGTTCTACATTATTGTATCTTATTCTCTAGCTAGTGACCATTTTATATTATGCTCCTCCCAGGGGTTGACAATAGGTCAAACGGTGAGGGAGAACCATGAAATGAATCCTCAGGATTAATTTGGGAATAATGATACTTTGGTGAGGTTTATATTTCCCACATTATTATTATGTTATTTGATATCTGTGTTCGAGATCATGTGATGTGATTTATTTTTTAGAGGAATATTTACTCTTGTTGATGATTAATGATTATTTTATGTTTCTTGTAGTTATTATTTACATAATCTATTTTTATGTTTATCTGTATGTTTCTTTTATAAAAACCATAAGGGTTTTAGAATGTATTCTAAACACAGTAATTTCTAATTTAATGGGTTTTTCATAAAGAATGTATTTTACAAAATTTTGTTTCAAAAAATTACGAATGATTTTACATGATAACAATATTATGTAGATTTCTAAGATTATCCCACTGGGATTTTCTTCACACACTACGTACATCCTTAGGTGCATGAAAACATGGTTTTGTATGACACATGCAAAGGCAAAAAATCTATTTCTTATAGTGGTGCATCATGATACATTTATCATGATTTTTATTATGGGATTGGATGAAACCAAACTTCACCAGGATGTGGAACTTTTGGAGCATTTTATGTGTTCATTTAGTGGTGATTTTTTGGTGATGATATGTCTTCTATTTTAGTCTCCCTTTAATTTTGGATTTTAAATATTTGATGTTTTTTTATCCGTTAATTTTCTTTTATAATGTGATTTTGGATGATCAGTTATTAATTTCAATGGTTTATTAATAGATTTATAGGATTCATTTTATTTAAAATTTTATTTGTGTTTATCTATGACTATGCTATGGATATATCAGTTCGAGTTTATTGAATGATTCTATGTGGTGTTTTTTGACTTTTAAGGGTAAAATAATTCCCATTGGTCATATTTGATAACCTTATTTCTTATGGAAAACCAATGTTGACCTTGAAATCACTTAGTGCCTTGTGGAATATTTAGTTTTTGTGAAATGTTTGGTTTCCACATTCAGGTTCATTACATCAAACATCAAATAATGCTTTTTAAGAGAAAATTTTAAATATATATATATATTCATCAATTCATCCATTGTTGTATTATTTTTTTATATTCATCACTTATAAAATCACATTTTTGGTTGAATAATACTTGTGTAATTGTTTTTACAAGAATAATCATTTATATTAATCATTTTCATGTACACTTTTCTCTTTTTATTATTTTTATAAAATGATATTTCATTCTGTTAATAACATTTAAATAATTACATATAATAATAATTTTATTTTATTTAAATAAATATACATAGAATATCATCACATGAAAATACATATATTTAATTATATAAAATTGAGTTAATGAATGTGTAATAAGATATGTTTGGAAATATTTAAATAAAAATAACCATGATAATTAAATTAATTAATAAAATTTATCTTTTTTTGATATTATTTTCAATACTATAGATCCTTCTAACAGTGATCCTACTACTCCAGAGTCATCATCTTTGGAGAATGTGTTGATCCTAATGATTTTAGACAAGGAAGTGCACATTTATAAAAACTATTACATTATCATGTGATGGAGTAGATGTTAATTCTTGAATTTGATGATGATGGTAAACCGATTGGATCGAATATGAAGAAATTGTTTTGTACTGTGGAAATATAATGTCAAGGTGAGGTTAGTATTTTATATGATGGTTGAATGAGTGTATATAAAATAAAATTATATCAATTTTGGGTGTGTATAATTATATAATATCATATGTCAATTCTTTTTTTTCAATGGTTCAACTATTATATATTTCATAGAAAATAATTTTATTCATTTTTTATAGACATAATTTTATATTATGAATAAAAAAATGATGAATATGTGGTGGTTATATTTTAAAAGTATTGGGTGAATGGATTTTAAATAAAACCTGAGTTTAGATTACATTTTTAGGGATAAAATGGATGAAAACCCACGCCTCATATATATGTTCTTAGAAGCAAATACATTAAATAATATTATCCCCACCGGACAAGAGAACAAATATCTAAAATGATAATTTTTTTATTTATAAAATCCATCTATATCATTATTTGGTAATGATCAAATATCCAATTATCTTATTTTTATTTAATTTTTATTCAGGATATCTAACCAATATATATATATATATATATTTAATGTATAACCCCATATATTCTAATGTGTAGGGTATACATTGTTACATGGGGAAAATATTGCGGAAGAATTTGATGAATTGAGAATAAAATAAAATATATATAAAGTGGTTATGTTTTTCCCCCACCGCCTCCATCTCACAATGAAAAATGATTTTTTTATAATAACTAAAATGGGATGTACATTACTAATAAATAAAATGGTAATAAATAATATTGTATGAAATTAATTTTTCTTAAATATATTTTTTCTATATTTTTTTTATGTTAATGTAAAATTTACATATTACATCGAATTATGCACTTAATGAGAAAGAAACAGAGGTAACCTTCAATAGTGTGGGTAGAAAGGACATTCAATTAGATAATTTTGGAATAAAAGAACACTCTGACCACAATAGATGTTAACGAGGTGGATATAATTATTAATAATTTTTTTCGGCAAATTTGAAGGGAATCGAGGGAGGATACATACTAGGGAAAAATTAATTATTTTAATGGTTTGATTTTAATTATTGATTTTATGATATAAGAGATAATTATCTATGATTTATATTTTATAATTTATGACATACTAAGAAAAGATATCATACATTTCCATCATGTCCTACTATTCCACCTCCTCACTCATACGTGATTCCGTACATTTAGATAAATAATATGTTACCCCCTTATAATTTTGTTGGATACATAATAATTCATTATACATGGGATTATATACAACACTCATTATATATTTAGATTAAATAAGAGTAATGTTAAATTTTATTATTAATTCACATATTCTAGTGCCATTCCTAGACATTTCTTCTACTGGATAGTCAGAGTTCTCTGACGGTTAACATTTGAGATATGTTTTTTTATGATTCATTTACATTTTTTAGATCCATTGAAATGTTTTCTTACATTTACATTTTATATGAGTATCTAAAATAAAAATAATCAATATTGAAGAAACAAATGTTTTTTGAACATGTGTTGCCTGATACTTATCAGTTATCTCAAGACTCATGTGAAACATATAAAAAGTATCTCCCTTGAAAGAAGAAATAAATTTTCATTTTCATTTCAATATATAAATATTTATTACAAGGATTTAATTTATTACGTTTTCTAATATGTATATTTACAAAATATTACTAAAAATTGAGAGAAGTATTGCTTATGTATTAATGGATCTAGAATACCTTAAAATGAATGCTAAATACTTGAACAAGTAAACAATAATTGAATATTTATCTAAATGATTAATAAAAAGAGATATTTAGTATTGGTACCATTTATTTCTTAATATTAATTATTAATTTTCAATTATAAAATACAATTTATTACTTCATAGATCATAGAGTACGTATATATTTTACAGAAAAATATATTTTATATCGGTTTTCCCACATGAATGTTCAATATATTTGGAAATCTCTTTTCTGGTGATGATAGTGAAATATTTAAGGATTTACTAGAATAATAAGTTATATTCTTATATTATATTTTTTAATTCATAGATATTTTATATAACTTATGTATTGGTTATATAAAAATGTAATGGTTCCTAAAAGGTGTTTCAAAATGTTTACATATAGAAAACGTTATCAAAAAAATTATTATGTGCCAATGATGGTATAAATTTTATATTAATTGGTATAATATTTTTCTTTTAATTATTTATAGTGTTTCTTATTTTATAATTTTTTTCAAAACATTAGTTCCGTCCTAAAAAAACATTTGGAATGTATTTATTATGTTTTATGATTCATTTATTTGATAACAATGACTAAAGGGATGATAAACTTTTAATGTTAGTTTCATTATGTATCTTATATTTTATAACAACATGTTGGATTGTAATTTTGAGAATATTTTTAGTTATATATTATATTTTAATATTACATTGGATGTTATTTTGAAAATAACCTAAAACATATATAAGGATTTTATGCAGACTAATTTTCATATATTGTTAATTTGTAGATGAATCATTAAATATTTTATTGAATTTATATTGAAGTTGTATATGTTGTTTTAGTAAATTTTGGAAATAACTTATCTCTATAATTTGGTTGTTTTGTGGTGACGTTTTCTCTATTTTTTGAAAATGGGAATGAAATAATTTTTTGTAATAATTTTTTTAAAACATATATTAGTTTCTATATAATTTATAATAATTAAAGTTGTCGAATGTTTTTCTAAAAATTGTATGAAGAAGGATTTCAAGGAAAATTATCATTTTATTTGATATTGAATACATTTCATAATTATCATTTTTTATAATAGATTTTAAAGACATTATTAAAATGTCATTCATATAAAAATCAATTATTAACTAATGTTAAAGGGAAAAAACATAAGTTATTAGGGTATTTTTTAATCACTGTAACATTTGTTTGACTATCTATAGTTGGTCCAATGGTAATAGGAATTAAAAAAGAGATTATAGTTATTAGTAGAATATATGAGAGCACCGATGCAGGTTTGTATCTTTCAATTCTATTATTCATATGATTATGTCTATTCTTTATAAAAGGATGATTATTTTGGGGATATTTTTGATGATTTTTTTTTAAAAATGGTTTATTCTATTAAAAAGACAAAAATTATCACTGTTGCATTGTAGGCAAGGGTTTAAGACTTTGTGTACTTCATGAAGATAAAAAACTCAACACTATAAAGTTGAATATTTTTTATAAGTATTGTTATATTAGTATAATTATTATTTTTATAACTATATTATATATAGATATAGAATCAAACTATATTAATGTTAGCTCATCAATTAATGGGTTTGAATAAAAACAAATATTCAACTTTAGATATCCTATAATTCATAATGATAAATAAATATATTTCTCCAGAATTAACAGTAAAATAAGTAGGCAATATAGAGTTTTGAAAATAAGCTAACTAGGATTTTGATAACTATAAGAACCAAAATAATAAATTCTATTTATAGAAAGATATCACCAAATAGTAAAATATTTTGATGAATAACTCAAATGAAACTGATTTATGTGTTTCCACGAATCATTATGGCATTGATTATTTATATATCTATTTACAAAAAATTAAGGATAATTTCAATATCATGGATGAATTTATTCTGTTAGATAGAAACATACACTGAAATATTAGTGTAATCTGAAAATAATTTAACATTTTTACCCAAAAAATATTGATTTTCCTTAAAATATGATTTTGTACCAATATTTCACACATGTTTAATAATTAACTAATTTTTTATAATTAATTTAGTTTAAGATGATATCATTGGAACTAACATGAATTATTTGATAACTGTGAGAAAAATTATAAGCTAACTTATTTACTTTTAATGAAATTTTCTAGTCGTATGTTCCCCTAGGAAATAGAGACTTATACAAATCGAGTATTCAAATTTTAAAAATAGTTGGTCATCATAAAATCAGATTTAATAACCATAAATTTCATAAATATACTTCATTATATTATATTTCATCCAATATATAAGTACTCCTTGATATATATAAACAATTAATAAATTGGGATTGTTCAAATAGAGAATTTGAAACATCATTATGATTTATCATTTTTGGAAGGACTGGCTAATCAAATATCATACTATAATTTGAAAATTTGATTGATTCAGAACCAAATGACTTTCCTTTTCCACTAAATTGATTTCACCCTTTTGGAATTAAAAAATAAATTGAAAAATGTCATCATAAAAGATAAACACCTATGGAATCAATGATTTTATATCTTTTGAGATCAATATTCATATAATGAAACATATTTATCCCTTTAATTTTTTTATCTAATGATTAAAATATAAAAAACACATTATGATCCTAAATAGAAAAATATTTATACCAAAATTTAATGAATATTTCCAATAAAATATTCAATCATGATATAATTTGAAAATATAATATCTACATTAGGTACACATTATTATCAAAAAATACCTATAATTAGTTTATAACATTTTTTTTTTAAATTTTAATAAACAAAATTTAAATTTTAATAATTGTGTTGATTTTATTCTTTAATAAGTAGTTAATAATAATACTTTTATCTTTTTTTATTAATTAAATAAAATTTTTTAAATAATTATATTTTAATTCAATTATTCATCTTCTATTTTGTAGTTAATCAAAAATATATACATAAATGTTTTTAAATTAATTGAATGAATTAAAACAAAATACTTTTTATATATTTATAAATGTTATAATATTTTATCATGTTACTAGATATTAATAATTTATTATATTTTTTATTAATTACAATATTTATTTATTTTTATATTTTAATTACTATTTTGATTTTTAAATTAATATTTAATATTTAATATTTATTAATTAAAAATGAATCATATAATGTTGTTATTTTTTATCTTTTTTACAAATGTTTTTATTTATAATATCATATTCATACTATTTTTTGTAGTTATTGATATTTATTTGATTATGTGAACATTTGTTTGTTTTGTCAAACATTTTAATATTTTATTAAAAATTATTATATTTTTATTATTTTTTATAAATTTTACAATTTTACTATTTTATAAAATTTTATAGATATATTTGATTATTTTGTAGTTTCTACTGATTTTTATGAATATTATTTCTATATTTATAAAAATTAAAAATAATAATTTTTATTCATTTATTATATAATAAATTTAAATGACTACTACACATATTTTTTAAATTAATACTTAAATAAAAATAAATTATGGTTTTACTAATTTTTAGTAATAATTAGTTTTTATTATCTTCATAATATTTAATAATTCTACTTAAGGAATATTTAAAATGGAATTGAAATTCCACTAATTTTTTAAATTTATATAATTTATATTATATTTATAATAATTATATTTATTGTTTTTGAATAATTTAATATTACAATAATATATAATTTTTTATTATTGTTTATAATTTTTTATTTTTTCTATAATTTTCAATAATTTTTTATAGAAGTCTATAAAATTTTGTTTTCCCTTATTTTAGGCGTGGGGTCACAATATCTTTTAATTTTCATGTCAAAGGGAACACTACAAAGTTTTTCACTTGAAAAAAAATAACAAAAAAAAAGAACGTACACCACAAACATCAAACTAGTCAAAAAATGACATAAATTATTAGATCAAGGATACCTTTTAACACAACATTCGCATTGAATGTTTCTTAATTTGGCCCTATAAGATTAAGGCCATCAGATATAAAGCCATATTGTACCGAACCTTAAGATTCACTTTTAAATTAATATTTCCTTCATTAAATCCTTGAAGTAGAATATATTATTGATAGTTAATCCACACAAAACGTTTTTCATTGAGATAAATATGCATCTCTCTTTTTTACAATCTAACACTTCCTTCAATTGAGTTTTAAATATGAAATTCCATTTTCTACACCTTCCCTAAGTGGATAAGAATGGTCATGTAGGACTACATGATTATTCACCAATCTAGCATTCCTTATCACAAAAAAAATATTTAATATGTTACAATTTTAATAATTTTTATTATAATACTTTAATTTTTAATTAACCCATTTTTAATTATATAAAATACATTTTTTAATATATAAAAATCAATTGAATATAAAAAAACAAAGAAAAAATATTTAATAAAAGTTAACAAATTAAACTAATTAAAAAAACTGGATAGAATAAATAATCAACCAAATAATTTATTTTATTAAATAATAAATAAAAATAACTAACTAAAGACTATTTATAATAAATTATTTGAAAAATACATTATGAATGATGGAAAATAAAATAATATACATAATAAATATGAAATATTGATTCCATGCTCTTGATATTTTAAAAAAGAGTTATAAAATCATGGTCATAATGTCATTTGATGGAGCAAAACATTGTTCTATGTAAATAGATATTTTTTCAACCGATAATATTTATATAAGAAATTTCATCACTATTTTTTTACTGTATTTAATGTTTATATATCATTTTAGTTTTTATAAATTAATATTTGAGACTAATTTTTTTGTGATGGGTGTTTATGACATATGGGAAAATCATCAAAAATTGTATCCATTTTTATGTTATGCTATTTGTTTTTTTAAATTTAATTATAACTGATTTTTAGTATTTCACAAAACAGTAACCCATTTTAAATTAATATATATAGTTTTTGAACATGAGACACATCAAAAATACCCGTCAAACTATATTCCAAAATAATATATTATTAAATTTTCAAGGATTTTTCAATATATTTTAAGTAAATATTCTATGCCATAGAATGTGAATGACTGCAAAAACTATTAGCTATGTATTTTTTATTCATCATAATAAATTAACTAGATTAACATTATTAGTGCTATTTTTTACACATCATAATAAGTAGTAATGAAAGTATTTATTTTTTATTGATATCTTATTCATCTCCTATAACACTTAATGAATATTCATTTATCCAATTCTAGAAGGGAATCATTGATTATTTATTAATCTATTTTTAATCACATAATGAGTTTTATCAAGTAGCCATAGTAATGATTAAAAAGTATATATTTATTTATAACATGAGATATCAATATAACATTTGGAATTAGAATTATTTTTGATTTTATTATAATTTAATTTCAATATATAAGAGAAAATTTCCATTGACATTAACATTATCTTAATAAATTGTTTTCAAGGAGGAAAATTATATTTTCTATGGATTATGGAAGCAAAATTTTATTTTTTATTGCGTTTGAATATTGAAAAAAATAAAATGGTCATGATTAAATATGACATGAATTTATTAGAGGTGGTTGAATATTAGAGATTCCAGAACCCATATATTTACATGTAATATTTTTTTATTAAATTATATAGGAATTATCAATATAACAATTTAAAACTCAATGGGATGTCTCTTGAAACATAAATATGTTGAAGGTAATTGAAACTCATTAATGTGTTAATGAGATATTAATGAATTCAAATATTGACCATAGTTAGAATTTTTTTTATATTTTTATAAATATAAATATTTATGGTATATGATATTTAATAAATATTTATAAATGTTGTGAAATAGTGAGATATGATTTTTCAATAATACATGACAATAATATGTGATTTTAAAAACATTGAAATGAAGAAAAAAAATTATAAAGATTTTTAAGAGTGGTCATATGTGTTCGAAGATATTGAAATTGAATTTGAACCAGCTATGTTAAATTAAATTATAATTGTATAAGAGTTAAATTTTGTTTTATTAATGTAATACGAGGGTTTAACAAGATCCACATGGTTAATCAAGATAATAAGTTGGATGAAATAGTTGGTTTCAATGGATAATTACGATTGATTTTAAAAAAATAGTAGATTTTATATGTTTTTATAATGGTGATTATATTTATTCATTTTCATTATTTCAATGATTAAAATATATATCGTGATTTTTTATAGATTTATTAGAGAATTATCTTCTCATTAGTTTAGTGAAAATCAAAATCCATGAAATAATATTATCAAGGGGTATATTTTAAGATAATTTAGAATTGGTTATATATATTATTTAGGAACAATATTTGATATATTCCTAGAGACTCAAATCAGGAAATATTGGATATAAATTTATTTATTTCTTTATTAAATTTTATTTATTCATTAATTAAAATAAATTAATTAAATATATATATTTTTCTCTTTAATTTGATTCAAAAATATTTAAATTAGAGATATTATGATCGATTTATGGAATACCTTGCTGAATTCATGAGGTATAAAATGAGATGTTAGGTTATGACCAATATTATTTGGGAAACTCTATCTTCAATTTGATATCCTTTAATAACAATAAGTGAGTAACAATAATAATGTGTTGATATTATTCTACAATGATGGAATCATAAGAAATTAAAAACTTAAGTATTAATATAGACAGTGTAATAATGAAATAAATTATGTTATAACATACCAATCATGCATCATAAAGGCATCATAAATAGTCAAAATATATGCATAGCCTATTGACAACCACGTAGGGTGATATTAATTCCCTATAGTTCTATGCAAAAATAAATTTGTAAAAATCACACCATATAACTCTATTAATTAAAATGTAGTATTCGTAAGTTTGATATCAAACCCATAGAGATGGTGAATTAGTTTATTATGGTTTCAAAAATATTTACTTTTATTAATTTTAAGAAGAGGGTGAGAAAATTTGGATTTGATTTGGTTTGATAAAATAAAAGACAAAAAAAGATCCATTGGGTTGTTTAAAAATAGATTTTAAAAGTGTGTCGGGGTAATGTAATATCACGGTTTAGGTGAAATTGTATTTTTGAAAATATATTGATTAATTCATGATTGGTGTCAGATTATAGAAGAGTAAGATCCAATGGTCATGGTATGTCCTCCTTAACTCGACAATTCCCAATTTCACTTGGTCCAGTAATTTTCAGTGGTGTCGAATCAAGTTTTTATTGATATAATTTTTAGTCCTTATATCCCATAAATTTTAAATTGGCCTTGTCTCATTTAGGATAGTCATTTTGGAAATTTATATTTTCCTTTCTAATTAAATTATCAATGTTCGTGATAAAACAATGATAAAGTAATTGGATATTGAAAGTGTAATTGCGACAAACCAAAATACAAGAATAAAATAAAATTAATCCAATGGAACCTTCCCCCTTTGATTACAACATCCATGAACAAGGTGGGTTTACCACGTCATCCTATGATGTGTTGAATATATAGAAATATAAAAATAAAAATGAAAGAGTGCTAGAAAAAAATCACTTATGGAGGGCGCATCAGTTTCTCTCTCTAGGATTTGTCTCTGACTCTAAATTACTCCCGACAGCAGTAGGAAAGTGCTCTATTTATAGGCTCTAGAATGGTTATACCCAGCCTATGACATGACATGTAAGTTTATCACATATCATGTAATCTCGATCCAAAGTTCGTTTTCTGATTTTTGGATCTATGTGAATCTCATTCAAACACTTTGACCATTGACTCATGTTACGACATGTGACTATGGATCACAACATGTAACTTTGGCTCAAAACATGTAATAAATTCACAACATGGAATTTCACAACATGGATTCACGGTCTATGTCATGTCATGTAATAATACTACACATCATGTACTGATTATTCATGAAATGTAATTCCTTTTTCTACTACTAGATCTCATCCTGCCTTGGTTTTTTTAGTTTGGTGTCTTAGAAGTGCTCTATAATTCTTCTCAAAATTCTATTGTCCCTCCAAAATATGCCTCATTTTTTCCTTTACCAATGACTCATTGTATCCTGCCACAAATCACCAAAAATCTACATTGTCCAACATTTGGATGAAATATTAATTTATACTAGCAAATCAATATTAAAAAATACTCAAAAATGTATACATGATTTACACTTATTGCCTATCGAAATGGGAAAACTTAAATATAGGTAAATGATATAAAACATTCATCAAACATTCTAGGAATCTTCCCACACATCCATGAAAATATACCCGAACGAAATATTTTGTATTATAGGCCTTTTAGAGACTTGTATATCAAATATAATGTAAACACATTCCTATAGGGTTATATCTAATTTATGATAAAAATACTCAATATAACATCACAAAAAAGCTTATAAAATTTACCACAATGTGTATATGTTATTAAATGAATAATATTGTATACCCAGATAACATGGGGCTCATATCTACCTATTTTACCATGTTATGTTAATCCACATCATTCATAATAATATCAATTACATGAATACCACTTGACATTGTATTTTCCACTAGTTATAGTACCACCATTCCATATGATTCTACAATACCCTTATTTCCCCATATTCAAATGAATGTTCATAGAACTGGGTGGAACAACTCAAATACTGGTCTAATAGTATTAGTTATATCTACACTAAAGGGTACCTAGACACATTTATCATCCCTATATAAATATTAACATGTACATATTATCATAGTGTAATCCACTATGTGGGATTTCACTACAAATATTCCAACCTTAGTCATAAAACCATCCACCCTATCGGGTACCATGATACTCATGCTGACTCCTAGTATTAAAATACACACTATAGTGTGACTCAACACATGTTAAAACCCCCATATTCATGTTCTATACCATATCATACCATGGGAAAATATGAGTGAAAACATTTATACAAAAACAAAAAATTCAATAACTATATCTCAATTTATCCTATTATATATAAGGTGGAACATATCCCAACATACCATGTGTATTCCTTAGTTAATAACTCTCACATTGTAGGTATCAGAATCCCTAATAAAATTTAATTGGATATTTCATAGATCATACTTAGCTCATTATATTCAAATATTGTATCTAAAATGACTATGATACTCATAGGCCATAACTCATCATTCAAAAATCACTATAATAATTTGAAATTATGATAAAAATTACACTAACCATATATAACTCACTAGGGTATCACATATAAAACTATAGTACCTTACATTATCTATTAAACTCTAAAAACACCACTATGATTATTTTATACACCTTAGGCCACATCTCTGGTTGTCCAATATAAAAATTATATGGAAACATATTTTACAGGTATCATACACTAGTGATCAATTTATAGAGTCCATATCACAATTACACTAGGCCTCTTAGATCCTTTCAGAATTATTCCAATGATAATCTCATAGTACACCTCATCGATGTAACCCATGGTCCATAGACCAAAACATATACCCTTTTTGTTATTTACATAGAAGGTAACATTTTCACTGAAGAATTAATAATATTTTATACACTCTCTAGGCCCATAAATTCCATAGAAATACATAATACAAGGTTCATAACATTTAACTATTTCTCAACCACTAGTTAGCATCCCAATATATACAACTAGTCTGAGGATAACATGGATATGTAATCCCAATGTTAATAAAATTTAATATCTGGTCCTAAGATGCTCTACCTATTCTATATAAAAATTATAAAACAACTTAATCCTTATCAAGGATTACAAAACCTGATAACCCTTGTTCATATACCAATCCAAAAAAAAATAAACAATCCAGGGAATAATAAATTATGGTCCACCTACCTTATAAGTATAATAGATAACTCATCCAATATTGTATTTTAACTCATAATTAATCATAAATTTTTAAAAAATAGATATAATAAAAAATTTAGGCATTTAGAAAAATTCACTACAAAAGAAAGAAATAAATCCATAATTAACTGGTTTGCTACTATAACCATGTAATGAACAGACTATTTCTTTGAACAGTTCTCATATCTAACCCATTCTAACAAATCTAGAGTGTGATAAAGTAATTGGGAACTTTAAATCCAATGATGCACCTACATTCTACTCTATTCATCCATGGATAAAGAGAAATTGTATTTTATAAGAATTTGAAGTAACAAATAAAATAAAAATACCTATAAAAATGGGATTTTACCTCATAGACCATCGAAAACCCGATGGCCCACTAACAACATGCTAGTAAGATACTGAAAAATTAGTGTCTATATATAGTTTTTTGGAATTTTTATTTTATATTGAATAGTCACCTAATACCTTATCATGGGGAACCAAGTGTTCCTTGATACACAATTTCAATACAAACACCCCAATATTATCATATTTGTGAACAATTCATTTCTTAAAAACGCATATAAACGTATCTTAAACACCAACTATAATCACCCCCATGATTGATTTCAAAAATATAAACATCCACATTATTTCACTCCACTAAAATCCAACTCTCCTCATCACTCTTCCTCCCAATAACATGAATCATTATAAAATTTTCACTATATGCTTTCTCATCCGGATAAGTGTTACTATGATTCTTTTGTGACAAAATCCAACAACTGAAAAATAATTACTATTTATTACACAAAAATATCATCCAAGATATGAGAATACTATCACTAGATAGAAATTAGTGTTTTTCATATCTATAATACCCTCTATTCACTCTGTGAATGATGAAATCAACTCCAATTCTACTTAAATATATAAGATGACATTTGAAGAAAACATTGTTCAATACCCTACTCCATTGACCATCATCAAAATATCTATAACCCTAGGTATTGTGGACAATACTTCTTGATTTCTCATATCATGATGTCCCAAATGAGCTGACTGATATTGAAACACTACAATTACTGATATCAAAATTCAATACTTGATATCATTGTACTACACAATGCAATTATGTTTTATTATATAAACTCTAACATTTCTTTCTCAACTATATATAATTTAAACTAACAAATTAGAAAATCATTTCTTTTAATATGAAATAAAGTCAATAATCCTCCATTATATTATCCTAATGATAATATAATAGCTTATTCCCAAGATGGACATAGATGATTCAACAAATTCGATGAATTGTCATTCATTATACACAATTTTGAAATCTGAATTCAATAAATGAGTTTATAAATATATTTTATATTAACTAATAATATATAATTAACATTTCATTATTCTAATATAACATGTAATGCTTCTATTTCCAAGATTCTCGATTTCCAACACATGTCAACTTTAATGTGCAAAATGTTCATCAGATAAAATAGCCATGTTAGAAAAAAATATTTATTTCTACCCATTATATTATTACTATTATCATAATCCCCCAAACATAGATATATAAAAAATATAACATCACTTGGAAACTATTTCTCATGATCCCATCTTTACACAACTCCACAAACCCATCCCATGAGACTAACATAAATAGGCATGGAATCTTGGTAACCCCACACTAAAAATATCTAGAATTAAAATATTCCTATCATGAAAAACATTACTTTGATAAAATATTTGTCCTTATTAATAAATCAGACACCACATATATATATGTGGTACCATAAAGTTCCATTTAAATTAAAGTTGTTTTTTTAGTCCCCTACATTTTGTTTGTCATGTTTAAATAGTTGGTATATTAAATTTAAATGTTGTTTCAGCATGATTATATTAGTTTTTGGTCATTAGATGTGATTATATTATGTTATTTTTTCAATAATATCATGGTTGTTTTGGATACCTTCTAGTTTTTCTTCTATTCCTGACAGATTGGTTTGTTTCTAGAAGGGAGATTGAATTTAATATTTCCTTTTTGAAGGAGTTTTATATCATTGTTTAAAATTATAATATATTTTTTCAAGTGTTGATGTCATGGTATGATATGAAATACCTATATTAAATTAGATCAAGTAAAATATCTATTTATATAACTATGGTGGATAAACAGTGTGTTTTGAGAACTCTATATCATGGTAATTCTGTTTTTTAAGGGATAAATTAAAATAAAATGCTATAAAACTAACGGTATAAATCATATTTTTTTGGGAATAATTATTTGCAGAGTTTTTTAATAATTTATTGATGGATATCCATTTTAAATACTATAATTTCCCTGATTTTGTTGACCTAGATCAACAAAAGAATGTTTTTATTTCACTGCACCATAGATCTGTCACCAATTATCTTGTTATAAATTTATCAACCCTTATCATTTAGTTCATTTCACTCCACCATTATGAGAAAATAGTCATATTGGTGTATTGGGTCTATAATTTTTACGCTCCATTTATAGTCTCTTGATTATTTGGATCCATGAGTTTTAGTTCTTGAATGATAAGGTTCTCTTAAACTCCAATCATAAATTATTTATTTTTTCTTATTTATTGTGGAGTATATGGTAGTATATATTAATTTATTTTCAATTAAATTAATTAAATATCTATGAAGGAAAAATATTATATTTTATGTTGTTCTATATCATTTTGAGTGTATTCGTTTTTTATCACTTGTTCTCTATCTTATGGGCATTGTGTTTTTGAGAGATTTTTTAAAGGTTGGTTATTAAATTTTTTGTACATACTATGTTAGTGTGTAATTATAATGATTGATATTATTTATATAAGGAAATATTATTTGAATAATGATGAAAAAATAAGTACCTTAAAATTCAGTCACGTGAAATATACATTACATGCTTCTCAAAATTTCATTGACATCTCATGTATTGTTTTTATATTAACATGTTGAGAATGATGTTGTGATTAATTTCTTTTTGATTACATGAAATCATTGAATGAAATATAAATATTCAATTGAAATATGGTAATGAAGTTATGAAGTGTAAAATTGGAACTTTTTTTATTGATATTATAATACATAAACTAGTAAATAAATTAGACTATTATTTTCATTAAATTCTCTCAATGTTTTGTTATAGATATTTTTTTCACAGAGGAGGATGTTATGATGTTTTTTATTTACTATAGTTTATGATGTTTTTTTTGGAATAATGTTTTTTTAATCAATAAATAGGTGTTAATAAGATTTGATAATGTGATTTTTCGATGTAGATGTTGTGGTAGGTATGGATTATGTGGCTGGTGTGTGGTAGTTTCATTAGATAATAAGTATACTATATAAATAAATTAATTGAATAATTTGTAATGTTAATTATTTGTGATGAATAAATAATATAATAAATGATTTCATTTAATGTGGCTAAATTATATTATTTGTTAATAAAATTATATAATTCTAAGGATGTTGTGGTTAATGTTAAATGATAATTATAAGAAATTAAATTGATTAGCAATGAAACATGGTTTGACATTGGGGAATATGGATTTTTTATTAAAATTTTAAATATGACAAAGATGTGATTCATTTATGGTATTATTTATAGTTAGTTATATATATAAAGGTAGAAATATTGGTTTTTGAATGTGATGGTTATGATGTAATGAAGAGGTATAGTTAAATAGGTGTTGAGATTAAAATCATACCCAGGGTTGTATTTTGTGTTTCCATTATATTTGTGTATGTTTTTTTATTTTTACACACTAATACTTGTGTAGGTTAACCTAAATAATGTCCATGCATATTATTAGGTATTTAGTATACCTAAAATGTCTAATATATGAGATGAAAAAGTAGATAACTTGTCACCTACATTCACATTCTCTTCAATAATTAAGGTGGTGATGTGGTTATGTGTAAATAATATAGTGATGTTCCAGTTATGTTGTGATGTTTTGGTATTGTGGAGGAGAATATATAGTATTTTTTATTTTGATATGGAAGTAAATGTGAGGATGAGGCACGTAGTTATATCATTTTGGAATATTGTAGGTTGATGTAGAATATAATTTCTTTATCATATTATGGTAAAATGTTGTAAAATGTGTATCTTCAATGGATGTGAATGGAATTACATATTCCATTTGGATTTATGTGGAATTGATTTATGGGAAAGTTGGTATAAGTTACCTTATTGATTTATTTTCAAAGAAACAATATGGTTATATTGTATTCATATCTAGTGATCAATCATTAGTGATGTTGAGATTATTATTGTCCTAATAAATGTAATAATTCAGGTTCATTGTTTTCTCACCAAGGATATATTATGATTATTCAACATTATCATGGTATATTCATAGGAAAACCTGCCTGAGTATAATTATATGATCACCCCAAATTTTATATACTATTTTTACTGACTTGTATGATTATGATACAAAAAACATTGGAAATTACAGGCTCGTGATATTGAGAAAAATAGGTGTCAAATCCAATTTATTTGCATCTATATTTTTCTTAGATTCCATCATTAAATTTAATAACATTAGAATTATTTTTTTATATTTATTATTTGGATTATAGGAATTTTCTTCATATATATTTGGCCTTGATTAGTGTTTTATTTTATTATTAATATTTTTTTGTGAAATTCCTACCATTATGTGTTTTTGTACACTAATTTCTAGTCACAACCCCATCTCCTATTAGAATATTTCATTAGGGTTACACATTTATTCACTATCACCCAAGTATGGGTTTTAGTATATGTGAGTAATGATAGAGTTTTATCAGATATTTTTGGAGTGTTTGGGTTGATTTTATCATTAGATATTAGTGAGTATAGTGGGTTTTTAGGAAAATAATATTACTCGATATTTTCATATAATACTAGGCAAAAGGATTATAAGGATATTGGTGGGTTCTATATGATCTGATGCAATAAAAATAGTCATATGAACATACTAAGATGGTATTATAGATATTTCAAGGTGGTTACTGAGGTGTGTCTCATGAATCATATTTTATTTTTGAGTATTTGAATTGAAGAAGATGTATGAGGAATTTAAAATGATTCTTTTATAATATCATAAAATAAAGTCAATATCCTAATCATATGATCATTTTTATACGTATTTAGATATTTTGGTGGATGAAGACTTGTTAAGGTTAAAATTGTTAATGTGTAATAGGGTGCTCCAGTTGATCATAGTAGGGGCCATCTTGGGTAGGATGATTCAAGTAATGATGATTTATATCACTTCCATTTCCATATTCCACCAAGATATGAGTAGTATTTCTTTTATTTTGAGATATTTTGGTAGTTTTAGGATAATTAATTTCTATTTAGTTTTATTTTCTCAATGAAAGAGGATTGGATTCTTTTTTAGTTATCTTATTTTTAGGTTTACATAAATAGGGGTGACTTCGTTATTTTGGTGGTCACAATAAGTTTGAGGTGATGTGAGAGAATTTTCAAATTCATTACTGAGTTAGGTTATTATATTCCATGATGATGTTGGCATGATTATTTTAGTTTCTCATCCCTGATAATGAGAATTTAATCTTGTGAGTTTTTAAATTATAGTTTATGAACCATGTTAATTATTCATCTGATCTATTTTTAAATTATGAGTTGAGGGACAATAATGATTATAAGTAATTTGATCTGGAGTTACACCAACATGTTTTCCATTTATTTTTTCCATCTTATATAATGGTACTAGAAAATGATATGTTGACTAACAATTCAATTTCATATATAATTTTAATCAGTGAATATATGGAAAATATATTTTATTTTTCAGGGTAGAAGAGGATTTGAAGACCAGGGAACATCTATGAACTTTCATTATCACATTTTTTCAATTTATATAAGATCATATATTTTCCATGGAATTTATGTCATCCCTCGTATTTATTACATAAAATTTCATGACATGGTACTAATTGATTATCTTTTAAATTTTTTCTTCTTGTAAGTTAGTAACATAATACACAAAAAACTAAAAGATTTCAATAAATCCACATGAAATACATCATAATGGGTTCACTATAGGTTAATTTTAATGAATCTCATATCCTAGGGAAATACATAAATGGAATGGGGTGATAATGAATCATGGTGAGGGAATAATAAAGAGTGACATATCACATGAGATTATGAGACGTAAAAAAGAACATGATGTATAAAAATAAATAATTTGATAGATTCATGTCATAATAAAAATAAAATGAATCATAACATGTAAATGTGGCTAAAAAGGTAAAATTAATCATTCATAATAATATCTCCAAGGTTTCAAAAATGAAAATTACCACGTTTATTCACTAAGGTATCGTAAAACATGTCATCTATGGGGACTGGATTATTTAAAAAATGTATTGGAATGATATCAGGGTGAATTATTCATATATATTAATTTCATTTCATCCAAATATATTATAATAAATAATTTCATTAATAACCCATGTAAAATATATAAAGTGTTTCTTTTCAAAATCATGGAATAAAATATAGCTAAAATACATGATCGTCACATCATTTTTAACCCACGAAATGAAATGTGAGTTTCATATATGTAAATCATATAATCAAGAAGTCAGTTTTAGATATTTTTTAATTACTATTGAATATAAATAGGTTTTGGTATTCAAATAAAATGTAAAAGATAATATATCATGTAAATGAAGGAAATTTGGGAAGTAAACTCACCCACATGACGGGTATAAAACAAGGTCTTAGAAAAGTTTAAAATGGTAGGGGGAAAGTTCTTAAAATTCATAAAATAATTTTATTAAAGTAATAGTATAATAGAAATTGAAAAAATGATCAAAAATTTTAAATTATAAGACATACCACATGAAAATATATTTTCAATGGAAAAGAGAAGTGGAGATTTTTCTAACCATGAATAGTAACTCATTAGTCCTGAGGATTGGATCCTTGGGGGATTGAAGAAACCTCAGGGGGACTCCATGGTAGGAAAACCAATATAAATTCGTATTGGATGGATTTTTAGTGAATTGAAATAGAGGAATGGGTGGGTATTTATGTAAAGGGTTGAGAAATTTTTTAATAGTTTTGAAATATAGGTCTTGAAAAAACAGGTTGTGGAAATTGGAAAACCATTAGCTTACCCGTGGTTTTTATTATGGTTTTAAAAATTTGAGTCACATTTTAAGTCATGTTAACCCACCAGAGCTAAAAAACATTTTTTACTCATTTTTTGTCAAGGAAAAGTAAATATTCTAAAAAGTAATGTTTTTAAAGTAAATTTCTCTTTTTAGAATTTGAAAAGAACTTATAGTTTTAGAATTGGATTTAAATCTATTAAAATAATTAATATTAATAAAATAAAATGTTTTATGAAGTGTATTATGCTTAATTAAACATTAAATTTTTTTGAAATATTTATGAAGTCATAAAATATACCAAAAACCCAAAACAATATTTTTTTAGTATTTATAAAATTATAAAAAATTATCCCGAACATAATTTTGACATGATTATTTCAAATATAATGTTTATTTTAACATAATAATTCTTTAAATGTTGGAATTTTATCTTTTAAATAATAAAAAACCTTAATTATTAAAAATAGTGGGGTTTATGGCATTATCAAATACTTAACAATTATAAAAACATATTAGACCATTTTAAAATTATTCAATAATTTATATTTTTGTGATATTGTAATGAAATACTATTAAATTTAAAAAATATTTTTCAAAATACATGATTTTATCTTAAGATTGTATATATTTTCTAGAAAACCACAATTATGTTTCATCTGCATCAAAAAATAATGTTTTCAAATGCATATCAATTAAACGCATATTTTATTAAAAAAACTATTATTTAAATTGAATTCGTGGAATAAAAAAAATATAAAGGTAATTAAAAATAAAATAAAAATGTTCTAGATATGTGACCACTTATTACACCATCATATACCCTAAGAGTAAAGTGTATGATTTTGGTAGTTCCATGGGGTGGTTCGACTAACATCGACCGAGTGATAATCTCCACTAACTTGAATTTCTCTCATAGGTGAGTTCATTAAAGATTCAATTTTTGAAACCATCTTGGTCATGGTCATGGGATAAACCCAGTGATGATAGCTTTATCCCTTGTTCTAAAAAATGAGCTTCAAACAGAATGACTCTATTAGTTGAGGTAATCAATTATCCCTTTTTATGTCAATTATACATTGTTATTAATACTTATAAACAACAATTAGAACGGTAAAATTATCAACCAAGGGTATAGTTTCAAAAGTTCATATTGAAAAATGGTCAAATTCGACCAATATTCATGTTTGAAATATAGTCATATAATGGTCAAATCTCAATGGTCACCTTTCTATTTATTCCCTATAAATACCACTTCATTATTTTAGTTAAAATTTACATTAATTGCACTTAAGGTAGTATTTTAGTTTCTATAAGATGTTGAGTGGTATATTAACACATTTCTTAATTTCTATATAATTATTTCTGGGGGACATGTTTCTAGTATATTGGAGTGATCCATACATTCCCATTTTAGCTATTTTATTTTATATTTTTTTACTGTTGTAATATTTCACATTTTAAATATTTTCATAGCTAACTAATGTAATGATCATTATTAATGAGATAATTTATTTATCATTATTTTTTTTGTGTATGATTTTATATAATATGTTACAAAAATTAAATATGGAAAATTTTGATTTAAAATGTATTGGTCATTACATTATCCCCCCTTAAGATATTTCATCCATGAAATTTCAACTCCTTTGCTCAAATGAGAAAAGGTTAGTGTCACAACCTAGAATTATATAAATGAAAGTTTCCTTCTTATAATTAATTCATATCTCATAAATTAATTAAAATCACTTATATTACACAAAAAAAATTAAAACTTAATAATGATTGAAATAAGGATAATTTATAGAAATTAAGGAACGTAAACCAATTAAATTGTAACATGACCTTTAGAATAGTAATATGACCATTAGGAATATTAAAATTACCAATATAATAGTAACCTAACCTAAAAAATTATAAATAAAATAAATCCTTTTTATAAATGAAAATATGATTTAATTATCATAATATAATTAAATTAATTTTTAAAAATGATAAATTAAGTGGTGGAATTTTTATTAAACATAAATGATTATTAAAAGTTTAATAATTAGTATAATTATTTATAAAGAAATTATATTCATAAAATAGATTCATAAATTATTATTTTTTGTTTTCTAAGGATTATAAGATAATTTTATGAGACCCTAATTGATTTTCCAAAATATTATAAAATCAATAATAATTTAAAAATATGTATATTTTAAATAAATGATAATTTTAATTAAAAAATGATAATATTTAGATAATTATTTTTATAAAATGGAATCAATTTTTTAATTCTACACATTGAAAAAAAGTTAGGGTAAATTGTTTGGACTTTTGTAAAATAGCTGAAATTTTTATGAATAGTGAAATACAGTAATTTATAGGTTTCACCAATATAGAAGAATTCTAGAGAAATTAATGATGTATAGATGATGTAAGAACATTTGGTTAGATATCACATGCACTAGTTACAGTATTTAGTCACAAGAATAAACACTATTCAGGGTCTTTAGAAAAAATAAAAAATAAATGAATAAAATAATCAAAACACACCCCTCCCCTCCACTATAAATACCACCCCTCACCACCTGTTCTCCTCACCCCTGAAAATCATTGATTTTTATCCAAATTCATACCAATACAATTAAAAATTATCTCCCTCATGTCCATAATACTTTTTTATCAATGAATGAACAAACTCAATTTCCTCAAGAATGTTCTCAATGAGAAGCATTCAAGAGGTAAAAACGTCTTTATTTTTATTTTGATTCATTTTCAATTTAATTTATTTTTATTTTCATCCCCAAACATACACTAATCCAAGTTGCTTGATAACTCTAGTATATTTTATATAATATAATTATATTATGTTAATGGAAGTAACCATCACCATTTCTTCCTAATCTCTTTATTTTGAAAATGAAAACGTTGTCTGTGAGATGTTGATTTATCACCTTCGAGGATGAAAAATTTTCAATATCCATTACTGATGGTCACAAAACCATTTTTATGCTTACAAAATATTATAATATATATATTAGATATTATGTAATGTTATGTAACCAGTAAATAAATACATTATATTAACTAATAAAACAAAACAATAATAATGAACGAAGAAACACCAAAATAATATAACCGGCCATCATTAATTTTTTTCTAATGAATAATCCCCAAAACTAGAAACAAAATCATTTATAAGAAAAATTTAATATTGTGTATTTTCATTAATAAATTATAAATCCAATTATGTAAAACTATTCTAATTTTATATTATTTTTCATTCATGTACACAAGTAAACAAATCATGAAAACCAAGGAGACAAACAATTCTGAATGATGAAATTGAATCTCAAAACCCACCAAAAGGCCATAAATATATTTAATAAAATTATAAAAAATAAAATAAATGTATAAAATGTTCCTAATTAGTTAATTAATTTTTATATTTTTATTATTTAGGTAATTAAGATCAAATGCATAATTATTTCAGAAATAAGGTATGAGATTCTTTCGAAACCCGCTTTTTTCCTTCAGGTTACACTTTCTATTTGTTTACCCTTGTGTAATTATTAATTATTCTTATTTACTCCTCATAAATTTTATTTTTTTGTTTCGAACACATTTACATATCCCAATACTTCTCTATTTTATTGGTAAATATATTTTTTATATGTTTCTCATCTCAATTCTTCCAGATATGCAAGCCCGATTAATGTGAACTTTTCGATTTCTTACCCATTTTCACGTGAACTCCATAGTCTATGTTAATCGACATTTTTTTCAAAAAAAAAATTATCCTATAAAATATCTTGGTTTATTTCATGTTAAAAAAAATAATTATTCCTTTTGTTTTTTAAAGGATCCATATTATTTTCCATCAACACCACTAAAATGTTTTTTTCCAATGTTTCTTAAACACTCTTTTTAGATGATTTAAATTCATTTTCACGTAATTTAAATTTATCTATACATGATTTACATTATTAATGTCCATGTATGATTTAAATTCATTACTTCATGGAAATCATTATGATGTTCCTTTTTTTGTGCCTTTTGGAATGATTATGTTACCCAATTCTTTCCACAGTTAACCCTTATGATTATGTTTGATTATGTATGTATGATTCTTCATGTGGAACATATATTCATGAACATGTTATGATGGGTGCACCCATATAGGACTCCAATGGATTGGGTAATGTTTATTCACATGAGACTCCATGTGCAATGGCCTTTGTGGTTAGCATTGACTAATGATCATCCATGTGAAATGATCATGGTGGATAGCTTTGACACATGCTACTCCATGATCATTGGTATTTGTGGTTAGCATTGATTCATGCTACTCCATATGAAATAATCTCTGTGGTTATCTTTGACTCATTTTTTTTTTCATGTTGTGTGTTATTTCCACATTTCAATGATTCCATGATTATAAGATCCCATGTTCTATATGGTATGCTTCTATATGATTATTCATGTCCCAAGAATTTTTATGTCCTCGTGTTATTTATTCTACACAGTATACTATGCTTTATTCATATTATTAATCCCTAATTGGGATTTTTATCTTATCCCTTTATTCGTGTATTTCCCATGTTATCCTATGATGATTTAAGATCTATATGAAAGATAGGATCTCGTTATAAATATTAAATAAATTGTTTTTTTTTGTTTCATTCTCTTCAGTTTAATACCACATATTCGAAATACACATGACTTTACGATCATTGGTTTGTATTTAAAGGCTAGTTATGCTTAAAATCATGTAATAATATGTGTATTTTTTTTGTTAATTATAGTTAGCATCATAGGACCATCTAGTAATTTTTTATTATAAGGACTAGAAAACAATAGTAATAACCATTGGGATAATTCTATCACCATGGATAACATAGATTGTAACATAAGTAATCACATGCCAGGATATAATTTTCCCTTATAAAATATCTCATTAATGTTATCATTTTCCCATTAATGTGATTAAAAGATTAGAAAATCTCATCCTAAAGTCTATTTCGGATGAAGTAAATGATTTTACCAAAATCAAACTGTGAAATGTAGGATTATCATATAAGGTTTTATGCATTTTTTTATGTCTTTTATGTTTACTATAACTATTCAAACCGAACCTCAAAATATGGAGGTTTGGGTTATCTAAGAGAATAGAAAATGGATGGATTATTCCATCCATAGTATATAACTCCTCCCCAATTAATGTTTGTTGATTGACCCCCCCAATCTTGTATTACTTCCTTTGTTGGAGTTTGATGTTATTTTGGGCATGGAATGGGTATATTTATACAAATCCAACATTGACTTTCAAGAAAGGTAGATCACACATCACATACCGATGTATCCTCAAATTCTGTACATGTGCAAGGAGGAGGAAGAATCTCCATCAGAATATTCACCTCAATTGTTGATATTATTGACTTATGAGCAAGAATATCCAACTACAATGATTGAGAAAAATGATAGAATATTACTTGAATAAATTCCCATTGTGAGGGAATACACTGATGTGTTCCCTAAATAGTTACCAAGTCTTCCTCTTGATCGTGATGTTGATTTCTATATTGAAATTATAACTATATCAATTCCTATATCAAGAAGACCTAATAGAATGGCCACCAATTATTTGGAGGAACTAAAGAG
The DNA here is from genome assembly GCA_963277665.1 of Viscum album. Taxonomy (NCBI): domain Eukaryota; kingdom Viridiplantae; phylum Streptophyta; class Magnoliopsida; order Santalales; family Viscaceae; genus Viscum; species Viscum album. The sequence goes on from OY728135.1 coordinate 94,573,959, forward strand.
GAAGTTACTGGATAATTTGGAAAATGGATTCATCTTCTCGAGTGCTTCACTATGGGGTGCACTTGACCTCTTGGTCAAGAAGAATAGATCAAGTAGCCTCTCCATTCATTATCATGAACTCAATAAAATCATGATAAAAAATTAGTATCCCCTTCCATGGATAGATGAATTTTTTGATCAACTACATGGGGAAAATTATTTCTTTAATGTGGACCTTCAGTTGGGATATCACCAATTAAAGGTGAGAAAGGAAGATATCTCCAAGACTGACTTTTATACAGTTTATGGACACTATGAGTTCGTAGTGAGGCACTTTTGACTCACTAATTCCCCCAAAAACTTTATAGAATTAATTAACAGAGAATTTGGTGATTATAATGAAAATTTTGTGGTAGTCCTTATTAAAGATTATCTCATATACTTTATGGGAAATGAGGAATATGAGGATAATTTTTATAATGTGTTGAGGACATTATGGAAAGAGAAACTATTTTAAAAGTATAGTAAAAGTGATTTCTTCATGGAGCACCACTATTGATTGTATCCGATCGTGATCGAATATTTACATCCATGTTATGGAAAATTCTCCAACATTATCTAATTACATAGTTGAACTTCATTACACCCGATCATCCTAAAAATGATGGCCAATTTGATCAGAATATTTTGAAACTGAAATACATAATGATATCATGTTCTATGGACTTCAAGAGTGGATGGTACCAACATCTACCTCTGTCCGTGTTCTCATGCAATAATATTTCCAGTACAATATAAAAATGGCTCTGTATGAGGCCTTTCATGGTAATAGATACAGAACACCTATATTTTGGAATGATTATGGTGAAAAAAATCTACTCGGATCTGAATGGTTGATGAATTAGTTGAAAATATAATAGCCATTTAGTAGCACATCAGGGAATCCAAAAGGAAACAAAAGATATATGAAGATAATCATTGATGATACCTATATTTTTATGTTGGAGACATGGTATTCCTATACATATATCCATCAAAGAGAATCATGTGATTTGTGAGGAAAGGAATTCTATGTCCTTTGTACATTGACTCCTTAGAGATTCTTGATCATGTGGGAGAAGTGGCCCATCAAATATCACTTCCACAAACCAAGTATCAAGTACATGATGTAATCCATATATCCCTCTTAAGGGAGACTATACTATAACCCTCACATGTATTGAATTCCGATTTGGTACAGTTGGGAAATGATCTCCCTTATGAGAATTAGTTAGTGAAGATCTTGGACCATAGTGGTAAAGTTCTATGCAACAAAACTACTAACCTGGTCAAAGTATTATGGCAGAAACATAACAATGAAGACACAATGCGGGAAATCTCGGAAGTACCTAAGAAGAAGTACCCTCTCCTGTTAACCCCTAAGTTTATGAAATTAAATTTCAAGGGAAAAAGTTCATAAGTTGGAAGAATGTAATAACCTATAATAATATCAATTAAATTTACCATATTATAATTATTTCATATAGTTTAAATCACATAAAATCACTACGATAACACAATAAAACATTCTAAATAAATAATCAATGAAATAATAAGTATTTATATAAATTATAGAACCTAAACCAATGTAATAGTAACATGGAATTTGGAATAGTAATGTGACCATTAGGAATTGTAAACTATCCAAAAGAATAATAACTTAACCTGTTAAAGTATAAATATAATTTGTCCTTCTTAAAAAAGAAAATATGATAATTATATCATAGTATAAGTAAATAAATGTTTTGAAAATGAAAATTTATTTTTTGTAATATTTATATAACACAAATGTTTTTAAAAATTTTTATAATTAATATAATTATTTAAAAGAAAAAATATTTCCTTAAAATATATTGATAAACTGATTTTTTTTCTTATGATAGTAAGATAACTTTATAAGAGATTATTGTTTTCAAATCATATAAAATCAATTGTAATTTTAAATTCTTTATTTTTTTACATAAAGTATGATTTTAAATAAAAATTAAAATTCTCATATTTATAAAATTATTTTCTTAAAATCTATTCCATTTATTAATCCTACACATTAAAAAATGGTTAGGGAAAATGTTTGATGTTTTTCTAAAATAGTTTAGTTTTAGTGAATAGTGAAATACGATAATATATTGCATAAGATAAATAAATGAATTAATGATTCATTATTGATGTATGTATGATGCAATAAGCCTTAGTTTGAATGCACAATACTATTCACATGTCTCTCCCCTCCCAACCACTATAAATACCACCCTCATAACTTATTCTCCTCACACCTAAAAAGCCTTGAAGATTTTAAAAATTCATTCCAATACTCTTACAAAGTCTCTGCCCAAAATCCATGTACCTTTTTCCTCAAAAAAAGGGAAAACCCAAGTGGTCTAGGAGGTTATGAAGAAGGAGAATTCAAGAGGTAAAAACCCCTTTATTTTTAATTTAAATCCTTTTCAATTTCTTTTCATTTAATTTCCAACCACCAACTCCCCATGTCCAAGTAAAATGATAAATCCATTAACATTTCTATATTTTAATTTTAATGTGTTAATGGAAAAACCCATGATAATTTCCCTTTACCTCTCTTTTTATTCAAAAAATAAAGATTTCGTACATGAGTTATTGATTTATCACCTTCGAGGATGGAAAGTTTTCAGTTTCCAATACTGGCGGTCATTAAAAAATTTTTATTTTTAAAAATGATTGTAATATATTAGTTAAATATTATTTAATACTCTTCAACTATTATATATATATAACATTAATTAGTAAAACAAAACAAGTCCGTGATGATCTAAAAATGCCAAAATAAATTAAATAGTTATCTTTAAAGTTTTATCTAATGAATCATTCTCATATATGAAAAAAAAATTATATATAAGACCATTTAATATATTTTAAGTTCTTTAATAACATTTAATATCAATTATGGAAATCCTTTATCATTTTACATGATTTTCTAAACATGTAGACATGTAAACCAATCATGAAAACCAAGGAAACGAGCACTCCCAAACGATGAAATTGAATCTCAAATCCCAAAAAAAGGAAATAAATGAAATTAATAAATTTATACCAAATAAAATAAATGTAAAAATGGTTTGGAATTAATTAATTAATAGATCTAATTGGATTATTATAGACATTAAGATTATTTAAGTAATAGTTTCACACATAAGCTAAGGGATTGACTCTGAAAAACTCATGTTTCCTTCAGGTTATGCTTTATCTCTCTTTTACCCAATGTTATTATGAATTATTCTTATTTAAACCTATTAAATTATGTATTTATGTAACAATTACCTTTTCTAAGAACAAGTTTTCTTCTATGGAAGGATAAATACATGTTTTATAAGTTTCCCTTCTCAATTATTACTGACAAGCAAGCCCAATTAAAGGGAACTTCCATATTTCTTACCCATTTTCAAGTAAAATTCATAATATATTTTAATCCCCAATTTTTAGTTCTAAAATAAATCAAATTTTCATAAAAAAAATATAATTTTTCATTTCCAGTATTATACGAACAATTATTCCATTCTTGTTTTAAAGAATCATTAATATTTTCTTTAAACCGCACTAAATGTTTTTTTAGAATTTCTTCAGTACTCTTATGAAAAGTTTTCACTTAAGTTTGGAATCACTTATCAAAATATATGATTATTTTCCCTTAATAATGTACCTATGTTATTTAAATACATTCTCCGATATAAACCATTTTTATATTCCCTTTTTTATGACTTAGTACATTATTGGGATACCCAATTATTTCAATGGAAACCCTTATTCTTATGTTTGATTCTTTGTGTATGATTCTTCATGAGGAAGACATGTTCATGAACATGATGGGACTACCAATATAGTACACCAATTGATAATGTAATGTTTAGTCTCATGATATGTTAAGTGGAATGGTCTTGGTGGTTAGCCTGTACTCATGTTTATCCATGTGAAATGGTCTTGGTGGTTAGCCTTTACTCATTCTCTTCAATGTGAAATGGTCTTCGTGGTTAGCCTTGATTCATTCCCCTATATGTGAAATGGTCTTGGTGGTTATCCTTGAATTAAGATTTTTTTCATTTTGTATGTTGTTTCCATATTCACATGATTCTCTGATTTCATGATCCCATGTTATATATGTTATGATTCCATATTTGTTTTCATGATCAAATCCCTTTTATGTCCTCATGTTACTCCTTCTACCCCATGTACTATGTTTTATTCATATTCTTATTCCATTACCAAGATTTTTAGATCATCCCTTTGTTCATATCTTCCCTAAGTTATCTTATGAATATGTAACAGATCAATAGATGTTAGGATCTATTTATGGAGGTTAAATAAAAGTTATCTTTATTTTGGTTTCATGATATTGAATTATGTTCCCAATCATCCAAATATCATAGACTTTATGATCATTGGTTTGTATTTTTAGTCTTTTTATTCTTAAAATCATGTAATAATATGTGTAAATGATCATGGTCATTATAGTGAGGGTATTTTTGACTCATTGCCTCCTCTTATTCAAACATCACTTATTCATACTGATTGTTCTTCCACAAAACTTTGACAAGATGAGTTGTCTTGTTACATATAAACTTGTCTCCACTATCAAATATATCCACTGGATACTCTTCATAAGAGAGGTCAAGTTCTAACTATACCACCTCTAGGTTTTTTACATGTGAGGGATCATGTATGCACTACCTCAAAAGAGATACATGGAAAACATCCTGATTATGAGCAACATTTGGTGGATGTCCTAGCCGATAGGCCACTACTTCAATGAGATTAATGATTTCAAAGGGAAAATGTACCTAGGGAAAGCCTTACCATTCTTTTGAAAATTGAATTAATCTCTTCCATAGTGATATTCAAATGAAAATATTATTCCCATAATCAAAATCCAAGTCTCTTTGATGGTTTTCAGCATAACCCTTATATTTAATATGAGAAGCCTTTATAAGTTGTTGGATTACATGAACCTTTCATGTCTTTTCTTACCCAAGATCGGGCCCAAGAATCTTTCTCTCACAGACATTATCCCAACATGAATGATTTATACATCGCTTCACATATAGATCTTAAGATGGTTCCATTTGAATACTCACGTGGAATCTGTTACTATATTAGAATTCAACAAATAGAAGGTGTTGATCTCATCCATCAGTAAATTACATTTATCATGTTCTCAACAAGTACTCAAGGATATGAATAGTCTCTTAAAAGTGTCCATGTGACACGCCAAGAGTTTAAATTATATCTCTTCATAAATAAATAAATTTTTTATATCTTATGTTGCAATAAACACAATGATAATATTACCCTATACACAACAATTAGTTGCCTAGCGTTACATACAAGGAAAAGTTCTACCAAAAAAAAATATATTATTAAAGTATTATTATTTAATATAATATGATATATCCTAGACATTATATTGGTAGTCATGAATATTATTATCTTACATATGAAGATATATGGTTGAATTCATTGGTAAAAAATTAATTTTAAATGAATATAAGAACCTACTAAAAATATATGAAATGTTTTTATAAAGAGTTATTTTTATGCTCACAAAGAAATTTTAACCTAATAAATTAAATTAATTATTATTATCAAATTATATTAGTGATATATATATTTTATATATTCAATAAAATATTTCTGATATATATATAAATTGATATGTAGAAGATAAGAACAAATAAAAACAAAAATTGTTTATAAAAACAGTTTAACCACCTTTTAATGGTGAGTTTATTTTAAATCCAATTTTTTAAAATTTTATATATTATATTTGAAATAATACACTTATTCATTAAAATCAGAGAATAAAAATTTTATTTGGTCAAATTTTATGTATTTTCCTAAGAAGTTTCAATTTTTGATGAATATTGATTATAAGAAATTTTAATTGAAAAAACCAATTTTAATCAAAGTAATTTATAGTGTTAAATAAATCATTGAATGCTTTTAACATGTAACTAATTTTTTTTTTCATCATTTCATCCATTTTAGGTCATTTTCATCAAATTTAGATTTAATTTAGATATAAATAAATTTCAATCTTTTCCATTTTAAACATTAATAACATGTTTTCTCACCTCGTCAATGAGATTAATTTTAAATTAATTACTGAAAATCCTATGTTTTTAAAAATGAAAAATGGATTCCATATTTTTTAATATATGGGTCTAAATTATGTAAATATTTTTTAGGTTATATTAATAGTAAAATTTAGTAAATTTTGTATTTTACGTGGTTAATGGGAAATTGTTTAATTAAAGGTAAAAATAATATTCCTATATTATAAAGTTGTGAAAATATTTGTTCAAATTTCATTAGATGGGTATTTCTCAACCAAACATATTCTTATGATGAAATTTTAACCTTTTTAAAGACACTTGGGTAAGAATATGACATTTATAATATTTTATTTAATGATAAGTTAACAATTTCTTACTCATGTTTGTAATAAGTATTATATTTTTTAAACATGGATATACAGAAGATAAATTTGAATATAAATAGTAAATTTAAATATAAAAAATTTATATTCATAATGATAATTTTATTTAAATTTTTAGAGATGTAATAATTTAATTAATGGATTTCATAATAATGATACAATAATTATTTAATCAATTGAAATTTCAAATAAATGATTTTAAATTTTTAAAACTAAATAAAATTTTATGTAATTAATTATATCCATGATTTTGTTTACATAACATATACATGTTAGTGATATATTAGAAGTGTTGTTTCAAATTTATCATGTTGTTAAGATATTGTTAAAAATACTAATAATGAATAGTTTCAAAATTGAGGTTATTCATACTTTAAATAAAATAATATTTTATTAAATGATATAAAATTCATAAAAATATAATATTTATCTACCATACTATAATAAGGTTAAATATTTCATAGATTATCCATTTGGGTTTTTTTTGGGAATTTTATTGTAACTATATTAACCCTAAAGTGTAAATAATCCAAGTTGTCGCGCTAAGAGTTAAAAGGTTTAACTAAGGGTTAAAACCAAAAGATAAGGTTAATATTTTGTCCTAAACAGGTCAAAAAAATCATTGTTTGAAATGATTTATAACAATCCATAAATTAACTTATAATTGGCTCACTTTTGATCTATTTAAAATTAAAAATCAATTTATATGAATTAAATATTTTAAAAGATTCCGAGAGTGCCCCTCCCCTATCATATAAAAATACAGCTTGCCCCTCACATCCTTAAACCACATTGATCCAAATAGATCACCAAAACCATAACAATTTTTACTCCAAATATTCTTACATATGTGTTAGAGGTCCTGGTATTCTAAATAAACCAACCCCAGTGTCCCTAATAAGAGATCCAAATGAAGTCCACTGAAGAAAAGGTAATTGATATACCTATTAATTTAAGTTTATTTATTCATCTAATTCACATTCATATGTTGTATCTAGAATAAAGTAGTAAATCTAGTACCATATATAATCTGAGGTTTTATTATGATTTTGGGAAAACTATATTAATCCTTTTATCTATCCAAATAAAAATTTATCACTATATGTGCGTACCTATGACTTACCATCTCTATGTTGAAGTGTAATTTTGTTTTAATCCCCACTTTATTTGGATTGGTATAATGGTGAATATAATGGATAAAATAATAAATTTGATAGGATTTTTATTTTATTATCATTAATACACCATAAAATTCATTACCACATTACCATTAATGGAATAATACTTCACTTGTTCGTACGTATGACCTACCATCTCCATGATACGGTGAGATTCATTCACCTTGTTAACCATTAAATATTGATTATAAAAAATATAAATGATGTTTGAATATAATATTTATGAAAATAATATCATTTTGGATAAGAATAAAATATACAATATTCATAATAAATAGGGCATACAAGACAAAACATGCATATGAAGATGAAGCTGTTAACACCCTAAACGAGGGTAATAATGCAATATTATTAACAAAATGATATAAGAAGATGTTATATGATACATAAATTTGTATATTATTATTGTATAATTTAATAAAATATTTAAAACATTCTAGAAGTGTTTAAAACACATTAAAATTAAGGAAATTATAAGTTAAGGTTTATTTCACAATCTCAATATTATTTGGGACTGTTTATATATAAGTATTTGTTGGGGAATATTTATCATATATGTCTATGTTTCTTGGAAAACAATTCCAATATATATTTAATATTATTTAATATTATACTAAAAATAATTATATTATTTTACAAAATTTTTACTTTTAAAAAAATCTTTTTTAATAAATACTTTTTTATGTTTTACAAAGGAGGTAATTTATGGCTTCTTCAGTAGGAGTAATTTTTTTAGCTTATACAGAGTGATAATATATTTCTCCCATCATGATTCTATTATTTTATGAATCATTCAATACAATATTACAAGTTTATTATCATAGGTAATTTTTTATTTTATAATTGACCATATTTTAAATAAATTATTTCAAATTAAATAGGGGATTTCCCTCAAGATATTTCTAAAGATTTTATTATATAATTTTCATATATTTCAACATCCTTTATTGGATATTTAATTTGATTGAGGTCGATCTATTATGATATCATTTATGAAATTTTTTTCAATAGTTTATGATATATTTTAACTCTGGATGTTCTATTATGATACCATCCATGGTTTAGGGTTTAAGTATTCACATTTTTATTCTATTTTCAATATGAATGTTATGTTGATTTGTTTTCATCACCCCTTTCATATGAGGAAGGAATTGGACTTATTAAGTACTTGGTGGGTCCCAATATACCCACTTGATGCATCAATAGGTCTAATAAGAGAATCTAGTTTGAGTTCTTACCCATTTATGTATGGTGTCTTGGATGAAGCCTTGAAGGTAAGTTTATGATTTAAAAAATATTATATTCACTCATTATGATATTAGTTATTGATTTTCCATGTGATTATTTGACTAGTATAATATACATGTTTATGTCAAATTCTCATGTGGTTATTTATATAGAATTATTTGATCACCATTGGTTCCTTCCGTATTATGATAATGTTGGTGATTAAATGGAATATGTTTCAGTTAATCAATTTTTGAGAATCATTTATACTTGTTTATGATAGATTATGTTGTATGTATACCCTTACTGAGTACAGAAAAACACCACTTTCTAATATTTTATTTTTCCTATGATTCTAATAAGTGTTTTATAAGTGATATTATGGGTTATTATATGAGTATAATGTCATTATTAAATGATCTATATTTTTTACATTTTAAATTTTATTTTATGGTTAATCTATGTAATATAGGTATAAAAACTTCAAAATAGATTGGTCATTTGAGATTTGATCTTTGTTTCTATTCTAATGTAATAAAATAATGAACTGGCTCCAGGATACTGGGTTTGGGGTATTACAGTTTCTAATAAAGAAATTTTTTTATAATCCTTAGGAAATGTATTTAGAGAACATAGATTAAGGACATAACCCTAATATAAACATTGAGTATAAGTTTATAGTAATATCATAGAATTTTTGTAAGGTATATATTTTGTGTCACTTTCTAGAAATAAATCCATGTCTGGATACTACAAGTGGACATGGGTCTGGTACAGATGTAACTATGGGTAAAAACTCTAACATGGTGCGTTGGGCATGACATAGTGTAACCTGGTAAATGACAAAAGGACTTACTAGGAACCTATTTAAACACTCTTGGGGGATATTCTTAGGATAATTCACATTTTACTTAAAATCCATTTTGAAGGATTTAAATATATGATGAAAATGAATAATATAGGTTCAACATTAGGTGTTTTAGATTAAGAATAAGGTGTCATGTTATTCTATAAATGATTTTATGTTTTTCTCACTATTACTATTGTTACTCACACTATGATTTCTAATTTTAGTCAATAGATGGAACCCAAAGGAGTTATGATAACATTTAACCTAATGGAAGAGGTTTCGGTGATTAGAAACCAAATGGGACATTGATAGGAGGGAAATTTATTTTCTTAATTCCAAATCAATTTTCACAAAATATGATTAACAATGTATACCTTATCCGTCTCCCGAACTCCCCAAAGAAGAGATGGACATAGATTTCTAAGAGATCTACTAGTGGAGACCATGGAGAAAAGAAGGCTCAATTTCCATCATGAAATAATTGTGGAAAGAGACACCTAGGAAAGTGTCTTAACCGAACTATGAAATGATTTATGTGTGGGAAAGAAGGAAATAAATCAAATAATTGTTGAAAAAATGAAGGGTACTATGGAGGGAAATAAAACTCATACTAATAATCCATTTGCAGTTATTTTTCCAAAATGTGGGTAACTTGGGTGTAACATGAGTCAATGTCATCTTCTATAAGAGAAACTATATATCAAGGAATGACCTATGGGGATATAAATGGATGAAGTATTTATGTATTGGGGTTGTGTGGAAAATCATAGTTAAAATGATATTTAGTGATTAGCCTTATATTATAGATGTCCACAATCTTTATTTTAGAGTTATATTAATATAGTTTTTGAAAATGGACAACTCTTAGGTTGGGTGAAACCCCCATCGCATTCGGAAATGTCGCGAGGCTTAAACACACAATCGAAGGGTGACAAGGGGGAGGCTCCTTCCACTATGCTACATGAAGCCCTAGTCATCATGTATTTTTTAGTTTGTTAAAATATCTCAGGGATAAATGTTATTTTTATTTTTGGGACATTTGATTTATCAAATAGATAACATATGATTGGAAAATGATTTGGTTATTAAGTGATTACATTTATTTTGGGAGATGTTCATCATTTTGGTAATCCTATAAGATTAAGGAAAATAGAATATTTTTAGGAATAATGGTTGAAATGCATTTTGGATTTATTTTTCGCCGAGGTGAAGTTTGATTGGGCAGATGAAATGGTCTGACGAAAATCATCACTCATCTATTATGGTAGAGAGTTGCACATAGATATCTTTGTTTCGACCTAATCAATGTCATTATCCATTTAGAGGGAATTGTATTGACCACATGGGGACTCAGAAGTTTATCATTTCCAAATTATGAAGGAGGATCCATAGTCATATGGTCCTAGTGGGTGATTGTATAGGGTTATGTATTTGTGAAATCATTCCTCTTAGGATAGGAATTCCTTGGATGGTCTCAAATGGGTTTATTTGTGGAGCCAGAAACAACCAACGACCCTAGTATAATTGATTCACGGACATATTTTCTCAATGATGGTGCCCTTTGTATGACAATTTTTCCAATGACACTTAAGAACTCCATTGGTCCAGATGATGGGAGTTCGGGATTATCACACCCTTTTAGGGGGGAATTATTTCTCATTTTGGGACTCTCTTATGGATTTAAGTTGTGTTCATATGTTCGTGAATCCTCAGTTACTTCCTGAAGAGTATATCTATGGGATACCCCTTGGTTGCAAGGTCATCATTGATATACATATATTTGATGCTATAGGGTAAATGCGGACATAATCCATGCAATAAGTTGATATAGATTTTATCACCATCTAGGAGAGATGGAATATGATTTGATGTTGGGGTCTGACCCATAAGATGGGATTCCTTTAGATCCTCATGAGAGGAATCAGATCACACGTAGTTCGGTTAGCTCAGGGATTGGACCTAGGAGGAGGCCTATTTGTGGGTGGTAATTATTGCATTGACATTTTTGGAATGGCACCCCTTTTATCTTGGGAATTTAAGAAGGTGTCTTACATATCCTATTTTGAATAGGAATCAGAGTTCTTGTAGATCAATATATGAGGATGTTTTTGGGGATGTTTTAATCATCACATATCTCTAAGCCTGTGTGAGTCGTACTCGGTGTGAGAAATAAGAGGATTTGATATATTAAACAAAACACACACATTCTCTACCCATGATAAAATACGTCGGGCCAATGGAGAAGGAATCTATGGTAACGATGGGTAGGGGCATGGAGTGATGAACCTTTCAATGTTGGATGACATTGGAGGTCATGTGGCTCGTCACTCTGATGGTTAAGGACTTACCACAGTGGTAGTTCCCCAGATTGTTTTGTGGGAAATGGGAGGAATGTCACTTCTCGTCGAAAGGAAAGGTGAAGTTGATCCATTTGACTAATCATTGTTCATCATTGATGGGAAAAGTAAGTGATCATCCTTTATCCCTAAAACATAGAGGTTCAAGTTAGTATCCCATGGTTGGACTCTGGGTTACCAAGGGAATATAGACATGGGGACATTCCGGGGGTCCGAACCATTATGGGGACAAACTTCGTGAATCCGTATACCTTGAGTTTGCAGACATAGAGAGGCATGCTCATGTGCCTAGTGATCTGATCATACAGGTCTAGTGGATTTGTAGGAGGCTTTGGCCAAATGTTAGTGGACTGGTTCTCAGAGGAGCTACGGAGGATTGGATGGTAAAGGAGGGGTGATATTAGAGCTTATGGGAAGGACAACTGAAGAAAACCCATTCCATATACTATTTTTTCATTCGTGATGGGGGGAACTCCACATACCATGGAACTATGCGGTTATAGGCATCGTCCGCACACCAAATCAATACGAGAAATTAGGTGTGGACCATCGCATAATGATGTAGTATGCAGTTCTAGATGTGGTTTTCTATACCACTTCAGTTCCTACCCATGTACTAATGTAGTACATGACACAGTGTTTAATTCGCAAGAGACGTACTACGAGGAACGCCTTATTGAATAAGTGTTCTGGAACCTATGGTTTGCAATTAGTTCATCCATGAGTAATTTATGGTTCGTGATGGCACCAATTAGGTTCACAATTCATTGATTATTATTAATTTCCTTATTTTTATAGTTCCTGGATTGTGATACCTATGGAAACATGATTCACAGTTTTCACTTCATCGATGATTTGAAACCAAAGTTGAAATCCCCTTGGAATTCTTTCTTCCAACCTATAGGGTATCCTCTATGCTTTCTTCATTCGACCCCGTTTTAAATTCCTCCAATGTTCATTTTATAGAGCATTGGAGAAATCGTATTTTTGGTAACATGGAACCATTTTTTGAATCCCATGAAGATATATCTCAACCCGTGGAAGTCTCGATCAACCAAGGTTTGATGAAGTTGTGGTTATGGCTCGTCGTTCGTAGAACCCTGCCAGTTTTCTTTATTCGCAAACTGCTGAGTTTGTGGGATGATATGTGGATAGAATTACCATGCTCAATTTCACCAACAACATGGTTTTCAAAATCCTGGTTTGGCTGGCCATCGTCCCTTGGGCTACCACATCATGAGTCCTTCTGCGTATTGGCGGTACACGGTTCACATAAAACTCTTGAAAAATATGATTTCATCCATTTTCTTATGATATTTTCAATTTTATTTGCATCCATTTTCTTTAATAGATATGTGGGAATGTTTTATACTTTCTAAAAAGTGATTGTGGGCGTATTTACTTCCCTTTTAAATGTTTTAAAATCCCTACAAATGCCCCAAATTGGAATAGTTTCCATTCAGAATGAATGGGAATCTATTCCGATGAAGAAGAGGTCCTGAACTAAGGAGGTTTGCTATAGAACAGATATGTCCCATAGGAGGAGACCAAACCAATTTATAAGGGCCCATGTCATTTGTCTTTTACCATTTATCCCAGTGAAAAGTTCTCTCAACCATCCCTAATAATCATCTACATCTTCATAGAGACTCTTTTTCGATATTCATATTCACAAACCACTTTGTATGTTCCCCTAACAGATCTATTCACAATTGCTTCACCCTGCGAACCACATTCTAGGTTTTGCGAACGACACCATGAAATTTAGAAAATATTTCCAGACATCCACATAGGATAAAACATTGTGATTTACATGTTCATCACGCAGAAACATAAATAGGTAAACTAAACTTTTCACCTTATTAAACTGAACATGAAAATATCAATCTGCACCCTATGAATATCAACAAGGAGAGGCCTCAGTTCATGGTTTCTTCCTTCCATGAACCCCTCATTTTGTTTCCCAATGCTCTGAGGGCCATAAACTCATGGGATTTCTGAATAACAAGGCCGTATGTAGGATATACCTTCTATATATTGATGTAGTATGCATGAAATGGATCCTGAATACCGTCAAAATGCGAGAAATGGATTCTACGTACCGTATTTAGGACCAGTACGTGGAGCCCCATGCGAACCCTCTTTTTATTTCCCTTGGACATTTTGTTTCCCTTATCAAATACTTTTCACATTAGACTACATTTTTGTGGCCTTTTGGGTCTTTCTGTACAGACTGACATGGATCTTCCAAAGACCTTGATAGAATCAACCTGGATGAGGGCAACCAAGATTTAAGACACTAAGGACCATATTTTTTCATATGTTATCTATTTGGATATTTTCTTAAAAGACATTCTTATGAAATAGTTTCTATCTTAACCATTATCTATGTAGCTGCCGCTATAAGGATTTGGTCTCTTTAATGACATCCCCATGTCATTGGCTGACCATAATACTCCATTCATTCTCTTGGAATCACCCCAATGGTGTAATCAAGCCAATATTTCCTCTATTGGAGAAATAATATATACTAACATTCATGAGAATATGTTCATAATAGAAGGATTGGAATGGACTCAGAGTAAAAATAGTTTCCGTAACACTTCCATGATGCTAATCGCCCAGGCGTACCCCACCATTTTCAACCTTTCCCGATGAAACCCTAATTGATTGTGGAGCACCAAATGGGACCTAAATGCTGGGGGATAATTTTATGATGAATGGGATTGGGAATTCTGGGTACATCAAATCTGTTTAGAGTCCCCTGATCAGTTGGAAGTGGTGATCTAATTTCATGTAGCATGGTTCTCCTAGTTTGGATTTTTCTCTCCAGGAGAAATCCTGCCTAAAATACTAAGCTGCTGGTGTTAAAGTTCCAATACATTCTATTTATCGCATAAAGAGGTATCAATTATATTATAGGACATCCACCATCTCAGAGGACTCCCCATTATTGGAAATATGTATGATGAATTTATTCCGACATCAACTACATGGGACAATACCAATCATCTGTCCCCGTTGGCAATATAAGGACCCAGCCTTAAACATTACATAAAAATGAATTAAATGAATAATTCACATTAAAGATCTTTTCAATTTTAAGGTTTTAGAGAATTAGGATATAACTATTAAATCTCAAAATATTACATGGTAGACATATCTACACAGTTTCCATTTCGTTCATAAAATAAATACTCTTGAAAAAAAGAGTCATGTCTAGTTCCATGTTTTAGACAGCTTGACTTTTCCTTGATCCCATCCGTGACCCTATTCTTCTTTAAGTCCTGTGAAAACATTTCAAAACTTGGGATGAGCATAAAAATCTCAGTAAGGGTTATAAAAAAACAATGAAAACATTTTTTCATAAATACATACAAATCATGAAATATTTTACTTACCTCGTGAAATCATAAGATTTATGAAAGACACATAGAAATCATAAATCACAAAGGTAACTTGTGGCATCCATATCATATTTATATTATAGCTATATCATCTACATAGGGAGTTACTTTGGAATACCCCTCACAGTATATTACCTAAATCTCTTAAGAATTCATGTTTACCTCCGTCACGTTACCTAATGCATTGGAGAGCTATCTCGGGCTCACCCACCATAGGTTTATCACAGAACCACTCGTATACGTTAATAATTCCCAATAACCACAACATGATCATAACACATTACATAAGCATGAATGAAAGATAAAATTTCCACATTGTAATAATAAAATAACATTTCAAGATATTGAAATATAAAATCCATTATTAAAATCATTTTCAATACCAAAATACATAAAAAGAGTATATGGTATTTATTTTTCCTTTTAAAAAACATTCCAGCTTGTTAAGGAAGCCAAAGATCAAATAATACTCGTGGCGGCGGAAAGGTCATTGTCACCGCTTACGTTAAAAAAACATTACTTTTTGTCATTTAGTAAAACGATTCACATAAAATGATTTCCTTTGAATGAAATGAAAATTCAAATGTGTTTATACAAAGTATAAAAAAACGTGTATTAAAACAAAATGTGCCTCAATGAAAGGAGATTGAGACGAAGTCCCTTACCTCGTGTCCGACATGACTCGATCGTTCTTTAATCTCATGAATAATAAAATAAAGATAATTTATACTTTATTAAGAACCTTTTTCAAGATTATTATTTCTTTTATATAACTTATTACCATGTTATAAACATTATGTAATCATTTATGTTAATAACGTTCATTCTGTCGATATTTTGCACTTGAGTAAAAAATGAACACCTTATATTTACAAGTTATCCATGTGGTCAATAGTCCATTATATCCAGAATGATATTCATGATTTAAATATCATATATGTCATATATATTCAGTATATACATGTATTTATAATAGTACATAACATTTAGAGGTAAGAAATGAAATGCACCGTTCATGGAGACGGTAAGCCGTACATACGCATGAATGCTACTTTAATTTCTATTTCTTATTTTAATGGAATTAAAACATAATGATACATAGGTATATTATAATTCCAGTATAATATCATATATAATATCCTTAACTCCACCCTTTATACATCCCAAATAATGCATTAATGAATCAAATCATTTTGAGGGGGCGATAGTCCGCACTTCCTCAAATGAGATTATCGTTTTTAACCACTATGGAAACTATAAATGAGTATCATAAATGGTAAGTACAGAAGCATAAGGAAATAATAAACATAATATATATCATATATAAACACAGTTCCATCATAATGGCCACCATGAGAGGTGGTAAGATGTAATTGAACAATCATCGTTTCGTGAGGCCTTAGTTTACCATCCACAGAAACATTATGTTATTCATTCATTAGATGGAGGTGTGTGTAAGTTTAGTTATAATACTTCCCATAAAAACATCTTAGTATATTGAGGATACTGGTGTTGTTACAAAATAATGGAATATAAAGAGTTTAGGGGTTGGAGAAGTAAAATAAAAGAAAACAATTTAAGAGAAATCGTTACCTTTAATTTAGGTAACTTCCTTTGGTTTGAACCAAAAGGAATTATTGAAGTGCCTTATGCCTAAGGTAAGGCTTCTAGGGTGAGTATAGAGATGTTGGGAGCATAATTGGGTAGAGTTGGGATGAGCCAAATGGCTTTAGATGTGTGAGGAATTGGATAGAAGTGGTATCCTTTTATAAGGTAGAGGAGGGGTTCTTTAGGAAAGTGTGAAAACATTATTTTATTATAAACATATCATCAGTTTAAAATGGTCCAAAAATCATTAAGGTCAAAGATAGGATTACTAATATTCGAAATAAAATCATTCAATCAGAATTGTACTTGTTTTGGGTAATATTTTAATCATTATAATCTTATTTATTTAAATCATTTATTAATGAGGTAAATACTGCATCATTATTGTGTCATAAATAATTTAATTTATTTGATGTATAAAAATTATAAAAAAATACCATGATATAGGAAATAGTTCTAGATTTCCAATGGATATTTATATTCAAAAAGATAATTTATATAACACCTTCTAAAAATTAATTTACTAAAAGATATTTTCTTTTGTCATTTTTGCCTTTACTTTAAGTTAATTAATCTAAATTGCCATTATCACTCTCAAGTGTCTCAATGGGGTCCCAAAATCGACCCAAAGATGATCATGGTCGTAAATTACTCAACCAATAAGGTTTGGACAAGTGTTAAGGTAATTTTGGATTATTATAATATTCTTTTAACCTTGAATTACCCTATTTACCTTTAACTGTGGTAAATAAAATTCATAAGTTACTATTCACCAAAAATTATTTTCATATTAACGAACCACATTTTACCTCTTGATAACAACCATGTATGTCGTATTTTTCAAATTCAATTCACAGAAGTGGTAAAATTTCATTTAAATGAAAAAGTCATTTTTTTAACTACCACTGAGTGGTTTCAATATTCATAAAAAATTGAAGTTTTTTAGAAAAATACCAAAAATTCAGCCTAAGATATATTTGATATTCCAAATTAATAAATGAAGTCTATTTTTCCAAACTGAAAACATATAAGTGGCATTAATTAATTTTAAAATTAAATCCCGTTATCAAAACAAATAGCGTGTTTTTAAGAAACAATAACTATCAAAATATTAATATTTGTTTATGTCCAATTTCAAAGTGAAATTAATTCCAATGACTAACATTGGATACAATGGTAAAAATATATTTTAATTTAACTTTAAAAACAAATAAAAAGATAATATAATCATATAAATATATTAGATTAAAAGGCCCTTTTGAATTAAAATGCAATATTTTTCACTATTCATTAAAAACGAACTTTATCAGAAAAATTCCAAAAATTTACAAAAAATAAATTTTGATGTCCCCATTCTAAAGAAGGATCTTATTTGGTCATATATAATGTATTAACATAACCAAAACTAGATTTATAGAGGGTTTGTGGCCTTTTAATATAAATTATGCTTAAAATTGGATTCATTCACATTTTAAGCCTCTAACTTTTTATTGGATAATGTAAATTCATTTGACAATAATGTATAATAATATTTTTTTTATTTTTGTTCATTCCATCTAATACAACGGCTTTGACTTAACTGCCATTTAAAATAAAAATATTATATTATTAGTGTACAACGTTAGATTTCAAAGAAACCCGTTGTTGCGTATCAGGTACGCTATCGAACATAGCAACCCTTTTTAAAGTAAAATTAATCTTTAATTAAAAAATATTAATAAATATGAAAATATATTATTCTTTATTTACATGGGATGTTACATCCTTCCCCCCTTTTGGGAATTGTGTCCTTGCAATTTTTATTCACTTATCAAAATAAGTGGGGGTATTTATCCCTCATAGAATTTTCAGATTCCCACATTGCCTCTTCAAACTTATGGTTTTTCCACAAAACATTTACCTGGTGAATAACCTTATTCCGTAACACTTGCTATCTACAGTCAAGAATATGAAGGTTGTTCTTCATAAGAGAGATTCTCTTCCAACTGAACTACCTCTGGGCTCAAAACATGAGATGGATCTGGAATATACTTTATCAACATCGAAACATGAAAAACATTGTGTACCTGGGATAAACTTGGAGGTAAAGCCACTTTGTACGCAACTGATCCAACTTTCTCTAGAATTTCATAAGGTCCAATGAACCTCTGACTCAACTTTCCCTTCTTACCAAAATGCATCACACTTTTCCATGGAGAAACTTTGAGAAAAACATGATCACCTACCTCAAAGGATATATCCTTCCTCCGGTTATCTGCATAGCTTTTCTGTTTACTTTGAGCTGTTCTCATGTGCTTCTGAATCAACTAAACTTTCTCTGTCATCTCTTCTACCAATTTTGTTCCCATCATCTTCTATTCACCCACTTCATAACAAAATGGTGGAGTTCGACAATTCTTTCCATATAATGCATCAAATGTAGCCATCTGTATACTAGAATGAAAACTGTTATTATATGAAAATTCAAGAAAGATGTTGGTCCCAACTTCCCTGGTAATCCATCAAGAAATCACGTAACATATCCTCCATGGTCTGATTTTTTTTGTTCTGACTGCCTATCTGATTGAGGATGAAAAGTTGTACTAATATTTTATTTAGTACCCAAAGACTTCTGAAGGCCTCTCCAAAAGTTAGAAGTGAACCTGGGATCACGATCAGATAAAATGGATAGGGGAACTCCATGCAACCTCACTATCTCGTTAACATAAAACTGAGAAAGTTGATCTAGATACAAAGTATATCTAATAGGAAGGAAATGAGCAGATTTAGTCAATCGGTCAACTGTAACCCAGATTGCATTATTACCTTGAGATGTCTTCGGTAATCCCAGAACAAAGTCCATGGATATATTTTCCCATTTCCACTCTGGCACTGGTAAATGCTGAATCATTCCTTTCGGTAACTGTCGCTCTGCTTTAAACTACTGACAATTCAAACAATTCATAGTAAAATCAGTAATATCTCTTTTCATTCCATCCCACCAGTAATACTCCCGAATATCTCTATACATCTTAGTACTGCCAGGATGAACTGAAAACGGAGAACTATGAGCTTCACATAACAACTCATTCTTCAACTGTGAATCACAAGGCACAAATAATATCTTTCTAAATCTCAAAACACAATCATTATCAATGTTAAAATCAAGAAACTTACCCTTTTAAACCAACACAACCTTTTTCTACAACTCAATGTCTTCCTTCCACGCTTGCTTAATTCTATCTGATAGTGATGATTTCACTGACACTTGAAACAAAACAGAAGAATTTCCTGCAACAACAACTTCTATGCCAAAGTTCATCAAATTAGAAACCAATGGATCTCATTCCAAATGTAACATGGTTAATTATTTATTACTTTTTCAACTCAAAGCATCAACCACTTTATTTTCTTTCCCTGGATGATAATGGATTATGCAATCATAATCCTTGATTACTTCCAACCATCTTCTCTGTCTCATGTTCAATTATTTCTGAGTGAATTTATACTTCAAACTTTTTTGATCAATATATATTTCACACTTCACTCCAAACAAATTATGCCTCCAAAATTTTAAAGCAAAAATAATAGCAGCTAATTCCAAATCATGTGTAGGGTAATTTAACTCATGTTGTTTCAATTGACGTGAAACATAAGCAATTACCTGATCATTCTGCATTACGACACAACCCATTCCTTTCAACGAAGCATCACTATAGATAAAAAAGTCACCATTTTTGGAAGGTTGTGTCAAAACACGAGCATTTACCAATCTTATTTTCAATTTCTAAAAAAAATCACCACGTTCTTTTATCCAGATGAACATAACACCTTTTCGAATTAACTTAATCATTGGACTAGATAATCGTGCAAAATTTTTCAAAAAAAACCTCCGGTAATAACCTTACAAACCAAGAAAACTATGAATCTAGGTTATATTTATGGTTATTTGCCATTCTTCAACAACTGTTTTTTAGCAGGATCAACAGTTATGCCATTTTTTGAAACAATGTGACCAAGGAAGAAAATTTGTTTTAACCAAAACTCACACTTTCTGAATTTCCCAAATAGTTTCTTTTCTTTTAATGTTTGAAAGACAAACCTTAAATGACTTTCATATTCCTCCTTACTTTTCAAATAAAACAATATATCATCAATGAACACAACCACAAACTTGTCCAAGAACTCACAAAAAAAATCTATTCATAAGATCCATGAAAACAGCAGGTGCATTGGTTAACCCAAAAGGCATAACTACAAATTCATAATGGCCATATCTAGTACGAGACGCAGTCATTAGAACATATTCTTCCTTTACTTTCAACTGATGGTACCCCGACCTGAAGTCAATCTTCAAAAAATACTGAGCTCCCTGGAACTGATCAATCAATTCATCGATATGATGAAAAGGATACTTATTCTTAACAATGATGTTATTCAATGCTCTATAATCAATGCAAAGTCTCATTGAACCATCTTTATTTTTAACAAACAAGACAGGAGTACCCCATGGTGATGTTCTAGGTTGAATGAAACTTTTATCTAATAACTCCTGCAATTTCTTCTTTAACTCTAAAAGTTCAATTTGGGCCATTCGATAAGGGGGTTTTGAAATTGGCTTAGCATCATGAACTAAGTCAACAGTAAATTCAACTTCCTAATCAGGTATAATACCAGGCAACTCATCAAGAAAAACATCAAGGTACTCATTTACCACTGGCACATCATTAATCTGAACAGTTCCATTGTTTTCAACAATATGTGCAAGGTAACATTCATTTCCATCTTTTACTAGTTTCTCAGCATCCTGATATGTTATCAACAGCAAAGGTTCATTTTTGTATTCAAACTGAAAATCATCTTGAAAAGAAACCTCTTTTGATCTGCAGTCAATCAATGCATGATAAATAGAAAGCCAATCCATGCACAATATAACATCAATCTCTACTAGATGCAAAACAATAAGGTTTGCAGGTAGATTCTTTATGCACACAAGGACATGAATTTTCTTATGTTTTCTTTTTCTCTCAACATTTCCTCTAGGTGTTTTTACCGTAAGTTCAGTATTCATATCATGATATGGAATTCCCAATTTACTAGAAAACTTCTCAAAAATGAAAGAGTGTGTAGACCCTGAATCAAACAACCATTGGCATAATCCGAACAAACAAATAGTGTACCTGATACAACTTCATTTGATGGCCCAACATCTGATGAAGTAGTTTCAAAGGATTTCTCCACCCCTTTCTGCTTGTAGTATGGTTTCTTTCCTTCGGTTGAGTTCTTTATTGGACACTCATTTTCATAATGAGTCATTTAATTGCACTTAAAACATTTTACGGATTGTAAATCATATTTTGTCTTACCATTACCCTGATCTTTTTCAGTGCAATTACGAGCCTTATGTCCCATTTTACCACATCAGTATCACTTACCCGAATTCAAAAGACATTCCCCAACATTCTTTTTACCACAATTTTCACAAACTATAAACATAAGTTTCTTACCATCATACCTTTTTGAAGAGTTCTTCCCTTTCGCCTGCCACCTCGACCTCTTATTCTGTTGTTTGTAAAAGAATACCTGATCATCGGAAAACTCCATTTCCACATTCTATGCACAACGAAAAAGTTTTTCATAAATTTTGAACTCACGAGAATCTAAATCCCTTAGATACTTTGGCTTTAATCCTGAGTAAAAACTGTTGATTTTACTATCAAGATCTTGTATGATATTTGGATGATACCTTGCCTGTCGAGTGAAGTTTTCCTCATAAGCAGCCACTGAGTCATCCTCATGTCTCAATTCCAGGAATTGTTTTTCCATCCTAAGATGGACCACCTTAGTAAAATCTTTCTCAAGAAACATACCTTTGAATTCATCCCAATCGAGATCATCAATCTCCTCTCTATCCCTGATATTTTTCACCGTCGACCACCACTGATCATCTTCAACATCAAAACAGTATACAACAATACTAACCTTTTGATGTTCTGAACAACCCATGACATCAAAAATCTTACTCCAGTGATTTAATCCACCCTTCAGCTAGCACAGGGTCATATGATCCTCTGAATGATGGGGGATGTTGCCTCATGAAATGATCCACTACTAACATGTTCCTCTGTGGTTGATCTAGATGATCTCATACATGGATATCACCACCATTTATAGCCTGAGTCAACTATTCCATCACTATAACAAACTGTTCAGTTCCGATTCTAACCATCCCAGGTTGCTGATTTGGAGGTTTGTCTTCCTCCTGATGTCGTCCCAATACATCTGCCCTGTTTCCTCTATGGAAAAACCCAAAAATATCTTAGGCGAAGCAACACGGTAATCTGGAAATGCTATATGATGTAAATATTAATAAAAATTACTTTATAGATATTACATTAACAATACCCTAACACCTAAAGTTATCTAAACTGACCTATGATACCAACTATAAGGACCCAGCCTAAAATATTACATAATATTGAATTAAATGAATAATTTACATTGAGGATCTTTTCGGGTTTAGAGTTTTATAGAATTAGGATATAACTATTACATATCAAAAGATTACAAGGTAGACTTATCTACACAGTTTACATTTTTTTCATAAAATAAAATCTCTTGGAAAAAAGAGTCATGTCTAGTTCCTTGTTTTAGACAGCATGGATATTCCTTGACCTAATCCCTGACCCTATTCATCTTTATGTCCAGTGAAAACATTTCCAAACTTGGGATGAGCATAAAAAGATCAGTAAGGGTTATAAAAAAAGAATGAAAACATTTGTTCCTAAATACATACAAAACATTAAATCTTTTATTTACCTCGTTAAATCATAAGATTTACGAATGACACATAGAAATCATAAATCACAATGGTAACTTGTGGCATCCATATCATACTTACATTGTAGCTATCACAGCTACATAGAGAGTTTATTTGGAATAACCCTCACAGTATATTACCTAAATCTCTTAGGAGAAACATTCATGTTTACCTCCGTCATGTTACCCAATGCATTGGAGAGCTATCTTGGGCTCACCCACCTTAATTTTATCACGGAACCACCCGTATACGTAAATAATGCCCAAGAACCATAATATGATCATAACACATAACATAAGCACAAAGGAAAGATAACATTTCCACATTACAATAATAAAATATCATTTCAAGATATTTAAATAATAAATCCATTCTCAAAATAATTTTCAATACCAAAATACGTAAAAAGACTATATGGTATTTATTTTTCCATTGAAAAAACATTCCGGCTTGTTAATGAATCCAAAGATCAAATAATACTCGTGATAGCAGAAAGGTTGTTGTCACCGATTACATTAAAAAAACATTCCTTTTTATAGTTTAGTAAAACTCTTATCATACAAATATTCCCTTTTAAATAAATCAAAAGTCAAATATGTTTATAAAGAGTATAAAAAGAAATCATGTATTAAAAAAATGTGCCTCAATGAAAAGAGATTGAGACGAAGTCCCTTACCTCGTGTCCGACTTGACTCAGTCGTTCTTTAATCTCCTGAATAACAAACTAAAGTTAATTTATACTTGATTAAGAACCTTTTTAAAGTTTATTATTCCTTTTATATAACTTATTACCATGTTATAAACATTATGTAATCATTTACGTTAATAACTTTCATTTTGTCGATATTTGGTACTTGAGTCAAAAATAAACACCTTATATTGAAAATTTGTCCATGTGATCAATATTACATTATATATAGAATTATATTCATGATTTAAATATCATATATATCATATATATTCAATATATACATGTATTTATAATATTACATAACATTTAGAGGTAAGAAATGAAATGCACTGTTCATGGAGACGGTAAGCCGTACGTACGCATGAACGCTACTTTCATTTATATTTCTTATTTTAATGGAATTAAAACATAATTATACATAGGTATATTATATTTCCAGTATAATATCATATATAATATCATTAACTCCATCCTTTATACATCCCACATAAGGCATTAACGAATCTAATCATTTTGAGGGGGCGGTAGTCCGCACTTCCTCAAATGAGATTATCGATTTACCCACTATGTAAACCATAAAGGAGTGAAATAAATGGGAAGAACATAATAATAATGAAATAATAAATATAATATATATCATATATAAATATAGTGCCATCATAATGGACACCATGTGAGGCAG
Organism: Viscum album; assembly: GCA_963277665.1. Taxonomy (NCBI): domain Eukaryota; kingdom Viridiplantae; phylum Streptophyta; class Magnoliopsida; order Santalales; family Viscaceae; genus Viscum; species Viscum album. The sequence goes on from OY728135.1 coordinate 94,599,239, forward strand.
TAAGATGTAATTGAACAATCATCGTTTCGTTAGGCCTTAGTTTTCCATCCACAGAAACATTATGTTATTCATCCATTAGATGGAGGTGTGTGTAAGTTTAGTTAGAATAATTCTCATAAAAACATCTTAGTATATTTATTATACTGGTTTTGTAACAAAATAAAGGAATAAAAAGAGTTTAGGGGTTGGAGAAGTAAAATAAAAGAAACTAATTTAAGAGAAATTATTACCTGTAATTTAGGTAACTTCCTTTGGTTTGAACCAAAAGGACTTCTTGAAGTTCCTTATGCATAAGGTAAGGCTTCTAGGGTGAGTAGAGGGATTCTGGGAGCTTAAGTGAGCAGTGTTTGGATGAGCCAAATGGCTTGAGAGGTGTGAGGAATTGGTTAGAAGTGGTCTCCTTTTATAAGGGTGAGGAGGGGTTCTTTAGGAAAGTGTGAAAACATTATTTTATTATATACATATCTTCTGTTTCAAATGGTCCAAAAATAATTAAGGTCAAATATAGGATGGCTCATATTATAAATAAAATCATCCAATCAAAATTGGACATGTTTTGGATAATATTTTAATCATTATAATCTTATTTATTTAAATTATTTATTTATGAGGTAAATACTCCATCATTATTGTGTCATAAATAATTTAATATATTTGGTGTATAAAATTTATAAAAAAATACCATGATGTAGGAAATCGTTTTATATTTTAAATGAATATTTATAGTCAAAATGATAATTTATATAACCACTTCTAAAAATTATTTTACTTAACGATATTTGCTTTTGTCATTTTTGACTTTACTTTAAGTTAATTAATCTAAATTGTCATTATCACTCCCAAGTGGCTCAATGGGGTCCCCAAATCGACCCAAAGATGCCCATGGTCATAAATGACTCAACCAATAAGGTTTTGACAAGTGTTAAGGTAAATTTGAATTATTATAATATTATTTTAACCTTGAATTACCCTATTTACCTTTAACCGTGGTAAATAAATGTCAAAAGTTACAATTCACCAAAAATTATTTTCATATTAATAAACCCCATTTTACTTCTTGATAAAAACCATGTATGTCGGATTTTCGAAATTCAATTCACAGAAGTGGTAAAATTTCATTTAAATGAAAAAGTCTGTTTTTTAGCTACCACTAATTAGTTTCACTATTCATCAAAAATTGATGTTTTTCCAAAAAATACCAAAAATTCAGCCTAACCTATATTTGATATTAAAAATTCATAAATTAAGTATATTTTTCCAAATTCAAAACATATAAGTGGAATTAATTAATTTTAAAATTAAATCCTGTTATCAAAACAAATAGCTTGTTTTTAAGAAACTATAAGTTTCAAAAGATTGATACTTGTTTATGTCCAATTTCAAAGTGAAATTAATTCTAATGACCAACATTGGAATAAATGGTAAAAATATATTTTTATTTCACTTTAAAACCAACTAAAAATACAATTCAACCATATAAATAAATTATATTAAAAGACTCTTTTAAATTAAAAAACAATATTTTTCACTATTCATTAAAAAAATGAACTTTATCAAAAAAAATCCAAAAAATTTACACAAATTTAATTTTGATGTCCACATTCTAAAGAACAATTTTATTTGTCATATAGAATGTATTAAAGTAACCAAAACTATATTAAAATATGGTTCACCATTAAAAGGCGATAAATCAGGATTTTAATGTAAATTATGCTTAAAATTAGATTCATGCACATTTTAAGACTCTAACTTTTTATTGGATAATGTAAATACATTTAAAAATCATGTATAATCATATTGTTGTTTGTTTTGTTCATTAACTCCAGTACAATGGCTAGGAGTTAACTGCCAATTAAAATTAAAATATTATATTATTAGTGTGCAATGTAAGATTTCAAAGAAACCCGTTGTTGCGTATCGGGTACGCTATCAAAGATAGAAACCCGTTTTAAAGTAAAATTAATATTTAATTCAAAAATATTAATAAATATGAAAATCTCTTATTCTTTATATACCTGGGATGTTATAGGCAAAGAGCCTACTATTCATAGCGGAGGGACAGATTGATCTCCCTCTCTTGTAATGCTCTATTATCCCAATTGAGGATTGTATTATGTCATTTCTACAGGTGAACATGCCTAGGCCAAGATCCAACCATATTCGAACTCATCCAAACCGTCAGTCTTGATAGATTCCAAGGACATATTGCACCACCCACAAATTTGTATGATATACTACCTAGGGATATAAGATTCGACTGAGCATGTCCCACGAGCACAAATTAGTAGGTTTCATTTCCATTTTCTAAGCTAATGGATCTTCACATACCATAATGTATATGCTGGGGTCATAGTATTAACTTTTATGATGGAGGCTATGCTGGCGGAGGGGCAACCAATTAATTTGGCAACTTCTACTCTTTTATAACTTTATGAGATTTTTGGGTAGATTCAAAATGGGAAACCCATGCATTGTCTCAGTGGAGAGTTTCAATTTTTTATTGGTGGATTGCATAACCTTTCCCCTGCCAGGAATATAAATACACTAGAAGGGTTCCTTATTCTGACTTTCACCCCTCCCTCCTTATCATTATCATGGATTTTCCTTTTACCTTATGAGTTAGTGATGTGGTCAGGCTACTGAATGATGCTTCTCTATTTTCTTTTGGGTCGTACCTTACTCCTCATGGGCCAATAAGGGGTGACGAAGGTGGTTCTTTAGAGGAGCGCTCATAGGTCATCATGATTTTGGACGAGATACTAACTTCTTGCATAAATCGAGTGGATATCTGTGAGCTATACCTCCCCTATTGGTTTACAAGGAAATTTTGTTGACACCAACATACTGTGCTACTTCCTTATCTTTAGTTAAGGGGAGAATAAAAACCCACAGTTCATTTCTAGTTATGGATTATAATGATGCAGGAAGGTTCCACCATGGAGTTTATCATCCCTACTACTATGGGATCCACTTTTATATCACTAGAATATGCCCAAATATGCATGAAATGTTACCCCAACGGGGTGATGGGATGGCCAATTTGATTGTTCTGGAATAAATTAACCATCATTCTCCCCACCTTGACCCTAATGGCCACGCAATTTATACCTCTTCCGGTAGTGACCATGATTTATAGTCCTTGTATTCCAATACCTGTTGTGAGAAGATGATTGATCCTCCATCAAATGCATCTCGAAGAGGATTCATCTATGCAACCAATCTCGGTAGGTATTGATTTAGACAACTCCCCTCATGTGGATAATGTTCATCACATCAATGTGGTTGGCCCTAGAAAACTATCATCAAATATCCTGGATTTGCATCCAGTCCCCCATGTCCAGCTCTAGGGGTTGAAAAATCAGTGGGGAGGGAGAGCCCTCCTGCCTGGGTGAGTTATCTTAAGCATCTTCCCATTATTGTAGTGATGGTCCCTGCCTATATACACATTACAGTGAGGGAGGGGGAAAAGGCCCTGGTGCAGCGAGGATCCATCAAACGGTGCGAAAATAGGCGTGGCACCAGTTATGCACCCTTGCTACAGAAACCCCTATATCTAATTTCACTGACGAAATAGAAAAATTTTAGTGATTTTTTGCCATATTGGGTTGGGGTGGATTTTATTATTGTCATATACACTTTATTATTTACTATATCTTCATATACAATGAATAACTTGAATATTTTTATGAATCAATTTCTATAATCAATTCTTCACATTATCAAGCAACGACCTTCCAAGACGTTATTGAGGTGCTCGATAATCTGAAGACTTAGGAGGCGATGTCTCATGACTCGGGGGTCACCCAAACAGAAGAGTTATAGGAATGTGAGTCTCAGATGGTAATTTTGAAGGCTTAAATGGCCTCCTTGGGATCCAATTATGAATCCATTAATAAGAAAGGATAGAACATTAAAGTGGTTGTGGAACACAAATGCATGATTATCAAAGCCGAGGTAGAAGAGAGAGATACTCTAGAGTAGGCCCTAGATAGCCCAATATAATCCATTTCCATTTTCTAGAAAGGGTGATCCTATCCTCACTGTAACGTAAACAAATCAGTATGTACTCATTTTGATTTTATACTATAGAGAGGCTCTAAACTGGTGAGGTTCCTCCATTTTTCATTGTTTTTGGGACTAATGGAATGATTTTTACTTCAAGTGCTTCTCCTTTTCATTCTTTTTTTGTAATGTTTATCAATCACAATCGAACATATAAAAATACTTTTGATTAGGTATTAATTTTAATCAATGACTTGAAACTGGTAAACTTAAATCATCAAATCAGGAACTAATTTTGACCTGAGCTACAAGACTTAGTAAGTGTAGTTCGACTCTTGCTGAGATCCTATAGAAGACCGCATGAAATTTAGTGCCTTTTTCATTATTTAACTAATTGTTTCTTAAGACTATTTGGTATGGGCATAGCAGGTTCAACATGTATTTTGTTTAGAATTCCCTTTGTTGGTTTTCAACCTAACACGCTTTATTTATCTTTTGAGTATTTAACAACTCAATGTTTTTGCCTAGACCATACATAATATAGGTTCAACGATCTGGTACTCGACATTTATCCATGGGTTCACTTTGTAGGTCTTAACTCTAATGATTATTGAATTTTTTTGGGTATTTTATAGTGTTCCAAATCAGACTTATTACTAATAATTTAGGTTGAATATCTTTGACCAAACAAGATGGGGTAAGAGCCCAAATTTGGGATTCATCACCAGAAAATGTCCTAATAACTCTTAGACATGAATGAGGGATTTTTTTGACCCTAGATTCATTATTTTTGGACTTTAATGGGGTTTGGAATCCATTTTAGGTTTATGTATATAGGAAAGGGCTCTCCTGAGGATGAATTTTCCTTTCATTAATGACAGTTTGGTAGGAAACATATGACGATCCACCTGGGGATGCTATGCATATTCAAACAAAGGTGTCCATAAGAAACTAAACATCCATTTCTGATGTCCTAGGGGATTTATAACACTTTGGACTTGTTTTGAGGTTGGGGACCACAATGGGTGGCATATCTAAGGGATTATGTTCGAATGTATTAGGGGAATTTGTGCTAGATTTGAATGAGAAACTGCTCCCACATTAATCTCGCTTGATTAAGGGAGATCCAGTGAATAGTACAGTTTAACGTCATAAAACTAGGACTGTTGACACCTATTATAGGAAATAATTTTACTCTAACTAAGGGATAGTAAATAATTACCTAGTTCAATTAGAAATTATTTTCATCTTTGGGCATTTGGAAAGGGAATGATATGAAATCTATAATCTATGGGGTTTCAAAATCCGGGGAGTGAGATGGGACATAAATGTCATAGAAGAATACCAAAACTTGAAATTACTCTCCTGGGGATGAATATAACTATGATATGTGGAAATTTTGAAGGTGGCATACGAAGAGACACATAGGGATGATATTAATAGTTAAACAAAGGTGTCCACAGGATACTGGCCTTCCATCCCTGATGGTCGTGAATGTTTATGGTGATTGGGACATTTCTGGACACGACATATGGCTTATGAAAGGGTGTGTGCCTAAACATGAAAGGAGGCATTTATTTGGCTGATGTTTACGAGGAAAAGAATAAAATAGGTGGGGGAATTTGATTTTTTTTTCTGTGTGAATCAATATCGTGCATAGATATGAGGCATCTTTATTTTTTATAATCCTAAAAAGAGACCAGAGGTGAATTGGTCTGGGATGTTATGATATATCCATGGCATGGGTAGGAAAGAGAACGTAAACCATGACATTGAGGGTTCATTAATCAGGATAGATTTCATGGGCCTTAGGACCCATTAGGTATACCAAGGTAGGAATGGACTCTCATGGGGAAAAAGTTTCCTTTGATTAATGGTCGTTTTGTAAGAAAAATATGAAGAGCCAATAGGACATGATATTCATAGTCAAACAAAGGTGTCTGAAGGACACTGGACTTCCATATTCTATGGATATAGAAGGTTATGGTGATCCAATATTACTCCAAGCATAGAGTTTTATGCATGGAAAAAGTGTATCTGGACACATTAGAAACTTTCAGGCTGTGATTGTCCCACAGGATCAAGCAATACATTATATATATCTAGATCATATGTTGTGTAAGACTTTTATCCCATCATTGGAGAACTATATAGTTTAAAATCATATATCCAAGGCACATGGTTCCTTATGGTTAAGGGAACCATAACATTCTTTTTATGGTCGTGCTATGAGGACCAAACTTCAGGACTGATTTTACATGATGTCTTGTTGGATATCCTCCTGAGGACCCTAAGCTCATGTGAGATATTCTTAGTGTGAGAAACAAGGGATTAAGAGGATTTTTAGTTACTAATTAAGAATATAATAATCAATTTAAGGGGTCATGTTATTCTTAGACCAATTCTATGTAGCTTAACTTCATTCAGAAAGGATGAAATTCCACACAATATATCATCATGTGGGGTGGACATAGGGTAATCCTGACCTAAAAGAAAGGAGATGTGACTTCCCTTAAGCATCCCTATAGATAGGACTTTTCTGAGGATTCTATGTATTTATTTAATTTCTGTGCATACAAGGGGACATTTAAATACCTTTTTTGGATGACTCTAGATCATATAATTAGTGTCCACCACACATATTATTATGGGGAAACCAAGTTACGTAAGATTCCTAAAGGAAATTCCTTGTGGAGTTCTTGGCCATATGTGGGAAGGGAAGGTATTTTTTAGACATCCAAGACAAGATAAGAATCTATGAATTTTTATTGAACGGTTTAGTTTAATGTTGTGAAATTTGGAAACTTTTGGCTTTGTAGTTTAGCGTCGTGTGGTAAGAACATCAACAATATATTTTATTATCGTGTTGCAGAGACAACTTGTCACAAAGGCCATAAATATATTTTAGTTAATTGTGGAAGTATATTATTGTAATCCTTATACATGAATAATGATATAAGGTGTAAACCATAGTCCTAAGGGGGGGGGGGGGGGGTCCTTGGATCGAGAGGAATTACATGAGGCTTAGAAGCCATTGGGAATATAGAAATATGAATGGACTCTCTTCTGTATTAATTTTCCATTGAATGATGGTTGTTTTGTAGGAAACATGTGCAGAGCCACCTGGGCATGATATGCATAGTCAAAAAAAGGTTTTCTTAGGACACTGGCCTTCCGTCCCCAATATCCATGATTGTTTATGGGGACCCAAACTTTCTTGAAGAATGGAGTTTGAAAAATGGGAAAGATGTGTCTGGGATTTTAAGAAATATCCAGAAACTGATTATCCTTGAACTACTAAAACTTCTACATATATTTGACACATATGTAAGGGAATAATGATATTTTGTATCCTTTTACATTTTGGAATTCAGACATGAAATTTATGTCATATCCTTGAATTTTTTGTGATGGAAATTTCAGGCATGTTCGTTTGCTCGTATCTCTGAGAAATGGGCCGCACGTGACTCTTGATAGACCTTCTAGTTTAATGTCATACGGTTAGGGCCTTTCATAGATTCCCACATGAAATTCCATCCTATACACAGAGGAAGGGTCATTTTTTTCTTTTGTATGGTTGTACCTGGATGTCAAATTTGGGCATCACTACGTATCCTGGAAGGGCAAGAATCAAGCCATAAATAGTTCTAATTGTTCCCTTTAGAGGTCTGGCACACATGTAGGGAAATGAGAGGGAATATTTCTTTAATTGGTGGTTGGTCTTGGATGTTAAATCTGAGTGTCACTACATATCCTTGGAGGGAATTAATCATGAAATACGTAGTTTTAAATGTTTTGTGTACCAATCTAACTCCGGCATAGTAGTAGGGGGATTTTGGTATTATCCTCTACATGGGAAGGGATTATTGTATTACTCTATGGTTTTTTATAAGGGAATCCTTAACATATGTCCTAATCTCAAGTGTTTCATAATCAATGTTAGAAACAAGTAGCGATGATGATTTATGTCATAGTATGGACTGATAGAGGATACAATAGAGGCATTATGTTTCACGTGATGGTTGGTCCAAGATCGAGGTTCGAGGCATCGCTATGTATCCAATTGATGAATGGGAATCAAGCCGCGTGTAGTTATTCGGAATAAATAATGTTTAACATATTATAGTAAGTCTAGAATACATAAAGTTTAATGTCATATGGTTAGGACAATTAGGACCCTGTATTTTATCATCGTTCGATTAGTATGATTTATGCTTTGTAGATTAAAGTCTTGAAGCTAGGATGCTGATGTTGTTATGATGCAACGTATTTCATCAAAAACTGTGCATTGATGTGTGTTCTGAGGAGTTTTCCATCTGTTTATATCAAGGAATATGTTCCATTGGAGTATACCTTATGTATGACATATAGTCCCTCCCATTTTGGATCAATATTTGGGTGTTTTTTTCCCAATTATCATTGGGGTTCTGAGGACCAACACCATATCCCCTTCAAGGAAAGACTGAAGGAGAAGCTTTTGGTTGAAGCCATGTGAGATCCAAATTTGGTAGAATTCTAAATGGTGCAAAGTGTGAATGCTTTTTTCATCCAGTAACTCTAACTCCTCGAACCATTTCTAGGATTTCTCATCCCCTAGTAGTTGATAAAAAATGTCAATTCGGAGTGATGGCACTTGAACTGTGATGGAAAAAATAGCACTATCCCATATACTAATGAATACAAGTTTTTCTACGGGGGAATGAAGTTCATGGTATGTTTATCACATAAATCATAAAAGAGACTGCCTGGAAAATATTTCTTATCCTTCCCACCATCTTCTAAAGTATATTGGAAAAAGTATTGCTGAAATCCTCTATCTTCCTGTTTTCCGATACATGATAGTATGAAGAATGGTTGGTTTTGATTCCATACACTTTGTATAAATTTTCCAACTCAATTGAGAATAAGTTGGTGCCATTTTCTATCAGTATTGTATGAGGCACAAAAAATCTGGTAATGATGTTGGCTTTCACAAAGAAAAAAATTCTATTTTCCCTAACCTCTTTAAGGGGTCTGACTTCAGCCCATTTGGAAAAGAATTCGGTTTTTGTGATAATGAACTTGAACCGTCTAGCTGTGGTGGGAGGATATAGTCCCACAACATCCACCCCCCATATGGAAAATGGAAAGTATTACTTAGCTACCTAGATTAACTCCAAGGTTTGGTGAATAAAATTAGCATGAACTTGGAAGGAATGATACTTGTTGGTGAATGTGTCGCTATTATATATCATAGTGGGCCAAAAGTATCAAAGACATCAAATTTAATGGGAGATAATGTCCAATGATTTGTTTGATCCACAATATTTGGAATGCACTTCTTTCATGATGAAAACATTTTGTTCTCCATCAATGCACATGAGAAGGAATTCATCAAGGTCTCATTTGTAGTTGACTTTTCTATGGTTTGTGCCATTGTAAAAAATAAAATTGAATGCATGCCATTGGATTTTTTCCCTTCTATCCCTATCGGGTGGGAGTTCACCCTCCCTCCATTGGTATTTTGCAATGGGATTCATCCAACCTGGTGGCATAATCATAAGGCTCAAAAATAGGGCTAATCTTGTCGATTTCCTCCACATTGTTTAGAATTAATGACAAGACCATCCAATGGTGGGAAATGCTAATGACTATTTCATCTTCATCTGTATCAGATAGGGTTTTGGAAGTATTTTCAAATTCATTATCTGGAGCATTTTGTGACTAGGGGATATAAGTCAGTGTTGGTTCTGAAGGGAGTTCTTCCATCTGCTTATGGACATGGTTCATCATTGGTTTTAATACTTATTTCTTAAGGGATTAGTCACAATTGACTTGCTTGATCACTATCTCTAAATCACCTTTTACATAATGAATTCCCCTCATGAATGAAGTTCAATTTCTATGCCTGCAATGAGGGAATGGTATTCCACTTAATTATATGTTCATACCTCTGAAATCAGGAAGGGGTAAGGGAAGATGACCTTTTCTGGAGATATGAGTATAACACTGAGACCTACAATATTGATCTTGGTATCCTCCATTATTTCCCTATCGGACTTCTAGAGGCATTGTCGAAGTACATTTCCCAATCCTATGGTCCTTCTTTGATGGACAATAATGCTTCATCAGGAAGTTCAGTATCCATTGGGGTCATTTCTTCTGAGGGGTTCTCCACCAAGAAGTCTACTAACTCTTGACCATTTATGGATTTATATGGAACGTACAATATGTCAAAAAATTGTAGGATGACTTCCCACCGTGATAGGTACCTAGTTAGCATTGGACGACTGAGGATATACTTGAGCATGTTGTAGTGGGAGACATGATAGACCCTAGAGTGTTGTAGGTAATGCCTGAATTTCTTAACCACAAAGACTAGGTATAGGGAGTTCTTTTCAATTCATAAATATTGATTCTCGGCATCAATCATTGTTTGTATGAGGTAATAGATATTTTTAACACTTCTAACACCATTCTTCTGTACGAGGAAGGCACCTAATGACTAGTCCAAGGCAGTTACGAACAAAATGATTAGTTTTCCCTCAACATGATTCATAAAAACTGGTGGGATTAGGATATATCTTTTGATATTGTGGAATTATTCATGGAAATCATTATCTGACTCATATGCAAATCATATTTCCATAAACCTAGTGAAAGGAAAACATTTACATGCATGTTTGGCTCTAAAGTGATGAATATATGCAAGCTGCCCTTGGATAACACTCAGATTAGTGAGGTTGTGAGGTGGAGGCATGAATATGATTGATTTTTTCTTCTTAGGGTCTAATTAAATGACATGATAGCGTACGAAAAAGCTGATTAATTTCTGGAGGTGATTTTGTAGGAACACTTTAGGGGACTGATCATTAGACTATGATGTCATATTTTATTAAATACAGTTTCAAGATCTATCATGTGGTTTGAGCGCTATTGCGATTTAACTACCAAATCATCCATATAGAAATCGAAGAACTTTCAAAAAAGGGCCTGAAAATAAAATTAATGGCATACTCATTTGTAGTGCTGGCATTTTTCAGATCAAAGAGCATCACCTTATAGTTGAACAATTTCTCGGTGGCCCTAAAAGTAGTGGTTTCTTCATCTTCTCAGGCCATTCAGATCAGCTTTTATCCTGAATAGACATCTATGAAAGAGAGGGCCCCATATCTGGTGGTCGCATCGATCATTAATTCTTTGATTGGGACCGACAATTCGACTTTTGGGATATTTGGATTGAGGTCCCTAAAGTCAATAAAGACTCTAATCTCTTCATTTTTCTTTTTGACTTAGACTATCTTTTCCATATAGATCAGATATTGGACTTCTTGGATGACGTTATCTTTGATTAGTTCATAAACATTAGCCTCTTTTTTGGCAGCATGTGTCTGGTAGGTCCTTGTTGTAGCTTTCTTATAGCCATGATGGTCTTCTCGTAGGCCCAGGTAATGATTGGTGAACTCAAAATCGAGGCCTAGAATTTCTGTGTAATTCTTAGAAAAAACATCCTTATTCTTCTTTAGGAAAGCGTTATATTTTTCATGATACATTAAGGGAAAATACACACTAATTAGAGTGGACTGTGGGTCATCTTTTGTGCCTATGTTTATCTCCCTATGTTCATCGATCATGTTGGAGACACCTTCTTCGAATCTGGGAGGAGAATCTTTGAGGTCATCTTATTATTCTTCTTCTTGTCCTCCATCCTCTTCATCATCTTATTCCTCTTGTTATTGGGTGATGATTCTTGAGATGAGCTCTATGGAATTGGGAGAGAAAATACAACTCTGATTTAGGGAAAATGAAATAGCTCATTTTTCATGATTGACTATAGGGAATTTTCTTAGGAGGATGGAATTTTCATTCATTATTTTATTGAAAGGACAATGTCTTTTGCCTTATTGAGTAAGGAATGAATTTCCAGGGTTCTAGAAGACGGGTTGTGAGCATATTTATTTGGGTTATACCCGTCATTATAGGGGCTATCATGCTTTTCAATATCATTGAACATGGTATCCATAACATAAATCATGCATAAGGATGCGTCTATATCCGAACTTGAACTTATGCCCTCAACCTAGTTGATGGGTAGTACATACTCTTACCTAAGCTATTTGATGGGATCAGCAGAAGCCATTTCCAATCCATTTGGGGTCGTGACCCAATCAATTTCATTAACCAAAGACTACTTCTATTTCGGTTCATAGAACCCTACATCGATGTAATGTGACTCACATGATTCGAATGGGTATTTATCGGTGTGAAATGTCCCGTTTTTCCATGAGTGTAATATTTATTGCACTGGTGGAATGATGAGGGAATCTCAACGTGATGATGTAGCTAGGGACTTCCCAACATGATGTTGAAGTATGTACTTTTCCACACTAAAAAAAACTCGGAATTTGACACGAAGTCACCAAGACAAGTTTTAAGATTGATTCATCTGAATAACATCTGCTCTCTTTTTTCATATCCTAGTAGATCTAGGGTGTATAGTATCAATATTTCATCATCATAGCATAATCAACGAAGTGTTCATATTAGGAGGAGGTAGAATCCAGAACCATTGTCGATGAAAATTCTCTGAACATTAATGTCGTTTATCTTTCCAAACACATACATGGGTTTAATGCATCCTTTCATGATGATGTCTTCATATTGATCTGTGAAGGAGGTGAAACTATGGTATTCTTTGCAATTGGTCTATGTCTAATATACTTTGGAAGATTCTACATCATCCATGAATTCCTATAGACTTAGTAAGGCTTCGATTAGTGCCTCCCTATGGTCTGATTAAAGACTTAAGGCATTCAGGATCAATATCATTACCAATACTGGGGCTAGATGTTTCTGAATATCATATTTTTCTCTAAATTTAAGCACATCCAGACTTGGGGATGCACTTTCATGGGTGATTTAGGGGTTTAATATTTGGACATTGATGTTCAATCCTTAATGATAGAGGCTTATGGTGCATATGTGTTTGTTGAGTTCAGTGAAACTGTTCTACCTGCACACCATGGTAGAATAGTAATCTACTCTTCCTCCTACTTCTATTTAGAGATGATTGGGATCATATTTCCTATGAAAGGGGAAAAAGAATATTCTAGTACTCATGTGTCTATCGGAGGGTCTTTCTGCATGTTTACACAATGTTAACATTTTGAGGTAAGGTGTGCCCGAGGATCTGACTCCTGTGACGATCACACCTTCTTGTAATCCCTCAGCCTCTACGCCCTCATCCTCCATTTCTATGGTCAAATTCAGGGAATTAGGGTTCATGGCCATAGTATCTATCAGATTAGGGTTCCATCAAGTGATTGATAATAATAGATATGAATATTAGTTCTTCATCTGACAATTATTTTGTCTGACTGTCTTCTTCTGATGGTCCTATTTGGTGGGGTGGTGCCCGTTGTGCTGTTTGGCAAGGTGGTGCCCATGATTTCAAGTTTGTTGGAACAAAGTTTGAAAGTGTCAAAATTGGTTTTTGATTTAGTGAAGATTCATCTTATTGCTCCTCATTTATTCCCTTCTAACCCACAAAGGATTGTGGGACTAAGCATGATGGTTGTGTTACATCAGAAGCTATTGGGGGAATGGTTGGTTGCTTAAACTATGCTTGGAGGATGCCATTATCTTTGTTAACTATTTTCTGAGTAATCCAAATGTCAAATTTTCTCCTTTTTGTTGGTGACTGTTTTCCATTCCTCTTCCTCCCTTGGGTCTATGGTGAAGACACACGTCGCTTCTGCTGGTGGAAGACCCAACATGACTTGTCCGGAATCCACCATCTTTTGTAGGAGATCCTTGAAAGAAATGAACTCCTGGATGTTGTTCCGGGTATCATAAACCATTACACACCAGAAATATGGGGTTCACAAAGTTTTATGGTGGTGTAACATTGCTCAGCCAATCATGGTAAGCTTTAATTTATGGTTGTATTAGAGTGCTCCACCCTTACATAAATTCTAGTAGAGCTGTTAGTTTCTCGACAATATTCAAGAACCCTTGGTGCATATCCTATCATACTTGATCTTTGGTGGGCATGTAAGGGGGAAAAGATGGACATGCTAGAACAACTATAATTTGGGGTGGATATCGAGATGAGGGAATCCTTTGTGGGATCACTTGAATATAATTTGGATGGTTTCCCTATAGAGGGAAGTCTTAATCTTTTTATGGGGCCATTTTCAAGTAGGTTGATGGTCTCGATGCTTCATTGGATGGGAATTAGAGAATAATTTAATTTACTGGGATGAGTGAATATAGTAGGGGAACCTCATCTGGGACCAGTTGTTGATGTTTGGCATGAGGAATGCATCTGGATATATTGCTCCCTTGACGTATCTCAACATTGAATTGCCTAAGCTCTTTCATTTCTTCCTCATTGGAGAGTCCTTCCCCGAGCCCGATGGAAAAATTCTATGGGGGAGGAAGAGGTGGGTCATATATGAACTGGGATTTATTCTTCTTATTATTGGTGTTTCATGAGGGATGTTTTAATGGGTTTTCTAAGGGTGTGCCCAAATTTATGGCATCTCTCTAGTTCTCGGTATGCACACCATAAGGCTCAGTGTAGGCCGCCTATGGGAGGGAACTATCTTCTCTTGATTCCTCTTCATTTGTATCATTTCCTATGAGATCCATGGGGTTGAAATTCATCATGTTTACCAATTCATTCCACATCGAGGACGGTGTACCTGGTGCCAAATGGTATAAAATCTTTTTTCTTCCTTTGTTGGACTTTCTCCTTAAATTTTGTTGTATTCTTTAGGTTTCTTAGTAAAGATTGACTCGAAGGGGGTCTTGATATGAACTCACAATATTACCTCGTTTTGGAGTGTACTAATCATGATATGGGGTTGAAAAGGTAACCTCTATGCTCATCTTCCTTTTCATAAGGGAGAAGAGGAACATCTACTCTGTTGGAATTTTAGGTCAAAATTCCCCCAGCTGTGCGGGCCGGGGGTTCTCCCTTTCTCTCGTTGATGCGCTATAGCCTGGGTTTGTTGGTATAATGGGGTAATTTTTAGTTAAAAATGCCTCAAACCATGTTAACTGGGGTTGTTACCATATTTCAGTAGTAGCCGCCACTATTTCCACCTTCTTGATTTATCGAACCTTTGCACGGGCGTGAGCCGGGTATGGCACTATATTTGAACAATATTTATTTTCTTTCAAAGACATGAGCACTGATTATTGGTGTGTTTCCCTAAGGAAGGAATCATGTTGGATGTTATCAATTTCCTAGTACAGGATCTTCTTGGTGGCTTGATCTCATCGGGCCTGACGCTTTTGAGACTTATACAAATTCAGTTCTTATTGAGCATTCCACCTTTCTGGATTAGGGATTTCATTTGATTACTACCTTTGGGTAATGATATTTCAAGATGTCATTTTCAATGATGTATGTTGGATTGTTCATGGGGTGAAGTGTAGAGCTCCATGTTCTCCCCATCCCTGGATATGAACACCGGATGAGGTGTCACTGATGAGGTAACACAACTTCTACAATGCGTGTAGGCAGTACAGTTTAAGGTTTTTATTTAACCTTTATTATTGTGGCTATCATATATATGGGGAGGGATTCCAGGATGATTAGATGGAAGATCTCTCCTAATATGTTGAAATAGTTTGCATACCATTCTTAGGGAAAGAACTTCTCTTTTACCTGGTGAAGAGTCATCCAAATGCTGAGGCGGATATTATGGATAAATTCCACATACAAATACCTTGGTTTGACTTAGTGAGAAGCGGTAAGGGACCAGTACATCACTGGTATATTATCCTTATCTAGTTGTCTTCTCACAAGCAATATGTCCTATTGTTACTCTTCTGGGGACTCCTCAACTTGATATACCAAAATTGAATTCTTCATAATGATTTTGTTTCAGGGAGCAGTGCTAGTAAGATCCTCCTTGATTTGTGAGTGGCACAAGGGTGGATTGGAAGATGAGTGTGGACCAAGGCCATCCTCTAGTTGAGAAAGAATTTTACATGTCATAGATAGAGTGTTTTACATGCTTGACTCTATCTTTCTGAGTTCCTTATCTTACACTACTGAAACAATGACCTATACCCACGGTTCAAAACCGTGGGTATAGCCCCAAAAACCGTGGCTATAGGCTATACCCACAGTTTTGAGAACCGTGGGCTGGAACGGCGTCAGGATAGGGGTCTTGACCTATACCCAAGGTTTTGTAGAACCGTGTGTATAGGTGTGTCACACACCAACACCCTGTTGTATAGCGTGGCAGGGCACTTACCCCACAGTTTGAAAACCGTGGGAAATTTAAAATTTTCAAAAATCTCGGGCAGTGGGTTTCGAACCCGCGCCACACGCATGAACTCAGCGCCACAACCAACCGTCGCTCGTGCGTACGTACAACATACCGCTTCAACTACGTGATGAGATTAACTATCCACATTAAGTATTCAACAATGATTATAAAAAATATATATGATTATTTAATATAATATTTATGATCTTAATATTATTCTGGATATGAATAAAATATATCCTATGCATGTGAAACAATACATACATAACAATACATGAATATGAAAATGAAGCAGTTAACACCCAAAACAAGGGCAATAACAAATAATTATTAACAAATTTATATAAGATGATAATATATGACACCATAAATTTATATATTCTTATGGTATAATTTTATAACATTATTTGAACCATTATACCAAAGGTTAAATAACATTCAATTTAAGTAAAGTTCAATGTATGGTTTATTTCATAATCTCAATATTATTCAGGATTGTTTATATGAAAGTATATACTAGGTAATATTGATCATTCATCTTCATGGTTCATAAAATTTTTTCCAAACATATTTTAATTATTATCCAATTTTTTAATTAATTTTTAATTATTTTGAATTTTTATAAAAATGTTTAAAATAAATATTTCATTCATTTTCCAAATGAGGGACATTAAGAATTTTTTGACAGAACGAATGATTTTTTTAACTTATACGATGTGGGCATATTTTTATCCCATCACGATGAAATATTTTTTTAATCTTCCCTTAAAATATTACTAGTTCATTTAAAAAGGAATTTTTAATTTCTATAATTTTTTAACTTTTTAAAAATGAATTTAAGGTTAAAGGGGTGTTTCTCTCTGGAGAATTTTAATGATTTTATTAGAGTTTTTTCATCTATGTCAAAATCCTTTGTGGGATGTTATGCTTTATTGTGGTTGATATTTTATGATATAATTTACCATATTTAATTGAATGGTTTATGATTTATTTTGAGTATGGATGTTCTTTTTTGATACCATTCATGGTTTATGGTTCAATTATTTTTCTTTTTTTATTCTAGATTTAATATATATGTAATGTTGATTATATTTCACATCCACTTTAATATGTGAAATGAATTAGAATTAGTAAGTGATGCAAAGGGCCCTCTATAGTGCCTCTATGCAACAATATGTCTCATGAGGCAATCTATTATGAGTTTTTACCTGTTTATATATGGTTTCTTGGCCATTGTATTTACAATTTGTTTATAATGTCTAAAATTATGTATTACTTCGTTGTGAGATTAGTAATTGATTTTAAAATTTATTACGCAAATAGTAGAATATCCATGGTTAAGTTTCATTAACATGGGGTTATTTATATGGTATAATTGGATCATCATTCATTGCTATCATATTATGCTCTGGTTGTTGATTAAATGGAATGTGATTCAGTTGATCACTTTTTCATAATCATTTATAAATTATTATGGTAGATTATTCTGTATGTATACCCTTACTAGGCATATGAGATCACCCCTTTCTTATATTTTATTTTTTCTAAGATACCATGAAGTGTTTTATGACTAATATTTAGGGTTACTCTAGGAGAATAAGGATATTCTCAATGGAATGTTTATGTTTTATTTTACATTTTAAATTCTAATGTAAGGTTAATGTAGGTGATTTAGCTTCCAAAAATAATAAAACACTCTTTCCTTTGGGATTATAGTCTTGTATATATGCCAATTGTATAAAATAATGCACCAACGCTTCTGTAATGGGATCGGGGTGTTATAGGCCATCAGTTTCAGGGTGATAGGTCATACTAAAATTGAATTCGGTATTCAGAGAAGGTTAACGACTTCTGTAATATTTAGATATGGACCATGGATCATGATAAAAAATTATACATTATGGAACCCAATGAAACATCACCACTTCCATTACATATGTATTAGAATGTTTTTCAAGATAT